>CM035108.1:73393874-74113874 GCA_020205505.1 Panax japonicus | reverse complement strand
GTTTTTTCCAAAACTGAGTCAGGGTTATCTGATTGGACATTTTTGCTGGTTATATTGGCTCTAGGAGGATATAAAGATAAAAGTGGTTCTATATGCATATGCCGCTGCAGTCTTTATTGTTTTGATGGGCACCTATTAATTTACAGTAAAACACTTGGTGGGGGAAAATTCATATTTTCTATTGTTGTGAAAGCTTATGAAAATTTCCTAGTTTTCCCCTTATACACACAACTAGCTTTTTGAAAATCCATACCACCCGGCGCCCGCCATGCTGTAGGTTAGGAGATGGGGTATTAAAAAAGCGCTCTCGTGCAATTTGCTTGCATCATGATGGCAATAAATTGTCAATATATCCTGTATATTTGGTGCTAGTTTAGTGCTTTCAACGTTTGATAGCTGACATGTGTAATTGACGGTTTGTGTGTTTTGAAGGAAATTATATTATGAAATATCTTGGCAGTTATCCTAATCCACCATAACAGTTTTCTTGACTAATTATTTAGTTGGGCTATTAATAAGATTACCTACCAACCTGAGATTGTTATTTGTATATTTTATTTACTTGCTAAATTTTGTCACAAGCATTAGAAGTCGAATGACTAGTGTTTTTTCCAAGTGCCTGGTGAGAATTATTCTTCGTGGAATTAATTTTTTAATTAAACTTCTAGAATTCATGGAACTGGTGTCAATGACAACTGTCTCACTAGGGATATGTGCTCTTTTGTAAATGATGGCAGATGCAAGGTGTGGTAACGTTTTTTGGCCGAGTTGCAATATTGATAGACCAGAACACTCAAGCATTTCACATGTTCATGTCTGCCCTTTTACAGGTATGTATAGTTCTAATGTCTCCCCATTTAATTTATTGCCTAATGATATTTTAGAACCATCTTCTTTATTATCAGAGCTTAATGATAGAAATTTGCTCTTATCCTTGTATGTTATGATGCATATTGATAAGATGTATTGTATGCAGCTATTTGACCGATCAGGCATGTTATATGGAGAGCTAGCTAGGTTTGTCCTGAGAATTCTTGGAATCAGAACAAAGCCTCAGAAAGTTCAGCCCCCTGGAGTCAATGCACTTCCAGGTGCTCCTTACAATCCCCAAGGGGGTCAAAATTACGTCGAGGGTCCCAAGGCTGCTCCATCTGGAGCCTGGGATGGTGTGTGGGGAAATGATGCAATTAACTGATCTGGTCTTCCTACCAAAGAAGCCAACAAGATTTGAAACCCAATGAGATTTGCAGCTATCAGTATGGAGTTAAGAGTACAGATGAAAGTGATGTTGCCATGGCCTGTATAGACAGGATCTCACTCGGTGAAATTGCGCTTTGTGAAATAATATAAATTATTTCAATCTCTCTCAAAAATCAAAAAAAAAATTTCTTTACACAAAATTTAGAAAACTAGTATTCCATTGTAGAGAGATGTTGTGCCTTAGTCCTGCATTGTTAGCAATGGAATGAAGAATAATATTGTAATGTGTTGTTGTGAGCTAGTATTTATTAATGACTCATTTACCACGGACGCCCTTCTGTTTGCTGAATTTAATTTGAAGTTTGGTTCCTGGAGAAGTTTTTAATGAGTTCTCATTGATGATATTGTTCTTGTGAACCCACAAGTGTATATTGGTGGTAGTTAGTCTAGGTTAATACAAGGTTCAAACTGACTGAACAATGTAGCAAGTATAATATATATATATATATATATATATATATATATATATATATATATATATATATACAACCGGGATCCAGACCGGGATCCCGGTTTTTTTAAAATCCGGACTTCTTTTTTTTTTTTGCTTTTTTTTAAAGCAGCTAATTTTTTTTTAATATTTTATGGAACTGTAATTTTTACATAATACAGTACAAATCTGTTTTGTTATATGTATCCAAATCACACCCAAAACACTGTATTATGTAAAATTTACAGTTCCGTAAAATATTAAAAAAAAAATAGTTGCTTTAAAAAAAATAAAAGTCCGTAACTTAAGAAAGTCCGGGATCTCGGACTGGATATATAATATATATGTATGATAAATAAATATTAACATTACATGTTTGTGTCTGAATCATAATGCACAAATGTATTGTTAATTATATTTAAGATGCTTGTGGGTAATTTTTTTTTTAACGTTTAGTGTACCTGTGATTTGAAAAATAAATAATATATATGTATTTATTTATATATAAAATGCATACAGTAAATTCATCCCATTATGGATGACTAGTCGGCTGTGATTATGTATGATTTCTAATTATGTATCTATAGGTGGTGATATGTATAAATATTTGAATGCCCCAGATTTAGTCTCTGTTAGTACTTGACTAATTATTTATGCCGATTTGTAGTTGATTTACTGGCCAAAGACTCATATCTGAATGTAATCTTACTTTGGAAGACTTAATACCAGACTCTAGATACTAAACTATAAAGTTCTTCAGCTATAATCCTTAAATTTCAAGTTTTTTCCTGCCCATCCCACCCGGACTAGGATACTCTCTATTATTTGAATGGAGACTTTCCATTTCAGGATCCAGATTTAAAATGTGTTAGAATTTAACATTATGCTAACAGGAGCGAGATGATTTTAAATTTAGACTATGAAATGTGGAGAGGATCCTAGTCACCCCCACCCCCCCCCCCCCCCCCAAAAAAAAAACAAAAGAAAAATAAATTAATAAAAAGAACTTCCATTCAAGGATCTAGCTAGCAACACTCACGTGATTGTGTTTTCTTTGGAAAGTATCCTTGGATGTGTGTTGGGTACCAGCATTCTCATCCTTGTAGTGAGAAAAGATTTGGTGGCATTGACAAGGATAGTTAACAGCCTCCTCTTTGCTTGCCAAATGCTGATGGAAGATGAGGCAGAGAAGTATCAAACTGATCACTTTTATAAAGAGAGGCAGATGGTATTTAGTACCAAATGCCGATGGTGATGAGGCAGCCATAAGAAATCTGATCGAGAAACAAACTCCAAAAGAGGTAAAATATTAACCATAATATGCTTGCTTGGTCACAGAATGTCTCAATACGAGAGAGAGACACTTGAACAACTTCCCTCTCTTCTGTTACTTTGTTTTGATAGCGTCTCGTCTCGTCACCTCTCCTAAAAACAAAACAACCATCTATACTATACTACAAGTAAATTTTATATTATCCTTTTTGTATGATTACATAATTATTAATTTATGATCATATATTTACATAATATAACAATTCATGTCATTTTGTAGCATGAAATCTGTGCACTCCAGCAATATACACATATTTTTCTAATAAATTATTTTGTAAAGCGAGTCAACAGACAGCAGCAGCAAATTAATCACTTTAATAAAGTCAACATCCATACACAAGTAGCCATTCTAACAAAGAACAATCACAGCTTCCTTCCCATTAAACGCTACATAAGGGCTAACAAGTTCTCACGTGAACCAAAAAATAGCAAGTTTTCAGAAGCCAGCATCTCTGAACAACTGCTTCTAATCATCAGCCTCCGGATCAAAATCCTTGATCTTCACATCAGCATCTTCTCCATACTGAATGCAGTTGTCGATTTGTGACAATACATATTGAATGCTGCAAATGACGAGGTAAAGTTTCACTAGTGATAACAACCAACAGTTCCATACATGTGTTACAGCCCCTCAAAACAACAGTCATTTCCTTCTATTCTTTTTTTAGGGGGTTGGGTGGTAAAGAGCAAAACTAAAAACAGGGCAATGCCTCGGATATAGGCATTCCCTTATTCACCAATCTGTTCCGCAGAACAGTCAGACTGTCATCATTTAATAACTATACAAAGATAATGATAACATGTCAGTGACACAGAATTTGACGTGTAGTTGCTTTTCTTTGTAAATACTTCTATTATTTTCTCCAATCTCCAACCCCAACCTTTTCCCCCCCAGGTTGGAAGGGCATCGAGTAAGGGAATGCTCCCACAGAAAAAGAGGTTATTTTAACCGACTAATTAGATTATAGATATGATACAAATTTAGGAAATGGACATATATTTAATTTATTTAGAAGTCGATACAAGCTTCGCATCTCTTTCCAAACCACAACTAGAAAAAAAGGGAAGGAAAAAAAAACGCATTATAAAGCACAAGTTCAAAACAAAGGAATTAAATTTCCATCATGAGTGAACTGGTACACTTGTGCATTTAAAACAGGGAAGGAGAGAAAGTAATAGAGAGAGCTTTTACCTCCTCTCTTTCCGCAAATCAAGAGGAACGAAGCTCACCATGCTATACTGATCCACCTGGTATTAAAAAAACAAAAATTATTAAGTATCACAAACTACTTTACCAGTCTCCACTTGTTTTTCCCATTTTTGTTGTGCAAGTGTGGGGGGTAGGGTAAGAGGTACGGGTTCCCCTGCACTGCTGCACATGAACCGATTATTCAAAGAAGTATTTTGGGAACTTAGGCTCTTAGAAAGTGCATATATTTACATAGACAGGTAATGAAGGCTGAAAAATAACTGAAATCATCCGCAAAAACCATAAAAGTTAAAATAGGAGGAAATATTACGCCCCAAAACTAGTAACTTATTCTCTCTAATTGGGTGAAGTCACTATTTCTATTAGCCACACATTCGCCAAGGAGGAGGCAAGCATACATATTCTATCTACATAAACAATTGTATCTCCATAGCAGAAAGTGTAAGATGTGCTCCGTATATTACAATGGTAGAGCTACAGGCCGCACTTGTACTTTGTGAGTTTCTGGGCCACTAAATATGCAATGGAGCCTAGAAACCACCAGCAAAACTATAGCTTCTCGAAAGCACAGGGAATTCAACACATTAAACTTCTCTCAAGCATATATTAAAACCAGATGTTATATGAAAAAAAGTAAAATATGAACAGGTGGACAAATATGATTAAATCATCTTTTATCCACCGCAACTAAAACCATATAACAGAAAAGAGTTTAAAAAAACAAGGTTTATAATGAAGAGATTCAAATTTCTGTTCAGCTACTCAATAATATGCTTGACAAACAGGACTAACAAGCAGGTTCAACCTCAAGTGCATTTCAAACCTCAGTGCTTTTAACTTGCCAAATCAACTAACTACTTATCAAGCTTCCAACTTGAGGACTCTCACTGCCTTATAACTTACCAATTCAATTAAAGATTTATTAAGCTTTCCAAATTGAGGAGCCATCCGTTGATTCAACTCAGCCAGCAGAGTTTGAGGCTCTGGATTCAAGTAGCTAAGAGCAATAAACGCAAAAAAGGATTAGAATATCATAAATCCAAAAAAGCTTAGATACATGTAGAATAATACAGAAGATATGAAAGGATATACTCTTCAATGTCCCTTTTGTTCCTCACGAGGTCCATCTTGGAGAGGATGTTAACATGAGGCAGTTCAAGCTGAACCATTGCAGAAAGTGAAGCCATGCAACCACTTATAAACTTGGCCACATCCGTCATGAACTAATATCGCAAAGTAATTGGACTTTCAGCTTGAGTGAAAAGATGAGAGAAATAAATGATGAAATGAGACAAAACTTGAACATACCTGGGAATCGAGCAAGTAGACTACACAAACATTGAAATTCTTACGCTTCAAATGCTCCACAAAGTTCTTAAACACAGGAACATGCGAAAAAAGTTCTATCTGACCTACAATAATTGAATGAAAAAAAATGTAAAATTATAATCGTATGGAAGCAATTTTACAGTAAGAAGCTGACATCCTTAAATAGGTTTCTAAAATACTCCAATTGCAACAACTTCAATTTATATTTGAGAGCCAAGACCCTTCTAGGTTGGAGGGATTCAACTATAACGAATGGAAAAGCATAACTACCATCTCTGACTCTATAGGTTGTTTTTCAGAAAAGGAAGAAACAACTACTTCACTAAATGGCTGACTTTATTGAGCTGAATGTTTAAGATGCATTCCATGAGAGAAAAGAATAAAAAAATTGCCCAAAAGAATGTTCGTCTAGTCCAGGCAACAAATGTTTTACAAACAGAAACAGCATGTAAAATGGTTTAATGGCGTTAAGCTACAGGTATCCTAATAGTGCACTATATTATTCTAAAGAAAAGTTCAACTTTTACTTCAATCTCAAGGATAATCTACGTAGCGATCAAGATATAAATTAATCACAAAGAGAGCAGGAGCCTATAGATCTGTTAAATATCAACTTGATTGCTATTAAGAACTGTCAAAGGCAAATTAAGGATCCATGTGTGTGTGCAAGAATCCACGGGGTGTGTACATGCTTGTTGGCTTCTCCCCATAAACCACTAGACCAAGAAAAGATAGGATTCAACTAATAAATCACTGAGATCAATAAAAGATAAGACATATAATTATAATATATATATATATACCTGGGCAATCAAAAACAATATAGTCGTCATCCGCAAAATTATCCAATTCTTCTGTTAACCAGTCATCCAAACTTTCTTCAAGGTGTCTGATCATGAAAAGTCAAGCATATGCAACTGAGCCCAGTGTAATATAAACAAACATTCTAGTTTTAAGGTACTCTTTTTGCTATAATGGGAATTATTGACTAGATAGCAAAGGGAATTATTGACTACATAATATAAGGAGTAATAAGAAAGAATTTAAGAAATCTAAAAAATAATTGAATGTAAAGGATACTCCATGCAGTAGATAAGACCTCCATTTGGACCAAGCCCAAGTTCCTCCATAACATCATCCAGAGAAATAAGTTCCTTAATGTCTGCAACCATATTACAACCCATTGATCTATAAAGAACTGAAGTAAGGGAAGTGACGAAAACAAACAATATGTGAATCTTACTTACCCATAGCCACTGGATAGTCAAAACTTTCTGCTGCAGGATCTAAGTTTACTATATGAACGGTTCGCCGGACAGTTTCACAATGTTGATACAAACTTGCACAATATGTAGACTGCCATTGAAAAAATAAAATTGTGTACAGACAGTCAGCCAAGTTATGTCTTAGCAATTAAAATACCTAGCAAAAATAAGCTACAAATGTGATTATTTTTAGCAGCCAATACTCAAAAAGTTACTCTTTCAGACTAGGTATTCCTCACTAGATTACATCAATCGAGGTTTTTTGTCAAAATACTGGTAGCAGCAAACAATGCAATTTTGAGATCAATCTACAAATGCAATCGAGGTTTTCAATCAAGTTTTTAGAAATAAACCCTCCATTCATAAAATTAGAAATACATATTTTTTAGATCATTCCAAAATCAGTTATTCATTTCTAGTTTTAGACTATAAACCGATAGGAAGTTCCTAACATGTAATTAATATATTCTAGGTAGACTGAATACTAGCATGCCGCAGTGAGTCCCGCACTACTACATTTCTAGTAAATGTTAGGGGTATGTTTGCGTAGATAAATTTTTCTTTCGAAGTCGTCTTTTTAAAAATGCATCTCTAAATTTGGAACGGAAGCAGTAAGTTATTTTGATATTACTTTATTATACAGCCAAACACAAGTGATGTAGTATTTGACACGTAATTTGTTACACGATTTGAGAACACCTAGTATTACTCTTAATTTTTTGCATCCCCCTGAATAAAAGAAAATGTTATGAATTTAGGCATATTTCAAAATTGTATATAGAGCACTTTCCTTGTGAACTTTTCATTTAGGGGGTGTTTGTTACAAGTCACGTAAGATGCGCACCGAAATTTAGATTACTAAGTATTTGATTATTGATAATAAAAATTGATCATATCTTGCCATTTTCGTTAGATAGAAGTTAATTGATTACTAGTAATAATTGTTGCGAGTGTTTGGTACGAATTCAAGATTAGTGAGTATATATTTTTTAATATACACCTTTTACCAAAATGCCCTATATACTAATTTATGTCAAATAATTCACCAATGAACTTTTGTCAAATAAAATTAAACGAATAAAATACTATTCAACTAGCTAATTCAATAGCGTATAATAAAATATATTTAAAGTTTTAATACTTTTGTAAAATAATAATTTATAATGTATTCAATTATTAATACATAAATAAAGCTTAATTAATTAAGTCAATTTAAGCACAATAATAAATTAAACATAATAATAAATAACAAAACAAGATGAATAAAGACAAATTAGATCTATGTACAAATTATTAAAACAAATAAGAGTGTCTTTGATATATGGGTATTTGCTTGGTAAACTTTTTACTATGATGTGTAAATAATGATATTTAGGTCCAACTTACTAAAATATGATAGGAATTTTTGTCAATAGAAAGATCTCAAGATGTGGTAATCAAGGATCACCACCTATTTTTTGATCATCTGAATACCTGTGGGAATCTTGACACAATATATTAAGATGATTGACTCACATTCCTGGGTATCTAAGATGACCATTTCAGATGATCTATAACAAATGTCCCCAAGATAATGAAATGAAACAGATCGCTGAGTATTTGCTAATGAAATGATGGATTAATTACAAGCCAAAAGCATTTCTTGAAGAATATCATTAGAAGAAAACATTTGGAATAGCAAAAGACTTTCAAACAAAATGTCAAGGATGTTGAAGTACATAAAAAAATAAGACATGTAGTACTGTGGTGGATGGAAGTTGAGTCTTAAAAAAGATAAGAATGTGCTCATGAAGGTGCTGGTTACAGTGAGGCAGCACCAACAGACTTCTTGGATTAAGATACTACTGTTATGAAATCAACTAAAAGGTATGGAGAAAAATAAGCAGCATTACCTTTCCACTGCCAGCAGGACCAATAACAAGCTGTGCGTAACCCATTATATCCTTCTCAACTACTACTTTTTCTTCCTCAGAGTGCTATATCAACTCACAATAGAACTACAAATACAACTGAATATTTGGAAGACTCCAAGAACTGCAACCAAAGCATATGTAGCACACCAAACACCAGCCGCAAACAGCAAACTCAGTACATCAGCATACGCCATAAAAGCACCAGCCAGAAAAGTCCAACATAACAATATCACCTCAATCACCTAAATTAAAAGAAAAGAAAGTATTATTCCCATTTCATCTTTTTCCCTAAGCTTAGTCTTCTACTTGGATAAAAAAAGCGCATCAATTGCCAGTTCTTGGTTATTGAGTTTCTATCATTCCCATTTTATTTCATGAATAAATGAAGATAGAACAAGTTTTCACCCTAAATCATTAAATTCAACTGTCTGACAAATAGGAAGAACCCCTTCTTAAGCCTCCGAACCACCATTAAATAATGCTTTTCGATATGTCCGAAATCACCAAGGAAACAATTCATAATAACCCTTTTCTTCAGTCCGCTGCAACACTAGGGTTTGCCCATTACCATAGGGTGTCACCCTATTACAAAAAATTCCAATATACCTTTCATAATTTCACTTTTTCAATTTTATTCCCGTAGTATGTAGTATTCCCTAATATGTAGTAGTATGAAATTCATCAAAAACCAACTACAACATATCGAACACCTAACTAAACCCGTCAACCCTAACTCAGAAACAAAACACTCAAAAGTCTTGTTAAATCAAATAAACTAAAACAAAACAATATACAATTATACAGAAAGAGATCATGAATCCTACAGCATAAAAACAACGGCTAGATAGTGAATCAAAGTATTGATGATAGAGAAATTACTCTGGGATTTTCCACACCTTTCAAAGACTTCTTCAAAAGTTTTCGACTTTATTAGGGCCCGTTCGGCAACGACTTATTTTAAAATGACTTAAAGTTAAAATATAAGTCGACTTATAAGTTATTTTAAGTGGTGACTTATAAGTAAAAACGTTTGACATCAATTTGACTTATAAGTCAGAAATTAAGTTAAAACAAGTCATGAACGTGTTCGCCTGATAATGACTTATAAGTTAAAATTAAATGTAAAGATTACTAAAAAGGACATTAATAAAAAGATATATTGATTCAATATCATACCACGGCTATCATGAAAATGTGCTGATTATGCCTGTAATATGGCAAGGATTGCATATAAATTGTTCTGTCATAACACTTCAAAGAAATACTGATAGACAGTTCCATCTAATGGAAGTAATTCTTACTATTAACGAAGCAGTGACTTTAACTCATTTGTGGTACAGACGTTGATAAGAACCTGGACAGAATCTATTGTTGGTGTCTTGGGAGATTATTGAAATTGATATGGAAAGAGGACATCATTATCAACAAGGGCAGATTATTGAAATTGATGTAGAAGATCCTGTCCTAGAGTTAATTTATGCTTCCTGATCCAACCGATCAATCACTAGTAACATGGCCATCTTTATAAACCTAAGCAGCAACTACTGAGAGAAGGAAAAGGTTTATACAAAATCTAAAACAGCAGTTTCAAATAAATTAGGACTACCTAAGTTGGAGTCCTGTTAATTGCTAGGGAATATGTATTTGAAGATATCATATTCTTATACACAAGCTCCAACGCATAATATTGTAACTTACAAACGTATATCAACTCATGAATTGTAATTGATTTCCACATCTGTCTTCCCTGCCAACTTTTTTCCAAGACAGATTTCTAATATAGCTAGTACATCTCCTCAATATCATCTTCTCCAAACTTACCTTTCTTAGTTACTACTTACTGGTACAGGTAATGGACTTAACGGTTAACACTCAGATTTACAACAACCCAAAGTGGAATAATTAATATTCTTCCACTACATTTATTGTTATATATAAGACAAACTTACCAAATTTATGATATGAATTGGCTAAAACGGAATTCGTTAGCCTCTTCAAGTAAATACAATTACATAGTCATATGATGGCCAATACATACATTCACTGAGAAACCAACTTCACCCAAAAAAGTCCCATTTCAACTGTGTAAAAAATGCGGTTCGCTACACCAGATGAACAAAAAATTAGAAGTCCTCGGTTGTTTTCCAAACCATGATCAATAGACACTAACTGCAGCAGAATACATATTTCATTCAGAATTCTTCATCAAGCTATGTTCAAAAGCTTACATATATCCAAAGCCGTTTTTACTTCATGATATGCAATCTACAATTCCCAGAACAACAAAGTCCTCTTTTTTTTATTTATATTTTTACAAAACCAAAACAACAAAGTCACACATAGATTCAAGTATTCAACATACTCATCTTTTATATTACAGTCAAAATTAAAGAGGTAAAGAAGAAGAAAAAACACATGTCAAAGATTCAAACATAACATAATACACATATATATACATATCAAATATTTGGTCTAGGGTTTGGTACCTAACAACAATCGAAGGAGTAGGAGTAACAGTAGCGGAGGGAAGGAGGGAGAAGCCAAGAAATTGACGGATCGAGCGCAGAGAGCAGAGCTTCAGTTTTAGCTGTTGTACTTTGTTTATATTGGAAGAGAAGATCACGCTTTTTAGGTTGAACGGGGGTAGAGGATGAGTACTTTAGCAAAAGGGAGAAGATGATAAGTCACAAAATAAGTTGCAGCCAAACAGTTGAACATTACAAAACAACCACGACAACAATAATTATATCAAATAATAATATAAGGATAAAATAATCATTCTGCCCCCATCACCCCAAAATAACAGCCCGAAGGCCCAAACTACTACCAACATGTTGGGCCGTATTAGAGTCCATATTCAATAGACTACAATTGACTCTTTTGGGTGCGCTTTCATCGGTTTTTTACCTTCTTCTCCGGCCTTGACAAAATCCCAATTCAGGTAAGCTTCATCTCTCTTCCCCCCTCTATCAATTGTATTTTATTTTATTTTTATGAAAGCAATATTGGCAATAATTTTTGAATTTTTTTGACGGTACTGGTGAAGATGAGATTATTTGAAACCCTAAAATGTCCATTTATTGTTCTGCCGTTGGAACAATGAATAATTAAAAAGTATTGATTCATCACGGAATTGTAGTGAGTTGGTAAAATTTTGCTTGGTCTCAGCAATAAATATATAAATTTAATCTCTTTTTAAGTTTTATTTTGTAGTAGCTCCTGGAACTGATCATTGTAATTTTTATTTGTGCATGATTCTGGTTAAATTCTGTCTTAAAATTGTTATAGCGTAGCTCAGAACTAACTATAGTGTAGTGTAGCGTAGCTTCGAATCAGCAGGATGTATTTTTGTATGGATACTAAATTACTTACTTGACCTAATGTTTAGATCATTTCTAGTTATATAATTTCATTAGCTGAGGTGAATGATCGATCCTTTGGTACCAGGGTTCTGAATTATAGTTGGCTAAAGTATTAGCACGATTTATGAGGTGGAACTCATTTTTAGAAACAATCAACATTGGTATATCTTAAAGTTTATGCTTTTCATTATACTGTTGGATCCATTTTTACTAGGTTAATTGGATATAAATATGTTTTATTGTTCTAGTGAAATTCTTAGTTAGTTGTTTGAGTAGAAAATGTTGACGTTTCAGGCTTAAAATGATTCAACTATTCTTATCTGAGCCCGCCTGGAGTGACAAAGAGGATGATGAATATGTAAAGCAGAGCATATCTCTCTTGACTAAGCTGGAAACAATTGTCTGGTCACTGATTTCATCTGGAGGTCGATCTGAGGCTCGTCTATGGCTTTGCAACACTTTTTCAGGCATAGGTTCCATCACTCCTCGCAATCAGCTCGAGCTATTTGTGAACCTATTGAGATCTAAATCACAGAAGCATGGCCTAGCAGCTCAACTTTTACAGATGATCTTTGAAAAGAAGCCACATAAAGCTGGTGCTATCATAGCCAAGAAAAGCTACATGCTAGAGAATTTCTTCATAGGCAAGTTTGTCAAATTTTTGTTGTCCATTTTCTGTTTGAGCTTGTCTGGGAGGTATTCGGATTTTTAGTTTTTTTTGTGGATCATCTTTCTTCTTTTTATGTTTTAGAATTTGTAGTGTTGTTCTTGGTCTACATTTTGTCCACAGCTATATCTCATCTCAAATGTTTCTTACCAGTGGGTTTTTATATTGTTGGCATAACCTTGTTCGATGACTAGTATGGCAGTCATTGAAGTATCTAGTTTTTCCTTCTCTGTTACCTGTAGGATTGTTTTTCAGTATCGATGCAAATCAAGTTGCTGAGATGTTCCTACCATTTAATGTCAGTTTACGGAATTAATATTCAGTCCTTATTATTGAACATGCAGGACATCCAAAGCGTATTCTGCAGTGGTTCTCCAGCTTTGCTGGAAGTGGTGATTTGGAGCATAGAAAGGGTGCCAAGGCATTATCCCAATTTTCTTTTGTGAATCGTGACATCTGTTGGGAGGAGCTTGAATGGAAGGGAAAACATGGGCAATCACCTGCCATGGTTGCTACAAAGCCTCATTACTTTCTCGATTTGGATGTTCTACAAACTGTTGAAAATTTTCTTGAATATGTGCCTGAATTCTGGTCATCCAATGAGTTTGCTGAGTCTTTAAAAGGGGGTGAGATTTTGTTCATGGATTCAAAATTCTTTATTCATTTGTTTCTTGACTTGATGTATAAAGAGGATTTGAAAGAGATATGGGAAGTCATAAATGAGTTTCTGATGGAGGAATCTTTCTCATCTTTATGTCAACACCTTCTTATTGTTCTTGAAGAGAAGGACTTGCATGTTTTCCTGGACTCGAGCCGTAAATTTCTCAACCCAAAGATGGAATGTGTGAACGTTGGTACTTCTTCATCTTATTGGTTTGAGGTAATACTATCAAAGTTCAGCATCTCTGATTCTATGGATCAGATACTTCTGTTAAACACAGTTATGAGTCAAGGACGGCAGCTTCTTCGGCTTATACGTGAAGAAGAGGCACATGAGGAGAAAGTGAAAATGCAGGATGTTGTGTTGCAAATTTGTAAATCCTCAAGCCATCCCAGTAGTTTGGCCCCACTAATGAAAAAATGCTTCAATACAAAATCCATAAACTCAATAAAGTGGTTGGGCCTACAGGCATTTGCTCATCACTACAGATTATCAGAGGAATTACAGACTCCTGAATCCTGGGAATTAATTTTTATAAATAATGGGATAACTTTTCGCGAGTCAGACAAGTATCCATTATTATATCCTAATGGATTTTCAGAAGAGAGTGGGTCTGATTTGGACGAAAGGCCTTCACTTAGGGTGAAGCGCAGGAAGAAAGAGAAGTGTCGGAAGAAAAGGACAAGGCATCTTAATCGTGATAAGAGCAACAATGAGTCATTTGATCTTGATTTGACAAACAATAGTCTGGGTTTGCAATGCAAGCCAAGTAGCTGGTTTCTCTCTACGGATGGGTATTCTACTGCATGGAGCATTGTAAGTAGTGATCCTTCACCTTTCGTTTAAATTCTTCAACTTATTACATTTAAAAAAAATGCTATTTTATAAGTTGTCTTATGCTTTGTCTTTTTGAGTAATTATACATCATTTTGCATATATAGTATTTAAGTTTTTGAGTTTATTGTAGCTATAAATTATGTTAACCTTGTATCTTTACTAAAATCAGTTTTCAATTAATTTCCTGTGTGTGAGCCTTTTACACCAAAAGACAGTGTATATGTAACAAAACATGCTTATAAGTTTTAAGAGGTAATCATAGTGAAACTGCAAAAAAAGTTGGAATATATGAATGTTAGTTTATTGCTGTTGGTTGGATGAGTTAGAATTGAGAGACTTGTTCAATCCCTTCCATTTTGGAGTTCATCCATAAAGTTCCCAAGGCAAATCCTACTGCTCCTTGACTGTAGTTTATTGTTGTTGGTTGGATGAGTTAGAATTGAGAGACTTGTTGGATCCCTTCCATTTTGGAGTTCATCCATAAAGTTCCTTATGTGAGTCCTACTGCTCCTCGACTGACCCTGCAGATATGCTGTATTTTGCATCCATTGGACTACCATATACTAAAGCCTATAGGGTTTGTTTGCTTAGCTACTTAGTACATTTATCACACTCATCTATAAATAATTAAATAACTTGTATATGTGGCTCTGGATTTTCAGATCTTTTCTTTCGATAAATGTGTGCTCTTTAGGCTTTCCTTCGAGGTCAAAAAAGCAACTTCATAACCAAAAAAGAAGATAAATTTGTGCTCTTTATGTTCACAATGCTTCTTTTCCAAGATTCAAATTGATTTTCTTTTGTTTTTCTTATGCACTCCATCAATCCATTTTGTACTTGTACTACTTCTCTTAATTAAGCTCCCCCTCTCTCGTATAATAATAGTTTATTATTAGCCTTTTGCACTAGTAATAGTTTAAAAAATAAAATAAAAAACTTTTAAATCTGAATTAAGTGTGGATTGATATAGATAATTACCCTATGTTTAATATTCTCTGATATCTTAAATGTTCTCTAGGTGGATTTACCAGAACACCTATCGATGCATTGCTTTTCTACGTGGATGAAATGGATTTTTGCCAAGTGGACAAATGCAGATTGATTCCTTTCACATTAACGTATCAGTTGTAGCGATGCTTCTTTAAGTTAAAATCTTATGGAATTGGTATGAACTGTTTTCTTGTATTAAACTTGTGGCTTGTCATTTTCTTGCTTTTTCCCTTGTCACTTCAAACAGGTCATCTGACGACTATAAAGATGATTTTGATGTTGTGAGAGAAATTGACATGCTTCTGTGCCATTTCAAGAGTAGGAGTCCGACCTTGATCCTCCTCATATGATTACAGACCAAAGAAGTTCAACTAGATTAGAGAATTTGTGCAGATGGTCACTTTGTATTCTGTTTGAATTGCAAGCTTGGAGAACACATGGAGGTAATGGACTAATTATTGGGCGTTTTATGCATGTTAGATACTATTGTCTTAATACTTGATGGAATCTATTAAATGCTAGGAGTCATTGATGATTGAGTATATACTGATTGTGATCTGTAGGGTGATCAGTGATGTTCAGAGTTCATGGCTCAAGCCTCTGACAGATCTCAGCAACATATTGCAATTGTTAGTTGTTCTATACTTGACCGGAATATTAATTGACAGCTTCAGTAGCTAATAGTTTCTGATGATCGAACTCATTCATCTCTGATCTGCAAGGCGAGAGCTCAGGTTTCAGCCTGCTAGTGCATTTTTTTATATGGATTTACTAGCTGCCATACCGTATTCGTGTCTTCCTTTAAGAAGCTGTGGGCTTTCAGGCTTATGATGACTCATGAGAACCTCATACATATTGAAGTAAAAATTCATGCTGCTGTCTAGTCCTAAATATCTTATATATTTTGCAGTTGAATTTGGTTTTATGCCACGTTAATGATATAATCTAGAAGCCTTTGGATTGTTCAACTCAATTCTTTGTAGTGACTGAACCTAGTGCATAATAATAAGAAAAGAATTAGGTAAACTGATATTGTTTGAGGCAAATGTTAGACCTTGTTGTGTGTCTATATAAAAATCAATCACGGCAAAGTTTTTCTTACATTTTCTCTAGTAATCAAAATTGGTGTGCAAGGGTGGAGAAAAGAAAAAGCATGGCTCCTTAGGTTTCAGTGTATTATTATTATTTTGTTAAAATTCAAATTTCAGATTCTTTGACATTATTCCATGTATATTAACTACAGAGTAAATTACTAACACCCTTTTTGTGTATGTAGATAATAATAATAACACTCACTATCCTTTTAATTTCAAGTAACAGTCACTATTTCTCTAGTTGCTACTCTTAAAATATGACAAATATTGTTACTCAAATAAAATATATTAAGAGAAAAAAAAAATTACAAGAGAGAAGTAGTAATAAATATTATTATATTTTTTTTATTTAACATTGCACGAAAATAACATCAAGTGTATATTAACAATATATAATCAAAATCATAAACATCCTAAATTTTGACATATACTCGAGAAAATTTAACATATAAAAATCATAATATGAAACTAAGAATTTAAATATTAATTTTTGTTGTTAAACACCAAAAAACTAAAATATCAACGTACTCAAATCACTCTAATTAGAACATCTCCATTAATAATTTGATTTTAAATTTTTAATATTTATATCACTTATTCAAAAATATATGTTAACTAAACTAAATTATTTGAATGAAATAGTCTAAATTATAATTAAAACTATAATTAAAATGAATTGTATTAAAAAATGATAATTAAACATATATTATTCAAGAATTAAAATTTGATAACATACAAGGGTAAATATGTAATTTTATTTATTTAGTTAACTTTAAAAACTTGTAAGTGTACTAACTGTTATTTAAAAAATTAGACGCAATGCGAGTGTTATATATTTATATATAGAGAGAGAGAGAGAGTCCGGATCCTATCCGGACTCCCGCATTTTCTTAAAATGCGGATTTTTTTTTAAACAACTAAAAAAATAATTATGGAACTTGAATTTTTACATAATACAGTATTTTGGGCGTAATTTGGATACCTATACCAAAAAATGTATGTACAGTCTGTACTGTGGATATATTTTTTGGTATAGGTATCCAAATCACGCCCAAAATACTGTATTATGTAAAAATTTAAGTTCTATAATTTTATTTTATTTTTTTGGTTGTTCTACAAAAAAAAAAATTTTAAAAAAAAAATGGGTCCGCATTTTATCAGGTCCGGACTCCCGGACCTGATCCTACTTATATATATATATATATATATATATATATATATATATAGTATTAAAACGGATATAAAGCATAACTCTTAAATAACATACTTCTCTTAAATAGCATATCTTTATTAAAACTACGTCGTTTTGAATTTTGTTTAAAAACAAGTGGTAAATAAAAGGAAAACAATAATATTATTTTATTTTTAAAAAATATCAAAAACGACGTAGTTTTAATAAAAGTATGTTGGCATGCTATTTATGAGGAAATGCTAACACATATACGTGAACTGTATTACATTGTTCTAATTACAACTAATAAACACATCTAATTTATTTCATTTTTTGCGTAGACAAACATTGTTTTCATACTTAATATTGCCACCGTTGGGGAAAAAAAGCTTCATTTGTAAATGTTTTTTGTTCCACATTTTAGGATTAGTAGTATAAAATGACACAATTTATTTATGTGTTTGTCATGTTAATTTCTTATCATATTACACAAGCAAAAATTAACAACTCATATTTCAAGAGATCAATATTACAATATATTTTTAATAATATATTTAATTCCGGATGGGTTTATACATGTATGTAACTGTCTGAATTTATAATACGCTTACTTGTATGAAAGTTGAGTAGTAATCTGGCATGTCATAAACTTGTTGGCTCAAAAGGCTTCATTACGAGGTAACCATGAACCTGGTGTCTCGCCATTTTTGAGCGAATATAAAGTGAAATTATTCAGAATCACTCCTATCAACCATGGTATCACAAAATTTTTTCTGTCATGTCATCTCAATCATCAACAAAAAGAAGATATTATTAACCCTGTGCAAAATTGTATGTATATGAACCAACCTCCAAAGGAAATTTGCACATTAGTAATTCTACAAGCTAAATTAAAGATATTGTTAATCACTTAGTCTGTGTACAGCTAGCTTTCTGGCTCATCATCTTCTAAAGATGAAAGATCCATCCATGTTCATAAACATTATTATTTATATTGTTGGTTCATTTTGCTCCAGAATGAAGGAATAAAATGAACCATGTACGTTCAATACTTACTAATATCTGAAAAAGTCCAAGATGGAAGCCTATATACTATTTGTGGGGTTTTACTACACAAATCTCATCAAGATAAGCACCCAACACAAACACATAATAATAAGTTGAAGCTTGGCTTTCATGCAAGAATTTAATGAAATTCCTTTATGCTCCACACAACTCAGCAAACAACAAATTCACTTATTGAGGTCAGTTTATTGATATGGAGCCAACACCGAGTTTTTTATAATAGCAGGTAAGGAAGAGTAGAACCTTAAAATCCTTATAGAAGCATAGTCGGAGTTCCTCCACGGCACCCTTTGAGCAACTAAGTTCCGGAGTTGCATGGAAAGCATTTTGAATTGCAGAAACAATGCCTCCAAGAGGATACTTTTCAGAATTTGAAGGTACATATCCAACTTCATTCAATACCTCCTGCTTGCATGTATTGGTCAGCCTTTAAAAACATGGTAATCCAATATAAATGCATTGTTTTACATATTAATTAGTAAAAATAAATGAGTTACAAAATCAGTAAAAATAAATGCCTTGTTTTAGATAGTAATTTCTATTTGACAAATAATCAGTTACAAAATCACATTTCCTACTCTCTGCTCCCCCTGTATGATAACATATACCACGATCCCTTACATGCTGATGTTCACTTTGACAAGCTTAGAATACAAGTAACCATTTCAGCAAAGTCAAGTAGTACTAGCTTAGAAAACAAGTTTCAGAAGCACATTCTGCAAAGATTGCAAATAGATGCATGCAAGGGGAAAGCGGAAATATGCCATTAAATAGATGCCAGGTGGACAATATAACCTTCAGCTATCATTTTTGCAAGTGAAGATTCCTTTTGTAAAAACTACAAATAAAACACTGAAACTCACAAATCTTACCGTGACATTGTATTTGAAATAGACGTTGAGGGTTGTTAAAAAATAACTGTATTCATCTTTAACAACTGGAGAGGAACAAGTTCCATGTTTTTCTGCAAATAAAGTGCAAACATAAAGGGTAAGACTAATGTTGAGGCAATTAAATAGTTGTGATCTGAGGTAGCAGAGCTCTCTAGATATGTGTCTTTATAAGCAAACAATACATGTTGCAAAGGCCTTTGCTACCCTATAGGGGGTCAACACAGATTTAACAGCGAAAAGGGGGAAAGAAGTTATGATGATCGATGTTGCTTGATACACCAACACCACCGATTACAGTACATATGAGAAATTATAATCATTCTTATAAACATGTAACATTAAAAATAGTAGAGACAACTACTTTGCCAATTAATAGAAGTAGCATGACAATGAGCTATCCATATAAGCAGTTAGCACAGACAATCTGCATTTAGTATAGAAGCACTCATAATTTCTTCTTTCTTCTGTATGCATGAACTTCACTCCACTTACTGTTTGACACTGGTGAGGATGAGGAAAGTAAGAGAATTCAAGATATTCATCAGCTTAAAATTCAAATGAGTTTGGATGTCACACAGCAAATTGCCAATTTTCCACTCCCAATATATATGTATTAGACTATAGCTCAGAGATCAATTTTACTTGGACTGCAGTTCCACATCTAATTTGAATTTAGAATAATATATAGATAACAATCTTATTTCATTATTGATCATGTAACATAGAATAAGACAAAGATAATTACCCCACTGCAATAGACATCTCCCATTCAGCATGACGAAAACACAGGGAGGAAAAGTTAGTTCCATATGATGGTATCACAAAGTTTAGGAAGTAAGATCGCAGTGATAATCACCTCATGTGCCCAAAATAATCCTTTTTTACCGCTGCAAGTTGATGTCAAACTGCAACTATAGGACGGCCAGTACTTCTCTAGGGCATCACGCAATGTTGTGATCTAGTAATTCAATTAAGCAGACATAAATGATGTCAGGAACTCATTGTCAAGACTAAGAATCTGTTAACTGTTAAGAGCCTCAGAAAGAAATCTGGCTTCTGTAGCAATGGAAAATGATATGTGAATTAAATAACCAAAGATGTGGGAGTTAATTAGAAAGCTTGGTTAGTCAAAAAGCACATAACGAAGTTTCTTCTAAGAAAGGAATTAAATTATGATAACATGACAGAAAACACCTCAAACTTCTTTCTTAGAAACCTTCTCTAAAATTGGAATCTGAGAATTCTACAGAGTTACAAACCTACGTTTCATTTTATACCAAGTCCGCGATACAAATTTAAAGCAATAGTTACTTAGGAAGCAAACAAAAAGTTGAATGAAGTTCAAGGGTCTTATAACATATCTGCATATGTTTGTGGTAGTTAGCTTCATCAAAGAAGACACAATTGTGGTACTAAATGATTAGGTGCTTAATATGGGCAGTGGTGGAAACAGAGAGTTAACTGTGCTGGATCTATGGACCCCGAATTCTCTTTGCTCTATAAGCCAGGAGAAGGAAAATAAACTTGACATATCCAACTGAAGGAATGGATATGCCAGACAGTGTATGTGAATGGCACCAAAAGAAAAGGAAAGAAAAGATTGCCTATTACTACAAGTGTGAGACACGTAATCTGATGATAATAAAAATGAAATGAAATAAGCAAAAGCCCAACTCGCAACATGGCTACTACCTATTCTCTTTCTTTCCTTTTACTATAATAAAAATGAAATGAAATAAGCAAAAGCCCAGCTCGCAACATGGCTATTGCAATGTCAGCGCTGACAATTTGGAGATTTAGATACCATTTGTTTTGATTGGCTCACACTACGAATCTTTTAACTTCTAAGTTATGTTAAAATACTAAATTTTCGTACAGCTTAACAATTGGATTATGGGAAACTATAAGTTTGTCATCAAAGTTGCAGAGAAATTATAAATGTACACTTAGTCATATATGTATTAGTAACAGCAAATCAGTGTCCCATAAATGATTTATGTATCTGCATGGGAACAATAATAACTCAATACAGCAATGTTTACGCTCGTATACAACTAGAATCTTATAGAACCACTATGGTTACCTCCCTAAATGAATGAATCGCATTCTCAAGGAGGTAAAACCAAACTGAAAACAATGAAAGCAGGAAAATACCTCTTTAACATCAAAGTCTGATTTGGCGCAACATGCAGGCCAAGTGCCATCATTGTAGTCTGGCCACAGTCCATCTGCAGTGCAAATGCATTATTAATCAATGCTAAAGGCAACAAGGCAACTAGCTGTGAGATTGAGTGGCACCTTTGCAACCATCAAACAGGGAACTGCAAGTACTTTTAGGACATTGGTGCGTAAATAGCATGCGAGAGAAAGAGTGGAGAAGATACAATACCAACAAAATGAAATAATAATAATAATAATTTTATGTCAACATTAAACATCCTCTGTATTTGCAAGAGATTGGAGTATACATGTCATCTAAACTCTTACCACTAAAAACCATAAAGGAAAGAGAGCAACAGGTGTAAAAAAAACCTCTTATGAATCGACGAATATAGAAGTTTATGACAGAAAAATCAAAGAGTTGGACTTACGGATTGTGAACTCTGTGGGAGAATTTGATCTGAGTAAAACCACATACAGATCAATAGTAAGTTCTAGTTTTGCAAAATGAAGTACATGCATAAAGTTCAGCATGAATAATATTAATAAATGTTGAAAAACACGACATGGATGCTCAAAAGAAGACGGATGAAAACATAAAGAGAAATAAATAATAACATGAATATGGTAGAGCAAGTGAATCATGTAAAAGTAATCACTCATAATTCTTGTTGCACTCAACTGGTTGTTTCTCCATTGTTTTGTTCATTTAGCTGGCATGTAAAAGAATAACAAGGCCAGAATATAGCCACATCCGTAATGAAAATGAACATATTAGCAGGACTCAAATGCATTCTCAAACTTCAAGTGCGAACAACTGGAACTATCCCATCTATTGACTGATTTATCTTCGTATAAAAGTTAATCCATCACTACTTTACCTTTGTCCCTTTAAACAAAAGTTACAAAAATATGCTAAGTTATTGATATTCAACTAGCTATAGGCTACAACCTGTCAAATATGTATACATCCTCCGTAACTAGACATGATTGAGTTGAGCATTATCCAATCTAACCCACATCTGACCTACTTTTACAGACAAACTAATACTACTACATGGACATGAATAAGATCTACAACCTCCACTTTGTCTATACAAAAGTCTATAATCAAACACTGTTGGGATCATAAAATCCATGTGAGCTCTAACATATTAAAAAATAAGTAGTAGCAACAAAAACTATAAATTTTTATTGCATTCGACGTTTCTTCCAATGTAACACTATAAATAACCATTGTCAACATAAAAAATGTTAATAATATAGCTTATTAAAGAAATGATTGATGGATAAGCTCAATTGTACAATTTGTTCTACATAACCATCAAACCTGTATATAAATAGTATGAGAATATGTTTCATGGCAATGTTAGTGGTTAGTATAAGTATCGACAAACAAGTAATATATACAAAAAAAAACAGAAAAATGAACGTGTATATGAAAAGGGACACAAGCTCATAAGCAATTTTATTTTATGCACATTGATATTAATTACTACTACTACTACTAATAAACATAGTTAACCAAATGAATTGAAGCCCATATTTAATGCATACGCTAACTTAACTAGAAGATTAATTCATTCATTTGTTTAACCATCACAACTTAACTCAAAACCTATCTAAATGTGTATGATCACACCAGTAGTGTTTGCCCAAAGACAACGGATTGGATTGGATTGGTTTGTCTGGCACAATCTTTATATAAAAAAAATTAAACCAGTTTTTAATGTAGAAACAATGTAATCAAAATATAAAATCTTAATTGAAAGATCAACAAACAAAAAAACTAAACCATTCAACACAACTCGTCTGAACGACTAACCGATTCAAATATTTTTTTTTTAAAAAACAAACACAGACACAATTCCCTCCCCCAAGTCGTTCTAAGGAAGCAATATTACCATTGATGACTTTTGTTTAAAATGAAATTCAGCTTAACATAACTGATAGGAAAAAATAGTTTGTTATAATTGTATAGACAGACTTTATATAGATGATGAAAATGGAATCACTTTGATCATTTACTTTTATTTATTGATAAGGAAATATATATATATATATATATATATATATATATATATATATATATATAGAGTCCGGATCCAGTCCGGACTCCCGGATTTTGTTAAAATCCGGACTTTTTTTTTTTTTTTTTTTTTGCTTTTTTTTTTTTTTGAAACAACTAAAAAAAAAAAAAAAAATTTATGGAATTGGAATTTTTACATTATACAGTGTTTTGGGTGTGATTTGGATGCCTATAACGAAACATGTCTGTACAGTCTGGGCAGACTGTACATACATTGGTTGGGGTAGGTATTAAAAACACACCCAAAACACTTTATTATTGAAAAATTTCAGTTCCATAAATTTTTTTTTTTTTTTAGTTGTTCTACCAAAAAAAAAAAAAAAGAAAAAAAATCAGGTCCGGATTTTCTCCCGTCCGGGAGTCCGGACCTGATCCTGTGTGTATATGAGTCCGGATCCAGTCCGGACTCCCGGATTTTGTTAAAATCCGGACTTTTTTTTTTTTTTTTTTTTGCTTTTTTTTTTTTTGAAACAACTAAAAAAAAAAAAAAAAATTTATGGAATTGGAATTTTTACATTATACAGTGTTTTGGGTGTGATTTGGATGCCTATAACGAAACATGTCTGTACAGTCTGGGCAGACTGTACATACATTGGTTGGGGTAGGTATTAAAAACACACCCAAAACACTTTATTATTGAAAAATTTCAGTTCCATAAATTTTTTTTTTTTTTTTAGTTGTTCTACCAAAAAAAAAAAAAAAGAAAAAAAATCAGGTCCGGATTTTCTCCCGTCCGGGAGTCCGGACCTGATCCTGTGTGTATATATATATATATATAAAATAAAGGACAATTTTTTCTCCTCCTAATTCCTATTGTGGTTCCAAACAAAAGACGGTCCAAGGGCAACTTATGTCAACAACAAAAACTCCGTATTATCATCCAAACTGGGAATATTCATATTAATATAACAGAGGTCGGTTTCATTTCTGAGTTCCGACCCTATATAGCTTCATGTTTCCACCTCAAACCGGTATTAGGGTTTATCCCAGTTAGACGGAGAAAGTGTCCGAGAGAAAGGGGAGACCACGACGAACAACTCCTCTGCGAATAGCTGAACCCTAAATCTCTAATTGATTCGCTACTCCCCCCGCAACTACACGATCAAAATTATACAAAATTCTCTCCAGTCCGATCAGGTAACTCCTTAGTCGGGGAAAAATGTAAATTTTCTTTTGAATTCGACTTCTGTACTTACTCTGCGACTGTTTGTACTTGTTTGGGGAACTTGAAATGGTTTGCATCGTGAGATCAAGTTTGTTACGTTTTCTGTTTCTGTTTGGCTTTTGAGAAAAAACTAAAAGTTAAAGTATTAATGGTAATAATAATAATATGATTCATGCTGTCCAATGCAATTTTGGTCTCATGGAATTGGGGAATTGTTACTTGCAGCTATGAATTTGAGGTTGTTTGACATAATTTGTTTTGTTCTTCAATATAGATGGCACTACATCATACAGATTTTAGATTATAGTCTTGTTCGGAACTTGGATTAGTGAGAAGCAAAATAAAGGAAGAGGACAACTATTACCCCACCAGAAAGGAATAGAAAAACTATTGAAAGACAAGATAATGTTCGAGCATATATTACACTTAATTTAGCATTATAAACACATGAAATTTAAATAAATTGTTCTCCCTCAGTTCAAAAAATGCAAGTCCCTCAGCCCTTTAGTATTAGAGGCCCGTTAGGCTCTCATGTAATTCGAGTGCCTCAGTGTGTTGAGAGTTTTCAAGCAATTGCTCAAGTAAACGTCAAGTGTTAAGAGTGTATATGTTCAAACTTAAGGGAAAGCGATTTGTTGAAGTTCGGATTTACATGCTAAGGAAGAGATTTTTTAAGATAGCATGTGAGTTGATATGGTGTTTGACAGTTTGAGTGTGAAGATGATGGCTTAATATACTTTTGGGCCAACTACTGAGTCCTCTTACGGGGACCACAAATCAAGAGCAAATCAATGATTTTTTATTTATTATTTGGAGTTTTTATTATGTGTAATATAAGAGTAATTGATGTATTTACTCCCTCCGTCTCGAAATAAACGTTCTAATTGGTTTCGGCAAACTAATTAATAGATTTTTCTTTTACCTAAATTACCCTTTTGATTACTTTTTAATTAAAGTATTTCTCTAATTTTCTATGACCCCATCAATTACTCGTTCCCACGTGAATCAATTCTCTTTTTGGTATTCTCACATTCCCAATAAGTACAATAAATAGAAAGAGAGTTTAGAAAGCTATTAAATGGAAAGAAATGTTATAGTGAAAGTAGTACACCAGTACACCAGTTTCAAGTGTAATCTTTTTCACATTTTTTCAGTTTCAAATAAAAGTTGAATACAAAGATTATGAGGGTATAAGAGGAGAAATAGAATAAAAATAGTTACTAATATAGAAATATGTCATTTATTTTGGGATATCCTAAAAAGGAAATTAAGACATTTAATACCGGACATATGGAGAATTTATTGGTTGGGATGTAGGACGTTTAGTGGTGATTATGATTATTATGTTTAATAAGGGTATATTAGTCCTTTACTTCTTTTATTGTTTCTCAAGTAATATTAGGATTTTGAGTCTATATAAATATTGATGTAATCTTCTTAAGTTAATAAAATTAGATTATCGATATTTAGCTATGATCTATTTTATCTCTTTTGCAGTTGAAAAAACATTGGGGTAGTGGTGTGCGAAATATCACCCAAGTAAAAGATTTTTTGGGTAGTGAGGTGCAGAGCCTCACCCAAGTTAATTTCCTATTGTTTTCTCAATTATTTTCAGTAATTCTTCTTCTTCAAATCTTGTCCTATATCGTCCTCATCAGACTTCCTTACAATTTCTATGGATAAATATTACCCAAGAGTAGAAGTCTCAACCGCTGGTTCTCACCTACTATTAGTTACAGATAAAAGATGCTCCACAAATCACCACAATGTCTCTTATTTTTCGGCATTATCATGTATCCACAATCATAATGAAGTTGGTTGCTATTAAGAATGCCTAGTTGGCAGCCTTGTCTCTGCTAACTTTGCTCTCCAAGGTGGTTTTTTTGTATTTCAAGTTTAGTTTTTTGAATGTTGGTAGTTATTATATCATGCTTGCAACTGCACATTTCATCGTATAGGAAATAAGGGAAGTTATATAATTGGGTCAAACCCAAGTCCGACAAACTAAATTGTGCACAATCATATGGTCGTTTTGATTTTTGGCCTAGGTAGCATCTTGATGAGCATTGACACCATTCTGTTTGTGTTACTATGTGATTGAACCATTGGTCACTTTCATGCCCAGGTCCTTTTCTCTTATTTTCTAGAAACCGTGATGAAAAATATATATAAAACACATAAGGTAGAGGATATCAAATAAAACTCCCTTCCCAGGGGCCGCGGGGTGTCTTATTGCTTGTACTTGGTTATTCTGTTTAATTAAATGTTTTTAGAGCTGAATTTTAATTCTTTATGGTGACAAAGCAACGGTTTTTCTGTATTTATAAGTATATTATGTAATCTGATGCGAATTATGAAGCTGAAGTGTTTCTACATTTTGAATTTGGATAGTTATTGATCTTCTGTTTGTTGTGTGTCAATAGTTTCAGGCGATTATGGTCCATCCTTGTATGGTACACTGACTGATGGATCCTGAAAGCAAGAAGTTTGGAAGAGGTTAGAACTTTTAAGTAGTATTTGCTCAGCTTTGTAGTCTCTTATTTTTGTATTGCATATGGATGCTTGCAGCTATATGATTTTGCCAATTGGTGCATTTTATGGCTCTATGCTTTCTCCTTGGTAATATTGGCGACGAAGAAGTTGGGATGAGTTTAGTGAAGTTCTGTCTGTTTGGCTGAATAATCGTGATATTGCTAACACATTCATCTAGTAACAAGTATCATTTAGTCAACTTGATTAACCTCCTTTCTCGGGGAATGATGCTCATATTTGACTTGTGATTTTGATTTTAGCTAATTTAAGCTGCTTAAGACAAATAAGATCCATGGTCCTGTGCTTTTTTAAATTTAACCGTGTCATTCAAGATTGTCATGGACAAATGGAGGACATGTACCAAAAGAAGAGGGTGACTTCGTGATAAAGCTAAATAGTGCAGAAGGATATTTCGTAGCTGACTCCTCGTTGAAATTTTAAGCTCTTGAAGCTGAGAATCACACTTGAGATGTTACCAGTGCTTTAAAAGTCGCTAGGAGGACCTAGGCGAAGGAGGGGGCTCCTATGCAGTGGCTAGGTGTTTTCCTAGGTTGTCTCATTTATCTAGTTTTGTATTATACATTATTGTTATACTATACAAGCATATAGTAGGTGTAATTTTTTTTAAAAATTTACATGAAAAATTACCCAAAAAAACATCTTTTAAGGTTATTTAGGTGCTACAAGTAAAAAGTGAGAAGGTAACATGGTTTGAAGTGTTGAGGAACATCGAAATAGTTATACAACAGTGTATGTGCTTTTCTGTTACTTATACTGAGGGTAGATAGAGGCTAGAAAAAAGAAGATAGTACAAAAAGTAATTTTGTATGAAGACACCTAGCTTTTTGGAGCTCCAGCTGTTAACTGCTTGCAAACTTGACTTGTTAGCTCGTTCATTTGGCATAACTGTTATTCTTAACAGGGCACCTTAAAGCATTTCATGGTATTTTTGTAAAGGTTTTGAAGCATGTCCTTTGCAAATTGAAGCATGCTTCTCTGCTGTAAGATTCCCTGTTTACCTGTTTCTTTCGGTTTCAATGTTTCATAATTGTGATCAACTTGGCCTTATGTGGAAAATCAGGGCCAAGAGAACTTACAGGGGCTGTGGATCTTATAAATCACTACAAGTTGCTGCCTCATTATGAGTTCTTCTGCAAGAGATCACTTCCTTTGTCTATTTCAGACACTCACTATCTTCACAATGTGGTGGGAGACACAGAAATCAGAAAAGGAGAGGGGATGCAATTGGATCAGCTAATTCAAAGTACATCCTTTTCAAGAGAGACAAATGGACGCATACAGCCTTTTGACATAGACGTCCTCAGAGAAGCTTTTCAATTACGGGAAACTGCTCCAGTTGATCTGCCTACTGTAAGACATCTACTTCCAAGGCTATCATTGATTTCAGTTAATTTTTATTAGCTCTTGCTGGATGATTTTCCCTTTATGCCTCATCTTCAGACTTGTGTTGTTCTGACTACATATTCTGCCCTTTTTGTTATTGACCATTTCTATATCGTTGTGTTTATAGTCTGAAAAGGGAACTCCTACTATAGCTGGAAAATCCAAAAATGAGTCCAAAGACAAGGAGAAAAAACATAAAAAGCACAAGGATAAAGATAGGGAGAAGAATAAAGAGCACAAGAAGCACAAACATCGTCATAAAGATCGAAGTAAAGACAAAGACAAGGACAAGGAGAAAAAAAAGGATAAAAGTGGCCATCATGATTCTGGTGCTGAACACTCAAAGAAACATCATGAGAAGGTTAATACTATCACTCACTTGTAGCTGCTTTACTTAGTAAGCTCTTCATAAGTGCTATTTATTCAGATAAGGTTTAACTGGGAAGCCTAAATACTCATGTAACTGTAAAGATAAATTAAGCTTGAAAGTTAATTAATTGGTGGTATGAATGCTTTGCGACCTGCTAAGTTGTCATAAGTTACTCTTGGGTTATACTCAATTTGACTTTATTCCAATGAATCAGCTCTACCTGAAGTAATTTCTTTAGAATTTTGAATAAACTGATATTAATGAGAAGGTTGGGCTGTGCTATTCTCCATTAAGACTCAGTTCAAAGCTTTAGCCTTTGTTTGAATTTCTAGATCCTAAGACAAAGTCTCAGACACTCATTTTAATTAATGGTTTACGTAATTAAAGAAATTATTTTTCCTTTTGATCACAGAAAAGGAAGCATGATGGAGATGAAGATATAAATGACATTCACAGACACAAGAAAAGTAAGGTAACATCAAAACGAGCAATTTCTTCTACTCATTATGTTTATTATTGATTGTTAGGAGCCAGCCTATACCTAATGCTAAGCTTGATATATCAGTGTTATGGGTATGCATGCTGTTTAAGCTCTGTCTTTATAGGTCTTATCTTTTTTCTCAAGTAACCTGCTTCTCACCTGTTTAAATGTTGCAGCATAAGAGCTCAAAGATTGATGAAATGGGTGCAATAAGGGTAGCAGGCTGAGAAGTTCACGCGGTCTTTATTATTTATTGTCCTCAAATGTTTCTGTTGAGAATTTAGATTAGAAGAGCCTTTACTTACTGCGTCAAATTATTTGAGGTACATTGTTTTTTGTCTTGCCATTATTATTATCTTTTATTCTGATTTTTTTATGTGCTTGTTGGTACCTCTGCATAAATATGATTACCTTTGAGACCAGGACTGGTAACAAGCCCCTAGTTGATTATTATTTAAGGTTTCTCTTTAGTATTCCTGAATCCTGGGAAGGAGAAATGGTTGTACTTGTTTTCTTCTTCTTTTTTTCCCCTATGCCAGGGAGGAAGAGAAAATTCTAGGAACATTGTGTTTTACCCCTTTTGCAGTCGCATGTATTTATCTATTTTTTTGCTAACAACGATTTGTTGAAAAACACCATCACAATAATGGAGTAAAGTGATGCTAAGGGCCTTGAACATGTATCCATTAACAGATGAAAATAACTAAATAGTTGATACTTATCTCAAATAAGAGGGCATAGAGGATATTGTTAACTGTTTAAACAGAGCAGATAATATACTACAATGGCATTCACTACAAGTTTTTGGACTGAAAAAATTGTGATTATTTAATTATTGGCTCGACATGTTTAAATCATCTAGGCTGAACAGCCACTACATTTATGTAGCTGAAAGACCTCCAATATTCCCAGAACACACTTTATGTTTCCGCCAGTAGTTTTTCGTAGGAAACAATTTATAATTCTTGTTGCCTAAATTTTAGTTCATAGTATTTTCTAGTTATAGTTTCTTTAACATTTGATTTATGACCCAATTTACTTATCTCATTATGGCTTGTAGTACATAATGCTTGCCTTTTCCATATTTGCAGAAGCATCAATGGACTAACTAAAGACTTTCAAGAAGGTGAATTCACCTGTGGAAGTAAATTTAGATGCAAGGTACAAATTGCTAAAATGAACTTGGTTGTATCATAACAAGGGATCTAATCTATTCAGCAATGACATTTAAACCTTTGATCCTTTCGTTCTGTTTTTATGGCGCACTGAACATATCGGCAGTTACTCTTCATCGTAGTCCTTTGTCGTTTTAGAAATGTTGGGAAGATTTATAGTACTCTTGTTTAGTTTGTAGCTTTGGGTAGTGGGAAAAATAGGCTGAGAAAAGTGTGTAATTTGGTTTGCTCTTTTTTCATCTATAGTGCAGAATAGAGATGATTCTAAAAAATGTCTTTAACATCGACCACCGGAAACCTCATTGTGTGATTGGCACTTTGTTAAAACATCTATTATTGGATATGATGAATATCTTTTTCCTGTACCACAATCAATTTGGAAAAGATTTAGTTTATTCATATACATTCTGACACACGAGAAAAGTTTTGTTGCTTAACATTGACAAATCTAGGATTTGTTATACAGCTAGGTGCGCAAGTATTGCAGTAAACTGTTAAGGATGATTTGAGTTCATTTAGTTTTTTTTTTTTTTTTTTTTTTTTGGGGGGGGGGGGGGGGGCTTAGTTGGATGATGCATATTACCAAGATTGAATTGGATGTGCTTATTAGATGTTGTCGTTGTCTTGGAGCATTCATGGAGTGAATGCGAAGGCAATTCAGTTGAGGTTGCCTCATACCTCAACAGATTAATCAAATGCATTAATAATATGTTGTTGCAGTCACCACAATTGCACAACTAGTGTTTTTTTGTAGGGGAAATGTGCAGTATTTCAGTGGAAGTTTGGGTCTGTAATGAACTGACAATCATAATGTCCTGAAAACTATGTTTATGTTTTTTAAGGTAAGGGAGCATCTCCTTGAATGATGAAGGTGTGTGTTATATCTTTAACTTGAGCTTTCTGCATTATTTATATCCAGATGTTATTATATTTACTAATAATCCCAGAGTTAGTTGCATATCCCGTATAATTAGTCAAAAGAAGTGCATGGAGAATATAACAATTTATTGTTGATAAGATTAGCTTTATTTAGTACACTTGTGTAGATTATTATTATTATTATTATTCCCTTGGAAAAGGATTCTGGCCTGAGGCCTCTGTGTTTTACACCCTGCAATGAGAAATTTGGCAAGGTTGATGTTTGTTATGTATTGGTAGACGGAATATTGGGTAGGGTAGGGTAGCAATCAAGTATCATTGGAGTCTGTCCGTATGGAGAATAATAGTGGAGTAATATTTATATGGAGTTTGGCATGTGGCTCTCCACAGGGAAACAGACCATCTGCCATCACTCCTGGGCTGTTCCTGTAGGAGCATGAAATGACAAACCAAAGAAGAGATGCGATGAGATGGTTCGTTGGACTTGGGATAGTAGAGAATAAAAACATTATTATTATTATTCGAGAGTCCAGTTGTACGTACGAACCCCCATATGCCAATTTAAACAGATAGATATTAATTCCTCTAGAAGGGAAGGGAAGGGAAGGTCAAATATTTGATTTAACAAATACTACTACTTCATTAATTATTAGCTAATAATTAGGTTAGGGAAGGGAAGGGAATGAACTGATTGCTGTTTTGTTTTTGGAATCCTGATTCCAGCCTTGAATGTTTTGTTTAATTGCAACTTGATGCATTTCTTCCTTTTATTTCTTTCTTTCTAAAGGAACATGAGTATTATTTCAAGTGTCTGGAAAGAAAATTAAAAATTATTAGAGTTTATGAGGCTCACATTTAGAAATTATACTAGTGTAATAGTTTTATATATGTTTGAATAATTTCCCATTAAATTTCTCTTGTTATTATTGTTACCTTAATTTCATAGACCGTCGTTAACAAATTAGTAAATATTTTTTTGTGATAAAAAGGAAAAATTAAAGAGGAGAAGAACGATCGACTTTTCATGCGATGGGCTTATGGTATGTATATCCAATTGCACATATATATATATATATATATATATATATATATATATATATATATATTTGCTTTAATTTTATATATGGGTGGACTTGTGGTTCGCCTCTTTTTAATTTTTCAAACTTTCGTGAGGGGAGGGGAGGGGTGGAGTGGGGAGGGGCGTCCTCGACTTTTCAAAAGTTGAATTTTCCGTCTTTTAAGGTAATAATAATACGACTATAAAAATCAAATATTATTATTATAATAATGCTAAAAGTAAAACCTCTCTCTCTATATATTCCATTCTATTCCCAAGTGTATATGTATATGCAAATGAAAATGTTCCAAGTTGTGAAAAATGATGATGAATCTGATTATGAATATGAATATGCATGTACCAGTAGCAGTAGCATATGGTGGTTGTTGCATCGTAAGTATATAATTAATACTCCCTCCCTCCGTTATTTAATATAAATCTTTTTGTTCTTAAATATAAATCGTTTAAGAATTTTAAATAAAAATTAATTGTTTAGTTTTTAATATTATCTCAAGTAATAAATAATATTTTTTGTCTGATAAATAATACTCTTTTTTAATATAAGAGTAATATAAATAATTGATAATATATTTAATATTTTATAATTATTTTTTTTAATAAGAGAGTACTCCATATGGTGAATGAGGGAGTACGTACGTACGTACGTAATAAGTATTAGAGGAGTAATACATACAAATATTGATTAACGTAGGTAGCTGTAGCTGTAGCTGTAGCTGTAGCTGTAGCAGTTGTGTTGCCAATTAAAAAAAACTACTCCATATTATTTACTCCACTACCACTCACCAGATACTCTACTGCTACTGGACTACTAGTATAAGTGTCGGTGCTTCCTATCCTATGTAAATGTTTACTTTTTAAATCCTGATTACTACTCTCCCTAATTCATAAAATTATATTACTCCATTTAATTAAATTGTAGTAAACTCTAATTTAAGGTGAGATATTGTCATTATTACTTTCAATTATAATCATAATCATAATCATAATTAAAATTAATTTGTAAATTCAATGAAGTATTTTTAAAACATTTACATTATCTTTAGATAATTTAAGTTTAAAACTGGACCATTTTGATTTTTGAGCTTGTGTGGGTGGGTGTGGGAGAAAAAAAAAAGGGGCAAAATGAGGTGACAACTAACAACAAAATCAGAAGAAACCGACGGCTTTCGATCATAATAAGAGTATCGGGCGAGATTGTCGGTGGTTTCGTTTTTGGAATCGACTCCCATGCCTAAAAAAGTCTCCACTCCCAATCTCCTATTTAATTTTTAAAAGAGAGTATGAATTAGGTGATTTTATTTTTCTAAAAATAGAAAAATATTATAGATAAGAGAGTATAAAATGAGTATGATAATAAATAAAAATTTAAGTGTATTATAAATAATTGATATTATATTTAATATTTTTTAACCATTTTTTTTTAATTCTTGTATATAATTGAAGTAGTATTTTATTATATTATTTTAATTAGACTACATAAGATTTAAAATTTCAATTAGCATTAAGTGAAATTTTATATTCCAAGTTCATTTTATATTTAATAAAATGATGACAGGCAAGTGAGAGAAACATAATTATTATTTTTCTAGTTATCTCCCGAAGAGAGAGAGAGAATAAGTATTCATATCCGTTTCCTTTGTTGAAATGTGAACATAAATGGGTGTGTGACATCACATGAGAATGAAAATGGTACTAGTAAAAGATAAAAATAATAAAAGAAGGTCTTTAGTATTCATAATATATAGTCAGATCGCTTGCTCTTTGGTTTGGGTAGTAGAACTGTAGAAGGAAGAAAGAAAGCCCAGCAGAATCTTAGCTTTAGTAACACTTCACCCTCCTTAAAATTTACTAATCTACTATAATCTCTCCCTCCCCTCCCTGTTTCTTCGCTGTTTCACACTCCTCTCTCTCTCTCTCCTCATTTCCATTACTGACCATGTAGATCTCTGTCTCTCCCTCTCTCTCTCTCTATCCCTGTCTCAAGTGTGAAAAATAGTCCCCACTCACACCCACTGCCCATAGTTGCTGCATTTACTCTCTCTCTCTCTTTAAACCACTACACTACAATGCGCATTCTCTATCTCCTCCTCCTCCTCTTATCCTGCGCACTCCAATCCTCCGCCACCACCACCCGCCACCACTACCGCCGCATTCTCCATCAACCATTCTTCCCACAAGATTCCTTCCCCCCATCTCAACCCCCAATCCCATCCCCTCTACCACCTTCCCCTAAAATCCCCTTTTCCACTTCTACCCCCGACCAACAGCCCTTTTTCCCAACCTACCCATCCCCACCACCGCCACCCCCCTCACCCACCTCCTCCACCACTTCCTCCTCCGTCCCCGCCAACATCTCCTCCCTCTCCCTCCCCAAATCTCCCACAACCAAACCCATCTCCAAAAAACTCATCGCCACCGCCGTCGCCGTGGTCCTCGCCGCCGCCGTTGTCATTGCCGTCATCATTCTCCTTCACATACGTAAACGGAAAAAACGAAACTTTTCCGATACCCACCAAAAACCACAGACACCCAGTCAAAACAGCTCAAACAAAAACATACCCACTAATCCAAATAAAAAAACATCGCGAAAACCACCTCAAACTAGCTCTGAATTTCTATATTTAGGCACTCTTGTGAACTCTCGTAGCGGGATTACCGATTCTCATACTATTCCTCCTCCAAATGGCACTCATTCAAGAAAAATGGAATCCCCAGACCTCCAGCCATTACCTCCACTTAGGCTTATTAGTGGACAGCAGCCGCTGCAGCAGCAGCATAATTATAGGAATGCCGATTATTCAGGCCCTTTTACTCCAGATGAAGAAGAAAATGACGAATTTTACTCTCCAAAAGGGTCGATTGAAACTGGATCAAGAAGAACATTTTATGAGCCAAAGAATTTTGAGGATGTGAGAGGAGAAACTGGGTCTACTACTACTTCTTCGTATACGCCTTCGGGTTCGGATTCACCGGTAAAGTCCGTTTCTTTAAGTACTTCTCCCCCAGCCAGTTTGAGCCCTAAAACTTTCTTAAGGACTAAGTCGCCGGATTTAGTTGCTCTTCAGACTTCTCCGGGGAAAGATTTGAGTGAATCCCAAGATTCATCACCAAGAGTTTCCAATGTATCGTCCTTGGATCGAATTTCACTTTCTCCGGCGAGAATGAACATTTTTGCTCAGCCGCCGCTTCATTTCACGGCCACATCATCATCACCGGAGAGAGATTTAAGTAAAAGTCGGGAATCATCACCGAGATTGTCAGATGAATTATCAGATCAAATTTCCCAATCTCGGGCGAGAATTAGCAATTCTGTGCCTGTTTCTGTTGCTCCTCCGCCGCCGCCGCCACTACCACCACTACCACCAACAAAACAAAGGGAAAGTCCAAAAACTCCTAGCCCCAAAATTGTTCAGCAGTTATTGAAGCCACCAGTTCTGATTACACCTTCAAGGCCTGTAACTTTAAAAACTCCAGCATTGATATCTCCAGTAGAATTGCCTCAAAGTAATGAAAATTTGGATACAATTGCGGAAACTCCAAAATTGAAATTGAAACCATTGCACTGGGATAAAGTTAGAGCAAGTTCTGACCGTGAAATGGTGTGGGATCAGCTTAGATCGAGCTCCTTCAAGTAAAATTCTATATGCATTCCATGATAGTTTTTGTTATTATTGTTATATATAGTAGTTGCTGGGTTCTATTTATTGATTAATTATATTTTTCTTGGAAGTATATTGAATTTTGGGTTTGTTGCAGATTGAATGAGGAGATGATTGAGACATTGTTTGTTGTGAATAAACCGATTTCAACTCCTAAGGAAACAACTCTGCGTGCAGTTCTTCCCTCACCAAGCCAAGAAAATTGTGTACTTGATCAGAAGAAGTCACAAAACATTGCAATTTTGCTAAGGGCCCTCAATGTGACAATAGAGGAAGTTTGTGAGGCTCTTTTAGAAGGTAATCTCCATTTTCCTTTTGGTTCTTGCATTCCAACATCTTACATTTTCCCTATCAAATGAAGATTCTTATAAGAGCTCAAATTCTCGAGTCTGATATGGTTTTTTTTTTTGGCTATATATATTTGTTGCATTGATATTGAACTGTTGAATTCTCTCAGTAATCAAAATATGTCCACAAAATGTTGTGTGACAATGCATAGAATTTGGCATATTTATTGTCTGCATTTGGGTAAATAGAAAGAGGTATGGATTTTGACTCTTCTTTTTCCAAATAGCTAAACTCTTTCATGTTTATTCTTGCCTGATGGATCAGCTTTTTGGAGTATGGTTTTGGCTTACATATCAAACAGTTACTTATTTCTAATTGCTTTATTTATTAAAAAAAACTTCTCTTAGAACTGAAACTATCCTTGTCCTTCTATGATTTTCCATCAGTAATTGCTGGCTATCTTCATGAAAGAAGGTAACATGTTTTGCACTTGTATGCAGGCAATGTGGATAATCTTGGAACTGAGCTTCTTGAAAGTTTATTAAAGATGGCTCCTACTAAAGAGGAAGAACGTAAGCTGAAAGAGTATAAAGATGATTCACCATTCAAGCTTGGTCCAGCTGAGAAATTTTTGAAGGCCATGCTTGATATACCTTTTGCATTTAAAAGGGTTGATGCTATGCTCTACATATCTGATTTCGATTCTGAGGTTGAGTACCTCAAAAAATCTTTCGAAACACTGGAGGTAATTTTAGTTTGTGTATTTAGCTATGTTTATATTACTTGTCAGCGGAAAAACTGTATCTAGATTTGTTTGTGGAATTATTTGGAAAACTTGGACCAAACCCCTATATGTATAGTACAAAAATTACATATGAAGGGGGCTCAAATGTCAACCCGTGTATAGGTAGATGGAATGGTACGGATGAGGAAATGTAAACAGAAGAAAAGGAATTAAAACAACGGTATTTGGTTTTGACCTTTTGTTGAACTTTCCTTGTAGAAGCAAACTTTATTTTCTTAGGGTCTGAGCTAAAACATTGAGCTCAAATAGCGACCGCCTTAGTTTTCACAATGGCAGTAAGCTGTTGTTTGACTAAGCACGGATATAATGATCTCATTGACATGGGCATGGAGTGTCAGATTTGAGAACTCACAACAATTTGGTCCCAATGTATAACATTGATATTTGGAAGTAAGAATTATACTCAAATGCATGCATATGGTCAATGACCTGGATATTGATATGTTCTTTTCTTATTGTTACGACATAAGCACCCGTTACTTCTCTGTAAAGCTTACTTGGTTTGTTAGAAATCGTTGACTATCATTGAGAAGTTATATTAATACGAGTTGTATGATTTTTTAATTACTATAGATAGCACATTTTTTTTACTAACTTGTTTTGGTAATATGTTTCTTCGACATTCTAAATATACAGGCAGCATGCGAAGAGCTGAGGATCAGCAGGATGTTTTTAAAGCTTTTAGAAGCTGTGCTCAAAACTGGAAACCGCATGAATGTCGGAACAAACCGCGGTGATGCCCAGGCCTTCAAACTTGATACACTCATTAAGCTTGTCGATGTCAAGGGTGCCGACGGGAAAACCACACTTTTGCATTTTGTTGTTCAGGAAATAATAAGAAGCGAAGGTGCTCGTCTTTCTAATGCCAACCAAAATTTGCAACCCACTGCGGCTGAGGATGCCAAGTGTAGGAAGCTTGGCCTGCAGGTTGTTTCTAGTATCAGTTGGGAGCTCACAAATGTGAAGAAAGCTGCAGCCATGGATTCGGAGGTGCTTAATGGTGATGTCTTGAAGCTTTCTAAAGGTATTGGGAACATTGCAGAGGTTGTAAGAATGAATGAGTCAATGGGACCTGAGGAGAACACTCGAGGATTTTCTGAATCAATGAACAAGTTCATGAAAATGGCAGAGGAGGAGATCATAAGAATTCAAGCTCAGGAGAGTGTTGCACTTTCCTTAGTGAAAGAAATCACCGAGTACTTTCATGGAAACTCCGCCAAGGAAGAGGCTCATCCTTTCAGAATATTCTTGGTAGTGAGGGACTTCTTAACGATTCTTGATCGTGTTTGCAAGGAAGTAGGAATGATAAATGAGCGAACAATAGTCAGTTCTGCCTCCAAATTTCCTGTGCCGGTGAATCCAACAATGCCCCCTGGCTTTGCTGGATTTCCAGGAAGACGGGAGTATAGTTCCTCTGATGATGAGAGCTCGTCATCTCCTTAATGGTTATGACTCGTATAGGTGGCTAGGAGCTTGTTTAGGATGGTGCCTGCCAATTTTTAGGTAAATGTAATCTTATCTTTTGTATTTATATAGATCATGTAAAAGATTTTGAAAATTATATCTATATATATATATATACAGAGTAGATTTGCATTCATGATTTTTTGATAATTGGTTGTATGATATTTTTGGGTAAAAGACGGATTTTACTGATGTAAATAAAGGGAATCCAATGGTAATGATGATGGTGGTGATGAGTGCTTGCTATCAAAATGAATGATAGATAGATCTACTGTGTCTGTGTCCCAAAAGCTAATTGTGGCTACACTACTACACTTTGACTTTAGATGACCGTTGTTTTTTTGTTTCTTGTTTAACAACCGTAGCAAGATTAAAGAGGCTACAATTCTCCAACGCAAGTAAAAGAGCTTACATATTATCTTCTTTTCCCTTTTATCAACATTTGATGACATTATAACATACATATTATACTAGTGCCTCTAGCCATGCATGTGGCTTAGAGTATTAAAAGAGAGTGCCTAATTCCCTATGATGGTGGCTGGATCTGTTTCCAGTTTCTTTGCATGATCATCTACACTATACTCTACTCTACTCCTTTTTTTCTTTCTTTTTTTGGCTTTGCTTTGCTTTGCTTTTGGATCCAAAGTATGATGGGATGGAATAATGATGAGGGGAATATCAAGTAAACTAGTCTAATCAAAGATAATTGAACTGGCAATGAGCGCGTGTTCCCTCAAAACTATCACTCCCTTCCCTTCCCTTGGGATCCAATCCAATCCAACCTAACCTAACCTAAACTAGAGTATCCTTCCTGACTTTCACTGGGTTTTAGTAAGATGGTGTGGAGAAGCTTCTTTTGAGCATGTTCCAACCATCATTAATTACTACTATTCCATTTCTCTTGTTCCACAACTCAACTAGGCACTAGTAGTAGTAGTAGTAGGCAGTGCCTTCAAACACATTCAGAATTTTATTTTATTTTTCACTTTTTTGCTTGGCTGCATCATTCAGAAATTAAAGTAAGCTAGAATACGAGATTAATTTCTAAAAAGTGATTTTTTTAATTAAATGAAAGAAAATACGCCTTTAGCAGATCAATTAAGTTAATTATATACTAATAAACACATTTTAAAGCCAGTAGAGAGCAATAGGAGCATATATATATATATATATATATATATATATATATATATATATATATATATATATATATATACGGTCCGGATCAAGTGCATACCCCTTATCTTACTCACCCGTACTCACCCCCCTTTAGGCAACGGTTTCGGTCATACAACCGTCACCTATACTTTTAGCGACGCTATATGTTGTCCGTTGCTAAAAGTATAGGCGACGGTTGTATGACCGAAACTGTCGCCTAAAGGGGGGTGAGCACGGGTGAGTAAGATAAGGAGTATGCACTTGATCCATGCTCTATATATATATATATATATATATATATATATATATATATATATATATATATTGCAAGGGAGTTCCCTGTAATCTGTATAACCCTAAATAGTACAAACAGTTCAAATTTCGGGACGGTACGTAGTTATAAAAGAAACCACATTGCAACTGATTTCATGCAACTATGTTCATACTTGCATAATCACTCGCTGACCTAATTTTTAACCGTGTGATGTTATTAATACATACTCCATAAAATATATGTTACTCCATCCTAAGTTTGATCCCGTGGCCTGCATCCTATGTTTGATCCAGTAGCTAAGCATCCATGCGCTCTAAAATTGTACGTGCTTCCTCTTCTGTAGCTGGAACCACCTTCCGAATCCTAAATCCATTAGCTTTGCCCTTTGCTTCTTGACAAACGGTGAACGTGAAGTAGAACTTGTTTGACACCTGCTCCAGAGGTACACACATACAAAGATAGAAGTTATCTAAAATGATTTTTGTTTTGATTGAAATAGGTCATTTGGTATTACAGAGCTCCCATGGTGGGATGACCTTGTGTCAGATTGTGTTAAATGTTTAAAGCTTGCGTTTGATAGGGCAGCAGAATACCTCGCTAGACCTTAGCTCAGGCTTTGTAACATGAGCGACAACTTCGATGTTAATTAAGGGCCGATCTGCATTCTCATATTCTGTGTACAAGACACATGATTTGAAACGCAAGAAATCTCCAACATCCACCTAATCCGTCGAAAAAAGATATAGCATTGATATTAATATTGTAAACATTGCAGTAAAAAATCCAGAGATGTAAGAATGTATTGTTGATGCCCATCTCATTAAAATAAAGCACAAGCACCGGTAATTCTTTTTGGTTTGGGGGGGGGGGGAGGGGATTTAAAAAGAGAGATAAAATCTGAAGCACAAACAATGAATTGAACAGATCAGGAAAAGCCACTATTCCAGCAGGTTCAGTGCTTGTGTTAAAATATGCTGGTAATGAATCCTTGGACAGATATGCCAATGTTATGAACTCACTCCTCCATCCCAACCCACATCCCCTTCAACTAATGAAGATGCAATGATTTTCATTTAAACACACCAAGTTGTCTCTCCCTGCTAATGCAATGCAATTAACGTGCGAAGAGGAAGATGATGTCAGAGGGGAGAATGAAGGACAGAAAGTATGTGAATGTTTAAAGATCCCCCTTTTCAATCAAAGACCTTTGTCCAAAGTCAAGTTGACAAAAGTAGATAAATTATCCAAGTTGATAGTGGGGGTACTAACTGGTCTTAAGAAATCGACGTGATCGACTTCGAGAAAGCATGGCATCATGCCAGCGAAAGCATACGCTGTTGAGAAAGCCAATTCAAATGCTCGGTGCATTAAAAATCCTCCAAAAATTCGACCATGGATATTCCTTTGCTGTGGTTGGCAAATCAAAGAGTTCTCAAGACGTGTATCCCTGAGAAGAATACTATCTCTATCTGCCAAGGCTGGCATGTCAGAGAAGATTCGTCCTTCACCCAATAAAGCTTCAAGTCTGTTAACATTTCCATTCTCAATATCCTTTTTGTCACCTCCTCTCTTCCTTTTCCGCAGTTCATTTCTTGCTTCTGCTTCTTCATAAAGCAACTTCTCTTGTTTGGTTTCAGGAGAGAGTCGATTCACTGGAGCAGCTTTCCCCGTCTTAGAGTCTCGGGCAACAAATATGAAGTTGGCCATAAGAGCTACTGATTTTGAAGCATCAGTGCTCCCTGCAACAAAATTTCTGCCATGTCAAAACTAATTAATATTTGCATATCCAGTTAAATTTCAGGTCAATATGACTGCAATTCAGAAAAGATAAGAGAGATGATCAGCATATTGTGTTGATGTATTTGGTGAGATCATAAAATTAGTTCCTCAGAGTTGATTTGTCAGGACTTTCGGCAATAAAGGTACAGAAAGATTTATTTAGAAATGCAGGAGGAAGACAATTAGTATAAAGATAACTGAGGAGCATCAAGAAATTTCAGTCTGAGGTAGGTACAAATTTGAAGTCAGCACTGGTACAAAATATTAGCTCTCAATTTTTTTTATTGTACCTCTTTGATGTTACTAGCATTCTCACAAATCTGGCTGATACTAATATGCTTGTCCTGCCGCAAAATCAGAAGGTAACACAATCAAGATTGAGCCACCAATCTTAAAGTGCAACTCCAGGATGTTTAGGTTTACACTCTATGACAAGATTCTTGGAAATGTTCTCAATAAAGCTACAAAATATTAAAATAGTAAAGATTTTTTTCCAGCAATTCATAGTTCACTGGACGTAAAGTTTTTGAGGGAGATCCAATAAATGATCATACATGAAGATTGAGGGAACAAAATAAATGCAACTAAAAACATTGTTATTGTAATACAGAGTAAAAGTAAGAACATTAGGAGACTTGAAGCAATATATTTTAAACTACATCCGGAGCATTTTCAAAGTTCGAAGTAAATTTAGGTGAAATGAAGTCAACTAATGGTCAACAACAAGTGTAAAGTTACCTTCTTACCCAAAATTATATACCATCGGGCACTATACTAGATTTGAGTTTTTTTAATGAACAGTCATTAAATATGTCATCTGGTACTTTTTGGTACACAAAATGTGTTTTAAAGCTCTGAGAATCCTTCGTTGAAGTGCAGGGTGGTAGGAAATTAATTCATGTTCAAGATTCTCCTTCTTTTTAAGGAAAGACTTTTGCACCCTCTAGACATGAATGTAAGTTTAATATAATGTAGCCAAAATTCGAAAAATACAAAAATCCAGATTTAATTATCGTGTCGTAAGAAAAAAAAAGATTCGGGGAAGAAGAAATCCTTTTTTATTGAGTGTGTTCATTCATTTTTACTACTCTAGTTTAGAATATTTTATCATATTAATTCTGACTCTACCCTCCCGGAGTTCATTCTCCGAGGAACTCTGTCTGGTGAATTCTTTCCAATCAACTTCTTTTATGATCTCACTGGAAATCGTATAAAGAAAATTTTTATTTGATATAGCTATTTAAGCAAGTATTTTACGATTAAGAAGCAACTGTTTCTTATACAGATCATGTGTTAATGTACTATAACTATAGCATTACCACCTTCACGAATTACTGCGTTTATTCGAGTGATCCACAAATGACAAAAAAATTCTCTTTTGCGTATCCCTATCCCAATGAGACGAAGCCAAAACACTTATTTTGCTGTTGAGTAATAAGGTTACTAAGTTGCAGTGGCAAAGTTGCTTCTTAAAAATTACCCTTTGTGAGCTGGGTGACTTCCATTTGAATCTCAATCGAGGACCTCCCAACCCATATAACAGCACCTGCAATTTTAAGATCAATGTCTACACTGATCGACTTCTTCAGCACCATTTTGTCAACAGAAGCGGTGACCAGCAACAGAGGCCTTGTCGTGCTATCATCATCAGAACAGTGCTAGTTCACAAGCAGAAATAGATATTACTGGAGGCCACATATCATGAACATCATACAATTCAAACAAGATTGTCAAGTTACATAAGCTAGCAAGCGAGTGCAAGAATATTAGACAAATTTAAATATTTTTACTGTATACCTGATACTCATCAGGAGTAAGGTACTCATCACTAAATTTATGTAACTTAGATTATTACATCCAATCAATCCCCCTAATTATTCAAGTACCCCGAATTTCATATAAGTAAAGTACCCCCAAATTCATAAAAAGAAATGAAAAAGATTGTACCTTGACGGAAATGGTGCCAGCAAGGGCATCAAGATCTTCAAGCAATTTCCCAATTCTGACCTCATTCCATGGATCCCTGTACTGCTCTCTCAAAATATAATCAGTTGAAAAGTTATAGAGAATTTCCGTACGGCTCTGCGACGGGGGTTTTGTGAGCAATTCGCTTTGCGGAGGAGCATCGAGTGGTGGGTCGAGGAGTCTTTCAAAAATACTAGACCTTGTTTCCCAGAGAGCATTTGTGACGGGTGATTGGTACATTCCAGGCCACAGGCTGAGGGGCTTTCTGAATGAAGAATTACCATCCTCTGCCCTGGGAGAATTTTCAAAAGGGGAAGTGAAAGTGGAAACAACACGAATGGCATTGGAATTGGAAGGGGAATCCATGATGCTGCTATTTCAACACAATCTTGAAATGGGTTTGTGAGAAATACTTATACAAGAATGATAGGTAGGTATCGTTTTGAGGAAATTTTTGATGGGTTTTGGGATATGAAAGACGGTTTTGGGGAGGAAAATCCGAATATTGAAAATGGGCACCGGAAGTGTGACCAATCCACTTGTTGGTTGTGTCATGTCATGTCATGTCATGTAGGTTTTAAGGATTTTTGGAATTTACAAAATGAAAGAAGAAAAGAAAATATCTAGAATTTAGTAAAGATTAGTATTAGAATAAAAAATTTATTTCAAAAAGTTTATCGTTTATAATTTTTATAAATTATTTATTTTTCTATATTACCCCTATCTTCTCTCATTGTCTCAAGAAATTCTCTCTCTTGTATTAATAGTTTTCAACTTTCCATAAAGGGGTAGTGATGAAATTTCAAATAAATTTTACTCCCTCCGTCCCAAATTAATTGCTCAGTTTTGACTTTTTAAAGTCAAATTGACCATTTTTAAAACTAATCTTTTTACTATTTTTTCTAAAATATAGGTGAAGAGATTATAACCAAAAGAAAGTATATACAATTTATTACTAATCCTAATTTTTATAATTTTAGAAATATATTTATATATGCTTAATTATTAATTCTAAAAATAGTCAATTTGACTAAAAAAAGTCAAAACTGAGCAGTTAATTTGGGACGGAGGGAGTACTTGGTAAATGATACTTTCTTAATCCATGTGCCAAAACTTTAAACGACAATTTTTTAGAAACGGAGATAGTAGTATTTTGTTAGAATGATATTTTCTCCATTCTTTCACGAGTATTGTGGATGTAATGAATTTGTGATGGTTAAGTTAATTGTAGATTATGTTTTTCTTTTTTTCGCCAAAATAAAAAGGAAATCTTATTTTTTTTTTAAATAAAATAAAATAAAATTTGGCCTTAAACTTGAAAATATTTATGACGCCTCGTTATGTTATGTTATGTTAACTAGGCTAAAAAGTAGATGGATACAGGAAGACTCATTTTCAAGTATTCACAAGAGTACAGAAAGAGCCTCTGATGTACTTAATTTTTTTTTCCCTCATGAAATGAAATACTCTTTAAATTTAGTAGGCAGGCAGTTGCTCCTACAATTATAAATTGTTATTAAATGTAAACTTGCTCTTATATGCTCTAATAATATCACTCAACAAATAATAATAACTTAATACAGTTTCTTATTATGTGATTAAACTCCAATAAGTAAATACATGAGTATGTATATACACATAAAATTCCTTTCTTGGTTTCTTGCTTAATGCAGAAACAGAAATTAAGCAGCAATGGCAAACATAAATAATCTTGGTGAACCAAACAAAGTTAATTGTTTACCACGACAAACAACATTGTTCACCCGAAACGGAATACATACATGCATATGATTATGTTTAAAGGAAGCCATTGCTTTGACTGCTTATTCCATTAAGCAATTTGTTATTTGAAATGAAATAGTGTACAAAAGCTGTGTCAGACCGACGGAACATAACAAATTTACCTGACATTGTTGATTCTTCAAATACAGAATAGATGAGATAAATTATGCAAAACCCTAACATTATATATAAATATATAAACATTAATGAAACCACTAACAATAATAACACATAATTACACATAGATTAGGGTGACGGTCGTTGCCATCTCTCATTCTGTCATTCATACCTTTTCAGTAATTTTCCTTAACCTCTCGGGCAACAATAAGTTCCTCCATGAAATCAGTATCACCAGCATCTGATAGCAACATGATCTCATCTTCTGTTGTAAAATTGTATAGCTCCCCAATAGCTCTAAGAAGCTGGTAGACTTCAAACATAGTTGGCCTCTCTTTGGGACCTGGTATTACACAGCTACATGCAACTTTAAGAAATTGGAAAAGCTCACTATCATAACCCTTCCCAACCAAAGGTTTGTCAATGGCTTCTTGAAGCTTGGAATCTCTAGATAATTCTGTAATCCATTCGACTAAACTTCCCTTAAAGCTTTCAGGGGCTTTAGACACAAGAGTAGGTCTCTCACCAGTGACCAACTCAAGAAGCACTACTCCAAAACTGTAGACATCCCCCTTTGGAGTGGCCACAAGAGTTCGTGTGTACTCAGGAGCAACGTAGCCCAAATCCCCAAACTCCCCATTAACGAAAGTACTCAAATGGGTGTCAACTGGATTCATAAGCCTTGCAAGACCAAACTCAGATATTCTAGGCTCAAATTCAATATCTAGTAAGATGCACTTGGAACTTATGTTTCGGTGGATGATGCGGGGATTGCAACTATGATGGAGCCATGCAAACCCTTTGGCTGCCCTAATACCAATTTTGAGCCTTAGAGGCCACTCCATATATTTGGCACCATCACCAACAAGATGCAACTTATCATTGAGGTTACCATTTGGCATGTGTTTATAAATTAGTAGCCTCTCCTTCTTAGCCATGCAAAAACCTAGAAGAGGGACCAAGTTACGGTGCCTCACATTTCCCAAAGTAGCCATCTCAGTCTCAAACTCTTTCTCTGAATGCTGAGTATCCTGCAACCTCTTCACCATCAACTCAGTGCCATCTTCAAGCACTGCTTTGTACACAGTCCCTGTTCTTCCCGTCCCAATGATATTATCTTTGCTAAAGCTGTTAGTAGCCTTCATGAGATCACTTAATCTCATTTTTGAAATTGACTTCTCGAACATAGAAAGCTGAAAATTACAATACCATTTTTCAATACAATGTAGCATAAGAGATTAAATATGTAATTAATACTAATTATGAAATATTAAAGGAAGTACACACTGTGAACCCAATGAAATACTTAATACAGAAAAGAATAATTAAAAATGGCCTGTAATTACCAAAATGATTTTAATTGTCTCACCTGGATGCCTTTGGCTCCTTTGAGATTCTTAGCCCATTTATTTCCTTCTGGATCATCTTCCTTCTTCTTTCTGGACACTCTACGCAAAAAGAATAACAAACCTGAACCTACCACTAATGCTGCAACAATAACCCCACCAACAGCTGCCGCAGCAATGACTCCAGTATGGTTTTCGCTTGAAGAGTCTCGACAAGGGGGTAAAGGCTTCCCACAGAGTCCTGGATTACCTGAATAGCCCTCTGCCGGAATGGTAGTGTTAAACTGCGGAACTTGCCCAGTCAATCTATTGTTTGCTACACTAAACGTCTTAATTCGACCAAGTAGGGCCAATTCTGGAGGAATCTGACCTGACAATTGGTTCTTGTCTAGCTTAAGGATGTTTAGATAAGAACAATTTGCAAGGTCTTTTGGGATATCTCCAAATAAATTGTTGGATGAGAGATCAAGAGATGTCACAAACGGGAGGATTTTGGAAATGTCGGATGGAATAGTTCCATAGAGCTCATTATTGGAAAGATCTAAGCCTGTCATAGACTTACAATCTGCAACACCGCGTGGAAACACGCCTTTGAGCCCCATATCTGGAAGTCTGATATTTAAAACCCTGTTCTCATTTTCATGCCAGCAATCAATTCCATTAAATTTACATATGTAGCCTTCGGTATTGTTATTGAAATTCCAATTGTTCAATATGTTTAATGGGTCTTCCAATGACTCTTTTACAGATTTTAAGCAATCAATGTCACTCTGAGAACCATAGCTGAAACAGCTAGTCAAGAACAACCAGGTAGAGATGCCAATAAGAAGAACACGAGCTCTGCTAGTCAGTGCCATCCTCACAAAGCGAACAGTTATTAACCCCAAAGATATAGACTTAAATTGTGGTTTGGAACATATCATAGCTGCATACGATAACCTGTAAAACAATACCCAGAAACCAATTGAAAATTGGCATATATAAAAAAAATAAAAAAAATTCCTAAGAACCTCTGGAAACAGGAAAAGTAGTCAAAGGACATGTTAAGTACTGATATTTCCACCAGAGGCATTCAAATTTATACAATATGTACATAAAATAACACAATTCAAAAAAAAAACTCTTAAATTGCCAAATACAAAGAAACCAGAATAGTTCATCATCCATAATATAGCATAATATATATCATTTCAATATACCAGGTAAATAAGAAAGAGATGGGGAGTAACTAAAAGATTATACAGACTGCAAACCGAAATTCAAATAAATAAAATGCAAAATCAGGGAACACTTAAAAGAATTCCTTAAAACACCCATAGAATTTGAGAACCTTAGCTCCTCTGAATCAGGGAAAGCAAAACAAAACAAAAAAATAAAATAAAATAATGAATGATGCAGTGTAGTCCAAAATAAAATAGTTTACCAAGTTGTTAGAGAGATCAGATCACTCAATTGCTACAATAAATGTATGCAATATATCATCTAAAATAAACAAGAAACGACAAGAACAAACTAGCAGAGTATAACACAGAATAACGACATACAATTGCAAAGAAACCCCTAATAAACAACCTCCCAAAATGTCTTTTTGAGTCCACAAAATCTGGAAAGCAACATAATCACCAGATCTTTCATCTCAATAAGAAAAATTCACAATACCCAAGTAAGAAAAAAAAATCCAAATTTATGAAAGAATCAAAAGATTACCCACCTTAGAAATCATAACCCTAACTCAAAATGATCGAATAACCCGTAAAAGCGTTCTTGAATCAATAACAAGACAACGTCTTTTCCACAAAGAAAAAGAAGAACTTGGTGACCGTAATTCAGAGAAATTGTAACCCAAGAGCTCAAAATAGAAAAAAAGTAAAAGTCTTCGTATGGAAAATTCAAGGGCAGCAGTAGACTTCAACTAACGACACTAGTATGATCCATTAAACAAGATAAATAGAATAAAGAAGGCCGATACTGTGCAAAAATCGGATCTTTCGAGCTCAATGGAAAAGCGAGGAGCATAATAGTGGAATGGAAGGAGGAGAAAGTGGAGTAGGGGTCAAAGAAAAACTTGTGCAGCTGCTTGGTAGAAGTTCTATCTATCAGCCCCGGCGACGACTGGACTGCAAAAGAGCGCGACGACTAATTTGCTTGACTGAAAAAGGAACGTGTGAAGTGATGACTTTTGGCAATTTTGCTCTTGTGACCGTTCACACCTTGATCCAAATTAAGCAAATAATTTTTCCCTAATTGGAGGATTTAATAAATTCACACAATTATATATATAGGCCAAAAAATATTTCAAAGCAACTTTAAAAGTTGAAAATTAATTTTTATATAGTTAATATTATAAATGTTTGTGTTTATTTTTTGATTGATAACATTAGTGATAACTTTTTGAAGAAATATGTAATAAATATGTTCTTTTATAATTATATTTAATTCTATGTGTTATATATGTATCGCAATTGTAATACAGTCTTAGTAAGACTGAGTAATTTATTAAAAAATTGAATTGCGCTTAATATTGAAATTTAAGCGATAAAAATAAAATAAAAATGTGTGAGTTTTTTCTTAATATTTAAATAAAATTCAGATGAATCATGAAAGTGGGGGAAATTGACATATTAATGGGATTAATTATAAGTAATATAGGAGTGAAGCTACAAACATGTTCCTAGCACTTCACACAACTTTATTTATTTTTCTAATAAGAACATATTTCTTACTTTTTGAGAAAGAATATTATATACCTTTTTTCCCCTAAGCCAATATTAAATTTTACGTATGACATATTCAAAAATATTTTATCGACAATTTTCTTAAAAGTAAAACTAAAAATTATAAATATTAAAGATAAAGAGATATGTTTTAGTGTGTTCTATTCAACCTTAACATTTGTAAAAAAAAAATAGCAAGGCTATTTTCTCGGAATATAGTTAATATTCCATTGGAGACTTGAGGGGAAGGGGATGACTATATGAAACACAAAAGCTTGAATTGAGCTACCATTTTTGAATGGGAGAAGTATTTGTCAAAAGACGAATAACTCTTATGTTACGTTTGGATTGAAGGAATGGAATAGAGTAGGGAATGGAATAGATGAGGGAATGAAATAAGGAAGGAAATGAAATAATTTTTTAATATTTCATGTACATTTTTTATTGATGTTAGGGATACATCTAAGAATGAAATAAATAATTAGAAAGTGACATAAATACCCCCAAATGTTCAAATTTAACTTAAATTCAATTTATATTAAAATTTTAACACATTTCTCTAGATTTTTTTATAATTATATTCTTCTTTTGTTTTACTATATTTTTTCATATAATTTTTTTATATAATTTTTTTTCTTACTTGTAAGTTATCTTTTTTTTATATCTTTTTTTATTTCTCTAGAATTAACTTTATTTTAATTGATTATCAAAATAATATATGTTTGTGACGCCCCCAAAATAGGTATACGTCACTCATCTTGAGTCGCCAAATACATGATACAAAATTCAAATACAAACTAATAATACAGCAGTCGTGTAAAATACGACAAAATATATGCTGTGAGTTTAAATACAAATATTGTGAGACCCCAGATTTTATGAATAAATAGTTAATTATCTAAATTTTTTTTAAATTTGAGATAATGTTATAGTTATGGGAAATATTTATAAATTTTGCAAAGTATGCAAGTTGTCATATTATGTGAAACCCCAGATTTTATGAATAAAGAATTAATTTTCTCGAAATAATTTTTTTTTATATTATGGTGTGAATTTGAGATAATGTTATAGTTGTGGGTAGTATTTATAAATTTTGCAAAGTATGCAAATTGTTATAATATATTCGATTGGTCAGAGAATATTCTTTGTGTCGGAAAATATTCGTACGACGGTACAATCATTGGTGGACCCCACAACGAAATTACTATCGGATTGAGAAAATGACAAAAATATTTTATTGAAAATAACGGCAGAAGTTTTACCGTTGATACTGTTGAACTACTCGGTAGTAAAAGTTCAGTAATACGCGTTGTTGCATAGTAGCATACACTATTGATTATTGATATTTATGTGAGAAGTCACTCAGTTTTGTTCAATAATTGCTATAATAGTTGCTGCATAGTATCTCACATTATTTGATTCAATTATTGTTGATTTAGAAGTTTTGTTTTATTCGTATTATTAACGTAATAAAACATAAACATCTTTTTATATAAAACATAATACTTTATTAAAGTTATTCTATAAATAGAATATATTATATTTTATTATGCATAGTGCTGCATAGTATTTTGTATAGTGTTGCATAGTGTTTGCATAGTAAAAATCTTTTTATATAAATAGAATATATTATATTTTATTTAAAATATTTTTCTTTAAATATGGACCGTCAGATTAAAGTAAATCAATCTGGACCGTTCATGAATTAGTTACTATGTGTTCAATTTTCCTATAAATAGGAAGCTTAGTTAGAATTGAAATCACACCAGAAGTTCAGAGAATTCTCCTTCTATAATCTTGAGCGTATTTCCTTAAGAGTTTTAAGAAACTTTGAGCGAAGAACATAGTATAAGTTTTCTTTAAGAAAATCCTCACCCTAGCAGTCGGAATATTATTCTTTTACGGTAAGGGATATTATTCTTTTATATTCATGAAGACACCTGTTGTTATTCCATTTCTTATTATTCAGTTGGAATAACCTGTATACGCGAAATACCCTATACTTGGTGACATTCTTCTATTATTCTGTCTTTATTATTCTGTTGAAATATCATGTCTGTGTGTTTTACACCGGACCTGGTTCCATTTTATTATTCCGTCTTTAATATTCTGTCGGAATATCTTGTCTGTGCTATACGCCGAACCTGGTTCCATTTTATTATTCCGTCTTTAATATTCTGTCGGAATATCTTGTATGTGCTATACGCCGGTCCTGGTTCCATCATTTATTATTCCACATTTATTATTCTGTTGGAACATCCTGTCGGTGTGATTTTCACCTGACCTGGTTCCGTTATTATTATTCTTTTGGGATAACCTGTCTATGCGAAGTACCGCATGCATGGTGATATCTTTTGTTATTCCATTTGGTATTATACTCAGTTGATTAAAATTTTGACTTCTATACTCCATGAAATTAGTGGAATATCCTTGATATTTGCGTTTCATCCAGTATTTTTTATGGAAATATTCTTCTGAGCATTCTTGAATTTTATTCTACAAAGAAGTATTATGTTGACAATTTGGACGTTATTAGTTCCTGGATAATTTAATTCTTGAACTTGTTAAATTGAATTCTTATATCATTGTCATCATCCTCATGTTTATATTTATTAAAAGTCATCTGTGGCCTGTAGTGCATAGATAGAATTGGTATGATTATAACCAGGGATTATTCGGTATAATCATGACCGTAATGTTACAGATGATGTAAAAATTAAAAGTCCTCATTGGCTCGTAGTGCATTGATGGACAGTTTTTGGTATGATTATGGCTATGGATTCTCTTCGGCCAAGGGAGCAAAGATGAATTGTTTTATGGCATGATCAGGACCGTTGATGAAAACACGATTATTTTTGGCCCGTAGAGCATGGATAATTCGTGGTCGTGATACTAAAGAATATCTTTGGCCTGTAGTGCAGGGATGATGTGAATTAATTATTAAGCTGAGTCTCAGCGATAAAAGTGATGAAAACCTTTTTAAATCGTAAAAGATGGTAAACTTTATTCTCTATTGGACTCTTTTAATGGATTGCTTGATCCGCTGCAGTTAAACTTGATGTCTATTGTATTTTATCAGTTTAACATTGTTGAAGGCTATCTTAGTCATAATATTTCTTACTGGCCTAATTGAGCTCACCCTTTCTTTCACTGTTCTCTTCAGGAAATGAGAACGTAGCCAGGACTAGTCGGAGATTGGAGTGACGGTCCTGATGATAGTATTAGTCCTCACTATTCTGTTAAACAGTGTGATAATAAATGTAATGAGGACTGAATTTGAGTTTGTATACTGTCTATGAGGACTCAATTGAGAATGAATATTGTCTAGATGACAATATTTGTATTTAAACTCACAGCATATATTTTGTCGTATTTTTACACGACTGCTGTATTATTTGTTTGTATTTGAATTTTGTACCATGTATTTGACGACTCAAGATAGGTGATGTATGCCTATTTTGGGGGCGTCACAGTTGGTATCAAAGCTTAGGGATATGATCCCTGGCTGAGATGTGAGATAAGAACTAAGAGGGGAGAGACGGAGAATTCCTTCGCTAGTATGATCTACCTAAGTTTATTTGTTATTTAATTGGTCGGTCATAGTATAAGGATAATATGTGATATGTTATCTAATCCTTGTTTTGTGACAGTATTTAAAAATGGCATCCGAGAATGTTGAGATAATCAATGAAGCACATGAGACCATTGAGTCACCAACGATCAATGCTCAGGGTAATGTGCAACCAGAGGACAATAATCCTCATAAAAAAAATAACACCAATGAAATGGTGAATGAAAAGATGGTCAGAGGCTTTATGCAATTCATGCAACAACAGGCGAAGGCAGCTCCTGTCCAAAATACAGGTAGAAACACTGATAACTCTCGATTGGTCGGGGAATATTCGTTTTTTCAGGGAATATTCATACAATGACGCAATCATTAGTGGACCCCACATCAGAATTATTGTCGGATTGAGAAAACGACAAAAATATTTTTATAAAAATAACGGCGAAAGTTTTACCGTTGACACTGTTGAACTACTCGGTAGTAAAAGTACAGTAATACGCGTGGTTGCATAGTACCACACGGTGTTGATTATTGATATTTATGTGAGAAGTCACTCAGTTTTGTTCAATTATTGCTACAATAGTTGTTGTATAGTATCTCACATTATTTGATTCAATTATTGTTGATTTATAAGTTTTGTTTTATTCGTATTATTAACGTAATAAAACAGAAACATCTTTTTATATAAAATAGAATACTTTAATAAAGTTATTCTATAAATAAGAATATATAATATATCATTATACATAGAGTTTTGCATAGTAAAATCTTTTTATATAAAACAGAATATTTTATTAAAGTTATTCTATAAATAGAATATATTATATTTTATTATGCATAGTGTTTACATAGTGTCTGCATAGTGTTTTGCATAGTAAAATCTTTTTATATAAAACAAAATACTTTATTAAAGTTATTCTATAAATAGAATATATTATATTTTATTATGCATAGTGTTTGCATAGTAAAAAACTTTTTATATAAAATAGAATATATTATATTTTATTTAAAAGATTTTTCTTTAAATATGGACCGTCGGATTAAAGTAAATCGATCTGGACCGTTCATGAGCTAGTTACTATGCATTCCATTTTTTTATAAATAGAAGCTCATTCCTTCATTATTTTCTTACGAATTCACTGAACTCTAGAGAGAGAAACTATAGAGAGAGACTATAGAGAGATAGAAGAAAAGTTTTCTGCTACTTCACCACTCTTATATCAAGTATTATTTTACGGTAAGGGGTGTTATTCTTTCTTCTTGAAGAGAACTTCTGTTATTCCATTCTTTATTATTCTGTTGGAATAACCTGTAAAAGTGGCATACCCTATACATAACCTATATACGTGGCATACCCTATACTTGGTAAAATCCTTATGTTATTCCATTCTTATTTATTCTATTGGAATAACCTGTATACGCGGCATACCCTATACTTGGTGAAATCCTTATGTTATTCCATTCTTTATTATTCTGTTGGAATAACATGTATGCGCGGTTTACCCTATACTTGGTGGAATGACCTGTATATGCGGTTTACCCAATACTTGATGATCTTCTTCTATTATTCAATTCTTTATTATTATGTTGGAATAACCTGTTTATGCGAAGTACCGCATACTTAGTGAAATTCTTTTATTATTTCGTTCTTTATTATTCTGGCGGAATATCCCGTCGGTGTGAATTTCACCTGATCTGGTTCCATATTTATTATTCCGCATTTATTATTCTGTTAGAATATCTTGTCTGTGTATTTTACACCGCCCCTGGTTCCGTCTTTATTATTCTGTTGAAATATTCTGTCTGTGTGTTTTACACCGGACCTGCTTCCGTCTTTATTATTATGTATTTATTATTCTGTTGGAATAACCTGTCTATGCGAAGTACAGCATGCATGGTGATTTCTGTTGTTATTCCATTCTTTATTATTCTGTTGGAACATCCTGTCGGTGTGATTTTCACCTGACCTGGTTCCATTATTATTATTCTGTTGGAATAACCTGTCTATGCGAAGTACCGCATGCATGGTGATTTCTGTTGTTATTCCATTCCTTATTATTATCAGTTGGTTAAAATTTTGACTTCTATACTCCATGAAATTAGTGGAATATCCTTGATATTTGCGCTTCATCCAATATCTTTTCATGAAAATATTTTTCTGAGAATTCTTGAATTTTACTCTACAAATCAGTATCATGTTGACAATTTGGGCATTATTGGTTCTTGGATAAATTAATTTTTTAACTTGTTTTATTGAATTATTATGGCATTGTCATTGTCATCGTCATCGTCCTCATGTTTATATTATGTTGAAAGTCATCTGTGGCCTGTAGTGCATAGATGAATTTGGTATGATTATGACCAGGGATTATTCGGTATAATCATGACCGTAATATTATAAATGATGTGGAAAAAGTTCTCATTGGCCCATAGTGCATTGATGGACAGTTTTTGGTATGATTATGGCTATGGATTCTCTTCGGCCAAGGGTGCAAAGATGAATTATTTTATAGCATGATTAGGACCGTTGATGAAAACACGATTATCATTGGCCTGTAGTGCATGGATAATTCGTGGTCGTAATACTAAAGAATATCCTTGGCCTGTAGTACAGGGATGATTTAATGATGTGGATTATTTATTGAGCTGAGTCTCAGCGATAAAAGTGATGAAAAACTTTTTAAATCATAAAAGATAGTAGATTTTATTCTCTACTTGACTCTCTTAATGGATTGCATGTTCCGCTGCAGTTAAACTTGATGTCTATTTTATTTTATCAATTTAACATTGTTGGAGACTAATGATAATTTATTCTGCATTATCTTAGTCATAATATTTCTTACTGGGCTAGTCCGCCTGTTCACCCCATTACCCCCACCCACACCACCCACCCACCCCACCCACCCCACCCACCCACCCTACAAACCTACCCCCACCCCACCCCATTCCACCCCATTACCCACCTACCCCCACCCCACCCATTATATGAAAAAGTATAGTAAAAAAAAAGAAAAATATAATTATAAAAAAAATCTAGAGAAATATGTGTTAAATTTTTAATATAAATTGAATTTAAGTTAAATTTAAATATTTGGGGGTATTTAGGTCACTTTCTAATTATTTATTTTATTCTTAGATGTATTCCTAACATCAAGCAAACATGTACATGGAATATTAAAAAAATCATTTCATTCCATTTCTTATTCCAATCCCTCATCTATTCCATTCCCTACTCTATTCCATTCCTTCAATCCAAACGTAGCATAAGTAACTAAAAATATACTAAGTGTCCATTTGACGAAATTGTGTGGTGATATGAAACACTTTTAAATATAAAAAAAAATCTAAAATCAAATGTGATTATTAAAGTGTTTTTGAAATACTAATAAAAATTTTGAGATGATTTTTTTATTTATTTATAAACTTTATAGTACTTTTGTTAGAAAATGTTTAGTTTATTTAAAAGATGTAAATTTAAAAAACAAATATATAATTTTAAAAATGCTTTTTAAGTAGTATTAAATATGTTCATTTTAATTTAGAAGTACTCCCTCCGTTCCTAAAAGATTGTCGTTTTATACTGTAAAATTTGTTCCAAAAAGTTTGTCGTTTACAACTTTCAAGGAGAATAAATTATTTACTTTCAAAATAGTATTACTTATGAATACGAAAAAAATAATACCTCTCATCTTAGTAGAAGGTTGAATGCTGTAATAGTGAAGTAGCATAATACTCTTTTTCTTGCTCTCTATAATTAATCAACGTGCCGAAACAATTAACCAGCGTGCCGAAACTAATTAGAACGTTTATTTTTCATATTATTTCTTTCATATTCATAAGTAAAAAAAAACTTTATTAATCTGCTTTCCGTTTATTTTGGAACGGAGGGAGTACTATATTTAATATTTTCTAATTATTTCTTTAATTATTGTGCACAACTCTAAAACGTCATATTATGAGGTGGAGGTAGTATACTTTATCTTGTTTAATTTATAAGACCATTATTAATATTTTAAAAATCAATTTAAAATATTTTCAAATGAAAAATTAATATAGGTTTATTTAAAAATATAAATCAATAATTTTTTTAATTAGTAATACTTTTTAGATAATTTAAAATATTTGTCATTGTATTATATAAACTTAAGTTAATTTATATCAAAATAATTTTGAGTTTAAAACGAATGGAAGTATTATAAAAATAAAAACTAAAAAGCCCACCCAACCCTGCCCCCCTATCAATTAGCATACAGGAAAGCTAGACCGGTTTATTGGACATTTTGCAATTTTTTTTTTTTTTGCTAGTGACCCTTAAAAAATGTATAGTATTTATTCCAACAGGAATTTTTACAAAATATAGTATTTTAGGTATAATTTGAATACATATACAAATACAAGTTTATACAAATACAGGCATATCCAAATTACACCTAAAATATTATATTTTATAAAAAAATTTGTTGAAATAAATATTATACATTTTTTAAGTGTCACTAATAAATTTTTTTTGTAAAATGTCCAATAAACCTGTCCAACTTTCATGAATGTCAAGACTTATTCATTAGTAATAATTGTTTAGTTTTGATGATCTATGTCTGGTGATAGCTGATATGGGGGTGCTCTGTAAAAAGCAAAAAGAGACTGTTGTCGGAGGCTGCGTGCAATAAGTAGAATTTCACATTCCAAATCATACTTTCCTCTTTCATCTTTCTGGATTCGCGGCGTCCCACGATCCCTCACACCAACTCCCATCCAAACCCCCGGCCAAAATGCTCTGATCTCCCCCCGCCGACCACTTACCTCCGTCCATCTGTCACACCGATCCGGTAAGTACTCCTCTCTTTCTCTCATCAATTCACTCCTTTTTTCAGATCGAGACTGTGAATTATTGCTGTTCTTGTTTCAATTATTAGTTTTTACTTATTTATCTGAGCTTCCTTGGTCCTTGTGTTTCACAAATATGGTTTATTTATTTCTTTGTTATATTTTGTTAGTTCTAGCTATTTATTTCAACTGCGCGATCTAATCGTGATAGTTTCTATTGCTAGCATTTATTTTACGGTAAGTTGCTGATTTTCCTTATGTTGACATACTGTCTTGTTCACTCCATTCTTTCTTTTTCCTTTGAGTAATGATATTTACTTCTAAAACTAAAATTCAATCCGTCTGCCACAATGGCAGTTTTTGTGAAAAATAGCAACTTTAAGGGCGTTTCCTTTTATGTGAATGAATGGTTAAGTTCTAGGACTATATTTTAGAGTGTGCTAAAGAAGCAATCACTATTTTGACTTAGTTTTAGACTTTTTTACCTGTCTAGCTACCAGAAAAAGGCTTCAATTACTAATCTGAAGATATAAAAGTTTGAATTGGTATAACCATTTTATGGTATTTATTTCTTGGGCAATTTTCGTGCTTAAAAGTGGATGTGAGCTGGTATTCTGTAGGCTTAAATGCTAATTGAACTTGAAGTTAACCCGTTTTGGCATTTAAAACTCAAAACTCCTTTTGCAGCATATATGAGTGAAGTTAAAGTTAAAGTTTTAATTAACCTTTTCTTTTGAGTTAGCTAGTAAAAATGGATGTAAACAGCGTGTTTGAGTTGATATAACCATTTTATGATATTTATTTATTGGCAATTGGTTAATAGTGGCTGTGAGCTGGTATTCTGTGGGTTTAAATATTAATTGAACATGAAGTTAACCCGTTATAGCATTTAAACCTCAAACTCCTTTTCTGGCATTTACTGAATGAAGTTAGATAAGCCTACCCTAAAATAGCCCCGAATGAATCTGAATCGTAGCTTACTTCTTTCATTCCCTTATCTTGGGGTTCAAATCCTACAGAGCACAATTCCGTTATTGTTAGGCCTAATTAGAATGTGGCTTTTGCATTTCCAACTCTCTCTCCTATAAGTTTAAATTAGTAAAAATGGATGGAAACAGCATGTTTAATGGACTTGCACCAAAAAAACTCGAACAATATTTCTTATATTTTCCCATTTGCAAAAATTTCATTGAAAAAATTAAGTTACATTAGGGTTCCATCATTGAGAATACCAAAATTGGATTTCAAGGGTTATAGCCTAAAACAGGGTAAAATTCAAAATTTGTATGTATATATTTATTAAATGGGCTCATTAAATTTTAATCCTAGAAATTCATTTTTACACTAGTTTAAATATTTTGTTGTTGACATGTAGATTGGCCTCTTCATGTTGGTGCTTCATAGGATGGACCTAGAAATTGAGTGACTTATATTGGCAGTGTAATTATTTGAAAATGGTTGAGTGGCATAATCCTGGAATGGTTAGGAACTTACTTTTTTCTGTTGTTCGAGAAACATTACATTTTAGGTTATATTCTCGCCTCATGCTCGTGGATTTGATGTTTGATGGATATGAGTTGTCATCAATAGTTTTCGTATATAGTATGTGTGGACAACTGAAATTCTAGGCGCAGACATTTTTTTTTTCTAAAGCATAAAATTGCTGCTTATAATTGGTTGGGTAACTTATATATAGCACAATGATGACGATAATTATAATCAGCTTTATTGTCAGATGATGTGCTGACCTTAAATCTTTATTTAGTCTGTCACAAGCTCCCGTTGCTACTATATAAGCTCCCGTTGTTTGAAGGAAAATGATCCAGTATTTGCATTTTCTGGTCTGTTATGACACATAAAAATGGTCAAAAGAAGTTTTTTTTTATTGGCACTGCACGTAAAAGCTTAGGTTTTCAGAATATAACTTATCGATTTTAATTTTGCGAGTCATTTTCTGGAAAACAATTGAAGTCATTTTACTTGCAAATGTTTTCTGGGAATGTTTATCTTGTAAAAGCGTAAAAGGTCATCAAGTACAAAATTTTCAGATTTGTCACATTTGAAAGGTATTGAACTCAGATAGTTGATAATCTTCAAATGGTTTCTAATTTTAATTGCCCAAAGATGTCAGAAATTGTATTTCTTTTAGTCCACTGTCTTAATCTCTTTGTTCTTCCATTTGATTTTTCTAGTTCCTTTTGAGATCATCTTGCAATGGAAGACACACAGTCAGTTGCCACACTCCTAGAGTCGACCACTTCTAAAATCCAACAACTTCAGAAAGCATTTGCAGAGCTTGAAAGTCACCGAGCAGTAACCCTTAACCTGAAATGGAAACAATTGGAACAGCACTTTCATGGGCTTGAGAAGTCCTTAAAGAGACGTTTTAATGAACTTGAAGACCAAGAAAAGGAGTATGAGAAAAAAACAGTTAAAGCACAAGAGATATTGGTGAAACGTGAAGCATTTGTTATAGCCAAGGAACATGCTTCACTGGACAGGCTTCAAGAGAAGAGAGATGCTGCAGTCTCAGCTATTGCTAATGCTCTAACAAAGCATAAAAAGGCATGCAGTGGAACCTATTATTGTTACAAGTGAGGATCAAGGTGGGGCTCCATTTGTGGAAGAGAAACCACCCGATGTCATGGCTTTTGAGAGTAACTTAGAAGACGTGAAAAAGTTTTCACAGAAACGGAATGTGGAAGTGAAATCATTTCCCCAGCTTGTACACTTGTGCCAAGAGAATGATTCAGAAGGACTCCATAAATTTATATCAGATAACCGGAAGAACCTGGCTGCCATAAAAGAGGAGATTCCAATTGCATTCAAAGCTGCTGCTAACCCAGCTAGTCTGGTGTTGGACTCACTTCAGGGTTTCTACAGCATAGAATTGGCAAATTTGGATGGGAAAAAGGATTCAAATCTTCTAGGTCTACGCCGAACATGTATCATGTTGATGGAGTGCCTTAGCCTTTTATTAGCAACCCTTGATGTGGACTCGGATTCTAGTGTAATCTCTGAAAATGTAAAAGAAAGAGCTAAGGCTATTGCTGACGAGTGGAAGCCGAAATTAGATGACCTTGATGTGGATGCCAGCAATGGAAACTCATTGGAGGCTCATGCATTTTTACAACTTCTTGCTACTTTCGGAATTAATTCTGATTTTGATCAGGGAATTTTATCCAAGCTGATACCAATGGTTTCTCGTCGTCGCCAAACAGCTGACTTGTGTCGCTCCCTTGGATTGTCCGAGAAAATGCCAGGTTGGTCTACATATTTGCATTTAATTGCCTTTGTTAGCTTTTATGTGTGCATGTGTTGTTTATAATTCTCATATCGAAGAGGGGCGAAACATGTAAATCATGTTGATAGAGTATGAACTTCGGTCTTTGGAAGATGGGTAAAAACCTTCAAATCATGTTGGTAAATTACTTGTTTAATTTTTCACTTAAAAAGGAAAAAACACATTTCTTATTTTAACCTGGTTTAGCTTACCTTAAATGGCCAATTTCAAACTGCCTGCTTTCCTTTTTGCACAGACAGGTATGGCACTATGGCCATGTCCTAGCAACGCATTCGGCGGACTCCTTATTCTGTGAAATTGTTGTATATTTTTTTCTTCCTGTGGATTGATTAGTGCTTTCCCTTGCTGCACCACCTAAACCAAAAAGAAACGCCTCTCTTCAACATCTTCCTTTACCCTTTTACTCTTCGCAATTTGTTTCTGTATAATGCCATATAGTTGGCTGATTCCTCTTGACCTCTTAGTACTACTGGGGTATGAACAAAATGAGGAGGCATCCTAGTAAATTTTTTTTTGAAAATTGAAAGAATGCCACTTTGGTAGATTACAATGGTCCCGCTATTTCTGTTTTGATAATTTATGAAGCAAGTGCATATTTTGTCTTTATATTTTGCATTGCATTATATGGATTATAGGAGAGTAGTGTGCTTGAAATTCTCTATACATCTGCTGAGAAGTTGTGTTGCGATATCTCAGCCTATTTAGATGGTCAAATGGATTGAAGCTTTTAATAATTCTAGTCAGTTCTTGTGAAAATTAGCATGACTTACTTACCTTCTTGGATTTTGCAGGTGTGATTGATGTGTTGGCCAATAATGGAAGACAAATTGACGCGGTTAACCTTTCTTTTGCATTTAAGCTTACAGAGAAGTATTCTCCTGTTTCATTACTGAAATCCTACTTGACAGAGGCAAGGAAAGTCACTTCACCCGTCAAATCTGCAAATTCGTCTCCTACTGTCCAGGTTTCTTCTCAACTCTTTTCAGCTTGTAGCTAATGAGGTTTCCCTCTCCCCCCTTCTCCCACGATCTTTATGCATCTTTAAATGCTAAGTTGTCAAGCTACATGATTGATTTAATTCCTGATTCTAAGCCTACTTCATGTTGTTTGTTATGTGTCTAAGTGGTGTAATTTTAAAACCTATGAAGGGGGCTCTTTGTAGGTGTAACTGTTTCCTGTCGACTCAAGTTAATAGTCCTTAACTGAAAGTTAAATTTTGAAGAAATTTTTTAAATTTGTAATCCTCTAAAATGTATGTATTGCCACATGTATTGTATTAGGAGCGTGTATTCAATATAAGAAAATTATGAAACTAGTGAGTTTCATGGTTAAATTTTACTGAGTCGGCGACTCTGTTTCTGGGATGCCTCAATATGGATAGAAAGCTTTAATTCGGAAACTTGGAACTGAGAGTATCTAAGCAATCTTTTCTCAGACTTGTTCCAACTTAACTAACTAAATTCGTGACCCAACTTCGAACATTTTCGAGTTGTCTACATTAATTCTAATTCTTAATTTTGCTCATATAGGCATTAATCTTGTCAATTACTCTGTGAACATGATTCTAAAGTTGTTTCTCTGCAGGAGTATTTGTTAGCATACTTTCATGATGCAAAGATTTCCTTCTGGAATTTTTGCAGCACACTAAACATGTTATCCCACTTGGGCTCTGAGTTGGGCAGCTTGTTTAAATCTTCTCTTTTATTGTTTTACTATTATAAGTAAGTCATTTTGCTAAAAGTAATGAGAAAGATGAAGCAAAAAGGTACCTAAGTAAACCGTCTCAAATGTGTGGACCTTGTGCCCGTTTAAGAATAGTGGTGTGGGAAATACTTTTACTAGTAGAGCTGTTGGAGAAAAATGTTTTCATGTAAAAGTTAAATAGTGCTTGGTAAATAGCTTCTAAAAGCTTTTTAAAGATATTTTAGTAAGGTTTTAACTTTAAATGTAAATGAACTCCTAAAAGAGCTTGTACTGCTAAAAGCACTTTTGTTATGTGATCCAACACTATCCAATGCAAATTTTAAAATCCAAGTGCCTACAACCCCGCTCCACCAAACATGGGCACTTAAGTGTATTCTGGCTGATTTGGGTCTTTAAAAGACTCTGCAGAGACATAATTCAGTAGTAATAATTTGGTGACATAATCTGACAAAATTTTATGTGTTTCAGAATGAGGTTAATGAGAGGGAACTGACTGCGCTCAAGGCTGTAATCAAATGCATTGAGGACCACAAGCTTGAAGAGCAGTACCCAGTAGATACTCTCCAGAAGCAGGTTCTCCAACTGGAGAAGGCCAAAGCAGACAAGAAAAGGGCGTCAGAAGTTGCAAAACCTCAACCCAAAAGACCCCGAGCCAATGGTGTTGGGTATGTGCCACGAGTAAATAATGTTGGTGCTGAGAAGAACTTGTATCCTAGGATGACTGATAGGTACACACCATACATGTATGACAGACCATATGCTTACACTGGACCAACTGATCACCACATTCCTTCACTTCTGGGTACTGCGACTTACAACCTATCTCCTGCTCATGGCAACTACTTTGGGAACGGGTACCAGTACCAGGCTCAGGCCCCTTATCTTCTTCAGTAGCTTGTAGACATGGTAAAACTCTGATTATGATCCTGTTAACTGTTAGTGTTAACCCTTGCAACTTGCTGGATGCTGCTCTGTTTGATCCAGTTTAGCACTAAAAAAATAAAAACATGGCCTGTTGTTTATTAATTCGTTGTACAAGCTGATATTCTGAACTTTTGTTTTTGTATTTATGTTGGACCGTATATTATGTATGTTTAACATATTCAAATGCTTGCTCCCATCCCATCCGATCCTCGATCTCCTCACGTACGACATTACATTGTTAGCTAGCTAGCTAGCGATGATGTCTGTTCATCAAGATCAGTTAACCCAACTCACCAAACCCTAAAAGTTGATACCAGAATCTTCTTTATCATTAGGAATTTCTCTTAATTTTGTTAGTATTTTTTTTAAGAGTTGGAATCTTTCAGAACCACAGAATTACTACTATCTTTAATAAAACTTGTAATAACCTGATTATAGTTTATTTGCATCAGACTGACTTCTTAAGTTGGTTTAAATTATAAACGCATAATCTGGTGGTATAAATAAATTGCACCAAACATATTTCATACGTATTTTCTAAAATTTCGCATGATTAATTGTATATGTGAATAGAAAACATAATAACTGTAAAATTAGTTAAAAAAATTATAATGTATTCATTCTTAACTAATTGTCATAATTAAATTAAAATAGTATATTTTGTCAATATAAACGCTAATATTACAAACTTAAATAAAAGTAAAATAATTATTTTCTCATAATCATAACTAAATAAATTTATAATAATCTATTCAAATATTTATCTTAAAAATTGATTGAAAGAACTTGCAATATATAATTCAATCGAATAAATATTTAATAACTATAACTGTGTTCTTGAGATCATAATTATTTTTTTAAATTATTAATATAATAAATTATTATTTATCCTCAATAAATAAATAAATAAATGTATGAAATAGAAAAGGTGATATCACAAAAGAAAAACAAGAAACTAGAAAAGGAAAATAATTAAGGTATAAATTCAAAACACAGGTGTATTAGCTAACGTCAACAAACCAAAGCCTTAAATGTAATTCTGCATTATATTAATTCGACTACTAGACCATTAAAAAAGAATAATTAAATGAATAAACAAACAGTACACCCAAAAAACTAAAAGCCCGTCTCAAGTTGAAAAAAGTCGCGGTCAATCTGGTTCGTTTTTGAAAGCGTTCATCAGGGTAAGGGTAGTGTGACAATTTGATTCGAATCCCAATTTTGTTTTTGTTTTTCCGATAGCAGATATTGTTGTTTGTGTTTTTGGGTACTACATAATTCTGTTGTTGATGAATGTTTTCTGTAAAAGAATGTATTTTGGTGGTTTTTCCTGAATACCCTTATGTCTTAGTCTGATTATTATGCTATGCTTTTTCAATGCTTAGATTTTTTTTTTGTTGCTGGAGATATTTTCCAGGTAAGGATGGTTTCAAATCGTGATAGCTCATCTTGGAATGGAAGCCTTTCACCAAAAGAATTTTCTGTTGCTGCTTTTTCTTTTGCTGAGAAATGGGGAAAGTTTAACTCTCTTCTCCCTCACTGGTCATGGGTTACTCCAAACCGATCTTGGATTGCAGCCCATGATGTTAGTTTTTACCCATGATTGTATTACTGTTTCGGATTAGTTCATGCTTACTTTTTCTCTTTCTTGTTTTTGTTTCTTCATATTAATTTGCTTCCTCCTTCCTTCAGGTAGAGGGATATCTGAGTCTACAAAATATCTTAATTCCCAAATTTACTGAGGTTTGGCTTTGATATTCTTAAGAATTCAACAGCTGGGTTTATGTTTTGGACACTCACTGTAGCTGGATACTCTCTGTATACAGGAAGATTGTGATGAAGGCAGTCACACGAGCAAAGAGGATCCCTGTTGCGCCAATGACGATGAGCCTGTTGATAATGCTACTTTGGTATGGATCTTTTGGGTCTTATATGACATTTGTCTCCCAGAAGCCTTGATTTTTTATTTTTATGTTTGGTTGTCCAGAAGCCTTGATTCACTCTCGATTACATTGCCAATTATGTATAATTATCCTCAGATGTGGGCAAAACTTTTCTGTTAGTTATCATATAATGGCAACTAGACATGGAAGTTTTAGTTTACTAAAAGATTCTTATATCCTTTATTGGTCACATTGAATCAAAATTAGGCATGGACAATAATTATGTGCACTAAGTTTATTCTCATCTACTTTACTTCATTTTAAAGTTGTTATCTTTGCAAGGTCCAGAGCTGTGATGGCGAATTACATCGTTATGACTTCCATATAGTGTACAGCAATTCATATAGAGTTCCAGTGCTATATTTCCGTGCATACTGCAGTGGTATGTCCATCTCTACAGTAATCACTTGGTGCACGTACTTAACAGTTCTATGAAATATTTGCAACATCAAAAGTTGAAATGTAGTTAAAGTCCATCATCGTTTCCTTTGTTATTCCAGCCAAAGGAAGATGACAAGCATCACATTATTCATACTCTGGTTTTATTCCATTTCTGGTAGCCATTCCACTTGTGAAAATAAAGTCTTATTGTTTGATTTTGCTGATTTAGCAGTTCAAAAATAAGTATTCGTACAATTTTTGGATCAGTAATATATTTAGTGATGTCAGATTTGGTTCTTGGATTTTCACCAAGTTGAAGAGAAAACACTGATTCTTACCATGTATGCAGATGGACAACCTCTTATGTTAGATGACATTGAGAAGGACCTCCCTGCTAACTCTGGGAAGGTGCTAATGGAATCCAAGTGGACTTTCATTACTCAAGAGGTAGGTAATTTATTAATTTTTTTGCCATTATCTTGATTAATATGTTTGATTTTAACTTATCAGAAAATTAATTATTTGATTTGAACATACTTCTAACAAACACCTGGGCTATGTATTTGCTGAAGTGCAATTCTACCGTTGTGGAGGAAAGGTCTATTGTTGATACTTGAATATCTTTATACCTGCCTTTGTTTTGTGTACAATGTACATCATGCTTTTTGTGCATTTTGAAATGTATATTTGTGTTCATCTTCTCCTAATATTTTTTATATGAAGTTGAGGAAAAAAGATGCTCTGTATTGACTCTCACAGTGGGAATATTAATTTGATTTATATCAACTGCAGGAGCACCCATACTTGAACAGGCCGTGGTATACATTACATCCCTGCGGAACCAGTGAGTGGATGAAGCTGCTTTATACTGACAAGGCTTCCATGGCCAAAGGTGGGGTGCTGGTCGAGCAATATATGGTTTCATGGTTCTCAGTGGTTGGTCAGGTGGTTGGTCTTAGACTCCCCTTAGAAATGCTGCAAGGTTTTAGACTTGATGATTGGTCATTGAAGAAAATATCGAGTTGAATTCATTCCCAATGTAATGGATACAAGGGAACTACTAATTCTGGTTTGATTTTGTAATGTACTCTACATTTCAGGCAAATGTTTGATACACAATGCATGTATAAAGATGACAAGGAAAGTTTAGTTACCGCATGAGTTTTAGCTTTTGGTTCCAAACCGTAGCATAATTGCCATTATTCTCTAGTCTTTTGTTGAGAATTATTAATCAATCACCGACACACTTTTATAAGTAACCTCCATTATTATGCCAAGTATTTTCAGTATTTAAAAGAGGATTTACTTCCCCCATTTATCTTTTACTACTTTTCCACTCACTTGCAAATCTTTAAATTCGATGTTTAATGTTTAATCTTGTGAGATCTACTATTTTAGCTGATAACTACCTCGGTGAAAAAGGAGCTTTAATATGTTATCAGTTATACATACTATGCCATCCCATCCACCCATCCTAATTATTGCCAAAGTGGATAAGGGATAAGACTTGAAGCTCAATGTGTCCAATGAAAAGTATGGATGTACAATTAATAAACATCTCCCTCCCATGAGAGCCACAAAATTTTCAGCAACTAGATTTTCTTTACCCAGCCAGAAAAGACATACTCTCCCACGTACCTTTATTATCATCATACATCTTAATTTCTTATATGTTGGTGTCTGAGAAAATTTTGTGACAATCAATAGCTAAGCTTAGCAATGGCTGCAACTGCCTCAACAATGGCCAGCCAACTCAAGACCAATTTTACTTCTTCAGCTTTGATAAGAGGAGGACTTGTTAGTCCCAAAGGCATCTCTGGAGCTCCTCTTAGAGTATTACCCTCCAGGAGAAACTCCTCCTTCACCATCAAGGCTGTTCAGGTTGACAAGGTACTTACCTTCTTAACCTTAACCACCTTTTTTACCAGCTGGGAGAATTAAAGGTGGTTGGTTTATATATATGTTGAGTATCAAACTGTCAGATAAAAAATTGATATTAAGAAGTAGTTGTTGTGCACAAAACTTAATTTCTGCAGAAGTAAGTCAATGATGATATATGATCATGGTGATTCTTTGATTTCGATCTGAATGGTTGATGTATATATATATATATATAGTAAGTTTCTGTTTGTTTTTCCCATTGTGCACTGCAGCCTACTTATCAAGTGATCCAGCCCATCAATGGTGATCCATTCATTGGTAGCCTGGAGACTCCAGTGACATCGAGTCCGTTGATTGCATGGTATCCTCTCAAACCTGCCGGGCTATCGGACAGCTGTGAGCCCACTCCTCCGAGGAGTGGAGGTGGGTCTGGCCCATGGATTCCTTTTGGTGGGGCCATTTGTGAAGACAGGGCCATTGAGAAACACAGAAATAGCAGGTGCAGCTGGATCTCTGGCAGCAGGTGGTCTTGTAGTCATTTTAAGCATCTGTTTGACCATGTATGGTATTGCATCTTTCAAAGAAGGAGAGGCATCAACAGCACCGTCACTGACCTTGACTGGAAGGAAGAAGCAGCCTGACGAGCTTCAAACTGCGGATGGGTGGTCCAAATTCACTGGTGGGTTCTTCTTTGGTGGAATCTCTGGTGTTATTTGGGCCTATTTCCTTCTCTATGTCCTTGACCTTCCTTACTTTGTGAAATAGATCAAGGAAATTAAAGGAAGATTAATTTAATTGGAAATGGATCTGCATGAGTTTATTTGAATTAATGCATGGGAAATGAAAGTTGTATATTTAATTAGAGGAGTCAAGGATGGATGATGATTGTGCTGTGCTGTGCTTTGCTTTGCTTTGCTTTATGATACTACAACAATATTAATACTAACTAGTATTAAGTACTTACTATTATTTTCTAATTAATGATCGATGTTGTTAACTTTACATGTGTTGATTCATTATTCATTTAATATAATATTGGGTGCGGCCGTGCCGTGCCGGGCCGTGCCGTGCCGTGCCGCTGCTTCATTAGAAAATAGTAGCAGTATATATATATATATATATATATATATATATATATATATATATACACACACGGTCCGGATCAAGTGCATACCCCTTATCTTACTCACCCGTGCTCACCCCCTTTAGGCGACGGTTTCGGTCCTCATAGGGCATAAAAGATGAAAAAAAATCCCAGATCTCCACAGTAGCCAGATAGGTCTCTCACCAGCAAAATTACCCACAAAATAAAAAATAAACAAATAGTTCCTCTAGGACACAACTACACCCTCAGCATAAATATTCTTTCTATTATCCAAGCAGCAAAATTTCCAAAATAAGTATTTCACAATCCCTATCTAGGCTTTGCTCTACAATTTATACACAGAACAATCTAATTATTTTTGGAAAAAAAATACAATATGAGTTTCCTTTACTCAATCACAGTAATCGAATCTATTTATCTTCTCTTAAATCACATTAAATCCACCGAATCTACTTCAACAAACACAAACAAGAACCAAATAGAGAGAGACATCTCAGATCTGAAACTCTGACTACGCACAGTGAGAAGACGACTAGACGAGAAGATGAGAGAGATCAGAGATCGAGAGATCTGATCTGAGAGACTGAGATTGATCCCTGGGGAGTGAGGTCTGAGACTGATCTGAGAGTGGAGTCTTCGTCTCTTCGATGGAAAACAGTCGAGACTTGTGAGTTGTGACTGATTGTGAGTGTTGACTGCTGACTGCTGAGTTGTTTGACTAGTTGACTGCAAATTTTCAATTTAGTAAAGTGTTGTTCGGTTATTCGGTTTAACCGAATAATCTAAAAATAAAACTCGTACAACCTAATCGAACACTGTAAAAAAATTCGGATATAACCGAACTAGTAAAAATAATCGAATTATCAGAAAATTTTGATTAAATTATTTCGGTTCGGTTCGGTAATTCGGTTATATCTGTTTGTTATTCATTCCTACTCATGGCCCCATTTATTTTTTAAAAAAGACTCCAAAACGACGTAATTTTAATAAAAGAGTGTTATTTAAGACAGGAAGGTTATTTAAAGGGGATTGCTCTTGATCCTTGTTATATTCTATTATATATATATAGGCCTGCTCTGTCCGGACTCCCGGACCGGTGTAAAATTCTGGACTTTTTTTTTTTTTTTTTTTTTTGCTTTTTTTTTTTGAAACACTAACAATTTATTGAGTGAACAGAAAATTTAAAGTCATTTGTATTTTATTAAATTATTATTAGATTATTAGATAGATAGATGTATTTTATTAGATAGATATATGAACGGTGAGATTTATCCCAAACTTTGGACGGCCCAGATGATTTATTGAGTGGGCGAAAAATTCAAAATCATTTGTATTTTATTATATATATATATATATATATATATATATATATATATATATATATATATATATATATATATAGGCTTAAGTATTGAATTAGTACCCTAAACTATAGGGCATATTCCACTTCGGTGATTCACCTTTCAATTTTATCAATTAGGTGTTTAAACTATCAATTTTTTTCAATTGAAAAAATTGAACACGCCACGTCAGAAATTGCTGACGTGGCTAATTGAAGTGGGGTCTTAACAAGCTTACGTGGCAAATAAATAATTTATTATTCATTACATTGTGAGACCCCAGATTTTATGAATAAATATTTAATTATCTCGAAATATTTTTTTTAAATTTAAGATAATGTTATAGTTGTAGGGTAATATTTATAAATTTTGTAAAGTATGCAATTGTCATATTATATTCGATTGGTCGGGAAATATTCTTTTTATCAGAGAATATCCGTACAACGGTACAATCATTGGTGGACCCGACAACTGAATTATTGTCAGATTGAGAAAACGACAAAAATATTTTATTGAAAATAACGGCGGAAGTTTTACCGTTAATACTGTTGAACTACTCGGTAGTCAAAGTACAGTAATACGCGTTGTTGCATAGTAGCACACGGTATTGATTATTGATGTTTATGTGAGAAGTCACTTCAATTTTGTTCAATTATTGCTACAATAGTTGTTGCATAATATCTCACATTATTTGATTCAATTATTGTTGATTTATAAGTTTTGTTTTATTAGTATTATTAACGTAATAAAACAGAAACATCTTTTTATATAAAACAGAATACTTTTATAAAGTTATTCATTTTATTTGATAATAATTAGATTATATTATATTTTATTATGTATAGTGTTGCATAGTATTGCATAGTAAAATCTTTTTATAAAGTTTTCGTTTTATTAGATTATAAATAGAATATATTATATTTTATTTAAAAGATTTTGCTTTAAATATGGACCGTCCGATTAAAGTAAATCAATCTGGACCGTTCATGAATTAGTTACTATGCATTCTATTCTTCTATAAATAAAAACTCATTCCTTCATTATTTTTTTACGAATTCATTGAAACTCTAGAGAGAGAAACTATAGAGAGAAAGAAGAAAAATATTCTGCTACTTCACTACTTATTTATTCAGTTCTTCTTTATACGGTAAGGGGTGTTATTTCTTTTGTATTCAAGAAGTGAAATTCCGTTATTCCATTTCTTTATTGTTCTGTTGGACTAACTTGTATACGCGGGATACCCTATACTTGGTGACATTCTTCTATTATTCTGTCTTTATTATTCTGTTGGAATATCTTGTCTGTGTGTTTTACACCGGACCTGGTTCCGTCTTTATTATTATTCTGTTGGAATATCCTGTTTGTGTGTTTTACACCGGACCTGATTCCGTCTTTATTATTATTCTGTTGGAACATCATGTCTGTGTGTTTTACACCGGACCTGGTTCCGTCTTTATTATTATTTTGTTAGAATATCCTGTCTGTGTATTTTACACCGGACCTGATTCCGTCTTTACTTATTATTCTGTTGAAATAACTTGTCTATGCGAAGTACCGCATGCATGGTGATTTTTATTGTTATTCCATTACTTATTATTCTGTTGGAACATCCTGTCGGTGTAAATTTTACCTGACCTGGTTCTGTTATTTATTATTCAGTTAGAATAACCTCTCTATGCGAAGTACCGCATGTATGGTGATTTCTTTTGTTATTCCATTCTTTATTATACTCAGTTGGTTTAAGTTTTGACTTCTATACTCCATAAAATTAGTGGAATATCCTTGATATTTGCGTTTCATCCAGTATCTTTTCATGGAAATATTATTCTGAGCATTCTTGAATTTTACTCTATAAAGAAGTATCATGTTGACAATTTGGACGTTATTAGTTCCTGGATAATTTAATTCTTGAACTTGTTTTATTGAATTCTTATATCATTATCATCATCCTCATGTTTATATTTTTGAAAGTCATCTGTGGCCTGTAGTGCATAGATAAACTTGGTATGATTATGACCAGGGATTATTCGGTATAATCATGACCGTAATGTTACAAATGATGTGGAAAAAGTTCTCATTGGCCTGTAGTGAATTGATGGACAGTTTTTGGTATGATTATGGCTATGGATTCTCTTCGGCCAAGGGACCAAAGATGAATTATTTTATGGCATGATCAGGACCGTTGATGAAAACACGATTATCTTTGGCCCATAGTGCATGGATAATTCGTGGTCGTGATACTAAAGAATATCCTTGGCCTGTAGTGCAGGGATGATTTAATGATGTGGATTATTTATTGAGATGAGTCTCAACGATAAAAGTGATGAAAAACTTTTTAAATCATTAAAGATAGTAGATTTTATTCTCTAATTGACTCTCTTAATGGATTGCATGTTTTGCTGCAATTAAACTTGATGTCTATTGTATATTATTAGTTTAACACTGTTGAAGGCTAACGATAATTTATTCTGCATTATCTTAGTCATAATATTTCTTACTGGGCTAGTTGAGCTCATCCTTTCTTTCACTGTTCTCTTCAGGAAATGAGAATATAGCTGGGACGAGTCGGGGAACGGAGTGATGGTCCTAGATGGTGTATTAGTAGTCCTCACTATTCTGTTAAATAGTGTGACAATAATTGTAATAAGGATTTATTCTGAGAGTGGATACTGTCTAGAAGACAATATTTGTATTTAAACTCACAGCATATGTTTTATCGTATTTTATACGACTGCTGTATTATTAGTTTATATTTGAATTTTATACCATGTATTTGACGACTTAAGATGGGTGATGTATACCTATTTTGGCGGCGTCACAGTTGGTATCAAAGCTTAGGGATATGATGTGACGCCCCCTAAGTTTTAGATCAACAAATGCAGCAGAAATAGCAATGCATTAGAAGAGTCAAGTAGAGAATGAGTTCTAATATCTTCTAAGATTTAAAAGTTTATCATCAATATTTTATCCCTGTAACAACAATCAATATACATCTTTAACCAAATATTCATATTTGTACTACAGGCTAAATATATTCATTTGTATCACCAGTTAGTCATGTTCATCTCAACACCTGTTCATCTTTGCACTACGGGCCAAAGATATCAATTAATCATTCATCTTTGCACTACATGCCAAAGATATTTAGTAATATCATCATTTAGGACTGGGGATGATGAAAAATATTTTTAAAAAAATGAATCCAGAGAGAGAGAAGGGCAATTATTAGGGATTCGTATAATAGTTTATCCAAGATCAATAATACTCCATAAAGAAAATAATAGTGTCGTATACGTGAATAGTAATCCCGACACAAAAATTTCCAAATTCGATTAAAAAGTTCACCAATATTTCAGCATAATGATATTGAAGAAAATAATATCATTTAAGAAGAAAATAACATTTCTTACCTCAAAGAAACTGTACTTTGGACTGAAATAATGGATATAGTGCTGAAGGAACTTGCACCGTATAGCAACACTCAAAGTATCTAAATACTCATAAAATACGCTCGATAATATAGAGAGAGAAAGAGAGAAAACTTTATTTCTGGTGTGATTTTTAATTCTAATTTAGCCCTCTATTTATAGAAAAATGTTAGCACGTCGAAGCAGACTTGACCTGCTATCTAATAGCTTTACCTGCTACTATTGCCACCCACCATATTTGAAAATTCAATTAAGCACATTTCTCACCAACCAATTCTAGAATTTTCCAAAATATTTTATCATTTAAACAATAATCAGAAACTTTAACAATTTATAGAAAATAGCCCGTTTATTAGAAAAATACGAACTTTATGTCCATTTTACACGAAATCGAATTCTTTACAACTTTGCAGAAGAAAGGTTTTCCAAATTCCAAACAGAAAATATCTGAAATCCACAAACGGGTGATTTTTAATACCTCAATCTGACAAAATACTGATAAAACATCTCCACAATAATTCCTTCATTTATAACCATATAAAATAAATAAATCCATAATTTATATCCACATCAAATAAATATTTTCTTATCATATAAATTAATAATTAATTATTTCTAAATAATATTACAGAATCACAATTATGACAACCAGGCCGTTCCTAGGAAAGAGGGGGCTTTCTGATAAGGATTTCTCCTTACTGGCACACAATTAGATTATCTAACCTCTCATCGACAGAACTTTCTAGACATTGTCAATAATGTTATCTAATAATATTATTCAAATAATATAAATTATTGATCTGATAATGAGAAATATTGTGCAGTTACAATTATTGAAACAACAATAATATAAACTATCAACGCAATAATTATTGAATCAATAAAATAAAATATTGAACAGTAACTACTGTAATAATTATTGGGTGGTGCCTTCTTAAGTACGAATCAATAATTCAACAATACTGTGCAATACCGTGTGCTACTGTGCAACTACGCGTATTACTGTATTTTAACCATCAGGTATTCCAACAGTGTTAACGGTAACAATTACGCCGTTATTCATAAAAACTCATACTTTGTCGTTTTCTTCATCCGACAGTTATTTTGTTTGCTAGTATTCTTGTATTTCTCTCTTCATTTTGTGGGTATATGTCAAAATTGTAGTTTTTTATGAACAGGGAAGTATTATGTTTTATATAAAAAGATGTTTCTGTTTTATTACATTAATAATACGAATAAAACAAAACTTCTAAATTAATAATAATTGAATCAAATAATGTGAGATACTATGCAGCAACTATTGTAGCAATAATTTGAACAAAACTGAGTGACTTCCCACATAAATATTAATAATCAATACCGTGTGCTACTATGTAACAACGCGTATTACTGTACTTTTATTACCGAGTAGTTCAACAGTATCAACGGTAAAACTTCCGCCGTTATTTTTAATAAAATATTTTTGTCGTTTTCTCAATCCGAAAATAATTCTATTGTGGGGTCCACCAATGATTGTACCGTCGTACGAATATTTTCCGATAAAAAGAATATTTCCCAACCAATTGAATATAATATGACAACTTGCATACTTTGCAAAATTTATAAATACTACCCACAACTATAACATTATCTCAAATTCACATCATAATATAAAAAAATTATTTCAAGAAAAATTAATTCTTTATTCATAAAATCTGGGTTCTCATAGTGTGTTTTACACCGGACCTGGTTCCGTCTTTATTATTATGTTGGAATAACCTGTCTATACGAAGTACTGCATACATGGTGAAATTCTTGTATTATTCCATTCTTTATTATTATGTTGGAATAACCTGTCTTTGCGAAGTACTGCATACATGGTGAAATTTTTTTATTATTCCATTATTCATTATACTGTTGGTTATTGGTTTTACAGTTGTATATCTTTGGCCTGTAGTGCAAAGATGATATGTTGTTGAATATCTTTAGCCTGTAGTGCAAAGATGATCTGTTGTTTGATAGCTTTGACCCGTAGTGCGAAGATGAATAGGTGTATGATATGATCATGACCACTAGTGATACTAACGAATATCCTTGGCCGTAGTGCATGGATAATTCAATGATGCGATTGGCAGGATCATGACCATTAGTTAACAGTTGAATGTTTTTGGCCGTGGTGCATTGACAGACAATTGATTGGTATGATCATGACCATTGGTTTTATAGTTGAATATCTTTGACCCGTAGTGAAAAGATAGACAACTGATTGGTATGATCATTGTTAATACATTTGGATATCTTCAGCCTTTGGGTAAGGATATTGAGTAAACATTTTATTAAGCCTTTGTGGCAAGAAAGAATTGTTAATTCACATTATTATAAATATGAATTGTGAACTTAATTATAATCTTTGGTGGTTCAGGTGAAGACAAGTGTTGAAAGTTCTATTTGTCTTAAGTATAACCAAGAACTGTTGATGAGTATTACAGGAATAAAATATCAACGATGGACTTTTAATCTAGAGGAGATAGTAGACATTATGTTCTACTTGACTCTTCTAATGGATTGCTCGTTCCGCTGCAACTATAGTTGAAACGTTTTATTATCTACCATATATTCTAAATCTCTGATTTATTCTGATAAAGGCTGTTGATAAATTATTTATCTTAGTCATGATATTTTTACTGGGCTATTTGTACTCACCCTTTTGCTTCACAACACCTTTTAGGTAATAAGAGTGTAGCTGGGTCGAGCGGGGATAACAGGGAAATAGTGTGATGGTCCGAGACTGTCGAAGTTTCTCAATACATTATAAAACGGCATGACATACAATATATAAGTGTATTGAGGACCTAAGATGTGAGTGTCGTATTTTATACGTCACTTAATAATTGATTTTGGTGGACAACAATAGGGTGAGAACCCGACTTTGAAAGCGTCAAAAGTGCACCTCATTAGAATGAATATGATAGTAATCTTCTTGTTATTCTTTGGGGTCTTGAAATATTTGCTGCTGTATTTTATATGGCATTGTAACAAATTGAGTTTGGATACTGTCTACGAGACAATATTGTATTAAAACTCACAGTTAACTGTTGTCGTACTCTGCACGACAGTTCAACAGTTGTATAAATGAAGTTTGTATTTGATTTTTATAATGTGATATCTGGCGACTCAGAATGGGTCGTGTGGACCTATTTTGGGGGCGTCACAATTATAGAAGGAGAATTCTCTGAACTTCTGGTGTGATTTCAATTCTAACTAAGCTTCCTATTTATAGGAAAATGGACAGCATAGTAACCAATCCATGAACGGTTCAGATTGATTTACTTTAATCTGACGGTCCATATTTAAAGCAAAATCTTTTAAATAAAATATAATATATTCTAATTATTGCCTAATAAAACAAACAACTTTATGAAAGTATTTTGTTTTATATAAAAAAGATTTTACTATGCAAAATACTATGCAACACTATGCATAATAAAATATAATATATTCAATTTATAGAATAACTTTAATAAAGTATTCTATTTTATATAAAAAGATGTTTCTGTTTTATTACGTTAATAATACTAATAAAACAAAACTTCATCATCACTTACTTTGAAAAATTTTCAAATATTACCATTAACTTTAAACTTTTATCAATTTAACTATTCACCAAAATAAAAAAATTGAACACTTTTATTTCATAAAATTCGGGGTCTCACAATCTCCCTTCCTTATAAAATTTTGCCCTCGAAATTTACGTACGTACCTGGTATGACGAAGAGGTGAGGATACCTTGAATACCTTTATCGTTGAAAAAATTAAATTCATCTTTGCAATACGGCCAAAGATATTTATTAACAATTCATTTTTGCACTACATGCCAACTGTATAACCAATAATCAACAGTTCATCTTTGCACTACAGGTCAAAGATATATAACTGTAAAATCAATAATGCTGAGACTCAGCTTAATAGTATCACGACCACGAATTATCCATGCACTACCAGCCAAGGATATTCGTGTTTTCAATTACGGTCATGATTATACCGAATAATCCCTGGTCATAATCATACCAAGTCCATCAATGCACTACGACCAAAGATGACTTTTACCACATCCATGAATTAATATTTCATTGTTGAGACTCAGCTCAATAATTAATTCACATCATCGAATCATCCCTGCACTACAGGCCAAGGATATTCTTTAGTATCACGACCACGAATTATCCATGCACTACGTGCCAAAGATAATCGTGTTTTCAATTACGGTTATGATTATACCGAACAATCCCTGGTCATAATCATACCAAGTCCATCAATGCACTACGGCCAAATATGACTTTTACCACATCTATGAATTAATATTTCATTGCTGAGACTCAGCTCAATAATTAATCCACATCATCGAATCATCCCTGCACTACAGGCCAATGATATTATTTAGTATCACGACCACGAATTATCCATGCACTACGTGCCAAAGATAATCGTGTTTTCTATTACGGTCATAATTATACCGAATAATCCCTGGTCATAATCATACCAAGTCCATCTATGCACGTAAGCCACAGATGAATTTCAACACAATATAAGCATGATGATCATGACAATGATATAAAGAATCAATCAAATGAGATAAAGGATAAATATTAAACATTTATAATATAATTTATCCAGGGTTCAAGAATATCCCAATGTTATCAATCACTTAATAATCTCATAATCTAATATCATTAATATTATAACAATATTTTAATCACTTCTTAAACTTATAAACAATTTATTTTAATTGTTTACGCTTTACCATATAATGCATTTAATCATTCAAAAATGCCATATTCATAAGATATCATCACTAATGATCAAATACCTCATCAAAAAAATATGCATATACTCTATATAGGATTTTCAAGCCATAAAATCCTATTTTCCAACTTTGTTACTTCACATAACATATTTAACTCATATGTTCATAACTAAACTATTTTCATGAAAAATACCAAATCAGTCCCAAAAATATTTCTTTTCTGGAATTTAACATAATATAGTCCCATAATAAACATATATTTTTCTCAGAATTTTTAAAATTCATTTACTATTTTTCAAAAATCAATTTCTAATTAATTCCTTAAGAAATTAGCTACCTCAAGGTTAACTCCAAAAATTCTCAAATCTTGGCAGGATCTTACACATACTAATTTGAGCTTTCAGTTTAAATTTCATGGTCATCGGATTTATAGAACTCCGGTTATAGCTTTTTTCGTCGGAAAAACCTAAATATTGAAATGGTCATAACTTGCTCATTTTAAGTCAGAATGAGCTCATTTTTGGACAAGAGGTACTTTATACCGTATACTTTCATGTGCCAAAAGGCCAGAATTTTTCTCATAATTTAAGTGGCCGAAATAACTCCTCTAAAATCACGGCAATAGCTTTTTGGAAATTTTCAGTTTCCGACCCCTTTGCTAAAATCAGTCCACACGAAAATCTATAACACCTTTTCTAGTGATTCCACTTGGATAAGTTAGGTAACTCATAGATGTAACTCTATGACTTGACCACACTCAAAAATTCAAAATATAATAGGAGATATGATCAATTGAATTTCATGATACGTTTTTACCAAAATCTGATTTTTTAACCCTTTGTGATTTCTAAGAAACTTTCATGTTTTCTCATAATAACCAATATAACTCATCATAACACTTACTAATACTTCATATACCCATGATTTTCATCAATCCAATGCTTTTATTATGACTCTCATCATAATCAACGTAAACAAATCCTTTTAGTTGAAGAAATATTTGAGGGTTTTAAAAATGGGTTTTGTACTGGGGTCAATACAAAATTCAATTTCATGCTCTAGGGGTAGTTTAAGAAGTCTTCAAGAATACGTCAGAAAACTTATTAACAATAAAAATATCATTCAAAACTGCGACTCTCATCCAGGACTTGGATAGCACATGAAATGAAGGTTTCTCCTAACAGAGTTTCAACCGATAGGTCAAAGTCTAACTTCTCTAGAGTCAAATTTAAACGTTGAACGCAAGCAAGAGAAATAAAAGAATGGGTAGAACCGATATCTAATAAGGTATAGACTTCACAAGAATTTATAATTAACTAACCCGTGCTAACTTCGTTCTGTTTAATCGCTTTTTGAGAAGTCATGAAAAACACTCTTCCTAAAACCAACGACTTTGTTTTGTCCGTATCCTCCTTTGGTGCCACCGTCCCAGCTGGACTTGACTTTGGTGCACGATAAAATCGGGTTAAACGACCTTCTCTTCTTGCAATTTCCACTTCTATTATCTTTGCCATGATTACCACCGAAGTGGTTACCATTCTTGGCATGATAATTTCCCTCACGATGGTTATCATTGTTCTAATGGCTGTTGCCACCAATATGATTATTATCGTGTTGTTGTTCGTTACCTTTTGCTTGAGCTGAATCAACACTCTCATGTGCTTCATTGCTTATCTCAGCATTTTCAGATGTCATTCTCAAACACGTAACAAAACAAGGGTTAATTAACATATCACATTTTATCACTATACTCTGACCGACCAATTAAATACCAAATAAACTTAGGTAGGTCATACTAGCGAAGGAATTCCCCGTCTCTCCCCTCCTAGTTCTTATCTCATATCTCAGCCAGGGATCATATCCCTAAGCTTTGATACCAACTGTGACGCCCCCAAAATTAGGTATACATCTGTAACAACCCCAAAACAGGTCCAATCCAACCAACCTATTTTGAGTCGCCAATAACATAGTACAAAAAACAACTACAACTTTATTACAACAATTGTCGTGCAAAATACAACAACACATATATTGTGAGTTTGGATACAAATATATATCAATTGTGACTCATGTCCCAACCGTGGACAACACCTCAATATGACACCTTACATAAAGGTATAGTCGAAAACTGTTTTAGAAATTAGAATCTTTGGGAAGTGCTCAAGGAAACCTTCGTACATGGGAGGCCATGCTTCTAGGTTATGATAGATATCATATGGCCACAGAATTATCCTTGGTTGACCCAATAGACCCCAAAGAAAAATGAGAAGATTACTATCATATTCTTCCCAATGGTGAGTCTTCTCTTGACATATCATTATCTCCACTGTCTCTAATTGGGAATTAAACTCCAAACAAACACCAAGATTATATAGGTAGTGGTTGTAAATATACTCAGTAAGTGGATGAGTACAACCCTGTCTTATGATGACACGAGGTGGTATGTCATTAGACATCTTGTATGATAGTGGCAAATCACCCTTACAACGTTGGGTTCGCCTCACCCTAGTTGATTCACCAAATATAACTACTAAATGATGACCACCATTCTATTCCCCTGTTATCCCCCGCTCGACCCAGCTACACTTTTATTACCTGAAAGGAATTGTGAAGCAAAAGGGTGAGCACAACTGGCTCAGTAAAGAATATCATGACTAAAGATAATTAAATTCTCAATAGCCTTCATCAATAATAAATTAGAGATTTAGAACATATGGTAGATGATAAAACTTTTCAACCATAGTTGCAGCGGAACGAGCAATCCATTAGAAGAGTCAAATAGACCATAAAGTCTATTATATTCTCCATGTCAAAAGTCCACCAACAATGTTTTAACCCTGTAACATCAATCAACAGTTCCTGTCCACAATCATGTGAATAACTCATAATCATAATTATAGTTCTAAATTCCTTTTCGCATTCAGGACAAAGATAATTTTTATCACCTGAAACATCAAAGATCATGGTTATACCAAATCACAGTTCATGTTCATAATCATACTAATAAATTCATCTTTACACTACGGGCCAAAGATATTCATCAACAGACCATCTTTGCACTACATGCCAAAGATATTCATCAGAAATAATTCATCTTTGCATTACAGGCCAAAGATATTCATCAATAAGTCATCTATGCCAAAGATATTCATATCTCAAAGAAATACATAATCATTTCAGAATTTATATAAACAATAATTATAATCATGTTGATCAATTCACATTTGCACTTAAGCTAAAGATATTCAATTATAAATTCAATGGTCATGATCATACCAGTCACAATTCAACTTTTCACTACTGGCCAAAGAGAACCCTAGTCATGATCATACCAATAATCTACCCATCTTTACACTCCAGTGAAAGAGAATTTCAACATCAGGGTTATAAAAATGTTATATATGATAATAAAATCAATATAATCAACATATAGATTTAATCTCCAGAGTAATATCCATAAATCAACTATAATTTGGTTAGAAAAAGAAACTAATTTTGTAGTGAATAGTACCCGTGAATAGTAACTCGTAAATAGTAACTCATGAATAGTAACTCGTCGTGAATAGTAATTCGTGAATAGTAAATCGTGAATAGTAACTCATGAATAGTAATTCGTGAATAATAACTCATGAATAGTAACCCCGGCATGAAAAAGTTCCAAATTTGATAAAAAGTTCAAACCAATATTTTAACATAATGATATTGAAGAAATAATATCACTTACGAAGAAAATAACATCCCTTTCAATCCCTTACTATCCCTTACCTCAAAAGAGCAGTACTTCTGACTAAAATAACACTGAACGAACTTGCACCGTATAGCAACACTCAAGATATCAAAATACTCATAAGAATACACTCGATAATATAGAGAGAGAGAAATAGAGAGAAAACTTTAGTTTCTGATGTGATTTTCAATTCTAACCTAAGCACCCTATTTATAGGAAATTGCTTAGAACACCAAAGAAGAAAATTTAATAAATTAATAATATAATTATAAAATTTTCTTACGCACACCCAAGAAATCTGAATTCAGTATCTAACATGTGCAAGTGGGGCCCACCCACTTGTTAAAAACGTTTTTCTTTTAAAAATTATTTAAAACTTCAAAAATCAATTATTCTGGAACTTCAATAATTCATAATAAATAGCCCTTTTATCAGAAAATTCGAATCTCGCGACTTTTTTTATAGGAAATTCAATTCTCTACAACTTTGCAGAAGAAAATTTTTCTAAATTCCAAACAGAAATTGACCGAAATACATAAACGGACGATTTTACAGGTTATAATCAAATTTCAGTCAAGAAATGGGTCCACCAACATGTTTAACATGTTTTTAGTATTTATTGTAACAAAAATACTCTTCATCCTCGCATACTCATATATCCCACATTCATTATAAAAATATCATTATAATATTATAATAATATAATAAAATAGTATTTTATCAGAAAAGATAAAATATCGATTTTTTAACAATTGTCACTTTAAAAATTTTCTCCATCTATATCCACATAAAATGAATATTTTCCTTATCATATAAATCAATAATTAATTATTCATAAATAATATTACAGAATAACAATAATGACAACCAGGCAGTTCCCAGGAAAGAGGGGGCTTTCCAATAAGAATTTTTCCTTATTGGCGCGCAATTAGGTGACCAAACCTCTCCTTAGACAGAACTTTCTAGACATTGCCAATAATGTTATCTAATAATATTATTCAGATAATATGAATTATTGCTCCGATAATGGAAAATACTGTGTAGTGACAATTATTAAAACAACAGTAATATAAAATATCAACGCAGTAATTATTAAATCAAAAATAAAATATTGAACAGTAATTACTGTAATAATTATTGAGTAGTGCCTTCTTACGTAAGAATCAATAATTCAACAATACTGTGTAATACCGTGTGCTACTGTGCAACCACGCGTATTACTGTCTTTTTAACCACTGGGTATTCCAACAGTGTTAACAGTAACAATTACGCCGTTATTTATAAAAATTTAAATTTGTCATTTTCTTCATCCGTCATTTATTCTATTATGGGGCCCTCAAATGGCTGCGTCGTCGTACGAATATTCTCTGACAAAAAGAATATTCCACGACCAAACGAATATTCCCCGATAGAAATGAGTATTTTATAACCACTTGCATATTTTGAAAAAAAATTCATATATCACCCTTAACTTTAACTTTTATCTTTAACCATTTACTGAATAGTAATTATACGAAAAATTAAATACTTTTATTTCATAAAATTTGGGGTCTTACAACATCACCCATCTTGAGTCGCCATATACATGGTACAAAATTCAAATACAACTTAATAATACAGCAGTCGTGTAAAATATGACAAAACATATGCTGTGAGTTTAAATACAAATAATGTCATCTAGACAATATCCACACGCAATTTAGTCCTCATTACATTTATTATCACACTATTTAACAGAATAGTGAGGACTATTAATGCTACTGTCTGGACCGTTACTCTATTCTCCGACTAGTCCCGGCTACATTCTCTTTTCCTGAAGAGAACAGTGAAAGAAAGGGTGTGCTCAACTAACCCAGTAAAAAATATTATGACTAAGATAATACAGAATAAATTATCATTAGTCTTCAACAATATTAAACTGATAATATACAATTGACATCAAGTTTAACTGCAGCGGAACAAGCAATCCATTAAAAGAGTCAAGTAAAAAATAAAATCTACTATCTTTTATGATTTAAAACGTTTTCATCAACTTTTATCGCTGAGACTCAGCTTAATAAATAAACCACATCTTCTAATCATCCCTGTACTACGAGCCAAAGATATTCATTAAATCATCAACGGTCATGACTATACCGAATAATTCCTGGTCATAATCATACCAAAAACTATCCATCAATGCATTACAGACCACTGAGGACTTTTACCACATCATTTATAACATCACAGTTCATGATTATACCGAATGATTTCTGGTCATAATCATACTAAGTCCATCTATGCACGTAAGCCAAAGATGACTTTGAACACAATATAAACATAAGGATGATGACAATGACATAATAATTCAATAAAACAAGTTCATGAATTTATTTATCTAGAAACTAATAATGTCCAAATTGTCAACATGATATTTCTTTGTAAAGTAAAATTCAAGAATGCTCGGAAGAATATTTTCAACTGAGTATAATAAAGAATATATGAAACTGCAAATGGATTTTCACCGCCATGCAATAATCCACGTATACAGATTATTTCCACAATTTAATAAGGAATGAATACAAAGGATCATTCACCATGCATGCGATAGAGACCGCACAGGCAGGTTATTTCCAACAGAATAATAAATACGGAATAATAAATGATGGAACCAGGTCAGGTGAAATTCACACCAACAGGATATTCCAGCAGAATAGTAAATGCAGAATAATAAAAGAAGATCACCAAGTATTGGGTAAACCGCATATACAGGTCATTCCACCAAGTATAGGGTAAACCGTGCATAAAAGTTATTTCAACAGAATAATAAAGAATTGAATAACAAAAGAAGATCATCATGTATAGGGTATGCCGCGTATACATGTTATTCTAACAGAATAATAAAGAATGGAATAACAGAAGTTCTCTTCATGAATAAGAAAGAATAACACCCCTTACCGTAAAAGAAGAATATTCCGACTGATAGGGTGAGAATATTCTTAAAGAAAACTTATATTATGTTCTTCGCTCAAAGTTTCTTAAAACTCTTAAGGAAATACGCTCAAGATTATAGAAGGAGAATTCTTTGAACTTCTGGTGTGATTTCAATTCTAACTCAGCTTCCTATTTATAGGAAAATGGACTGCATAGTAACCAATCCATGAACGGTACAGATTGATTAACTTTAATTTGACGGTCCATATTTAATGCAAAATCTTTTAAATAAAATATAATATATTCTAATTATTGCCTAATAAAACAAACAACTTTATAAAAGTATTTTGTTTTATATAAAAAAAGATTTTACTATGCAAAACACTATGCAACACTATGCATAATAAAATATAATATATTCTATTTATAGAATAATTTTAATAAAGTATTCTGTTTTATATAAAAAGTTGTTTCTGTTTTATTACGTTAATAATACTAATAAAACAAAACATCATCATCACTTACTTTGAAAATTTTTGAAATATCACCCTTAATTTTAAACTTTTATCAATTTAACTATTCACCAAAATAAAAAAATTGAACATTTTTATTTCATAAAATTCGGGGTCTCACAAATGACATTGAAGATTGTTTCTTCAAAAAAAGAGTAATGGTTGAATATTTATTATAAGGGAATAAAAATAAAATAATGAACCAACTAAATTTTATAAATAATAAGTAGCTTATATATTGAGACATCTTAAAATAAAAAATTAGCCTATAACTATGTAATGTGGGAGTAATAAATAAGTAACTAATGATGAAAACTTCTCATATAAATAGTGGACATTTGACTTTGACGTTCATCTTTTCCTAAGCAATCCAAGTCATCACTCAATCAGTAGTATTGGCACATCTGTGTGTACAAGTGTATTGATACACTAGACTAGACTAGTCTAGACTACATTATATCTATACATATCTATTTATATATTATAATATAATAATTGGGTCACATTTATTTTTTTACTCTTTCATCTTTACAATTTTAGAATAAATAAAAATGATCAAAGGATTTTTTTTTTCAAAAGTAAACGGTAAATAAATAAATAATTCAGGTCAGTAGAAATTAAATTCCAATATTGGATAGGCTTATTTTGTTTGTTTTAATATACTACTAAGTAGTAGTATAACCTTAGCCATAGCCCATCATGTCATGTCCCATAGAGGAAATGAATATAAGATGGCAGTGGTTGGTTTGGTAACAAAACAAAAGACGGAGTCGCAGAGGCCAGGGGGAGCGCAGCAGCCTCATTCGTCAGAAGTATTCAAGTGTGGTGAAGTGAGTCATCTCTCTTTCTCTCTCTCATTTTATTAAGCTAAGCTACCCTGAAACACACCATCCTTGTAAGTTTAACGAATAGAAACCGGAAAACCTTGCTCCATTTCTGTGTTGAACAGGAACTGGAACTTCAACTAAATATAAAATGAACATCTTTAAGGATTCTTGATGTTTTGATCCATACATGATGATGATGTCTTTGATTGATAAATTGACTGTGATTCCTTTAGGCTGTTCCTTTTCTATGAATTATGATTTCAGTTGGGTGTTGGTCAAAAGATTTCATTTGGTAGGAGTCTCTTGTCAAGTTATACCTAAAATTGGAGTAAAACAAAGAAAAAAAAAAATCTTTGGTCTGTGAATTTGTTGTTAATTTCTCAATTGTGTCAATTATGGGTACTTCATGGAAATATGGGTTTTTTTTTGAGATATTGGATTTCCCAACACCTCAGGATCTCTATAATCTACTAACCCAATATGCACTTAATATCCACACATCTTTGGAATAAGGATCGAAATATAAGGTTATTGCCATCTTTGCGGGAAGAAAATATTTGAATATTTTCTTGATTTCTTCGCCAAAAATGATATCTTTATGTCTTAATCAATCAATCAACCAAACCTTTTGGAGATGTTGAAAAAAATATGCCTGATCTTATTATTGTAATTTCTGTTTTACCAAATTGGACTAGCGTGGTGTTTCTTGTGGCTCTAGTGAAAGCATAGAAGTGGGAGGTAAGTTGTATCTATTTATTTTTGTTTCATTAAATGAAGTTTTGAAGATTTAGATAGGTATAACTTGCTAGTTTGGATTAAGCAGGATTATCTTGGATGAGAGAATTCTGCTTAATAGGAAATCAATGAGATTTCTCACTTTATGGAAAAACTTTGTCAAGGCTAACAACTAATTTTAATACGCAGTTTACTAAAAGCAAGTTAATTTATGAGATAATTGCATGGGTCTGCATAGTACATGATATGTTGTCTGCTATCTGCTATGGGGATTGGAGAAAAGTCTTGATCAACTCATGCAACCATTTTGGTAGAATGCTATATGAGTGTGTTTTCTGTAAATATTTCAATTTATTTATGTGGGAAATACTGGACTTTCTCTCATACTTGGTATGGATGCTGACTATATATAAAATTACGTAGCAGTGAATTTTACAACATATATGAATGAGCAATACAGAATAATCACAGAGCCTGCGGACATAGAGCTTGATTCAGATACGGAGAACTCAGACCTGGACAACGGAATGATAGAAAGTTCAGTTGGAAGGGAGATCTGCATGTCTGAGGGAGGAGAAACAATTGATGTATATGATGAACGAGACTTAATTGTACGTGAGATAGATGGTAATGTGGATCCATATGTTGGATTGCAGTTCGAGTCTGAAGAGGCTGCTATGATTTACTACAATGAATATGCCAAGCGCGTTGGTTTTATTATTCGTGTTGGTAATTGCCACCGATCAAGTCGTGATGGATCAGTAATTAGTCGTAGGTTTCTCTGTAACAAAGAAGGATTTCGTGTGAACAATAAGAAAGTAAAGAGACTTGAAGTAAGGAAACCAAGGGAGGTAACAAGAGAAGGTTGCAAGGCAATGATAATGGTTAGGAAAGAGGAGTCCAAAAAATGGGTTATCTCAAAACTTGAAATGGAGCATAGTCATCTGTTGGGAATACCTTCAGGGAAGGGTCATCGGGGTAGAGTTCAGGCCCGGCCACAGGTCAGCTTGGATAATATTTCAACATGAGAATCTTTCCTTTTATTTTGCAGCTATCAACTTATTTTTCTGATTTTGTGTCTTATGATCAAATATTTCCTTCAGCTCCTCTGATTTTTTTTTTGATTGAATAAATAGATTTTAGTGAATGAAGTAAACCTTCAGGAACTGATTGTAAATGCTAATCCCAGTTATTACATATGTTTCATAACCCATGGATTGGAGATCCTAGGCCAGTGCTATTCTAAACAGAGGCTAAGCAGCTATGGTAATTTCACTTTGAAGATATACTCATTTGATAAACATAAATGAATATAGAGGTAAATAAGATCAGATAGACTCTTGGAGTTAGTGTGGATAATGAAGCACAATCGAAGACATAATGGTAAGAGTTGAAGTCGAGGTAAGTAGATTGACTTTGTCATCCATCTAATACTTATCCCCTCCTATTAACCTTTGGAACTTTTCCGAAACATAATACTCCATACGATAAGCTCTGCTATTCACACAGAAATTGGCATGTATCAGATTCCACTTAGGTTCTATGTTCGTAGAGATGTATGTTTACTTATGTTTTTTTGGTGAATTCTGATCAAGTGTTTTGGCAGTAATTCATTTGTGTTTAATTTTACGACTGGTTGCATACTCGTTAGTGTTTGTCTGTATATACACGTGTCTGCGTGTACTTGTATGTACATTGAGTTCATAACCTTTAGCATTAGCTGGTTTGGGTGAATGAAAATATAGACCAAGGATATGTACTCTTTTATCCTTGACATAGAAATGGAATGATGGTTCTAGGAGACCTGAAAAAGTTTCCTTGGTGGTATTATGAATGTGAATTACGTTTCAAAATTTAGGATGCATTGGAAGCAATATCTTGGCTAGGACAAATTCACCTCACCTAATTTTCTGTTACCCTTTTCTACTATTCATCGGCAAGATGTATCATTCATTCCCCAGAAAAGGGAAGAAACATGATGTTGTGCTGCCCGTTCCTCCTATATCAAGCATGGCTTAACATACATATGCTATATTGCTATCAGACCTGTTTTCTTGATCTTCTATTTGAACGTGCACATATGGGCATTAGTTATTGACATATCTTTTGTTCTTTTACTTAGGATGAGAAGGATAAGAAAATTCGCGAGTTATCTGCTGAGCTACATCGTACAAACCAACAATTGGCACAGTGCCGAGAGCAACTGGACATGGTTTTGAAAGATTTAGAACAACATACAAACCAGCTGACTAAAAGAATTCAAGACATAGTCGAGAATGTGAAAGAAATTGAAGAGGAGGATGTTAGCAATTATTATTAGGTTTATGAATTGCATGTACTTCTCCATGCTGTCTGGTTACAAGTGTAAGGTCATGATCGTTCATTCACGGGCATCAATTAAATCATAATTGTTGCTAGTATGTAAAATATGCAGAGTAGTTTTTACTAGTCGGGAAGGCATGCAGTTGAATATTTAATTTTGAAGTTAAGTCGAGTAGCTAGATTGAAATAATATGGATTTGTGTTGTGCATTTTCCGTACAAATGATGTATTACAAGTGGGAATAACTTGAAATTTATATCAAACGTACATTTATGACATCACAATTAAAAATCTGTTTTAACTCGTATCTACTTCCAGTTTCATTCATTATATTTTTGTCATTTTATTATTAATATTAATTAGAATTACAACATTTTGAAGTTTTTTTTTTGTACAACCACACTAACGTTTTTACTATATATTTTTATTTACTATAATCGTTATGGTTTGTAGTTGATTATTAAAAAATAAAAATAAAAAGAAGTGCTCGTATATATTTTTTTGCCACATATAAATCATCTTTACTTTTAAGTGGTTACACTTGCACTAGCTAGCTAGCCACCCAGCCTAATTATTAACTCTTACATTACTGTTTTCTACTTTTCTTTTGGTGTTGAATGTTGATGGATGCCGATAGCAAGCCAAGAAGGCAACATCAGCTGCTTCTGATTTCACTTCCCCACTCCCACTCCCACTCCCAGAGAGACGTAAAAGAAAGCAATGGAAGAGAGAAAATATATGATTTTGACAAATATATATGAGAAAAATGTATCTACACAACTGTGTAGTATACAGTCAGTTATGACGATGGTTTTTTAGGTTATATTATCCGTCGCCGTCGCCATAGCTATTCTGAACTACGACGACGGTATCTGTTGTGAGACCCCAGATTTTAAGAATAAAGATTTATTTTTCTCGAAATATTTTTTCAAAATTATGGTGGGAATTTGATATAATGTTAAAGTTGTGGGTAGTATTTGAAAATTTTGCAAAGTATGCAAGTTGTATAAATATTCGATTGGTCGGGAAATATTCTTTCTGTCGGAGAATATTCGTTCGACGACACAATCATTGGTGGACCCACAACGGAAGAATTGTCGTATTTAGAAAACGACAGAATTATCTTTTTATAAAAAAACGACGAAGGTTTTACCGTTAATACTGTTGAACTACTCGGTAGTAAAAGTACAGTAATACGCATGGTTGCATAGTAGCACACGATATTGATTATTGATGCTTAAGTGAGAAATCACTCACTTATACTCAATTATTGCAACAGTAATTGATGCATCATATCTCTCATATTATTGATTCAATTATTGTCACAGTATCATCTGCATTATATGTTATATTGTTAAATCAATAATTGAGACGACAAAATTATTCATATTATTAAATCACAATATTTACAATGTCTAGAAGTTCTGTCAAGGAGAGGTTTGATCACCTAATTGCGCGTCAATAGGGAGAAATCCTTATTGGAAAGCCCCCTCTTTTCTGGAAACGACCTGGTTGTTAAATATTGCGAGTTATGATATTAATGATGGATAAGTTCGTGTTAATTAAAGATGAATTGATAGTTCCATTGTGTTGAAATTATTTGTGTTAAACATTTATTTCGATAGTAATTGATGTCTGAAGATTATATTGTTCAATCGGGTATTTGGAGCACTTTTTATGTCGAAGTTACTATTCACGAGTTACTATTCATGAGTTACTATTCACGAGTTACTATTCACCCGATTACTATTCACTCTATTATTGTGCATTCGGGTATTTGGGTACAATATTATTCTATGAGGAGATATGCAAATTTTTCAGACCGTTGGTTGAATGAATTAATATGGACCGCTGGTGGAAAGTTATAATAGTGAATCAATATGGGTCGCTGGTTCAAAGTTTTAATAGTAAATCAGTATGGACCGTCGCTTTAAGTTTTAATAGTAAATCGATCTGGATCGTTCGTTTAAAAGTAAATCGATCTAGACCGTTCATGAATTAGTTACTATTCAATCCATTCTTCTATAAATAGAAGCTCATTCCTTCATTATTTCTTACGAATTCACTGAAACTCTAGAGAGAAAGAAGAAGAGTATTCTGCTACTTCACTACTTTGATATCCAGTGTCTTTTACGGTAAGTGGTGTTATTCTTTCTTATTCATGAAGAGAACTTCTATTATTTCATTCTTTATTATTTTGTTGGAATAAGCCTGTAAAAGTGGCATACCCTATACATAACCTGTATACGCGGCATACCCTATACTTGGTGAAATCCTTATGTTATTCCATTCTTATTTATTCTGTTGAAAAAACCTGTATACGCGACATACCCTATACTTGGTGAAATCCTTATGTTATTCAATTCTTATTTATTCTGTTGGAATAACCTATATACGCGGCATACCCTATACTCGGTGAAATCCTTATGTTATTCCATTCTTTATTATTCTGTTGGAATAACCTGTATGCGCGGTTTACCCTATACTTGGTGGAATGACCTGTATATGCGGTTTACCCAATACTTGGTGATCTTCTTCTGTTATTCCATTCTTTATTATTATGTTGGAATAACCTGTTTATGCGAAGTACCGCATACTTGGTGAAATTCTTTTATTATTCCGTTCTTTATTATTCTGTCGGAATATCCTGTCGGTGTGAATTTCACCTGACCTGGTTCCATTATTTATTATTCCGCATTTAATATTCTGTCGAAATATCCTCTCGGTGTGAATTTCACCTAATCTGGTTTCATATTTATTATTCCGCATTTATTATTCTGTTGGAATATCCTGTCTGTGTGTTTTACACCAGACCTCGTTCCGTCTTTATTATTCTGTTGAAACATCATGTCGGTGCGAATTTCGCCTGACCTAGTTCTGTTATTATTATTCTATTGGAATAACATGTGTGAGACCCCAGATTTTATAAATAAAGATTTAAATTTCTCGAAATATTTTTTTGAATATTAAGGTGTGGATTTGAGATAATGTTATAGTTGGGGTAGTATTTGAAAATTTTGCAAAGTATGCAAGTTGTTATATAATATTCGATTGGTCGGGGAATATTCGTACGATGACACAATCATTGGTGGACCCACAACAGAAGAATTGTCGTAGTTAGAAAACGACAAAAATATTTTATAAAAATAACGACGGAGGTTTTACCGTTGACACTGTTGAACTACCCGGTAGTAAAAGTACAGTAATACGCGTGGTTGCATAGTAGCACACGGTATTGATTATTGATGCTTATATGATAAGTCACTCAGTTATACTCAATTATTGTTACAGTAATTGCTGCATCATATATCTCATATTATTGATTCGATTATTGTCACAGTATCATGTGCATAATATGTTATTTTATTAAATCAATAATTGAGACGACAAAGTTATTCATATTATTAAATTGCAATATTTACAATGTCTAGAAGTTCTGTCAAGGAGAGGTTTGGTCATAAGGAGAAATCTTTATCGGAAACCCCCTCTTTCCTGGGAACAACCTAGTTGTTAAATATTGTGAGTTATGATATTAATGATGGATAAGTTCGTGTTGATTAAAGATTAATTTGATAGTTTCATTGTGTTGAAATTATTTGTGTTAAACATTTATTTCGTTAGTAATTGATGTCTGGAGGTAGTATTGTTCACTCGAGTATTTGGGACACTTTTTGTGTCGGAGTTACTATTCATGAGTTACTATTCACGAGTTACTATTCACCCAGTTACTATTCATTCTATTATTGTGCATTCGGGTATTTGGGTATAATATTATTCCATGAGGAGATGTGCTAATTTTTCAGACCGTTGGTTGAAGTTATATTAGTGAATTAATATGGACCGCTGGTGGAAAGTTATAATAGTGAATCAATATGGATCGCTGGTTTAAAAGTTAGAATAGTGAATCAATATGGATCGTTCGTTTAAAAGTAAATCGATCTGGATCGTTCGTTTAAAAGTTACATTTTTCTATAAATAGAAGCTCATTCCTTCATTATTTTCTTACGAATTCACTGAAACTCTAGAGAGAGAAATTATAGAGAGAAAAAAAAGAGTATTCTACTACTTCACTACTCCAGTATCCAACTTCCTCTAAGGTAAGGGGTGTTATTCTTTCTTCTTGAAGAGAACTTCTGTTATTCCATTCTTTATTATTCTGTTGGAATAACCTGTAAAAGTGGTATACCCTATACATAACCTGTATATGTGGCATACCCTGTACCTGGTGAAATTCCTATGTTATTCCATTCTTATTTATTCTGTTGGAATAACCTGTAAACGCGGCATACCCTATACATAACCTATATAAGTGGCATACCCTATACTTGGTGAAGTCTGTTGTTATTCAATTCTTTATTATTCTGTTGGAATAACCTGTATACATGGCATACCCTATACATAACCTGTATAAGTGGCATACCCTATACTTGGTGAAGTCTGTTGTTATTCAATTCTTATTATTATGTTGGAATAACCTGTTTATGCGAAGTACCGCATACTTGGTGAAATTCTTTTACTATTCCGTTCTTTATTATTCTGTCGGAATATCCTGTCGGTGTGAATTTCACCTGACCTGGTTCCATATTTATTATTTCGCATTTAATATTCTGTCGGAATATTCCTGTCTGTGCTTTACGCCAGACCTGGTTCCATTACTTATTATTCTGTCGGAATATCCTGTCGGTATGAATTTCACCTAACTTGGTTCCATATTTAGTATTCCGCATTTATTATTCTGTTGGGAATAACATGTCTTTGCGGTCTCTCTATCGCATGCATGGTGAATCCTTCTGTTATTCCATTCTTTATTATTCTGTTGGGAATAACCTATCTATGTGGATTGCCACATGCATGGTGAATGATCCTTTGTATTCATTCCTTATTAAATTGTGAAAATGATCTGTATACGTGGATTACCGCATGGCGGGTGAAAATTCATTTACAGTATCTTTTCATGGAAATATTATTCTGAGCATTCTTGAATTTTACTCTACAAAGAAGTATCATGTTGACAATTTGGACGTTATTAGTTCCTGGATAAATTAATTCTTGAACTTGTTTTATTGAATTCTTATATCATTGTCATCATCCTCATGTTTATTTTTTTGAAAGTCATCTGTGGCCTGTAGTGCATAGATGGACTTGATATGATTATGACCAGAGATTATTCGGTATAATCCTGACCGTAATGTTATAAATGATGTGATAAAAGTCCTCATTGGCCCGTAGTGCATTGATGGACAGTTGTTGGCATGATCATGACCATTGATAAATACACGAATATCCTTTGCTCGTAGTGCATGAATAATTTGTGGTCGTGATACTAATGAATATCCATGGCCGTAGTGCAGGGATGATGTGGATTATTTATTAAGCTGAGTCCCAACGATAAAAGTGATGAAAAATGTGACGCCCCCAAAATAGGTATACATCACCCATCTTGAGTCGCCAAATACATGGTACAAAATTCAAATACAAACTAATAAACAGCAGTCGTGTAAAATACGACAAAACATATGCTGTGAGTTTAAATACAAATATTGTCTTCTAGACAATATCCATTCAGAATAGGTCCTCATTACATTTATTGTCACACTATTTAACAGAATAGTGAGGACTACTAGCTAATACTATCATCCGGATCATCACTCCGTTCCCCGACTCGTCCCAGCTACGTTCTCATTTCCTGAAGAGAACAGTGAAAGAAACGGTGAGGTCAACTAGCCCAGTAAGAAATATTATGACTAAGATAATGCAGAATAAATTATTGTTAGTCTTCAACAATGTTAAACTAATAAAATACAATAGACATCAAGTTTAACTGCAGCGGATAAGCAATCCATTAAAAGAGTCAAGTAGCGAATAAAGTCTACTATTTTTTAGGATTTAAAAGGTTTTTCATCACCTTTATCGCTGAGACTCGGCTAAATAAATAATCCACATCATCCCTGCACTACGGCCAATGATATTCAATAGGGTCACGACCACAAATTCTATGCACTACGGGCCAATGATATTTGTGTATTCATCAATGGTCATGATCATGCCAACAACCGTCCATCCACTACGGCCAATGAGGACTTTTACCACATTACTTGTTGCATTACGGTCATGATTACACTGAATAATCCCTAGTCATAATCATACCAAGTCCATCCATGCTCTACAGGCCATAGATGACTTTAAAAAAAATAAAAATAAATAAATAAATAAACATGAGGATGATGACAATGATATAAGAATTCAATAAAACAAGTTCAAGAATTAAGTTATTCAGGAACTAATAACGTCCAAATTGTCAACATAATACTTGTGACGCCCCCAAAATAGGTATACAACACCCATTCTGAGTCGCCAAATACATGGTACAGAAACAACTACAACTTTATTAATACAACATAAAAACTGTGAGTTTAAATACAAATTTTGTCATCTAGACAATATCCACACTCAAATAAGTCCTCATTACAATTATTAATACACTATTTTACAGAATATTGAGGACTACTAAAACAACTTCTAGAACCATCATTCCACACCCCGACTAGTACTCGCTACATTCTCGCCTCCTGAGAAAAAAAATGGAACAACAAGAAAAATGATGAGCTCAAATAGCCCAGTAAAGAACATTATGACTAAGATAATATACAACAAATTATCGTTAGTCTTCAACAGGGAAATATCTGAGAGAATACACTAAACAACAAGTTTTAGATCAATATTCGCAGCGGAAAATAATAATTCATAGAAGAGTTACGTAGAGGACGAAATCTACTAATATCTATAAATTTAACAGTTCATCATCATTATTTTATCCCTGTAACATCAATCAATACACATCTTGAGTCAAATATTCATCTTTGCACTACAGGCCAAAAATATTCATAAGTTGGTCATGTTCATCTCAACACCTGTACATCTTTGCACCACGGCCAAAGATATTCATAATAGAATCAGTCATCTTTGCACTACAGACCAAAGATAATCAAGTATATTATCATTTAAGACTGAGGATGATGAAAAATATTTTAAAAGAATCGAATCTAGTGAAACAAAAGAATAAACATTAAGGATTCGTATTTCAGCTATTTCATGCCCAAAAATACCTCATAAATAATCATAGTAGTGTAAAATTCAAGAATGATCAAAACATGGATACAATCAAAGCTAGTATCCATAATAGATATTTTGGTCGAAAAGGAAAAATTTTATTTATTTATTTTCGATGAATAGTGCCGTATTCGTGAATAGTGTCGTATACGTAAATAGTAACTCCGACACCAAAAGATTGAAATTTCACAAAAAAATATTATCATGCTTCGTGAATAGTAACTCGTGAATATTAACTCATGAATAGTAACTCGTGAATAGTAACTCATGAATAATAATCCCGACATGAAAAAGTTTCAAATTTGATAAAAAATTCTAACCAATATTTCAGCATAATGATATTGAAGAAATAATATCATTTGAGAAGAAAATAACATCCCTTACCTCGAAAGATTAGTACTTCTAGCTGGAATACTGGGTATAGTGCTGAAGAAAACTTGCACCGTATAACAATACTCAAAGTATCAGAATCCTCACAAGAATACGCTCAATATATCGAGGGAGAAAGAGAGAGAAATCTTTATTTTCTGGTGTGATTTTCAATTCTAACTTAAGCACCATATTTATAGGAAAATACTTAGAACACCAAAGCAGAAAATTTAATAAATTAATATTATTTATTTTTTCACATCTTCCTACGCATCCAAGAATCTGAATTCAGTCCCTAGCACATGTTAATGATGCCTCCACACATTCCAAAAATGTTTTTGTTATTTAAAATAATTAAAACTTTCAAAAATCAATTATTTCGGAACTTCAGAACTTCAATAATTCATAATAAATAGCCCCTTTATTAGAAAATTCGAATCTCGCGACTTTTTATATGAAATTCAATTCTCTACAACTTTGCAGAAGAAAGTTTTTCCAAATTTTAAACAAAAATTGACCGAAATTCATAAACGGACGATTTTACAGACTATAATCAAATTTCAGTCAAGAAATGGGCCCACAGACATGTTTAACATGTTTTAAACAACTTTTGCAACAAAAATACTCTTCCTCCTCATATACTCATATATCTCACATTCATTGTAAAAATATCATCATTATTATATTATAATAATATAATAAAATATTATTTTATCAGAAAAGATAAAATATCGATTTTCAACAATTGTCACTTTAAAAATTTTCTCCATCTATATCCACATAAAATCAATATTTTTTCTTATCATATAAATCAATAATTAATTATTCATAAATAATATTACAGAATCACAGTACTGGCAACCAGGCCATTCCCAGGAAAGAGGTGGCTTTCTAATAAAGATTTCTCCTTACTGGCGCGCAATTAGGTGACCAAACCTCTCCTTAGATAGAACTTTCTAAACATTGCCAATAATATTTTCTAATAATATTTTTTAGATAATATGAATTATTGCTCCGATAATAAAAAATACTGTATAGTGACAATTATTGAAATAACAGTAATATAAAAAAATCAACGCAACAATTATTGAATCAATAAAATAAAATACTGAACAGTAATTACTATAACAATTATTGAGTAGTGTCTTCTTACGTAAGAATCAATAATTGGTGCAATATCGTGTGCTACTGTGCAACAACGCGTATTACTGTGTTTTAACCACCGGGTATTCCAACAGTGTTAACGGTAACAACTATGCCGTTATTTATAAACAACTTATACTTGTCATTTTCTTCATCCAATCGCTTTCTGTTATGGGGCCCACACAAGGCTGCGTCGTCGTACGAATATTCCCCGACAGCAAGAATATTCTCCGACAACAATGAGTATTTTATAACCACTTGCTTATTTGAAATATTTGCGTATTTTACCCATAACTAACCACATTAATCAAATCAACTCTTACTATTTCAAAATGATAAATAGAGGAAATTAAATTTTAATTATTAATAATTTGGGGTCTTACAATACTGCTTTGTAGAGTAAAATTTAAGAATGCTAAAAAGAATATTTCCACGAAAAATACTGGATGAAGCGCAAATATCAATGATATTCCACTAATTTCATGGAGTATAGAAGTCAAAATTTTAACCAACTGAGAATAATAAGGAATGGAATAACAACAGAAATCACCATGCATGCGGTACTTCGCATAGATAGGTTATTCCAACAGAATAATAATAACGGAACCAGGTCATGTGAAAATCACACCGACAGGATGTTCCAACAGAATAATAAAGAATGAAATAACAACAAAAATCACCATGCATGCTAGGGGTGAGCATGGTGCGGTTTGAAGTCCAAACCGCACCCGAAACCGCTTAGGTGCGGTTTAAAAAGTTTAAAACCGCACCCGAAACCGCTTGTGATTGGTGTGGTTCGGTTTTAAAGTGTGCGGTGCGGTTTTAATTGGTGCGGTTTCGGTTCCAAAACCAATTGAAACAACAAAAAAGTTTAAGCCTTCAATAAAATTTAACATAAAACTTACATCGAACAATTAACTTAGTGACAAAGTCGACAATGAGAATTATATCAAGCATGCTTTAAAACTAAAATATGCGCTATATAAAACAACGGAGACTATTCGATAACAAGCAAGAATGTTTATCTAATTCCCCAAAAATTAAAAGTATATACTGAAGATAGAATAAAATATATTGCAGGGAGGACTAAAAATAATCTATTAGACTATTACAATTATAGCATTGACATTAACAAATGTTTCAAGTGCTCGAGCCCCTCAACTATAAGCCCCTCCAATAACGCATCAAACAAATTCAAAATTTCAAAACCCAATTGCTTAATTTTTGACTCTATAACCTCTAACATCTTCTTTCAATTGGTGAAAAAATGACAATGCAAGACTGGGATTTTCTCTGAGCGTGTTCAAGTGAAATGTAACTTTAGATTTTACTAGAGATAATACATACACACACACACATGGTGCAGTTTCGGTTTTATGCGGTTTGGTTTTGACTAGTAACCAAACCGGAACCGTAAATTTGGTTATTCAACCCACCTAAAACCGCCACATACGCCACACCGCCACATACGTTCGTGCGGTTTTTGGTGCGGTTTCGGTTCCAATTTGGTTACTTGCTCAGCCCTAATGCATGCGGTACTTCACATAGACAGGTTATTCCAACAGAATAATAAATACAGAATAATAAAGACGGAATCAGGTCCGGTATAAAACACACAGACAGGATATTCCAACAGAATAATAAAGACGGAACCAGGTCCGACGTAAAGCACAGACAGGATGTTCCAACGGAATAATAAAGACAGAATAATAAAGACGGAACCAGGTCCGGCGTAAAGCACAGACAGGATGTTCCAACAGAATAATAAAGACAGAATAATAGAAGAAATTCACCAAGTATAGGGTAAACTGCGTATACAGGTTATGTATAGGGTATGCCTCGTATACAGGTTATTCCAACAGAATAATAAAGAATGGAATAACATAAGGATTTCACCAAGTATAGGGTAAGCCACGTATACAGGTTATTCCAACAGAATAATAAGAAATGGAATAACAACAGTTCTCTTCATGAATAAGAAAAAAATAACACCCCTTACCGTAAAAGAAACTGAATATAAGTGTAGTTAAGTAGCAGAATACTTTTCTTCTTTCTCTCTTACAGTTTATCTCTCCAGAGTTTCAGTGAATTCGTAAGAAAATAATGAAGGAATGAACTTCTATTTACAGAAGAATGGATTGCATAGTAACTAATTCATGAACGATCCAGATTGATTTACTTTAATCTGACGGTCCATATTTAAAGCAATATCTTTTAAATAAAATATAATATATTTTATTTATAATTTTACTATGCAAAATACTATGCAACACTATGCATAATAAAATATAATATAACCTAATTATCATCAAATAAAACGAATAACTTTATAAAAGTATTCTGTTTTATATAAAAAGATGTTTCTATTTTATTACGTTAATAATACTAATAAAACAAAACTTATAAATCAACAATAATTGAATCAAATAATGTGAGATACTATGCAGCAACTATTGTAGCAATAATCGAACAAAACTGAGTGACTTCTCACATAAACATCAATAATCAATACTGTGTGCTACTATGCAACCACACGTATTATTGTACTTTTACTACCGAGTAGTTCAACAGTATCAACGGTAAAACTTCCGCCGTTATTTTCATAAAAATATTTTTGTCGTTTTCTTAATCCGACAATAATTCTATTGTGGGGTCCACCAATGATTGAGCCGTTGTACGAATATTCCCTGCTAAACCGAATATTCCTCGACCAATCGAATATAATATAACAACTTGCATACTTTGCAGAATTTATAAATACTACCCACAACTATAACATTATTTCAAGTTTATTCCATAATATTAAAAAATGATATTTATAGAAAATTCATTTTTATTCAAAAAGTTGGGTTCTTACAAAAAACTTTTTAAATCATAAAAGATAGTAGATTTTATTCTCTACTTGACTCTTTTAATGGATTGCTTATTCCGCTGCAGTTAAACTTGTTGTCTATTGTATTTTATCAGTTTAACATTGTTGAAGGCTAATGATAATTTATCCCGCATTATCTTAGTCATAATATTTCTTACTGGGCTAGTTGAGCTCACCCTTTCTTTCACTATTTTCTTCAGAAAATGAGAATGTAGCAGGGACTAGTCGGGAGACGGAGTGATGTTCCAGATGATAGTATTAGTAGTCCTCACTATTCTGTTAAATAGTGTGACAGTAAATATAATGAGGACTGAATTTGAGTTTGTATACTGTCTATGAGGACTCCATTGAGAATGTATATTGTCTAGGAGGCAATATTCTTGTTTAAACTCTCAGTTTATATTTTGTCGTATTTTACACGACAGTTGTATAATTATGTTGTATTTGATTTATGTACCATGTATTTGGCGACTCAAGATGGATGATGTATACCTATTTTGGGGGCGTCATATCTGTCGCCATAGCCCAAAAAATCAGTCGTCCCGACTATATAACCCAATATATATATATATATATATATATATATATATATATATATATATATATTTCTCCACCTTTCTTTTTTTTAAAACCCTTTAACACAATGGAGAGAAATTTTACTGCTTTTTGGTGAATCTGTGTAACATCTTATTATAAAATAAATATTTTTTTGACATTGTCCAACTCATATTATATCTTTTAATTCTTTTCTATCCCTAAATTATCTTCCTACAATTAGATTGACCGACATAAAATTATATTAAAAAAAACTAGTTTACAGTTTTTAAATTGCACACTGTGCAAATAGGACTAGTACTGGACTTGTGAGATATAGGGGTGAGCATGGTGCGGTTTGGTGCGGTTTGAAGTCCAAACCGCACTCGAAACCACTTAGGTGCGGTTTAAAAAATTCAAAACCGCACCCGAAACTGTTTGTGATTGGTGCGGTTCGGTTTTAAAGTGTGCGGTGCGGTTTTAATTGGTGCGGTTTCGGTTCCAAAACCAATTGAAACAACAAAAAAGTTTAAGCCTTCAATAAAATTTAACATAAAACTTACATCGAGCAATTAACTTAGTGACAAAGTCGACAATGAGAATTATATCAAGCATGCTTTAAAACTAAAATATGCGCTATATAAAACAACGGAGACTATTCGATAACAAGCAAGAATGTTTATCTAGTTCCCCAAAAATTAAAAGTATATACTGAAGATAGAATAAAATATATTGCAGGGAGGACTAAAAATAATCTATTAGACTATTACAATTATAGCATTGACATTAACCAATGCATCAAGTGCTCGAGCCCCTCAACTATAAGCCCTCCAATAACGCATCAAACAAATTCAAAATTCCAAAACCCAATTGCTTAATTTTTAACTCTATAACCTCTAACATCTTCTTTCAATTGGTGAAAAAATGTCAATACAAGACTGAGATTTTCTCTGAGCGTGTTCAAGTGAAAAGTAACTTTAGATTTTACTAGAGATAATACATACATACACACACATGGTGCGGTTTCGGTTTTATGCGGTTTGGTTTTGGCTAGTAACCAAATCGGAACCGTAAATTTGGTTATTCAACCCACCTAAAACCGCCACATACGCCGGAACCGTTGGTGCGGTTTTAATTGGTACGGTTCGTGCGGTTTTTGGTGCGGTTTCGGTTCCAATTTAATTACTTGCTCAGCCCTAATGAGATATACCGGAGAGAAAAAGAAAAGAAAGAAAGAAAGAAGCTTATTGGTTAAGGCGCATATTCTTTTCAACAAACCCAAACTCACCACCTATTCTATTCTTCTTCATGTACCTAACCTTTTACAATCTTCAAACATCCTAAAAGCAACCCATGCATATACAAAAATAAGTCTACTATCACATAAATTTATTTATATATATATTTTGATAACTCAATGTGAGAGATATACGAGCGATTTTAAGTACTAATTTAGTGATGATACAAAAAAAAAACAGAACCCAAAAAAAAGCAAACAACCCATTCTTTCTTCTTCTTGACAAAAACTTTCGCTTTCCCTTCCGGGAAATCCAACTTAAACCCTCCAAGCAACACCACCACCACCTTTCTTATCTCTCTCTCTCTCCTCTCAGATTTCTAATCATCATGAATGAGTAATCTCTATCTCTCTCTCCTTCTCCCTCTCCCTCTCCAAATTTATGCCTATAATATGCTCATCTTTTTTCTGTATTTGACTGTTCTGTTTCTCTCTCTGTTTACAGATCTGAATCATACCCAAAAGACTACAATGACCCACAACCCAGAAGGACCACATCATCTTCTTCAGCTTCCACCACAAGCGTTCACGTTACAGCTCTTGACGGCCTTGTTAATGTCAACTCTCTCTTCACCATCGCCGTATTTGTGGGCCTCTCCTTAACAACTCCGAACCCCAAATCCCTTGAAAATCGATCTGCCTGTGATGCCGGAAACGACGTCGCTAAGAAACTCCTCGTATTTGAAGTTGTCTCTTTCAGCTTCTTCCTTTTCTCCTCTTTAGTGGCGCAGGGTCTCAAATTGGCCATTAATCTTTTGAACAGTAAGGATGTAGATGAGGCCTTTAGGGCTCACATTAGTCTTAAGGTTTTGAGATTTGGAATGCTGGGCTCCGCCGTTGGATCCGTAATGGGCTGCTTGTTTTTAATGCTTTCGATGGTTGATGTCATCCAGATTCGGTTGGGTTTGTTGTCTTGTGGGAGTAAACAGGCGGTTCATTCGGTTGCTGCTTTGATTGTTCTGGTCACCTCTGCACTTGTGGTTTATATATCTACTGCTGTTTATGCATTTCTACATTGATTAAGGTGAATAAAGCTTGTAACTTTATGCATTTTGATGTTTCATTTTGTTTGGGGTGGGATGAGTGATGTGTTAAAAATATGTACTGCAAGTGCACAGTGTGAATTGAAGAACTGGCAAGTACAGGTCGAACCCACAGAGACTAGATTAATTCCTTAATATATCCTTAATTAATATTTTAGGCAAATTAGAAATAAAAATGGTGGAGAAGATTTTTTAACTAAATTATGCAAACTATTAATTAATGACAGAAACTATTAATGAGAAAAGATACCTAGGAATTAGAATCCACCAAATATTAACATAATAAATAATTTCTTATTTTCTAAATCAATTCTCAAATTATTTCCCCTTCCCTTTAAAAATAATGATTCATATAATTAATATGGGCAAGCATAAGTTATGAAAAATTCATAGATTAACTATAACTTATCAAAACCTCGCAATCAATATAAAAATCATATGCAATTTATGCAGAGGAAAATATGAAGGTGAGAATAATTAGGCATTAATTTTGGAACGGAAAGAAAATATAGTTATGAAATATTTAGTTTCATCATAATCCTGAGTATTAGAAATTTAGCTAGCCATGGAATTAAAAACAAAAACAAATAATATTAGTACTACTATTCGCATGAAATAAGAAGAGAATTTCTATAATATAAATAAAAGAAAGTTACAAATACTCACTGACAGTATGTTCCACACGTGATTGGAATAAGAGAAACGACAAACTCTAAATATCTTACTCCCTCCTACACTAGTGAAAAACTGAGAAAAAGAAAATAACAAGTGGTGCCTTTTTCTCTCAAACAAGAGACATATTTATAGGGAAAATAACTTTGAACCCTAATTTAGATTCATTGAACTTGGACACTTTGATCATTCCCTTTCCATGTAGAATTCAACTTTCTAGTAGCAATCAACTTCAAAAAGATCTTCTAGATAGACTTTTCTTTCTCTTGTTGGATTTGAATTGCACACTAAGATTGTTCCACCTCTTTCCTTCTCCTTGTAGGATTCTTCTTGGACATTCCTTATATGAATAAGAGCATTAAATATTGCTTGATCACCAAGATTTTGACTTTATTGCAATAAATATTAAATCCTACAAAATAAAATAAAACATATTAATTTAATAAACTAATATAATTAAAAGGACAAAATTAGGGATAATTAAATGTATGAATTACGTTTCTATCAAATACCCCCATACCTAGCTTTTGCTCGTCCTCGAGTAAAATAAATAAAAAATAAAAATAAAACAAAAATTACAATACCCCATTTTCGTAGAAAACACGATTGCACTTAGCATGTGCAACAAGCCTTTAAACCCCAAGGTTACCCCAAGTGGACGAGTTGTGTCTCGTGAGGGTTTGCAGTGAATATACCCACAAAATTTAAAAATATTTTTGGGTTCAACAAATTATGAAATTGAAAGAAAACTTCTAAATATTTATGGGCATTATACATAAGCAAGATTAAATTCAAAATCACACTTTCACCTTATCAAAAATACTCGATCTTCATTTTAGACACCATCCTTCATTAAATCAATTTCATGTAATGCATGCATGTGTATGTGATGTAACTCTTAGTAGGGATTTTTATCATGAAAATCAAGCAAACTCTTTTTTTCTTTGTCTTTCTTTTTTTCCTTCTTTTTCTCCATTTTTTTTCTTCTTGACTTGTGCAATGTCTCATTTTCTTAGGCTTTTCAGAGTTACCCATGTAGAGCGAGCGTTGGACCAATGACTCCCAAACCAGATGGCTTTAGGGCACTAGGTGTAGAGACACCCCTAAGGATTTACTAACTCGAGTAACAAAGGCCACAAAATTAGACTAGTCAAGCTGCTTTTATCCATCATACTTTTCAGCGTGAATATCGATGCTTCCCGAGGCTTGAATACCCAGTTATTTCGTTTAATGGACATTGAACTAGTTATTTATTTCTTTTCTTTTTTTTCAACTTTTCTCAACTTCATTTTTTTCATTCTTTCTTCTTTTTTTTCTTTTTTTTCTTTTTTTTTGAAATTACTCGAATCATGGTTTATACCCCACAACTAAGAATTAGTGCAAACGTGAAGTGCAAAAATGCTTGTGAAATCAATTTTAAATTCAGATGGTGTTTTGAACTAAGATTTTGTATTTTATCAACAATTCAAGAGTTCTAAATCTTTCAATCTCACTCATGCGCTTTGCTCCATAAACACTTATTAGAATTAATTCAATTCATAAAAAGTCAAACAATTTTTTTTTTTTTAATATTTTAATTTTTTTTTTGTGTTTTTTTTTCGTAAAAAGAAAAAAAAATCTAATACAAACAAACTCCCCCCATACCTAAATCATGCATTGTCCTCAATGTATGCAAATGAAGAAAAGAGAACAAAGATATGAAAGAATTTTACCTTGTATGCGGGGCATTTGTTCTGCAAGAAGATGTGATGAGAAAGAAAATAAACGTACATATCTACAAATATTATGCATCCTAAAAACTATGCGACTGTAAATGATCAATGATACAAACAAGCAACCTAAAGTGGATTTCGTATGATTTTCAGGAGGTCTGGGTAATTGGAAATAGTTAGAATTTTCAACAGAAGAGCAATTGTGAGCATACCCGACTGATTCTTTTAAAATTGAGTCACGGAATGATAACGAAAAATGATAGTTCCTTTTGAAAAATTCTAACTTCGTAAAATACATCCAAACTTGCCATCCAAATTTGTTACAAAGGGGCACTAAAACATTTTCATCCTTTTGAATAATTGTTATACCAAGATGTTTAGAGACCACTGGACTATCACATGCATTATTTGAAATGGGAGATATGATCTCATTATCTAAACATGGAAGATTATCATTGTCCACAACCGTTGGTTCATTTGTTAAATCATATTTAGTGTTTCTGGAAGACGCTTCGGATGGACCCATGGTAGACATAAAATGATCATAAGAGGATTTAAGGTCAATTTGATTCTCTTGAAAATGCTCAAAATGCGTCAAACTTGATTCAATTATAGGTTTCAATTTAGAGTATGATTTTTTGACTGTTGAGTCCAACATCTCATTGACCTCATTCAAGTATTCAATTTCATCCCAATTTTGACCAAAATGATTTAGACAAAAGTTAACAATTTCATCTTCCCCCGTAAGTTCATTTCCCGACATTTTCTGAATCATGTTCACTTTAACGGACTGATCAAACGAATCACTAGGTTGCTCTCCCACATTAAACACATTTAAGTCAATTGTCATGTTTCCAAATCTCAATTTCATTAGTCCATTTCTACAATTAATTAATGCATTAGAGGTCGCTAGAAATGGTCTACCTAAAATGACAGGAATGTGACCCTTGGGATTGACAACAGGTTGGGTTTCAAGAACAACAAAATCAACAGGGAATATAAAATTGCCAATCTTAATAAGTACATCTTCAACTATTCCTTTTGGCACTTTAATGGAACGGTCAGCTAGTTGGAGTGTGACACTTGTCTTTTTTAACTCTCCTAAGCCTAAGGTTTCATACACAGAAAATGGTAACAGGTTCACACTAGCTCCTAAATCGAGCAAAGCCTTTTCAATTAATGTGTCACCTATGATGCATGAAATAGTAGGACAACCGGGGTCCTTATATTTCACAGGGACTTGACATGACAAGATAGAACTCACATGGGCTGTTAGAAAAGCTTTCTTAGGAACATGAGTGGTTCTTTTATGTGTGCACAAATCTTTTAGACATTTAGCATATGAGGGAACTTGTTGAATGGCATCTAGAAGAGGAATGTTAATTTTCACTTGTTTGAACACTTCTAGAATTTTGTCCAACTGGGTCGACTGCTTGTTTGAAATAAGTCTTTGAGGGAATGGAGCTTTTGGTTTGAAGACTTTTTTAGTTGACTCATAAGGTATGGTTGAATCAGGTTTTGAACCATGATTAGTGGATGGGCCTACTGACTCAGAGTTTGTGGGATTTTCAGGCTGGGTTGACTTTGAAGATGGATCGTTAGATTCAACATTGAATTTTTCCTCTTCTTCATTATCAATTCCAGCATGATTGTTAAAATAATTTCCAGACCCTAAAGAAATTACAGAATTCACATGATTGACTTGGTTGTTTTCAAGTGAATTAACATGATAAGGTTTTTGAGTAGGGACTGAAAATTTTGGATTGGTCTCGGGTTGACTAGGAAGTTTACCCTTCTCTCTTTCACTAACTGCAGTGGCCAATTGACTCATTTGGATCTCTAAGCGAGAAATGGCTTGGGTAGTGCTTTGCATGAAATTGTTGAAATTATTATGAGATTTCATTAAAGTTTCTATGCTCTTCTCTAAAACGTTAAGTCTCTTCTCACTTTCATTAGAAAAACCTGGTGGACCATATTGGGTTGTTGAACTTGAATTTTGGTATGAACCAGGGTTTGGCTTTTGGTAAGGTTGAAAAGATTGATTTAGAGACTGATTGACCTGATTTGAAGAATTATTTGGGTAGGGTCCTTGGTTCCATGCAAAATTAGGATGATTCCTCCAACCAGGATTATAAGTGGCTGCAAATGGGTCATTCCTAGGTCGTTGAAACATTGCATTGACTTGTTCATATTCTTCAAATTGGGTTATGACTTTAGGACATTCCTCAATCGCATGACTTGGTGAATTACACTTTAGACACAAAGGTGTAGGTGTTGAGACTTGATTCACGTGTGATCCCCTAGTTTCTAAATCTTCAAGTCTTTTAAGTACACCAGCCAACTTAACTTCTGTAGCAATTGAATTGTCAATTGTATGAACACCCCTAGATGAACTAGGTTTATCGGTCTCTCGGGTGGTTTCCCATTGCATGGTTTTTTCTGCTAAGTCTTCTAAAAACTCCCAAGCTTTTTCCTCATCATTATTCAAAAAATCCCCTTGACACATTGACTCTAACATTGTTTTAGTGGGATAGTCTAAACCTTCGTAAGCTATTTGACACAATCTCCATTTCTCAATTCCGTGGTGTGGGCACTGGGATAACAAATTTTTAAATCTATCAAAATATTTCCAAAAGGACTCTTTTTCAAGTTAGCAAAATTGATGAATTGCAGTCCGAATTTTAGCAGTTTTATGATTTGGAAAATATTTTTTTAGAAATGTAACAACAAATCCCTCCCAGGTTGATATGGAATTATTTGGTAGGCTATATAACCATTTTTTTGCATTATCTTTTAAAGCAAATGTTATAAATCTTAGCCTAATTGAGTCATCAGACAGTTGTTGAATTTTCATTAAGGCACAAACTTCCTCAAATTCCTGAATAAATAAATATGCATCTTCTATCCCCGTAAACTTAGGTAACATATTTATAAAATGTGGCTTAAGTTCAAAATTATTACCAGTTACCGGTGGTAGACTAATACATGAAGGTTGGGCAGAGCGGGAAGGATAACATCGATCCCTTAAAGAAACTGTTTGGGCACCCTCCATTTTTGTTAAAGTGAGATCTTTTAAAGTGAAACCCGAAAAATCAAGTTTTCTCACTAATCGTGATGTTTCGTCCCAATTTCACACTTTTTGCATACACTACTCAACAAATAAGCAGATAAACAAAAAAAACAAAAAAAAAATTTACTTCTAAGGTCAACCTAAATAAAATCTAGACAGCTCCTAACTGTTCCAAGTTACACCGCAAGGTCCACCAAATTCGAAATTAATCACACCACTAGCCAGGTAAGTGTAAGAAAGGCGGGAGTCTCTCCGTAGAAACGGTGACTAATTGAATAACCACACAATCTTTAGGCGTATACCTTTTGAACCACTTGCCTAGACACCAATAGTTTGATTAATTTAAAATTCAGACTCCTCTTGGAGTTTCTTGTCCTAATTGAGCTCGAGAGTCCTAGGGGCCAACGTCTACTTGATTTTATTAGGTCACGGTCATTCAAAATGTAAATTGGGTTATTTGTGGGCCAAGGAAGGGTGATGAAATCCCCACCTTATCTTGTTTCAGGTTGTGCCCTTAATGTTAGATTAAAGATGAAAATGCACAAATAAAAAAAAACTATAAACAAATAAAATGTCCTAAAACTATGTGAATTACGAAAGAAGGAGAAATTTTGACGTACCTCAATCCTCCAACAATCACCACAGTTTATATTTGACAAAAAAAAATAAAAAATAAAACCTAACAGGATGTGCTCTACGTGAGTGAATGCATAAATGCGACAAATAAAAAAAATATATATAAAAAAAAACTAAACTACTATTTTTTTATTTAAAAAAAATATGGAGATACGAAGTACCGAAGAAAGCACAGCAACAAAATCTTTATCTTTTCGCTTCTTCGATCCGCTTCAATAATCCTGAAAAAAAATGAGTTAAAACTAATTCGAATAAATAAAAATTAAGGAATAAATAAAAATTAATTCTAGTCCCCGGCAACGGCGCCAAAAACTTGATGTGTTAAAAATATGTACTGCAAGTGCACAGTGTGAATTGAAGAACTGGCAAGTACAGGTCGAACCCACAGAGACTAGATTAATTCTTTAATATATCCTTAATTAATATTTTAGGCAAATTAGAAATAAAAATGGTGGAGAAGATTTTTTAACTAAATTATGCAAACTATTAATTAATGACAGAAACTATTAATGAGAAAAGATACCTAGGAATTAGAATCCACCAAATATTAACATAATAAATAATTTCTTATTTTCTAAATCAATTCTCAAATTATTTCCCCTTCCCTTTAAAAATAATGATTCATATAATTAATATGGGCAAGCATAAGTTATGAAAAATTCATAGATTAACTATAACTTATCAAAACCTCGCAATCAATATAAAAATCATATGCAATTTATGCGGAGGAAAATATGAAGGTGAGAATAATTAGGCATTAATTTTGGAACGGAAAGAAAATATAGTTATGAAATATTTAGTTTCATCATAATCCTAGGTATTAGAAATTTAGCTAGCCATGGAATTAAAAACAAAAACAAATAATATTAGTACTATTATTCGCATGAAATAAGAAGAGAATTTCTATAATATAAATAAAAGAAAGTTACAAATACTCCCTGACAGTATGTTCCACACGTGATTGGAATAAGAGAAACGACAAACTCTAAATATCTTACTCCCTCCTACACTAGTGAAAAACTGAAAAAAAGAAAATAACAAGTGGTGCCTTTTTCTCTCAAACAAGAGGCCTATTTATAAGGAAAATAACTTTGAACCCTAATTTAGATTCATTGAACTTGGACACTTTGATCATTCCCTTTCCATGTAGAATTCAACTTCCTAGTAGCAATCAACTTCAAAAAGATCTTCTAGATAGATTTTTCTTTCTCTTGTTGGATTTGAATTGCACACTAAGATTGTTCCACCTCTTTCCTTCTCCTTGTAGGATTCTTCTTGGACATTCCTTATATGAATAAGAGCATTAAATATTGCTTGATCACCAAGATTTTGACTTTATTGCAATAAATATTAAATCCTACAAAATAAAATAAAATATATTAATTTAATAAACTAATATAATTAAAAGGACAAAATTAGGGATAATTAAATGTATGAATTACGTTTCTATCAATGGGTATGATCATGATTGTGTTAATTTGAGTAAAATAACTCATCTTTTTGTCAGTTTCTTGAATTTTTTTGGTTTCAACGCATCTTTGCTGAGTGGATTGAGGTTGATTGTCTTGACATTTAATGATTTTCCTGAGGTCATTTTTTGGATTGAGGTTTATTTTGGGTTTTGTGGGGAATATTTATAATCTGAATTTTGATACTTGGCAAACAAAGTTGGTTTGAAATGAGGTTGCTTGGAAGCATTGTTCAATTTTCTCTGAACGTTTGCCCTGTGTACTTTGTGAGCAAGTTGGGTTGGAAGCCTAAGAGTGTTTTTGGGTCATACTGTCATAGTTATTTGGGGAAATATATTACAGTTTGTGTCGAACTAAAAATTAAGTCAATATTTTGGGTTTAGTTTTAATATTAACCAACTTCTTATGAGCTAAAAAAATCTGCTACTTGCGCAACTAGTTAAACCAACTGTAGATTATATATTAAGATGTTTGTTTTGCGTCATAGCAATTTCCGCATCTTCTGAAAGGTTATCCCATGTAGTTCTACTACTGATTTTGGTGAAATCTGCATGTCATTGTATGGCTTAGTCAGTTGGATTTTGATGGGAAGAACTTGCCTCATCTTGGCACTCTATGATAGTAGTTTTGATTTGATTCATGCTACTGTAGAAGGTGCAAATTGTAAATTTTCCTGGGATTATGTCTAAAGGCATGAAGCTGCAATGAATTAGGGATATTCTACATCTTTATAGAAATTATAGAGCTATGTGTTATGTGCTTTCTTTTAAATGTTTGGCAACTCTAAAACACATTATACTAAAATGCTTCATATATGACACCCAGATGTGAGGATAGTTTTGGTGCTATACTACTATATTGTCATGCTTACTTTAGGGGTGTGATCTAGTTGAAATGTCTAAAATACATCGGGTGATACCGATACTAAGATAACTCGATTTGGTTGGGTTTTACCACATTTAGCCTATGAGTTTATTTTATATTCACAGATTGTTTTAGATTAGTACTTATTGTGATGCCCCCAAAATAGGTCTACACGACCCATTCTGAGTCGCCAGATATCACATTATAAAAATCAAATACAAACTTCATTTATACAACTGTTGAACTGTCGTATAGAATACGACCACAGTTAACTTTGAGTTTTAATACAATATAGTCTCATAAACAGTATCCAAACTCAAATTATTACAATGTCATATAAAATACAGCAACAAATATTTCAAGACCCCAAAGAAGAACGATAAGATTACTATCATATTCATTCTAATGAGGTGCACTTTTGACGCTTTCAAAGTCGGGTTCTCATCACCCTATTGTTGTTCACCAAAATCAATTATTAAGTGACGTATAAAATACGACACCCACATCTCAGGTCCTCAATACAATTATATATTGTATGTCATGCCATTTTATGATGTATTGAGAAATTTCGACAGTCTCGGACCATCACACTATTTTCCTGTTATCCCCGCTCGATCCAGCTACACTCTTATTACCTGAAAGGAATTGTGAAGCAAAAGGGTGAGCACAACTAGCCCAGTAAAGAATATCATGACTAAAGATAACTACATTATTAATAGCTTTCATCAATAATAAATCAGAGATTTAGAACATATAATAGATGATAAAACTTTTCAACCATAGTTGTAGCGGAACGATCAATCCATTAGAAGAGTCAAATAGATCATCAGATCTATTATCTTCTATATGTTAAAAGTTCACCGATAATGTTTTATCCCTGTAACATCAATCAACAATTCCTGTCCACAACCATATGAATAACTCATAATCATAGTTGTGATTCTAAATTTCTTTTCGCACCCATGACGAAGATAATTTTAATCACCTATCTTCACCTGAAACATCAAAAATCATGGTTATACCAAATCACAATTCCTGCTCATAATCATACTAATTAAATTCATCTTTGCACTACGGCCAAAGATATACAACTGTAAAACCAATAATGCTGAGACTCAGCTTAATAAATAATCCACATCATCGAATCACCCCTGCACTACGGCCAAGGATATTCGTTAATATCACATCCATGAATTATCCATGCACTACGGCCAAGGATATTCATTATTATCACATCCATGAATTAATATTTCATTGCTGAGACTCAGTTCAATAATTAATCCACATCATCGAATCATCCCTGCACTACAGGCCAAGGATATTCTTTAGTATCACGACCACAAATTATCCATGCACTACGTGTCAAAGATAATCGTGTTTTCATCAACGGTCCTGATCATGTCATAAAACAATTCATCTTTGCACCCTTGGCCGAAGAGAATCCATAGCCATAATCATACCAAAAACTGTCCATCAATGCACTACGGGCCAATGAAGATTTTTTTCACATCATTTGTAACATTACGGTCATGATTATACCGAATAATCCGTGGTTATAATCATACCAAGTCCATCTATGCACTACAGGCCACAGATGACTTTCAACATAATATAAGCATGAGGATGATGACAATGACATAAATAATCAATCAAATGAGATAAATGATAAATATTAAACTTTTATAATACAATTTATCCAGCGTTTAATAATAACCAAATGTTATCAATCAATTAATAATCTCATAATCTAATGTCATTAATAATATTTTAGTCATTTCTTAAACTTATAAACAATTTATTTCAATTGTTTATACTTTATCAAGTAATGCATTTAATCATTTAAAAATTTCATAGTCATAAGATTTCATCATCAATGATCAAATCCCTCATTAAAAATATGCATATACCCTATATAGGATTCCCAAGCTATAAAATTCTATTTTCTAATTTTGTTACTTCACATAACATATTTAATTCATATATTCGTATCTAAACCATTTTCATGAAAAATACCAAATCAGTCCCAAAAATATTTCTTTCCTGGGATTTAGCAGATTATAGTCCCATAATGAACATATATTTTTCTTGAAATTTTTAAAATTCATTTACTATTTTTCAAAAATCAATTTCTAATTATTTCCTTAAGAAATTAGCTACCTCAAGGTTAACTCTAGAAATTCCCAAGTCTTTGCAGGATCTTACACATGTTAACGTGAGCTTCCAATTTAAATTTCATGGTCATCAGAGTTATAGAACTCCAGTTATAGCGTTTTTCGTCGGAAAAATTTAAATATTGAAATGGTCATAACTTGCTCATTTTAAGTCGGAATGAGCTCATTTTTGGACAGGAGGTACTTTATATCATATACTTACATGTCCCAAAAGGCCGGAATTTTTCTGACAAATTAAGTGGCCGAAAATGCCCTTTTAAAAAATCTGGGCAGTAGCTTTTTTCCATTTTTTCACTTTTTCGTGCTTTGATAAAATCAGTCCACACGAAAATCTACAACACCTTTTCCAGTGATTCCACTTGGATAAGTTAGGAAACTCATAGATCTAACTCTTGAACTTGACCACACTCAAAAATTCGAAATATAATAGGAGATACGGTCAATTGAATTTCATGTTTCATTTTCACCAAAATTTGATTTTTCAACCCTTTGTGATTTCTAAGAAACTTTCATGTTTTCATATAATAACCAACATAACTCATCATAATACTTACTAATACTTCATATACCCATTATTTTCATCAGTCCAATACTTTTATTATGACTCTCATCATAATCAACGTAACCAGATTATTTCCACAATTTAATAAGGAACGAATATAAATGATCATTCACCATGCATGTGGTAATCTACATATACAGGTTATACAACAGAATAATAAAGAATGGAATAACAGAAGGATTCACCATGCGTGCGATAGATTTCACAGACAGGTTATTCCCAACAAAATAATAAATAATAGAACCAGGTCCGGCGTAAACGCACAGACATGATATTCCAACAGAATAATAAAGAATGGAATAACAACAAAAATCACCATGCATGCGATAGACCGCACAGACAGGTTATTCCAACAGAATAATTAATGGAACCAGGTCAGGCGTAATACACACCGACAGAATATTCCGACAGAATCATAAAGAACGGAATAATAGAAGAATTTCACCATGTATACGGTACTTCACATAAACAGGTTATTCCAACATAATAACAAAGAATGGAATAACAGAAGTTCTCTTCATGAATACAAAAGAATAATACCCTTACCTTTGAAAGAAGAGTATTCCGACTGGTAGGACGATGATATACTCGAAGAAAACTTGTACTACGCTCAAAGTTTTCTTAAACTTTAAAGAAATACACTCAAGATTATAGAAGAAGAAATCTCTCTATAGTTTCTCTCTCTAGAGTTTCAGTTAATTCGTAAGAAATAATGAAGGAATAAACTTCTATTTATAGAAGAATGGACTGTATAGTAACTAATTCATGAACGGTCCAGATTGATTTACTTTAAACGGACGGTCCAGATTTAAAGCAAAATATTTTACATAAAATATAATATATTCTAATTATTGTCTAATAAAACGAATAACTTTATAAAAGTATTCTGTTTTATATAAAAAGATATTACTATGCAAAAAACTATGCATAATAGAATATAATATATTCTATTTATAGAATAACTTTATAAAAGTATTCTGTTTTATATAAAAAGTTTTTTTGTTTTATTACATTAATAATACTAATAAAACAAAACTTCATCATCACTTACTTTGAAAAATTTTCAAATGTCACCCTTAACTTTAAGCTTTTATCAATTTAACTATTCACCAAAATAGAAAAATTGAACACTTTTATTTCATAAAATTCGGGGTCTCACACTTATGTCTAGTTTCAGTCGAAAAAAATATTAGCTGCAATACACTGTTTGCTGAAACTTATCCCCCTGCTGGTTTATATTTGGCCTGAAGGCTTCAAAGAAGTCAAAAGAAGTGCTTGAACATTTCATTACACGTTGCATCATTCTTGATATGTATATGTATATGCGTGTGTGTGTGTGTGTTAGTGCGTCTGTGTATAATCCATAAATTGTCTGTGATATGATGGAACTGTTAAGGGTGACTATTAATTTCCACCATTCTTGTCCCTTATGTGAATCTCAATGATTTTACATTTTATTGTTTAATTATTTCATGGAGTATCTTCAGCCTTCAGGTTTAGGAGCAATTTTATTATTCACACTTCGCAATATAAGTGTGATTTTAATCATCTATGATTATGTTCTTGATTCTATCCTTTGAAGATTGTCTAATGCTATATCTCTCAAATATTTACGTTTCATTGCAGATTTGAAGGAGTTATCCTAGTTGTTTAGAGCAGACTTTGCTGCAGGGGTTTTAATATCTTTCTACCTCTCATTTAATCTATGTGCATTCTGAGCTGAGGCCATCCAGTTTATCCCATTCTCATTTACGGACTCCAGGCATGCAATGCATGTTGATCAATGTGATTTGACCTCCACAAAACATTGGCATTTATTTGATCCAAGTCTTTAGTTTTGGTTGGAAGTTATAAATGTCCACTTGTGAATGTAAATTGTTGTGAACTTGGAATAAGTGAGACTTTGTGAAAAAAATTATCTTTTAATGAAAGTCATATGAGATACTAATTGAGTGTGGTCCAGGAAATTATCATAGCATAGCTGATGTATATATAATTTAGGTAGTGTTTGATTTCATCTCTTAATGCATCTTAAGAGTATGCATTTTTGTATTAAGAGATCCTTTAAATAATTTACATGCTTGTATCAATTGATCTAAACCTTCATAGACCGACATTATTATAAGCTACACAAAAATTGACCGTCATTACAGTATTCTTTTACTATAAAGTTAACTTCTTTATATGTTGACCAATACAGTATTGACATGTAGAAAGAAATTACCTCCCGACCTATATATTGATATTATATTGTTCAATTGATCAAAATTAATTTTATGCTAACCACTCCCGTGATTACACTGTCATTAGTCATTACACTGTGAAAAGGTCAATCACATTACAATTGCACCCACCGTTGTGTTTCCAGAGTATTACCATATTACCCAACGATTTCCTAAAAATCCAATAGGGCTCTGGGGCAAGAAATGGTAAAACTACGAGGCAGTAAAATGCCTTTATGCATTAAAAATATATAATAATAATAATAATAATAATAATAACAAGTGTACGGTATATACATATACTGTGGACCATTATAATTAGTCTTAACCAATCACACTTTGCCATGTCAAGCACACTCAGGATCGGGACATTTGAGAAGCCTGATTGGCTGGTTAAGAACCGGTTTCGTATGTGTTCGATACAACCGATTATGAAATAGCCGCTGAAAAAACCTGTCAATCCCTTGACCTCGATCCCATTATTCTGTAGGTGCGATGCTTGAGAGCTGATAGACTCCCTCTCTATCAGCAACTATAATTCGGTAGCCAATCTGTAAGATCAGTGAATCCGAGAGAGAAACGAGGTGTTCGCTAAATCTCTACTCAGTCTGACGGCTAGGGTTTATTCTCCTGGTAAATGTTATCAATCTCTGCTGTACTTTTTTCTCTTTTGTGAATTTCATTTACTTATTGCAGTTTTAACTTGACCATGGATCATTACAAAATAAGCTTGCACTCCTAGTTTGTTAGTTGTAGTATTTGTTTATTTGTTCACTTGTTTTGTAATTTAAGTTTATTTAACTTTTTTTAAATTTTTTGCATTTCATGTAGTGTAGACGCAGTAGTGTTACTTACAGGTTATATAAAGGGTAATCATAAAAAAAAACTTCTTTTTAAAAGATTCTAGTGCAAAAATATTGAAATGATATTAACATGGCAGCTATAGGTAGATTTTGCTTGGTAAGTATTACTCTCTCTGTTTCACAAAAAGAGCCCCATTTGCATATATTTTTGTTTTATATATACCTTTGAATTTATTGAGTTTTAGTTTTATACATATGACGTAATAATGAAATTGTGATGATAAGCTTGAGGACGTTGTGTCATTTATACTGCAATTAGAAGAAATGGACTCTTTTTATGGAAGAAAAATAATTGGCATATGGTACTCTTTTTAGTAAAAATGAAAGAAAGTTTCTTAAAAATGTGTTACCAAGTGGAACCTATGGAAACAATTTTTAATTTAGTTATAATTTTTGGTGATTCCTCACCCTATTTTGTTTTCTCAAAAATTATCTATATAGTGGGTCAGAGGTAGTATAACTTGAATATTAGAAGATGAATAAGAATACTTTTATGTTTTCAACTTGCAGCTCTTCTTGGTTATGATCAATTTGATACAAAAGAAGGAATGGTGTGTATTTTTCGTTGGGGATTTCCTGGAAAAAATATGGTGTAGGTCATGTGTCTTAACTTAGGACCATTATGGAGAGCACATCTAGTCAAACATTTGATTCAGATGAAAGCGAAAGGTGTTTGCCTGCTGAGAGCTATGGTGATCCTGAATTTGTTAATGGTTCACTCTCAAAGAGTATGCTTTTATGCGGTGGTGAAGATAACAAGGAGATTGAACAATCTAATGGGGATTCAACTTCTATGGACAATGCTGGAGAACTAAATATTGGCATGGAATTTAATTCAAGGGATGATGCCCGGGAGTTCTATGTTGCTTATGGAAGGCGTATGGGGTTCACTGTTCGCATTCATCATAATCGCCGTTCCCGAATCAATAATCTGGTTATCGGCCAAGATTTTGTCTGTTCAAAAGAGGGTTTTCGTGAAAAGAAGTATGTATGTCGGAAAGATAGGGTTCTGCCTCCACCGCCAATCACTCGAGAAGGATGTGCTGCTATGCTGAGGGTTAGCTTTAAGAGATTCAGGTAAGTGGGTTGTTACCAAGTTCGTGAAAGATCACAATCATAGTTTACTATCTCCTAGTAAAGTTCCGTGGCGTGGATCTGCAAAATATTCCATCAGTCAGGTATGCTTTTCTGTTCTTTTATCTTGAAATTGATAATACTATAGCATATTATTAACTACATAATCCATCTCCATTAAATGTTCAGCTTGAGTTCATACTTCTTTCTGGACTGAAGCCCTATCTAGGTTGCCTTGTGACAGCATTTAGGCAGAAGGTCTACAGATGCTCGACTTCTATCTACCCCTGGATAGTTAAGTAACATGACAGTAGAAGCTGGGGCTTTTGTTATTCTCAAATTCTTAATTGCAATTCTATTGCACTCTCAAATTTTACAATTATGTGAACGAATTTATCAACCCAGTCTTCCTCTATCCCAAATTTAAGAACATGAATTAGTCATATGATTTCAGAATTACTTTGGTGATCTATCATGTTAATCTTTCCCTTATACTGAAAACAGTTTTGCTTCTTCATGGAAACCAATAAAGTTCATGTTGTTATTGATTGTGATTATATATTTTGCCTTGGTGATATGTAATATTGCATAGATGTCATTCTTAATTTCTGGTGGTGACTACTTTAGTTCTTCTCTCTTTTAGGATGTGAAGGATCAAAGGATTCGAGAGCTAACCCTTGAACTTTACAATGAGAGACAAAAGTGTAAACGTCAGTGTGCAGCTTACCGAGAACAGTTGTCTTTGGTGCTAAAGTATGTTGAAGAGCACACTAATCACTTGTCAAGAAGTGTACAAGACATAGTCCAGAATGTAAGAGAACTTGAAAATGAACATCTGGAGGATTCTGATTAGGTCAGAAGAATAGTTGGTATAAAATTGTTTGTTCATACATACTTGTTATATTTATTTATTTGTTGGTTTGATTAGACAATCCTCACGAGTTTTAGCTACAATCAGTTTATATAATTTGATTTGCACGGGAGTCGGATAGGCATTGATGAAGGATTACATGTGTGGCATTAAGTTAGTTAGGTAGGCATGACATAACCAGGATGCTTTGATTACATTGTAATGCAGAGTATACAAAAGATTTCTTGTGTTATTTAGTTTTCCGTGGACCATTTTTTGAAGGAAAACTTTGGCAAGTAAAAATCACACTTAATAAATCAAAGGCCAATACATAGAAATAAGAATTTTGGAACCGGAACCGGAACCGGACCGGAGATGAAGACCAAAACTCAGACAAGATAAAAGAATTGAGATGCATAATGATAATTAATCTGTTTCCAAGGCAGCAAATCCACCACATTTCATCATCTGTTTGAACTCCTTGTAGTTGACTCTACCATCCCCATCCGCGTCCACCTTCTTAATCATTAACTTGCAATCTTCAACCGTTCTCCCTTGTTTCAACCCTAAGGATGCCAACACCGACCTCAACTCGTCCACGGTGATGAATCCGTCTCGGTTTTGATCAAACACGTTAAACGCTTCTCTTATGTCTTCCTCTTCGTCTTTGTCGTCCATTATTGTTTGATATAAACCTCCAAACTCTTCCATGTCCACATAACCATCTCCGTTTGCATCGATCTTATCAATCATTTGGACCAGTTCCTTATCAGGTATGAATATCCCCAAGTTTTGTAACGAGTCGCTTAGCTCTTTCTTTGTAATCTTTCCATCTCCATTGCGGTCGAACATATGAAAAACTCGACGTAGCTCAACCGGATCCATCCGTTAATGCGAGATATATGATATGATGATGTTGTTAGCTAATACTTATTAACCTTGAACAGAAACACGCAAGAAGAAAGGTAAGTGCTGGTGCCTGCCTGGTATTTAGGTGTAAGAAAGAAGAAATTAAGAAATCAAAGACTGATAAGGAAGAGGAGCATATATATGTATATATATGTATATGTATAAAACAGTTGGTGCGTGGTATGAAAAAACAAGGGAGGGGAGGTGAAAGTGTGAAGGTTGCAATTTGCAAACTTGGAAAAGGCTGGCTGAGCAAAATGGATTCAAAGGAAGGAAGGAACATGTGAGAGGGAGTAAAAAGTGGAGGAAGGATGTTCGGATTAGAGGAGATCCATTGAATGTAAATTATTTATTTTTAGCTTTTAATTAATTTCCCTCCATAACAAACAAACAAACATCTCAAATCGGCAAATCGCATGCTCTGTTTTGTTTTATACTCCATAAACTGCTACCTGCTACTGCTATTAATTTATAAATATCACACCCCTATATATATATGTGAAATGGATTCATAAAAAAGAATTAGACTTACCCTCTATCCAAAATTGAGCAATTAAATAAAATGATTGTCCGCAGTTTAATTTCACAACCGACCGCTGACTCTGCGTGCTTTATCATGTGAATGTCATGTACTATTAATTAAATGCTCAGTAGCAGTACGCATCTCTTTTCTTTTTTTTAAAGATTTCGATATCGGTAACTTTAGCATGATTTTTTATATGCTCATGTCATGTGGATCAATTAATTGGTGCAAAAAGGGATTTTCAAAAAAAGGAACATGCAATTTTTTCTATTTCTTTGAATACTTCACATATTTCTTCATTATAAATTTATTTATTACTAAAATTATTCCATACTTTTTTCTTTTTCTTTTAAATAACCGAGAGTTTTTCAACCGCTTCACGAAGGTTTACGCCCGCGTTCCCGTGACCCCATAAACCATTATAAATTTATTTCTTAATCCCCTAAGAAAAGATTAAATATATCATTTTAATTTAATTGTAAGAGTATAGTATATGTTTTAAAAATAAATTTAGAATAATGTAAAAATGGGTGTAAAAGATTAAAAATATAAAAATCAACACATTTTTACTGGTTACTTAATTGTAACATAATAATAATAGTATCGAGTATCCACCGTAGGCATTTATTTGAGTTGCCGTATAGTAAATAAAATGAGTTATTCTACGGCGACAGGTTTGGAGCGACCGGTCTAGCGACCGGCCGGAAATTTTTTTTTTTATTATTATTTTTTTTTAAATGTCTCCCAAATAATTTATAGGATTTGTTGGAACTGGAATTTTTACAGAAAAAAGTGTTTTAGATGTCATTTGGATACACGTAAAAAATATGCCTGTACAGTCTGTACAGTCTGTACAGGCATATTTTTTACGTGTATTCAAATGACATTCAAAACACTTTTTTCTGTAAAAATTCCAGTTCCAATAAATCCTATAAATTATTTGGGAGACATTTTAAAAAAAAAAAAAAATTCCGGCCGGTCGCTAGACCGGTCGCTCCAAACCTGTAGCCGTAGACTTTTTGAAATAAAATATCAATGTGTGCATTTGGATCGAACCCTAACTCACACAAAAATGGCGATCTCTACTCTACACAGACTTCGAACCCCTTCGCTATCTCTGTCCTACAGAGCAATCATTAGCCGATCCTCAGCCCCCGCCGCCGCCGCCGCCACTACCACCACCACCACCTCCTCCTCAACCAAAAAAGTCGCCGATCGAATTGTAAAACTATTCGCAATCGATCCCGACGGCCAAAAGCGCGAGATCGTTGGACTCTCCGGGCATACCCTACTCAAAGCCCTAACCAACAATGGCCTCATTGACCCGGCTTCTCACCGGCTCGAAGATATCGACGCCTGCTCGGCTGAGTGCGAAGTCCACATCGCTCAGGAGTGGCTCGAGCAGCTTCCCCCGGCGTCGTACGATGAGCAGTACGTGCTGAAGAGGAGTCAAAGAAATAGGGTTCTGAACAAGCATTCCAGGCTCGGTTGCCAGGTTATCCTCACGCCGGAGCTCCAGGGGATGGTTGTGGCTGTTCCCGATCCCAAGCCATGGGACATTCCGTAAGAATTGAGGTGGAGGAGTATTATTTTTTTAAGGATCTGTTTTAATTCAAATTTCATGAATTGAATTTGAATCTAAATAATGTCTACTACTTTTTGGTACTCAATTTATGACTTCATGATTAATTGATTTTGCAATTTGTGTAACATATTCTGAATTTCACATTTGGATACGTTGGAAGTTAATTTTGTTGTGTTAACTATGTTTTTTTTGGGGCTAATGCACATTTTGATAATGCCCATTATTAGCAGTTTCATTTGGAACACTAGGGTCGGCTCATGATATCCTATAAACAGACCTAGTTTTCAAGAAATGATCTTCAAGCTGTTTATATGTCATTTGACTCATTCCTAACACTAGAGTTGATCATGATACGCTATAAACAGATCAAGTTAAAAATGATCTTCAAGCTGTTTATTTTCTCATAAGATGTTAGATCTCCAGACCTCTGTTTGTTTGGAGGGCCTAATGTAACAATGGATAAATGGGAGTAATTTTGAAATATAGTAGTAGCAGTGAATGGTGTATTATATTAACTCTTTTTAGGTGTTATATTTTTCCCCAGATTACAATCCGGAATAAAAGCTTGTTACCAAACACAGTACACAAAATCAGCAAAAGATAGCAATTCAATTGCACAAATAATCCTTGCATACATATATAACCATAAGGTTACTTTTATGTGATGAATATTTTGTATGCTTTCTAGGTTTCCTTGTGAGGATAGATGTGTAATTTTTGAGTTTTGATTTTAGCTTTTTCGAAGGCCGATATTTTAAACCATGGACTAATGAGCAAAAGTCTCTTCACTTGTTACCTAGAATGCACAGTTTGTTTTGTAAAATAGACTTGTTTATTGACCTTTGTTGTTTTCAGAAATTGATCCTTTTAACCATGTGCTATTCTTCGAATAATTAGAGGTTTGTAACATGTGTCAGACGTGTATATCAACATTAGAAGGTTTTTTCTTTCCAATGCTCGGTCAGAAATTTGCATTAGATATTATGAAGCTACTGTAGTGAAGAGTGTTTTTGGTTGAGTATTAAATCACAAACCAAACCATCTTTTGAATAGGGATAAATGTTAACACTCACTTCTTATATTAAATTGCTACTCATTTGCTTGAGGTATTAAATGGGTTGGAAATGGATATTATTGACTATATGAATTGGGTGCATTTTTTGTATAAACGTTCACTCCCATCATGCATATTAGAAATATTTTGTCTGTGTGGATAACAGTCTGCTATGCTGCAAGGATCATAGTTAATCTTCTTATGTGAATTTTGAAATAGTATGAAACTATGAATGATCCTTCAACTGTTTTCTGAGTTCTCTGATCTCTTTATATGAGGACGAGTATTACAGTGCACTGCCTAATCAATAAAGGTTTTGGAGTCCTATCCTTTTGGTGCAACTTACATTTTGCCACTAGGCATACCTTTGTGGGGTTGGGACATATTGAAGTTTTTTATTTTTTTTAGTAATAATAATATAAATTGACACAACGCTAGTCAATGGTATCTTTGCAAGCTTTTTGTGGATTGGCACATCGAGAAAAATTGCATTCATTGGATTGTTATGATCTAGTTAGCTTGGTGGAATTAATTGATTTGTGTATTGAATTATAAATAGCGTAAGTTTGAATTTGTTCATACGGAATTCTCAATTTCAAAATTTATAAAGCGGTTCCAATTCAACCTCAAAAAATATTATTTGATGATCGTCTTGAAGTTGCATTAGATTTAAAATTATGTCACAAATTGGATATTTTTATAAACAAAAAAAACTAAATTTATTCAGATACTTAATATGTAAGCACAATTGTGAAAAATAGTAATTTTGTGCGAATATTTGACAATGTCCTCCCAAAATTTTGAATTACTCAAGTTAACCCACTTCTCAACACGCATAACTGTTAATATTAATTTCATTATAAAATATTTCTAATGTAACAACATAACCCAACAAGATTTTCGAGTTTATATTTTTTTATAACTCTGCTACAATCCAATTGAAACCAGAAATATCCGACCCAAAACTCGTATGACCCGGACGAGAAAAAAGTAGGGTTGAAATTTGAGAACGCTTTTAGATTCTTATGTTGATACACAAAATTGTATGAATTGATAATATTAAAAGTATTGATAAATTTTTTTATGGGTTATAGTAATGGTTTAACCGTAGCTATAGACCAGAATATCTATGGCGACGGTTGAACCGTCGTCGTTGTAAGACCCCAACTTTTTAAATAAAGATGAATTTTTTATAATTATCATTTTTGAATATTATGATATAATGTTATAGTTGTGGGTAATATTTATAAATTTTGCAAAATATGCAAGTTGTTATATTATATTCGATTGGTCGGGGAATATTCTTTTTGTCATGAAATATTCGAACGACGGTACAATCATTGGTGGATCCCACAACGGAATTATTGTTGGATTGAGAAAACGACAAAAATATTTTATTAAAAATAACGGCGAAAATTTTACCGTTGATACTGTTGAACTACTCGGTAGTAAAAGTACAGTAATACGTGTGGTTGCATAGTAGTACACGTTATTGATTATTGATGCTTATGTGAGAAGTCACTCAGTTTGATTCAATTATTGTTAATTAATAATATGAATTATTTAGCGATAATAAGGTTTTGTTTTATTCGTATTATTAACGTAATAAAACAGAAACATCTTTTTATATAAAACAGAATACTTTATTAAAGTTATTCTATAAATAGAATATATTATATTTTATTATGCATAGTGTTGCATAGTATTGCATAGTGTTTTGCATAGTGTTTGCATAGTAAAAATCTTTTTATATAAATAGAATATATTATATTTTATTTAAAAGATTTTTCTTTAAATATAGACTGTCAGATTAAAGTAAATCAATCTGGACCGTTCATGGATTAGTTACTATGCATTCCATTTTCCTATAAATAGAAGCTCATTCCTTCATTATTTTCTTACAAATTCACTGAACTCTAGAGAGAGAAACTATAGAGAGAAAGAATAAAAGTATTCTGCAACTTAACTACTTCTTTATTTCAGTTCTTCTTTAAAACGGTAAGAGATATTATTCTTTTATATTCATGAAGAGAATGTTGGTTTATATACTTTGTGGTTTTAATGATGACAATGTGTATATGGGCTAAATTGATTTTATATTGACTTATTCTTTAATGGGTCATGTTATTCAAATAGTTTTATGCATATTAATTAAATAATATATAATAGTGTGCATAGACGTTACTTGCTAGCCCACGAAATTTTGGAGTGAGTAAATCAAGGTGGTTATTTTTGTCACATGTTTTAAGTTGAATATATATCCAATCCTAATTTGCTTTAAAGTCTAATTTAAGTTGGAGTATTTTAAGGAGAATAATATATATATTCTCAATCTTGATTTGCTTTAAAGTCTAATTCAAATTGGAGTATTTTAAGGTAATTGAAAATCTGTTTAATACTCCTTATATTTCTCATACTTAATTATGGGAATATATCCTTCCAATATATATATATTTTGTGCTATCAATTTATACGGATTTGGGAGATATTTTAGGAATTGGTTTTATGAAGGATTCCTATTTAAAATTGATGGAGATATTATTGTGTCACATGCTAATCAGTAATTGCTATAATTAACTTTGAAAATTGGTCGTTGTAGATCACTTCTAAGTATTTACACCTATTCACCCCCCCCCTCTAGGTGTGCTTAATTACAGAATTACATTTGGTATCAAAGCAAGGCTCTACTAATATTTATCTTTGCAGGTCGTAGGGAAAGATCCTATGGCACACCTTAGTTTTCAAGAAGGTTAATCCACAAGCCGACCACCGTTGTTGCTCGGAAGTGAAAACTTCAACTTTTGGAAGTTTAGAATGATGATTTATCTCAAACGAGACCCATGGGAATGGTGGGTTGTTGAGAATGGCCCTGTCATTCCAAGACATGATGATGGAAAACCGAAGACTCTCATGGAAATGGATTCAAATGAATCATATATGTTTTCCTACAACTCCAAAGCCATGAACACGCTACTAAGTGGAATGATTCAAGCTGAAATTGACAAAGTTTCCGCATGCACTACTGCTAAAGAAATATGGGATACAATCATCATGAGCCATGAAGGAACTACAAAGGTAAAAGAAGTCAAATTAAGTTTACTAATGCAAGAATATGAACTTTTCAGGTTAGAGAAGAATGAAACCATCAAAGAAGCTCAAGCTAGATTCCTCACTCTTATGAACTCTCTAAGCATGCTCGGCCGAAAAATTGATCAAAGGGAGATAAATAGAAAGATTCTTAGAGTCATGCCCAAACGATTTGCACCAAAAGTAACAACTCTTCAAGACTCAACTACAATCAGTACGATGGAAACTCTAACTTTGTTTGGAGAACTTGAAGAATTTGAAAATCAACTAAAGAGGTATGATGAAGAGGATGAAGCACCAATAAAGAAAATATTGGCACTTCAAGTCGAGAGCAACAATGAAAGTGATCACGAATATCTTAATGAAGAAATTGAAATGATCTCAAGAAAACTCGAGAGACTACTTCAAAGAAAGAAACAAAGGAAAAATCAAAAAGGTAGCTCAACTCCAGTGAGTAAGTCCAAAACGGAACAAGAAGAAGAAATTGTCCAACTCTGTTTCATGGGACTAGAAGATGATGATCAACTTGAGGTAACAAATTTTCATGAAGCTTCTAAACCATCTATGCCTGATTATATTGCTTTACAAAATGAAAATCAACAGCTCAAAAAGAAAACTGCTTATTTTAAGAATTGTGTAGATGAGCTAATGAATGAAGTTAAGACGCTTATTAAAGAGAGAAAAGAAAATGAATATCTTAAAAATGAAAATGAAGTGTTAAAAGAAAATTTGAAAATGAGAGATGCATGCATAGATGCTTTTAATGATGGAAAAATGATGTATATGCAACATGATGATAATGTAACAAATGCAAAAATAGCATCTTTAAAAAATGATCTTGCTAAATTTGTGCAAGGAGAAGAGAATTTAAATATTATGTTAGGTGCACAAAGGTCTAGTCTTGATAAACAAAGAATTGGGTATAATCCTGTTAAAAATGTGAAAAATAGAACAAATGATAATATTAAAATGATTAATAGTAAACCAAGGTCTAAGCCACTTTATTGTTCACCGTTTGTTACTTGTAGAAAATGTGGTTTTAAAGGTCATTTTGATTCTAATTGTAATAAAATTAGAATAAAACAAATTTGGATAAAGAAATGTGATTTATATGCTACTAACCCAAAAGGCCCCAAGAAGATGTGGGTACCAAAAAGGTAGAGACTATTTGTTCATTTTGTAGATGTCTCAAGGTCAAAAAGGAGACGAATAGTAGATATCTATAAATTATTTGGTGAAATCTGTAAGTACCTCATATTGTTTTTTTTAATAATGTTTTAATTAGATATATGGATTTTTTTAACAAGGGTTCATAATATTATTTATTCTAAAATTTTTATTGTGCTAAATGTTCCATATTTAATACACATGACAATCATGATGAGGAATCTGTACTTGTATTTTTTTTATGAACTTAACCATGATCTGTCAAAGGAAGAGAATGAGGATTCTGCAGGAAATGACAATTTAATTCGTGGAAGCCAAACTGCTAAATCTGGACAGCCTAAGTCGTTCAAATCAGAAGGAAATACAGTTGAAAATAGACAGCCTGACCCGTCCGTTTGAGTAGAAAACTCATAAATAAAGACGCCAAAAAAACAGACGGCCAAACCCGTCCGATTTAGAAGAAAATTCAGATGAACACACTGATGCAGAATGTGTCGTACCACGTTTTGAATCCAACAAACAGATGACCACTGCCAAGCTTCCTAAATCATCTCAAACTATGAGAAATCATCCTCCAAACTTGATCATAGGAAATCCCGACACATTGGATGATCAAAAGAAGTGTTTCTGAAGAGATTTGATTATGAAAATCCAAAATCGAAAACTTCAAAGCACATCTAGCGAGCTTACTATTGGTAACAACAATGTTGATATATAAGTAACAAATCACAAAGGTATGATCATATTGTTTACTTGCTATATGTGATTTTCTTATAAACTTGCTCCAATGATATTCTTTATCTTTTAACTTATTCTTTTCATATTGACAAATGGGGGCGAGATATCTATTTAGCTACATTGATATGAATTAATTTTTGCTGATAACAAAGGGGAAGAGATATTTGGGTAATGATTATGTTTTAATTAACTTGTGCTTAATGATTTTTTTGATAATGACAAAGGGGGAGAGATATTGGTATTTGAATTAGTATATATGTTGGTAGTGAGATACTATATTGTGCTACTATATGCAATGATGGTTATTGTGTCATTTTGTTGCTCCTTAATATGCATAAATTTAGGGGGAGCCTTATAGATAGGGGGAGTATATTAATTCAAAAGATAATATATTGTCATCATCAAAAAGGGGGAGAATGTTGGTTTATATACTTTGTGGTTTTAATGATGACAATGTGTATATGGGCTAAATTGATTTTATATTGACTTATTCTTTAATGGGTCATGTTATTCAAATAGTTTTATGCATATTAATTAAATAATATATAATAGTGTGCATAGACGTTACTTGCTAGCCCACGAAATTTTGGAGTGAGTAAATCAAGGTGGTTATTTTTGTCACATGTTTTAAGTTGAATATATATCCAATCCTAATTTACTTTAAAGTCTAATTTAAGTTGGAGTATTTTAAGGAGAATAATATATATATATTCAATCTTGATTTGCTTTAAAGTCTAATTCAAATTGGAGTATTTTAAGGTAATTGAAAATCTGTTTAATACTCCTTATATTTCTCATACTTAATTATGGGAATATATCCTTCCAATATATATATATTTTGTGCTATCAATTTATACGGATTTGGGAGATATTTTAGGAATTGGTTTTATGAAGGATTCCTATTTAAAATTGATGGAGATATTATTGTGTCACATGCTAATCAGTAATTGCTATAGTTAACTTTAAAAATTGGTCATTGTAGATCACTTCTAAGTATTTACACCTATTCACCCCCCCTCTAGATGTGCTTAATTACAGAATTACAGAGAACTGTTATTATTCCATTTCTTATTATTCTGTTAGAATAACCTGTATACGCGGAATACCCTATACTTGGTGACATTCTTCTATTATTCTGTTGGAATATCCTGTCTGTGTGTTTTACACCGGACCTGGTTCTATTTTATTATTCCGCTTTTAATATTCTGTCGGAATATCCTGTCTGTGCTATATGCTGGACCTGGTTCCACTATTTATTATTCTATATTTATTATTCTGTTGGAACATCTTGTCGGTGTGATTTTCACCTGACCTGGTTCCGTTATTATTATTCTGTTGGGATAACCTGTCTATGCGAAATACCGCATGCATGGTGATATCTTTTATTATTCCATTCGGTATTATACTCAGTTGATTAAAATTTTGACTTCTATACTCCATGAAATTAGTGAAATATCCTTGGTATTTGCGCTTCATCCAATATTTTTCATGGAAATATTCTTCTGAGCATTCTTGAATTTTACTTTACAAAGAAGTATCATGTTGACAATTTGGACGTTATTAGTTCCTGAATAACTTAATTCTTGAACTTGTTTTATTGAAATCTTATATCATTGTCATCATCTTCATGTTTATATTTTTTGAAAGTCATCTGTGGCCTGTAGTGCATAGATGGACTTGATATGATTATGACTAGGGATTATTTGGTGTAATCATGACCGTAATGTTACAAATGATGTGGTAAAAGTCCTCATTGGCCCGTAGTGCATTAATGGACAGTTGTTGGCATGATCATGACCATTGATGAATACACAAATATCTTTGACCCGTAGTGTATGAAATTTGTGGTCATGACCCTAATGAATATTCTTGGCTGTAGTGCAGAGATGATGTGAATTAATTATTAAGCTGAGTCTCAGCGATAAAAGTGATGAAAAACCTTTTAAATCATAAAAGATAGTAGATTTTATTCTCTACTTGACTCTTTTAATGGATTGCTTGATCCGCTGCAGTTAAACTTGATATCTATTGTATTTTATCAGTTTAACATTGTTGGAGACTAATGATAATTTATTCTGCATTATCTTAGTTATAATATTTCTTACTGGGCTAATTGAGCTCACCATTTCTTTCACTGTTCTCTTCAGGAAATGAGAACTTAGTTGGGACGAGTCGAGTCAGGGAACGAAGTGATGTTCTGGATGATAGTGTTAGCTAGTAGTCCTCACTATTCTGTTAAATAGTATGACAATAAATATAATGAGAACTTATTCTGAGAGTGAATATTATCTAAAATAAAATAAATCATTCTATTCTTGATTCTATTTCTTCAATTCAAACGTCACGATATGAGCAAAATAAAATTCCAGCTACAAACTTTCACGATATGAGCAAAATAAATAAAATAGTTAGGAAACAACCGTGGAAGTGGAAGACATGGCGCATCTCTCTTATCCAATTAACACATCAGCAATTGTGTTTACAAATTGGCTTATACGTCATTATCCACTTGCATTTTAATTTACAAATAAAATTCCTTTCTCTCTACTTATTTATATTTATTGTTTGAACAAGCTAATAACAAAATTACAACGCTTTTTCCTGTTGAAAAATGTTACTATGTTATTCTTAAACTTCGTCATACATTTAATTATAATAACGTTTTAACTTACTGCTTTCATATTTATTTTTTTAAGAAAAAAAAAAAAAAAAAACCTTGCATAACCAACCAAATCTTATCAAGAAATTGTTGAAGAACAAGGTCAGTTTCATATATGCAAAATCCATTCGAGTCCTTTGCAAAAGAAGAATATAAAAGAAAAGGCTGAATAAAACTTAAAATCTAAATCAGATGATTTCAAATTATTTCTTGTTCTTCTTGAAATGGTTATGATTTCTTATTCTTGTTCATCATCTTCTTCTTCTTCTTCTTCTTCTTCTTCTTGTTGAAGTGGTTCAACTGGCTATTCTGGTTTTTTGTATTTAATTTTGCAGGCTACATATTGCTCAATCTGCAAGAGGGGGAAAAATTAGGTTGTGTTTCATTTTAATTTCAAACACATTTAAAAGTAAAATAAAATCCTAATGCCATGGTTGGTTGAGCCAACTTGTTACTTACCTTGGAGCGAACATCCTCATCAAGTGCATCAGCTGGAATCATATCCAGACTAACTCTATATTCATTCATCCTCCAAAATGTCTTTTCTCCTGCAGGCTCATTTCCCTGGTAGAAAACAAAAGTTTTCTTGTACCCAACAATTCGTTCGCTGTTATAAATTGGACCTTCTTCCTTAGAAGCCTTCCAGTATCCGCTTGTGGTCGTTAATATTCTTCTTGATCCCTCAGTGTTTCTTTCTTTAGTAGGTGTTATGAAATATGCCTCATTCTTTCTGCAGTAGGTAAACTCATCTGCAAAACACCAATCATTTAGTACATTAAGGAAAATTAAACAAAAATACAAACTATTACAACCGGAACACTGGCTTTATCTGTTTTAATTTTGTGCAATGCTTTTTACATTAATGGAACTTGTTTTACATTTTAAAAGATTCTTTCTGCTCTGTTTTCACAGTTTCTATACAATTATTTATTGCGTGAGTAATACTAATTTTGCACAATCCAATGTACAACATTTGTGTTGCTAGCATTACTAATTAATTATATCCTGCACTCAAGTCATATGAACAAGAGGCCAGACACCGTTAATGAATTGTTCATCCGAACTCCTACACAAAAACAGGGGAAAAAAAATCTAGCATACCACTTTTCTAGTACTCAAAGAAAGAAAAGGCTAAGTTTTGGTCAAAAACAGATGACTACATTAAAATTAGTATATCCACTTGAAACAAAACAACACAAGCAAAGTAGGAACAAAATAGCATTGCATATATGAAGCATATATTTTGATTTACAAACAATTATGTAGTTCAAAGACTTGACAAGTGGAAGAATCATAAATTTTGTTATTGAAATCTTATCAAGTTGATATAGTAGGTTACATTTGACTCTTCTCCCTTCTTTCTCTATAACAAAAAAATCCTAGCCACCAAAGAGTTCATTTTAGAACTGGGAAGGGATCACTTCTTCGTTTTTATTTTACTTATGAGATGTTATTTAGTGTTCTCACCTTGAGACTTTTGTGTTTTTTCTTGAGTTAAGTGATTTTTTTATTGGTACAGAAGATATATTAGTCAGTTTAAGCCACCATATAGGCACTAGGCGGTATTTGGCTAGGTGCCTAAATAAGTAGAACCAGACCTCTACTTTGAAAATCTACAATAACTCAAATGAATATGTAAATCTTAAATCTACAATAACTCAAATGAATTTGTAAGTCTTAAAAGATTTTATCTTATTTTATTTTTGATAGTTTTTCATGTAAAGTTTAAGAAAATTACATCTACTATATGCACAAGTATTGCCTGGAGATCTGTTAAGACTTGGATACAAGATGATTAAGAAAACAAAAACAAAGAGAAGCTTACCCAAAGGAAGTTGTTGAGGATCTAATTGTTGCATCAAGTCCATCTCTTTAATCATGTTTGAAGATAATGGATGACCCAAAATCCATTCAATCAAAAAAAACTCTATTAATTGACTATGACTTGGAATAAAGTGATACCCTGGTGGCGGTGGCATCAGCACCCCTTCTTCTTCTTCTTCTTCTTCATGGGCAGATGAGGATGAGGAAATTGCATGATTGACCATGCTGTATACTGCAAATAATATAAAGCTAGTCAAAAATGTAGATCTGGCTACAATACTTAAGTTTTTCTTTTCTTTTCTTTTCTGAATATAAGAAGAAAAAAATTAGAACTATAAAATTGTAAGGCAATAGGGGAATGGCCAAAACCCTTTATATAGATATATCCTTTCACTAAATGTTTGATTCATAAAGAATGTGTGAGAAACCTGCTATAAAGTCGAGGTTAAAGCTCAAGGGAGTCTTCTAGAAAAAGACTATGAGAGAATTCAGAATTCGATTAGGGTTTTTTTCCACTGGCCTTTTCAATTCGTCAATATTAATATTCGCAATAAATACGATGAATTAATTCTAAATGGACAAATATGTCCTTAACAATCAAATCCGTCTTAACTTAACTTGGGTTTGGAGGCGAGGGTGGGTGGAGTTGAATTCGTTGAAGGCACGGCGGAGGGAGGCGAACTCCTTGCGAGCCTCATCGGCCATCCCAATCAATCAATACTCTTGGATGCTTTGTAGCACAGACTAGAACCAAATGGCAAATACGTAAACTAACGGATGCTTTAGTTTGAGCACGGTTCGAAATTTTGAAGGATAAGAAATGAAATAAATATAAAAATTTGAAAAAAGTGTGTTGCTATTTTTTTATTTTAAAACAAAACACTTATTATAATTTGTTATATATATTTTTTGTTCACTGTATATTTTAAATTAATGGGTTGCTTAAGTTATTAAATTTATTTTATTTTATTAAATTAGAACCGGAGGAAGGTGACGGGGCGGGGGTTGCGGATGGTGATGACAGTAAGTTGCGGCGGCTGTGGAGTGGGGCTAGGTTATAGTGGGTACTTTAGTAAATTCAATTTACTTGTAGACTTCACTTTCGAAACGTACGAGTTACGACCGTTTTGTCATTGGATCGAAATAGTAAGTAATTAAACCAATCTTACGTAAAAATTCTTTCGAGGTTTGAAATTAATTTTACAAAATTTATTTAATATTGTTTATTCTAAAAATAAAATATACTCTTCCCGTTTTGACATATATTATATACAAACACAAGTTATCTTATCCTCTTGCCGTTCCAAAAAAAATAAATCAAAATTTATTATTATTACGTAATATACTAACAATATTAACACGTACATCAAAATTTATTAAGTTAAATATATATTTATATTTAGTAATCATATTAATACTAAATAGTAAGATCAAATTGCTTCCTTTTGAAATTATACTACTCAAGTAATAATTGAATTATAAATAACTATACTTAAATTTTAACTCATAAACATAAGCATTATTTTCTTGTAAAATTGAGCAAAATTGTTGGCTAAATCGTAGAGTGAAATATTGCGGAACCTAAAAAACTTAAAAAAATTGAATTCAAGTCACTCTTGTTTCTTCCTTCAATCCCTGATGTTCAATCAATCCCAAGTCAAGTTACCACCGATTTTGACTACGACTCAACCCCTCTCTCTCTATATATATATATAACTCGGTTCTCTTCAGCGAGCGAACGAACTAAGAGCATGATATAGCGACGATTTTTTCCGTCGTTATAACATAAAAAATTAATTTTCTATGCTATAAAACAGTCACTATAGCCGGTTCGTTCTTAGTTAACTCCTTCCAGGTTCGCTGGTGAAGCGAACTATATATATATTTATTTATTTATTTATTTTTACTGTTACAGGTCGTCTAGGTTAATCAAGTCACTATTCCAATAGATCTCTGCCGACTCCTTGAGTGGTTCTTCCAAATGGCTGTCTAAATCCGCCAAGGCTTTGTCCAACGAATCTGCTAAATGCGTTTCCCATAAACCCAGACTACAGACTCTCTTGTAAGTCTCATAACCCGCAGCTCTTAGGCCTCGTGAGATCAAGTTGCTCAAAGAATCACAGCAAATCCCTCCAGACTCCATTGCCTCGAGAAAATTTACTGACGAACCAGGATTCCAAAATACAATGATTGCACAACTCTTGTCCACTAACCAAGCATCAAAATCTTCACAGAACACTTCATGACAAGTACAAAGCTGACTCTTCAGTGTTCTCGCAGACATTCCACCTGCAAATCCCCACAAGAATACCAAATTCTCAGTCCTAACTTTTCTTGGATTGTTGGTCCAAACTCTGACATCATCCTGGATAGTGTCTTCAGAACTACTAGAATTAGGGGTGAAGATATTTGCATAGCCTTCAAGAGCATGAAGACAAATGGCAACTATCAGCTTCAAGAGTTTCTGGAGTTATCTTCAGTATAGAGCACATTTTAGCAAACAAATGGCTTATCCTAAGAACATTATGCCCATGGATCTTGCCTTCATCGGTTTCAGCTGAAAAACAAAAAATCTAGGTTAAATATCTTTTTTAAACCAAAGGATACTATGGAGGACCTCGTGCCAGAAAAAAATGTGGACCAGGTCCAGCAGCATAACGTCTAATTTACCATCGGTCATTTTAATTTGCAAACAAAGTCAGAAATAGAAATTTTAGAAACAGGATCAAAAGACTGAAAGGTATACCTCATCTTAGACCCATGTGTTGGCCACTAATTATCAAATCAGTTTCAATAGAAGATTGTTTGCATTTCGAAAATCAATGAAAAAGGCTATTGGAATATATAGTGCGAAAGAAAATTAGTGCTAGTGACTTGCCTTGGTGAGGAATCTCCATATCCACAGGACAGAAGAAATGTCGTTTCAAATAGGAATTAGCTGCAGGTACATTAGTCACCTTTTTCAGAGGGCTAATTTCATCCATCAGATGATTGATATCAATAACATGAGGAAAAACCAAGCGCAAGGAGATCCTGAACTCATCCATTAAAGGAGGGAGTGGAGCTAGGAATTTCGAATGAATAAATGTAAAATCTGCAGGAGGTAATTTTAATATTGTAAAATCAATTGAAAAAGGGTAAAAGATTGGTAGCTATAAAGAGTCAAAGATGGAAATTGTTCACATAGAAATGGACCATTAAGTGAGTTGTGCGCAACAACAGGTTTCTGAGAAGTGGAAATCAAGTCGATCACCTCTCGAAAGCCACGCACGCACTTGTTTTGACCCTCTTCCTTATTTTGGATTTCCTTCTACAAATCAGAAATCAAAGATAAATAGAATAAGGAACACCTAAAGATGCATCATTGAGGATTCAGGTTTAAGCAGTACCTCAAAAAGATCTCTGTCTTCTTTTGAACTTGTCAAAACAACTTGAACAACCTGGGTTCCCCCTCCCTTGGCAGGGATTAATAAAGGTACCACGTCATCAGAGAATTCCATCAACATCTGCAGTTCAAGAAAAGAGAATCTTAAAAATATTAACATATACTTCAGATCATGTTTAAACGTTTCCATTAATATATGGTTCCCATCAATGAAAGATGGTGTTTCCATCAGCCATTTAGTCTATTATATAACAGATATGTATACCTCAAGTGCAAGCTGCACTTGACGCTCACTGCAAACCTCTATCCTCAAGCATGGCCTGGAACTATATTCTTCACTTCCTAGAATAAGTTTTGTAAGAGATCTGATTAATGCATCTGCAAGTGACAAGAAAATAATTTAGAAAATAATTGATGATAAATATAATATAATGTAGCAATTTGCTCACCATCACTCCTTGTATTTGATTCTTTACATGCATTTAACCAGTGTCTAACTCGAGATTTTATCCTTCCTACAAATACAGCATCAGCCACTGAATGAGGCGAAGAAGATTGTACCAACTTACTAGCCACTGGATTTCCTATATGCTCTTTTGCAACCAATTCTTGTGCTCTGGATAAGTATGATATGCCTGTCCGAAAAAAGAATGGTAGTTATCAATACTTCCCACACCAGCACAAAATATCAATAGTTAAACTACTACCTGTTTAGTACACAAACTGAAACTGGTTTCGAGAAATGGAAGTTTTTAAATATACGAGATTGAACGAGATGCGATATGAATAAAAGAATTTTTGAATAATGAAACGAATGCCCTCACATTGGAGGACTTGCATTTCAATGAGTCTCAGAATGGATATGAATGTGCATGTAGACTTGTATAGGCTTAAACAATTACATATTTTCCTTTCTTCAGGTGGCAGAGGTCCTTTGCAAAGTATTAACGAGCAACTTACTGGCAGGAAAAGCCATCATTTATAACCCATCTAGAGTAATGTGTGATGAATGTGTTTACTAATCGATAAATGAGATCACGTGTAATATCCGAATATTTATATGGCTTGTAATTATGATCTTAAAAGATTAAATAAAGGTTAACTTTAAGACCTAAGTTTTTGGTAAATAGAATATGTAGAAATCATTAATCGGGTATACATTGAGTTGTATTACGGGGTTGTTTGTTTATGACTGAATGACTAAATGACTAAATCGGTCAGCCATTCAGTGCGTTTGTTTTGGAAAAAAAAATGTCTGAATGGCTGAATCGGTCAACCATTCAGACGATTTTGGTTGAATGGTTTACTGTCATTTTTTTAGCTGAATGAGAGCTGAATAAAGTTTTTTTTATACAATATTAACTACTATATTAAGTAATATAAAATGAATTTACAACAATTTTGAATTTTTTTAGAGGGGTAAAATAATAAAAATATGGTATTTAGATGTTTCAGACATGTCAATTATCAAACAATTTTTTTTATTCAGATTCAGCTCATTAAGATTAAGATTGAGATTTATTCAGTTTTTATCAAACACCCCCTAAGTGTTAAATATTTATACGACGTATAAATACAAAATCACTATTCACAAATACAAAAAGTCAAACTTGGAGAAAAAGCCAACGATTGCGACTAACTAAATTAGTTAGCAGGAAAACAAACTAAGTTTGGAAACCAAGAGAGAGAGACTGATTAGGAGAGGAAGAGGAGGGCCATTTTGGGCACTTGTATACTTACATATTGTACAAGTATTATTGCTTGTCTTGCATTCTTGGTTGCCAAATGGAACTTTGCTTCTTTTGGTGTGTTGTCAAGTTTTGCAAGGAGATGTGGCCTCTTTGTTTCCTTAAGCGTGTTGTCAAGCAATGCATGGTGAGTTGTGGCCTCTTGCTAGCCTTAGGTTGCTAAGTGAGGCTACTAATCATCAATTAAACCAATTAAGTGAGGATTAGTTACAACGAATTAAACATGCAAGTAAGATTAGGAATAATTAAACAAGATTAATTATGCTAAGCTAGTCAATTGAATTGAGAGACTTGTTGCAAGAGACAAGACCAAGCCTTGGGGGCAACGGCTTGGCATGGTAGGCCATGAGGGCCCATAGCCTTGTTGGCCACTTAGGTATCCACTTATGTGTGGGATATTTTGTTATGCAATACTTGGTGGCTAAGTTTGGGTTGCCTATAAATAGAACTCCCATTCTTCATTAATCCTCATCAATTCACAAAGCTAAAGCAAGAGAAGAGTGAGAATCATGAGTGAGAATACTTGTTAGTTGAGAGAGGAAAGGAAAAGCCAAACCAAGTATGATCGAAGATCGAAAAGCTTGCACTTCAAGAGGTAAACCTAAAATCGTTTATTTTGTATGTTATTTCATTCATAGATTCTTATGTTATAACTTATGAACTTATGCATGTTTAAACTTATGATTATGTATGTAGGAGTTAATGAGTCATAAATGATAAAAACTAACTATTTCACCCAAGTGGTAACAAGTTAGAGAAATCGAAAGTATGAATTAGCGAAACATTTATTTATTAGTTTTTGTGAGTGCAACCTCATATGTTTGGATTCTGGTAATCAAATACAAAGCAAAGTTGTTGTAATACTCGGAAAATATATATATATATATATATATATAGAGTCCGGATCCAGTCCGGGATCCCGGACTCTACTAAAATACGGACCATTTTTTTTTTTTTTTTTTGCTTTTTTTTTTTTGAAACAACAAAAAAAAAAAAAAATTATGGAATTGAAATTTTTCCATAATACAGTGTTTTGGGCGTGATTTGGATGCCTATAACGAAATATGTCTGTACAGTCTGGGCAGACTGTACATACATTGGTTGGGGTAGGTATTAAAAACACACCCAAAACACTGTATTTTGGAAAAATTTCAGTTCCATAATTTTATTTTTATTTTTTTTTAGTTGTTCTACCAAAAAAAAAAAAAAAAAATTTTGGGGTCCGGATTTGATCAGGTCCGGGAGTCCGGACCTGATCCGCTGTGTATATATATATATATATATATATATATTTAAATCTATATTTTAAATATTTAATTGGGCATTTCTTGTATTTGGGTCAAATTGTATTTAATTAATGTGGACTATAATAAGTAAGTGATTATATTAATTTGGGCCTAAAAACTAATTGGACCTAACTTATAATTGTGTGATATTAAATCATATTGATAGTAAGAGAGTTAATAACATAAATCAGTAAATAAGCAAAACCTAATTACTTTCTTTTATTTGATACGAACTAATTGAGGGGAAAGAAAGGAGGCAACTATTTGAGAACAGAAGAAAGGAAACAATGTCAGCTATATTTCATCTCGTGTCTGGAAGTTCAAAGCATGTGAGTATGAATTTGTGAATATTCTAAAGTTTTGCTTAATTGACGTGAGTATTAAAGATTAGAAAAGGAACAAATGATATCGATATGATAGATTTCCTACACTTGAATTGAATAAGCAATTTGTTTGTTACAAAGTGAATTTATTTTATACTCATATACATAAGGAATAAGCATGCAGTAAGAATCAGGTTATACATATTGTTAGTGCATATTATAAACGTCTATATATAGAGATATCACGTGTATCCCTTATGTTGAGTACTGATGTTCATATGAATTAATGATTCCTTTTTCTTTATAAAAGAAATAATAATAATTAAGTTACTCTATTTGTTGACCAGAACTCACTAAACCACAATATTCTAAAAGGCACTAGGCGGGAGTCGGGTGGCCAGGGGGGCCTAGGCGAATATTTTTATTTTAAGCCAATTTTAATATTTTATCTTATATTTATCCAAACAAAACAATAATATAAAGCAAAACAATCTATAATAAAGATAATAAAGGTCTTTACTTAAAGTTCAAACACATATCCATATTGCTAATGTCATAGTTCAAACACAAACATGCAATTATTCAAAGTTCAAACATATTTTTAACGTATTAGTTTTATTCATAAACAAGATTACTATTAAATAATAAAATTTCAAGAATTTAATTCAATATTAAAACTTAATAAACTAAACATAAATTTAAGAATTATATTGAATTAAACTAAATATTACAAATGTATCATCATTTATATAATTTGAAGTTGGTACAAGTTCAAAAAATTACAACTATAATAAAATTATCCATTTTGACTTGATATTGTTCACTTCTTGTTGTGATTTGATATGATACAATATGTATTATGAATATAGTAAATCATTAAAAAAATAAATATATCAAGATTTGATTTGGGTAATTATTAAAAAAAACCTCACCGCCTAGACTCCACCTATATACCGCCTAATTTCCTTTGCTGCCTTGGACCTAAGTGAGGCGCCAGGGGGACCTATCGCCTAGACAGGGCGCCAAGAGGGGGCCTAGCGCCTAGACGGGGATTTTTAGAACACTGCTAAACCATCACTTTATAAATTTTTTAATAGAATTCAAATAAGGTTATTTCCTGGGTATATATCTATATTACATTTATGCGGACACTGTTGTAATAAGTAATTCATTGATATAATATTTGTTATGATATTATGTATGACTACTTAAAAATTTACAGAATAATAATAATAATAATAATAATAATAATAATAATAATTAAAAAAAGAGAGTTTATTAACGGGTTAAAGATGTAAGGAATATTTTTACAAATGTACTTATAATCATTATTATTTTGTTTAATTAGTTTGAACGGAAGGAATTTAACGAGTTGAATTTGGAATAGAAATTTTTGGGTATTATATTACTTGATCCAGGTACGGATTTGTACTCTTTCAGCGAGACTTTTGATTTTAATTCGTTCGTTTCGCTATTCGTTTTGAAATTTAATATTCTCACTCATAATTATTTTTTGTCAATTTATTGTGATAGTTTATTTTGGCATCGATATTGGAACTCTTATTTATACTCTTTAGCCTAGTGCATTATGTATAAAATTTAATTTGATGATCATAGTAATGTACATGTTACTATATATTTTTGGAGACTTTGTGTTGATAATTCGTTATAATTTAACATGTACATATTAGAACCCCTTTGTGTTAATATTGTGTTGCATATTTTGTGACACTTTATCTTTGTTAGAATATACCATAAGGTATACCAGAGCTATAACCACATGTGGGGGTACCACGGGTATGTCCTCTTGGCAATGAGTCATGACATCTTCCGTGGCAGTGTGATCAGTCTACGACGTCTCCGTTTTGTGCTCCGATGGGAGTTGTCCATTTGGTGATTTGTTGTGGGAGGCGTATGGGTCGACCCTAGTTTTCTGTTTTGTTTTTCAGATTGGTAATATTTGTGTCAAACACAGCCTTCCGATTTAGCATACATCTGGATTTCGCAGTCTGATGTTAGTGTGGCATTATTTTGATTGCTTGTGTAGCATTATTTTGATTGCATGTGTGACATTATTTGACTTGCATGTGTGACATTATTTGACTTGCCTGTGTGGCAAGGTATATTTTTGTTTTGTTTTGAGTTCGGTATGAAATAACACTCAACCATTTGATTCAGCCTACTATTTCATTGTGTTAGTTTTGTTCGTTTCATCTCAGTTCATTAAATTGAGTTAGTTATTTCAGTTCATTATTTTGTACTCTATACCCGTACTGGGCATTTGGCTCATGCTGTGTTTTTCTTCCGAAGGGAGGTCAAGACAAATGTGATGAGAGCTACTTTTTATCCAGTGGTTTAGATATGTTCTGTTTAGGCTGTGATACTTTAATTTATTTTGGAGTTGTATTCAATATTTTATATTATGGTTTGAGCTGGTTTGGATTTTAATATACATTGCCTTTTGATATGTATTAGTTATGAAGACTATTCTCTTGTGTTTTAGAGCCTTATTATAATTTTATCAGGTTTGTCTGTTTCAGTGCGTAACCTCTATTTCTATTTCGGAGAAGGGGTGTTACAGTTGTAAAGCTAAAAGTTACAAAAATACAGGGAAAAAAATCACTCAAAAATACCATAAAATTGTCTGGAATGCGTGTTTAAAGCAAATACGGTCGTACAACCACAATGTCGAAAACCATTTTTACCCTAGTTGTGGACCGAGCGCCTAGGCACTACACTTGCAGATCGTAGATGAACTAGGCAGCGCCAAGGCGCTGGTTTAGGGAGTCGGGGCGCCAAGGGGCTGGGTTGGGACTGCCGAGCATTGGGGCACGTTGTGCGGGCGTTGGGCGCACTGTGCAGGCATTGCGTTTAAGGCTAGTTAAAGTGAACTAAAGTAAGGAGTCATATTGTGACTAATTTGTATGTCAACCTCGTTAATTATGTAGGCCGTAGGAAGGACGAAAAATTAGTGTGGACTGTAAGACATGGAATCAAACAAGTTTTTTATTCCCTATCTTGGGAAAGTTTTTTTGCACTTTGTGCAACAATGTGCTTTTATCTGTTGAATTTCATTTGATTTGTGAAGTTCATGGTGTTATGTGAAATGTTTTATGAAAAGGAGTTATTTGTCATTTAATTCAGCATAACTCGAGTATTGAGCTATTCCTTTCAGAATAATTATTGTTAAAATATTGAATTGTTATAATTCTTTATTTGAGAAAGTTTATTGTGTCCAAACAAATTGTTTTGGGTCAGAATCTGTATGTTAGTAACTGAGTTGAACAACCCTTATTCATGGGGGTAATTTATGATGTGTCGGGAAACCGATTTAAATATTGTTGATACAATTGTGGCAGTATAGCAGGTGTGATGCATAGGAAACATTGTTATGTCAGTGTTGCAGATGTTATGTATAACAACCACTCAGTATTACTATAAATGACAATTGTTGAAATCTTTTGTCGAGCTTTTATTCTTGAAATCAAAAAAGTATGAATTCTTTAATACTAATAATTTTAGACTTGCTGAGCTATCTTATGCTTATTTTTTCAAATATTCTTCATTTGCAGTGAAGAAAGAATAGAATCAAAAGAGCTTAAGAAACAAGGATGATGTCATAGGAGCTACATAATTAATTCATTAGAGTAATAATGATTTGAGATGTAATAGAGAAATGTAAAGTTTATGATTTGGGATGTAATTAAGAACATGATATAAAGTTTATAATAAACGAGTTTAAACCAAAAATACTGTTAGTAGATATTATGATTGAAATACTTAGAGATAGTTCTTAGTGGATTTTAAGGTTGTATGCGAGTTCTTGAATTGATTCTATTATGGTAAGTTCGTGACTCATAGTAGTATGGTAAGTTCATAATTTGTTCTTGAACTTATATTACTATAGATATAGAGAGTTCCTAAACTCAATATTTTAACAAGTTGTTAAGCTCATAATGTATGGTAAGCTCTATCAACAATGATTATAGTATATTATCAAATAGTTAGCATTATTGATAGCTATTAGAAAGTTCTGTCTAGAAAAAGGATTATTTGATTGCGCGTCGTTTTACCGGAAGGCTCTCTTTTCTGGGAACGATCTAGTTGTCAGTATTGTGAGTCAATAAGGATTTAGTGCTGGACAAGTGAGCATCAATCCACTGTAGCAAGTACATGGATCAGGGAGCGTCACAGATTGGTATCGAAGAGGTAGTGATCAAGTTGCGATCCGGTAACGAAGATAAAGAATTTGATGTAATATATGTAATAGATTAGTTAAACCAATAGAATTATTGATAGATTTAATGGATGGTGTTTACAAGTGAGTTCCAGATCCGCCACATGGATTTGGGGGTGTCACACGGCACAAACAACACTAATCTCTGACATCATAATGTTCTTTATGTTTTTGTTCCTTGTTTGCTTTCTCCGGTTGGAAAATCTACTGAACAAGTTAAAAATTGGATCTTAAAGTGACTTGGGCGCATATCTCCATGGAACATACAAAAAGTTACAAACACATTCGTATGTAACAAAAAGAAATGACTCCCTTACCCTCGTGTATACAGGCATTAAAATCAAATCCTTCTTGAGACATAGAGGTCAGATAAGATGATTGGCACAAAAAACCGTAAGAAGGCATTCCTAATTTCAATTCATCCCGAGGAAACAAATGAAAGTTGTAACTGCACAAGTAGCAAGAGAAGACTGTCAATCACCAATTACTGTTACTGACAAACATCAAACGGACCAATATTTGTTATGGAGTTCAAATCTAAACTTTCAGTCGCTATGAATTAATTCAAAGGCACAAACATCTATATAGGCAATAAAATTGTTAAATAGGAGTAATAAATATGCTCCAACTTTATAATTATCTAATCTTTTTCTGTAACAGAATACAATTCAAATTATGACAATAAATAAATAAATTTGGAGATATATATGAATAAACTCACGGGTGAGCAATGAGCTTGGAAGCCCTAATTGAGATTGCTATGAAATCGGAGTTGAAGATTTGGTTTTTAATATCTTCGATTGACTCCGAAAAATTGGATTTGGTCACCTGTTTCACTACCCATTTCTGGGTTTGATCAAAAATGTAGCTTTTTCTGGAAATACTGCTGCAGAGAAAACGTCTATGTGTCCATGGAGGGCGACGTACCCCCATCTCTCTCCTCTCTGGGGTTTATCGGAGGGGTTTTCAGATTCTCAAAAAAATAAAAATTACTGGTTTTTATTTATATGGTTCAATTATTTACTCTCTTTTTTTTCACCTGTACTCATTTTTTGCTTGTTTTAGAATTAACTACAACAGCAGTCATTTATTTGCCTAAATTATTTTCGTATACATATATCTATTTAAAGATTATTACTTTATAACACTGTTCAAACTAGCCAAGACATGGTTCAAACCAACACGCGCGCCTTCGTCATCCGGTCAGTTCGGGTCAGGCTCGGGTTCGGATGGGTCATGATATATAATTTTTTGAATAAAATTTGTTTAATAATTTATCAGATTTTATTTTAATTATTATCATGATACTACGTAGTTTTGATGGAGCCAACGGTAATAAACTGCCATCGTAGGCTATAAAATAGTCAGTATGGGCGCCAACAGAAATTATTAAAAAATTTCCCGTCCCGTTCCTTTCCTTCCTTCACCGTTCTGCAATTCCCGTTCCCGTTCTGTTTCTGCAAAAGTCCGTTCTGCAGAATCCCGTTCTCTGCAAAAGTGTTGCAGTCCCGTTCTGCATATTTCCCCGTTTCTGTGTAAGTATATACATGCATTAATTTTCATGCATCATTTTGTAAGTTCAGTACATAACATAAATATTGATTAGAATTGTTCTTAATTTTGAAGTGCTTCTAATTAAGAACTAAAAATCCGTTTTATCTTAGGAAGCAATTATTCATTTAATCCTTAGCACCTGTGAGGGAATAAATTTGCTTTAAGGAGACTTTGTGAATTCAAATGACTCGGATTTGTTTATTAATATTTTCTGTGTTATATATATAAAATTATGTTCTGTTTTATTATATTTATATATATATATATATATATATATTAAATAATACTATATATTACAGATAACAATTTCTTGATAGCAAATTAAATCAGTTTAGTTAATAACACAGGATAAATGTAATATCATTAATTAAAAACTGTTTCTTTCTTCCATGTTCATCATTCTTCAGCCAAGAAGAGTAATATTAACAATAAATTACAAAATATATTCCTTATTTCTTTTTTCTCAGCAAAATCATTGTAGTAGTTTTATATATCCTTGCCGTCGGTATAAAATGCCAATGCCTCTTGGTTTATACTCTGTTACAGTATGACCAGATCCCTGCAACAAAAAATACAATGCATTCATAACCAAGAAGAAAATATTTAAGCTTAATATATCCCGGAAGCACAAATGAGTTCTTAATTTGATAAAAACTGACAAATGCATATACTCCTATATGTCACCATTGAAGAAAGAATGCTTGCACATGTACATACCTTAACAGTAAGAAAAATAAGATTTTTGTCATACCCTTGACTGTACCTGCAACCATCAGATTTGAAAAAATGGGTAATGTTTTGCCTTGTAGACTCTTTGAGGCAGGAAAATTTTCAATCAGTTCTTCACTCTGTTCTTTCTATCTATCATATTTTTTCCCTTTTATATTTATTTGTTTAGTTCCTAATAAACTCGTTCACAATTAAATCAATTGATGAACAAAAGATAAAATATTGCAATGCAATGACCATTTTAGCTGTAAACAAAATATCCAAAAAAGATTCATACCCTGCAACTTGTTCATTTACAATCCAAGGCCTCCACTCATCCAGAATCTTGTATCCTATGGATCTTGTCCATGCTTCACTTCCGGTGAAAGGAACACACATATCATGATCCCCACTGCCAGAATATTTATTTGCATAAATAATTATCAATTGTTTATTATACCATCAGTTTTGTAAGGAATACAGAAGTGAATATATTTTCCATCATCATAACAAAAACAGCAGTAATTGTTTTATTTTGCATTATAATTCCCTTATCTGGCACATTTCTAGCTCTGTCTTATGTCTACAGAATCACTTCATAAATTCTATGTATAATAAAAACTTCACTTTCCACAAGAACAATTGGACCAAACACTAGAGTATTCAATAACATTATGGATGCAAATCTACCTGTGTATGAGTGCTCGGATACCGCAAGAAGTGAGGTTTTTATGATAATTGATCATGCTCCCAGCATCATGCCAAAATGTAATTCTGTCTGTGCACAACTCCCACTTGCCAGCCACACTATCCTGATATTTCAAATATAATGTAAAATCAATGCTTCAAAACTTTCAGAAGTTGAGATGGTGAACCTTACTTGTTCAGCATGAATTGCTTTCCGAACTTCTTCATGGTTCAGCCACAAAGTTGCAACTTCATCATCCTGCTTGTCGAAGCTCGGTCATGAAAATGGTTTTATCAATTAAACAAGGTGGCCGATCAATAAAGACATAAAGACGCTATTTTAGTGCACTGGAACCAACTACCAAGGAACCAATTAAGAATGTATTATTTTAAAAAGGTAAATAGACTACCAGATGAAACAGATTTGCAGAAAAGTAGACAATAACAGGAACAGATATGAAACAGGAGCACAAATAAATTGTTTAAAATATAGAGGATCAACTGGTATAACAAGGCACATTGTAGAGAAATATTAAGTTTAGCTGACAATATTTATTCAGGAAAAACTATTGGAGACCACCAGATTAAAAACCAATATGACAAGTAACTTGAGTACTGTTAGTACATGGGACACTCCTACTGTTAAGAAGCTGTGGCCAAGTTGGGACGATTCCATCTCTTAAAGGAGCTCTTAAAGGCCATGCATGGCCAAACATTCTCGTTCTCACAGGAAGAGGTCCTTCAGTCTCACCTAATTTCCTGAAGCTTTGTGGCAACCTCGCGGTATCAGTTGTAATCTTACTTTCTGGGCCATGATAGGATGGTTCTAGAATGTTGTATATGTTTAAATCCTTAATTTCCTGTGTTTAATTAAATTCCAAAAGTAAGTAGGCAATATATCTAAATTCTGTTAACTATTTTAGTAGAAAACAAAAATAGTATCTTACATAATAAACTTTGTCAAGCTTGTTTTCACAACTGTTACTGGCAGGATTATAGTAATTTCTTTTACACTCGGCGATAAATTCCTGCAGCATGATGCATCATATACATGTTGAAATGAAATTTGGTGATGAAAAAAAGAAGAAAGAAAAGCTGTCAAAAACTAGAAAAAGTAAATTTCAGTTAGGTTCTGTAACTATTGTGTAACCTTAATACTCACAGCCAAGTACCAGACCAATAAGCAATGACTTGTTAATAACTTCAAACAGCATTCAAATCTTCATAGATGATAATATGAGAGAGGTGATAGATTTTTACCCAGATTTATTTTAAAGAACATCTTTTATGCTCTTGATCAGATTCAAAAAAGATACACCCACCTAAAAGAAATCATCTGAGATTAGGCCCATCCCATGTGTAAATGGAACAAGAACATTGCCATCAAACTCTTCATCTGTAACTCCATTTCCCACCATTGTAACCCTGTGTGAAACAAACTAAGGTTTCAGTTTCAAATTTATTTTTGATCAAGACAATGCGGACAAGTGACATACCTTGAAATTGAGTATAGGCTTTACATCGGCATCAATACCTATAAATGTCCAGAACTTCCAATTAGTTCTTGTCTTTTAATCAGGAACTGGTATGCAGCTCAAATATCAGAAGAAAATACCTTTCACCGCTTCAGAAACCAGAGTTGGTACATATACTCCACCAGATGACTCTCCAGCAATAATAAATGGGTTTGCGATGAACTCTGGGTACAACTCAAACCACAAGCCACAGCAGCAATTTGTGGAAATCAGATACTCAAGGACAGAGAACTATAGAATAAACAAAACATTCCAACTTTTTATGCTCTTTTCTCTTCTTTATTCATTTATTCAAAAAATACCTTGAGTAAAAATGTGTGCGAGTCAGAGGCGGTCTGTTGGACTCCGGTAATGTAGTCAGATTCATTTCCTGAGTAAGAAAATCCAACACCAGCAGGAGAGTGTAAATATATGATGTTGGAAACCGGGGGCAAAAGTCCACAGCAAATTATCTCATTTAGAAAACAAAATGGAATGTAATAACTGAAATTTAAATATAGTCATATATATATATATAGTCATATATATATATATATATATATATATATACACACACATACATACCTGTCAAACTTTTATATGTTAAATGTCACTAATAATGTGAAAAGATACACAGTTATAGACATAATGATTCATAAATAAGTTATAACCTTAGACCAGCTAAATGGATTGAGATGAAGTTTGGGCATGCTTCCGTCTGACTTTCCTTTTTCAAAATTGAAGGGACCTGCAGAGTGTAGTCAATAAGATTGTACAAGAAATTAGGCCAGTGAAAATGCCCTCCATTTCCTTTATTTATTTATTTCCAAGAACTTTTAGTGCTTTTAGCAAGATGAAAATGCAATGGAGTGGAGTACACCGCTTTTGTTTACTTGATTCAATTATATGAGCTTAAAACCTGATAATTTCAGATGTAAACAAGGAAAAACCCATGACATGTACATATATAGCATTATGTAAGATGAGCCCTCGGATAATTATAAATTATGTAGGGATTCAAAAGTCAGGAAATTGATGTACAATGGTCTATAACACCTCTAGGCAAAAGGGGGGGGGGAAACAAAGATCAACCAAATAAATTAGAAAGGAAATTCGATAAGGGAATTGATAGTAAATGGTACCCACATTCGTGTGAGTGATTCCCTCTAGTAAAATAATGGTAAAAAGTAGACTCATTTCAATTTTCAACTGCAACTAAAAAGAGATTGAATTTCAAAAGTTCATTTTACCAGAATATGACATAAAATTAGAGAGAGCAAGTGATATAGAATGACAATGTACCATGCTCATACACGAATCCATCCAAAGCTGGAGCAACCCGGTCCGCCATTGAGCCAGAGAACCACTGGATCCTCTACTGGGTTTCTTTCAGAAAGAACGAAGTAGTAAAATAGTTTCTTTCCGTTATTTCCATCAATGGGAATGTACCTGCAAAACCCAGAATAGTACGTATAACAATCAAACTAATCAATCAGACAGCAAAATCTAAAAATAATATTTCTTGCTGATATTAAATATAGTACTGCTAAAAGATTGATACCCAGAATAGTGTTTGGAAGAAAAAGTGCCATCGAAACCAAACCAGGAAGCTGTGTGACTAAAGCACCCTCAGGAGCCGATTGTGTCAACTCAAAGCTAACGAAAATGTAAATTATCAGTGTAATGTTGAATAAAAGAGCATTGTTTGACATTGCCAGTGAGCTCAAATGCTCCAATTAATCAGATTAATTTAGAGAGAAATGGATATATGTAAATGTATGTGTATAAACACAAACATATATATAGAGTGAGGAAGAGAGAGTTGGCTTAAACTTTGTAGTATAAAATTAGTAATGGGGTTCCTTTAAAACTTTACCAAATACTCCTAGCTGCTTGCTAGCTAGTGTGTTTTTTTTTGTGGGTTCTCTACTTTGACAATTGTTTTGCTTACAAGGACAAGGCAAGAGAAAATGATAATTGATAAAGATGTGTGTGTGTGAGATATATATATATATATATATATATATATATATATATATAGAGAGAGAGAGAGAGAGAGAAGTGAAAGGCCATAGTTTTTTATGGTCTAATTTCAGTTAAATTCAATAATAATTGAGTAGTATATATTGCCTGCCTTTCTTCTTCCAATTACTCCAAATAAAATTATTTTCAGTTATTTCTAATTTGAGATTATTACAAAGGTCACAACCAACACATATAAAACAATATCAATTGTTTGTTACTACTACATGCTTAACTTATTAATTCATTCTTAGTACGTTGTTAATAAAGATAAATATCTCTCAATATTCTAAACTTATTTTGCCCATCTGATTTGCCAAGTGTATTTGGTATATTATTTGGTTAGCCGACCTAATGCTAGCCGGGTGACAAATTAAGTAAAAACATTGGCAAGCTTGTTAATTTCAAATAAATTACCTAATTTGAGTATACAATCCTTTTGTAAGAACTATTTTAATTTCATAACTCAGTTCTTTTGAATTTAATATTATTATTATAAAGGTCTCACCGTCATCACAAATTATGAATTAGCAATGATAGTTTGTGGTTTCACCAAATTTCAAATTGTTGTCAAGAAGAAAACTATATATTTATGCATGCGAACATAATCAATCAATTAATATTGTATCTTGTCCTAAAATAGGTGTACTGTACATAATATTTTTATTTTTTAAAAAAATACGCCATACACAGGCTACAAGACGACTAACCATCACAAGTAAACTTTTTTCTTTTTCTATTTTTTTTCCCTATTTTACTCCCACATCTATTTTCTTGAATTTTCTTACAACCGTAAGAATATACATAAGCTATGTTTAATTGAATTCCAATAGGCTGCTGCTGCTGCTGCCATTTACATTCCATCTCCAATTGTGCCAAGAGAAAAACCTTACTACAATCGCAAGAGCCATCAACTTAGCAATAGACAATATTATTTAATATAATGATACAATACAAGCAGAGCCCTTTCTTGAATTCTTCTTCATTTGTTGAGAGCCTAAAACTCGTTGGTGCATGGTTGGAAGAAGTCCTTGCTCATCATATGCTTCTTGCAAATAGTTACCACATAAAAACTCCGGAAAATGTTACAAATACTATCAAAATTATCTCGCTTGCCTTCACAGCAGATGGTGCACCCGAAAACTTGACTCTATGAGCTTGATCCCTGGAAGAGAGAAATAAAATATCACTCCTACAACTATTCAGTGTCCTCTTCTTGGAAAAATATTAAGAGGGCCTTTTGTCAGGAAGCCAAAAATGTTCCGAAATTAAATATTAAAAAGGTTAACGTAACCGTGACTAGATATCTTACTTCTGCAGGGAGGAAAGTAGACCACAATAGATGGTATTGTCTGGCAAAGGTAGCTCAGTTTTCTCTGTGATCTCTGGATTCACCACACTGATGTAAACTTCTTGCCCAAGGTACCATGTGTCTAGATTCTCTGTCCGGAGGTTCCAAATGCCAACATTATCAAGAGAAACTAGAATTGCCGTCCAAGCTCCAGGAAATACCTGCAAGAAGAAGTAGAGTTGGTGTTTCATTATCAACGTCCTCTACAAACACCTTAATATACATGCAACTATGCAAAGATGAAATGGAGGATACTAGCAATGAAGTGATGAACGTTCCGGTCATAGGAGAGGTGTGTGGTTTGCAACTCGCAAGGCTGCTTACTTGAGCTAAAAAGGAAATGGTTGTTATGAATTACCTTTCGGTAAATTATTTTCCTATAAACTCGATTAACTGTTGTCTCCAATTATTCTGGGTCAGCTCCAAGTTCCTACCACTGTGTATGTATATATTTAGCTGTCTTGAGAAATGAAATGATGTAGTCATTGAACAAAGACCTTTTTTTATGTGTACAAGGGTATTATTATTTTATTTAGCTAGCAACAATTCTTTCCTTCCTGTTAAATAAACTAAAGGAGGTAAAAAGTGAGTTCTCTTTCTGTAAAGAGTTTTTTTCTCCTTACTAGTCACTACCTTACCTTCCTTGAGTTCTCTGATTCTTTCTCAAATAAAATGTGGATCATGAAGGAGACTCTAAACTGTAAATGGAATCTTCAGAAACTAAGTCCAGAATGCTGTCAAGCTGGTATTCACTTGACACCATAGTCCAACTATTCTTTAAGGAAACATCCATTGCTATTATGTGACATAATTTCAAAGGAGTTCATCTATACACATTTACAAGAGGTATATCTATCTACCGATATCACTTCAAAGGAGTTCATCTCGACACATTTACAAGAGGTATCTATCTACCCACAAATTATATCTCAAAAGCCAAAACTATATATTTCATCTCTTCACCGCTTCCGAATAAAACAGCACAGTCCATACAAATCCAGTGTACTTCAGGAGAAAATGTTTTCTTCCTATATCACAGAAAAGATTTAAATTCCCAAATGGAACTTTAGCAATGTTAACTTAATGCAAGGAGGTGAGAGGGTAAATCTTTTGTATGTTCTTTTTGCAGTTTTGCTACTAAAAAAATTGTAGAAGATATCTCTTGATTTTACCAGTTGTTTCACTTAGAAATGATTGGTACCAATATTACGGACTAGGATTACAGGATTACCTGAGTAGTGGAGCGAGCAACCCCATCCCATTTGTTGTAAATGCTTCTGCTGTTTTCTGTCCACACTCCATAATCCATCCTGTGGTCCAGATAGGGAACAATAATATTGCTGATATTCCAATTAATTGAAATAAGGAATTGATTTTTTTTAATATTTATTTTGGGGTTTGGAGTGGGGGTGGTTTAGCAAAATCAAAACCTAGTGCTTACCCTACAACAAAGAATGCATAACCATCTAAGTGGTAGCTCTGAACAGTACTATCACCATTCTGTAGTATGATTTCCATAAATCCTCTGTAAGTGCCATTAATTAAAGAAGTGTCAACTTTTGCAGGTCTGTTCATCAGTCTATAGGGGAAATCAAGCTTGTAAACCCCAGGAATGTTAAATTGTTGAGCAAGCTTCAGTGGTGTTGAAGGTGCCAAGTGTGAAATACCGTTGAGAGTAGCACGCCATTTTCCATCTATAAGCTCAGCAGGCCTATTGAGAATCACATAGACATCTGTTACAGTAATCTGACCATATCTGAAAGATCCTTGAGGATTTGGACGAGCAGCACCAGCAGAAACATTCCATCTGCAGAATACCAAACACAATCATGTAAACAATAGTCAGACCAAAATTATGAGAGCATCCAAAATTTACCCCCATAAACAGATCATCAATTTTCTAGACAAACATGGTCAGAAACATTCTTTCTGAATCTGAAGCTAAGATGCAGCATCATTTGCCTCCCCTCCTAATGAAATTGTTAACTTACAGCAGTTGAAAGAGATATTTACCCCATTATTCATTTATAAACTTCAATTTCAGAAATCTGGACATCTTTGAAATACTTCAAAAGTTTAGAAGTTTTTTATGGGGATAATATGCCGTGTTACACCAATCTAAGGAGAGGTCTCAAGAAGATTTCTAATATAATATAGAAAGATAATTCTTTCACTACAACCTTATGGATCTTGCTTGATTCATTGAGAAAAATCTGTCATATTCATTAGGGGAATCTGGAAGAGGAGCTGAAGCAGGCCCTTGAGAATTGGAGTAGTGCAAGATGGCTACGCCTTTAGCTCTAGTCCAAGCAGAGGAATTGACAAACCGCGAACTGGCAACGATGTAATAATCACTGGTAGCATTTTGATCCATTGTGACCAGAAACGAATATGACTGGCCAACATGAATATCCATGTTTGCATAGTTCTGCTGCACGGTGTATGACCCTTCAGTCTCTACAAGAAGCAAGTTATGATTTTGGATTCTGAAATTCAAACTAGTAGCAATACCAACATTGTGCACTCGAAGGCGATATGTTTTTCCTGTTACATGTAAACTAACCAACTATTATTCATTATTTGAGCTGCAATAGTTTTAACTGACTACATGATATCAACAACACATTTAAGGCAAGTTCTGTAAATAAATAGGAAATTATATAACTCAGTAATTCAATATATACCTGCATATATAATCGTCAATTCTGGGGTAGTGAAACAATGTTTCAAATACATAAGAAATACATAATTGCGCATTTTTTATAGAAGGTGACGAAGATTATAAGATGTAAATTTGGTCATCCCATAACAAACAGTGAAAAACTTATTGTACTAGAAGGTCCATTAAGAAATTTTGTCAACACACATTTCCATCATATGTTAGATTGGCAGTGGCCCCACATTTCACAACGAGGGTTTCTGGCTTCTACCTCCGAATGCTATATTAAAAATTAAAAGAATGGCCATACGAAAATTGGAATGCATATTTAAATCATAGATCAAAGCATCACATACTCATCCAATAGAATTACCTGGTTCCACATTTATTGTCTGGAAAGCAATACCATCAGGAACGAGTGCGGCATCATAGCGGTAAGGACCTCGTCCATTAAATAGGATGCCATCAGGAGCTCCAAGGCCAATCCCACTCTCAATATCTTTCCTAAGATCCTGATATGTCATAGCATTTGTCAATGACCAATCCACCCACTAAAATAAAGCGGCTAGTTACCACAAGCAGTGGACAATACAACACTTATACCAACCTTATGACTCTTTATATACCAATCACTAATAAAGAGTGTGATATCTCCATCTGGTGGTGCGAAGGGAACCGGAATAACATCTCTGTTGTTTACAATGATTCCTCCATAACCTCCCACAGCTCTCTGGAAGTTTAGGGAAGGGAAGTAAAAGAAACTACCTATCTGATCCTTAACCTGAAACTCATATGTCCAATTCCAACCAGCAGGAATAGGACAATTTGTCCCCAAGACACCATCTTGCCACGAGTTTCTTCTATGCTGAATTCCATTCCTGCATTTTAATTACATTCATTACAAGTAGCATACTCATACGCCTTCTTAAATCAACGGCTCATGGCGCCTGTAATATACCATGTGAGAAGTAAAGGCTCGTCTAGATTATTTTTGACATTGACGACAACATTCCAGTTTGTTGTGACTTCGAAAATGGGTCCTGGAAAATTCCCATCAATCCCGATCACCTAAAAATGATTTACAAAAAACATTAGCCACACAACATTCTATGAGCTTAATATACAAAATTTATTAACAAAACAGTTTTTTATTTGAAATATACCACCATATTAAGGTTCTGTCTAGGGAGTTTTTGATGAGAAGAAAGGGAGAGAGCTAAGAAGGGAAGGATAGAGAAAGTGTGCGACTTTCTTTCCTCTTGTCTGGGGGAGCTTATGAAACAAAAGAAAGGAAGTTACTATTATTTCTTTCCACTTGTCTGGAAGTTTAGAAGAAAATAAAAGAAACTTTATCAGTGTACGATATATATCTATATATATATATATACACACACAACATATTTCCCCAAGTCACATTATTACTCCATACTGATAACAGATCAGGTACATAAATTACTTGTTTTTGGTCAAATATTACACGCACTACTTTTTATGTCACTGCATCAAAATAACATTACTATTCCTATAATATAAATAGTGTAATATATATATTTATGTGAATAATTTAGGTGGTTGTGCATTCTCCTCATTGGGTAAAGTGCGTTCATATGGATACGAGGACATTAAGGATAGTGATGAAAAGAAGGTTTGAAGGGATGAAGAAGACATTTAAGAGAGTTAAATGATATGCAATCAAGTACCGTCCTATCCACCTTTGACGATGACTAACCTATCACTGACCAAACAATTGTCTAGGTGTGAAAGTCTCTCTGACTAAGACTATATTTCTCTACTTCTCATGCAGACACACAACACACACAATACATTCAAAAACACACACACATAATTGTAACCAATCAAACACTCGCAAATCAAACTCACACACCATTATACTGCCACCAATACAGATTTATGAGTTAAATCATCAAGCAAATGAACCGTTTGTTGAAATGGTACTAAAAATACTTTATTTGATTGTAAGTCTACATTCATCCATATCTTTTCTTAAATAAATTGATAATTTGTTACAATCTCTATAAATTCTTACATATATCAATCTAAATCATTCCTCCCACTACATACAAATGTGTGTGCACATTTGTTTTTTAGATAATTCAGGGTAAAGTAAGGGTTCTTATGTTTCGAATTTACAGTTGTTTTATTTTGACTCACTTCTTTCGATAATTTTTATATTTCAAATATTTTCAAGTATACATTGAAGAATACTTGGTGTAAGCTGTAAAGTAATGGGTCTTATGCAACATGTTGTTTCTCTATTTTTTGCACGTTTGTATTTTTTGTGTTCCGTCTTTTGTAAAGTTAACTAATTATACATGGTATGATGATTTTTGGGTATGGAATGATGGTTTTTTTGGTGGTTTGGATATGTATTAATGATTGTAAGTTTTGTAGACAGGTTTAGAATTTTCTAGATATCTATTTTTAAAGGAAACTCTGCCAAAATTTCTTGAAATTAGTACTGACTAGCTCGATATTTTGGTGGTTGAATATGTATTGATGATTTAGTATGTATTAATTGTTGTGGAGGTATGTGTCTTTAGATAATGTAATATTTTTCGAATTTTAATTTAATTTATCGTTACGTCGTGCCTTCAGACACGGGTTATCGCTAGTATATATATATATATATATATATATATATATATATATATATATATACACACACACACACACATACAACATATTTCCCCAAGTCACATTATTACTCCATACTAATAACAGATCAGGTACATAAATTACTTGTTTTATTTTTGTTTTGTTTCCGTAGTATATATTCCATAATTATCCTTTTTCACAGTAATTAAGTTCGCTTTATCCCAGGGCAATTTTGTAATCCTGTCATCCGCTACTATTACTAACGGATGACGGGATTCATTTTTTAATTATGACCATTGATTAGTGCATTGGAGGGTATAGATCTATTTCTCCAAAATTGATACATAGTAAATAGTTGCTATATGAATCATTTCCATATATATATATATAGAGTCTGGATCTTAAGCTCACCCCTTATCCAACTCATCCCCCTTTAGCGACGGAACCGGCGACGGTCCGTCGTCTATACTTTTAGCGACGGACAACATATAGCGTCGCTAAAAGTATAGACGACGGTTGTATGACCGAACCGTCGCCAGGTCCTGTCGCTAAAGGGGGTGAGCTCGAGTGAGATGAATAAGGGATGAGCTTAAGATCCGGACCGTAAATATACACACACACATATCAAATTCAATTACTAATTAATTCTCTCTTCTCTTCTTCACCTTGGATATCTAACAGCTTCACTACATCATCAGTTTATTTAATACAATACTTCGAATCAGAAACAATTTCCTCGTCTGGGTCTAATGCACCTTAATTGTCTTTGATTCTTATTTACTCTTTCCTGAATACTTCACAACCAGACTATATTCTACCTCCCCTTCACCAACCAACAATATGAGATCCTAAAACACCACCACTAAAGCACCCAAAGTGACTGAAGAACCATTCAGAGTGAACAAACTAGCTCAAAACAAAGACTTGCCTGATAAAGTTGGAGTCTTTAAGCCAAATCAGACTCAAGGCTCTAAAATCACAGTTAAAATAAGACAGGGAAGTCAGAACCAAAGTCTTATTCGAAGGACATGGTCGGAAGAAAAATAAATTTAGTTAAAAGGCCAAGGGTGGAACACGGTTCGTTTCATTTAGTGGAACGAGTACGGTTTCGGGGTCGGGGATACACTAGATAGACTAGAACACCGCACACTAGGGTAGCCTTATATGAGTGCTTATGCTTAAGAATTCACAAACAATTTATATACATACACATAAGTTTATAGAAGAATTTTAGTTGAATCAACAAGTTGGTTGTTCTATAAATAATTTAGTACAAATGTGATGTTTGAGAATCCAATACTAAATCGAAATATTGAAATTTGTGCACTATAGGTAAAAAAACAAAGAAATAATTCTAGAGTATCTCTACATAAGATGCTCGTATTATAAATGAACTAAAACTTTGAACGTAATTACTTGCTAATGTTTATGTAATATAATTTATTTATTATATACACGTATATCTAAAAAAACATGTTAAAAAATTTCAACTATTCCCATATCGTATCCTACTTTTTCTGAAAATGATGTTTAGCGTATCGCGCTTCGTGCCGTATTCATGTCAGTGCTGCATAGTATATTAACATAGAACAACTCGACAAAATACTCTCAATTTATTAATGCCACTGAATCTGATATGCAGGAACAATTATGGTGATACCTGGTAATCTACTATTATTATAGTGCTTGGCTTGAATCATATAACCTGATTCTTTCTATACGCGGTTTGAAATAAAATTTGTGGTGACAGAAGAAAGGAACAGAGGATGACTTAACACATATTTAGAATTTGAGTGATTGTCTCCTCTTAAGGAAAAATCTCAATCTTATCGAAGAAAACCAAACTAATTGGGAAAAACAAGCGAACTAACTGCAATCATTTTGGGAGTTCAAATTTATGTCTTTCAGCAAGACCAGGCAAGATAAAAGAACAGTAAGTTAAGGAAGCTCTCAATTGCAACAGTTAGTAAATCAAGTTTGAAATTTCTTCACACATCTGCACCAACCCACACACACAGCGCTGTCTATTAAGAATTGAACATTGCAATACGACTGCATTCTTTTTCTTGGATGTCCATTGGAAAGAAATACAACAACATTGATTTTTCACAGCACAACCTTGCTTCAGAATTTACTTTGCCATGGAACTCTTACTAAACCAACAAAAAAGAAAATACCCATTACTAGGACTCCAAATTAAACCTTTTCAGGGTCCTTCAAAATGGGAATGTGGATGCCCAAAAGGAAAGCAATTCAAGAAAATGATTTAGCACCCTCAAGACCCAATTCTTGGAAACACCAATTAAAGCACTAATCATTTGATACCAGGTACTAAGTTATTACTATTTTCACAAAAAAAAATGTACTAGTTATTACTTATTACTATTACACTGGGGTTGATTGAGCAGGATAATTTACCCTTTGCACAAGAGAGAAAGAAAAACTTTATATCTACAGAAAGCAGTAAACAATCATTATTGAGACAACTCTATCAAATTAAACTACCCGGAACAGAAATTCAAAATTATAGACAAATATATATACATACATAAAGGGAAGTTAAGATCTAAGCTAAAATTGAAGAAGAAATGGGGAAGAACCTGTTGTTTAACACCAAGAGGGGAGACTGTAATGTAAGAAACATCCCAATCATGGGAAACAAATGGGTCGCCTGCCAAAGCAACACTTACAAACCATCCTATAAGAAAATTGAAGCATAAAAAAGCCCAAGAATTTGGTAGCCACATTGGAATTGCGTACACCCCTTTTGTTAAACGTGCTTGTTTCTCTCTATACTCCCTACACGCCGACGCCGACGCCGACGCTGAGGAGTCTTGGTAAACAAAGCATTGGGATCTCTGCTAAATTGTTTCAGTAGTGACTTAAGAAGTCGGTGGATTGGAGTGGAGACAGGGAGGACGCCGGAAGACCCTGCTTTTGGGCCCATTTCTTGATATTAGAGCTGTCTTAAGCTCGCTCTGTCAGTTTTCCACTTTTCCTGCTAGTCGTGTACTACTACTACTGTGTTCTTTCTTTCTTTCTTAAAAAAAACCTTCTTCATGTCGGCAAAATAACTACAAAATTATTGATTTTGTAGTCTTAGGATTGCAATAAAATAAAATTATGAATATTATAAGCCACAATAAATTCCGATAAAAATCAATACTAGAGTTATAAATTTCAATGAAAATTAATATGTTAGTATAAATTTAAGTTCAATTTTTTCATTCGTCATGGATTCTTTCAATTTCGTCCATATATTCACACAGTTAGTTAGTGTACTAATATTAATCCAATTATGATCCTATAGGAACATACGTTAATTACAATAAAAATAAAATTCTTTCAAATTTGTCCATATACGTTAATAAATCACACAATAATATATATATATATATATACACACACACACACACACACACACAATAATTAATCACACATTTAGAGTCATAATATTAATCTATTTATGACACAATAATACCATACATTAATTATAATAAATAAAAATAATTGGAGAAATAATAGGCTCCTCAATATAAACTGAAATATCTAAAATTAATGTTTCCATAATTCTCAAAGTGTATAATTTCCTGGCAAACTAAATAGAGCAGCGCCTGATAGAAACAAATGCAGTGGGATGATGATGATATAGATGGATTATGTTCGGGAGTATTTTACCGACCTCCACTTAGGCCGAAGGCCTGATGTTAGAAGGGCTTCAGGAGACCATTGGGCTGAAGCCCATGGAGAGGTTGGAGCTGTTTGGGTCGGCGTCCGAGTCCTTTTGGGCTGGAGCCTTACCTTAGGGGATACTCCTTGGGTTCGGTGTCCGAGTCCTTTGGGCCGGATACATTACCCTGTCGTGTGGGGTTCGGGGTCGGGCCTTCGAGTCCTTTGGGCCGAAGCCCAGAACTGATGGTGGGATTGTTTGGGCCTGCACAGTGGGTTTTCCTGCGTGCAGAGTTCAAAGTCCTAATCATAATTGAATAAGGTAACTCCAAATGCAATGGTTGGATTGGATTTCACTTGCACCTTTTAAGGAGATTGTGTTGGACCCGAGTTATGGTAATTACCATGACTAGGAGTCCTAATCCGACTCGGAGAAGGATTCTAAGGTGGAGAGAGTACTATAAATATAAGGCCAAAGTTAAAATTAACCGGTAATACCTACTTTTGAGCACTAAACACTTTGCCTCCATTGTTAAACCTTGTAAACGGCTTGTACTTATTCTCACACCGGAACTATCCCCCGGCGGCACAAGTCGTCAAGCTTCTGTGTGATCTGTTATCGTGCAGGTTCTAGCGCATGGATTATGTGATTGGACGTGCCGGCAAAACTTGGCGTTAACAGATTATATATATATATATGAGTGATTTCAGTAGCAGTCTATCTACTTTTGGTTCGTAAGACGTACGTACACACACACACACACACATATATATATATATATATATATATCTTCGTGGAATGAAAACGTTGATTTAAACATCGTAGATACCCACTTAATTTGGCTTAAAAAATAAGGAATAGAAATTCGGGAAGTATAGCACCTTGGGGCCAGTCCAAAGTAAAAGAAATAGGAAAACTGACACAGGGGCAAAGTCAGCAACAGCTCAAGGCCAGTCGTAGTTATACTACCAGCTAAAGGCTAGTCGTAGTTATCGCTACTCGGTATTAATACATAATCAATCATCAATACATATCCAACCACCAAAACATCGAGCTAGCCGGTACTAATTTCAAGAAATTTCGGTAGAATTTCCTTTAAAAATAGATATTCATAAAATTCTAAACCTGTCTACAAAACTAACAATCATCAATATATATCCAAATCACCAAAAAAACCATCATTCCATACTCAAAAATCATCATAACCATATATAATTAGTTAATTTTATAAAAGACGGAATACAAAAAATACAAACGTGGAGAAAATAGAGAAACAAAATGTTGCATAAGACCCATTACTTTACAGCTTACACCAAGTATTCTTTACAATTTTCACCAAGTATCCTTCAATGTATACCTGAAAATATTTGAAATATAAAAATTATCGAAATATGTGAGTCAAAATAAAACTTGAGGGCAAGTACAGATGAAGGTACAAGTAAAGTAGTGGAGGATTTTAGTGTTTACATCTCAACATGCAGCAATATGAGGGATGACTCCCTGCAGCAAAATAATATACCAAAAGAGATGGCATCAAAAAAGCGCCAGAAGCTACACTGGGGATAACAATTTCCTTTAAATTATTGATAACTTGACTTTTTAGACTATAAACCTCACAATAAAAGCAATTTATTTGCATTGCATAATGAATTAACGTTTCTTTATAAATTTAGATCGTCTTATTTTCTCATTTCATATTAATCATATTCTAGGTTCTATAATTCCACTGTAGGCTTGACAAAAAGGAAAGATGGGAGAGAAAATCCAATATGTAACCTATATCTCCTTTTAAGTAGTAGTAATGCAGCTTTAATTGGCAGTCACTTTTAGGGCACACTGAAACTCACTTCTAAGGACTTTTTAGTCATCAAACTCTGACGGACTAAAGTTTCAAGCTTTAGTGGGTTCTTTTTCTCAAATTGTACAAATTAAACCAAGAATACTAATAACCTAGAACACAAATCAAATAAGTAAACACTGGATGTATTTGCAGACACATTGTCAAAAAAAATACACAGTAATATTTACCCCATATCATCAGCCAGAATGCATCCATATATATTCGCAACACTACATAAACCTGAAATGCATGTGAATATAAAGTTAAATTACAGTTTCTCAGTATGTGAATAAAGCTCTATCAAGCATAAAGGTACCCAAAACACTACATCAGATAACAGGACCGACTTAACTGTCATTCATTGTTCAAACTGCAATAAATCTTTTAAACATGAAGGTACCCAAAACACTACATCATTCATTGTTAACAAAGTAATACATACTCACTTACGTCGTGCCTTCAAACTGTAATAAATCCTTCACTTGAAAAATGAAAAATTAGCTCCCTGTCCTTTATTTATAAACACAAACTCAGCAGAAATTCTCAAACAATTGATAGTAAATACTCAAGCCATTGATAGTAAATACTCAAGGAGTTGCAAGTGCAGCAAAAGAGAGAGTTCTAGAAGCAAATCTAAAATATGAGAAAACAATAAGCAAGGAAAATTTGTACCTTTTTTGATTGCATTATTGTGGGTTCATAGTTAATATTCCTGCTAGATTTTTTAGTAAGAGGAAAGAAAGAGTGAGGGAGTTGGACTGTTGTTTAGTTGGTGGTTCTTGTTGGTTTAGTGTTTGGTATCTCACTGAGTACTACCACCAAATTTTCACCTTCTAAGTTCTGTTTTTCACTTATTTAGTTTTTTTTTTGATAAACTTGAAAAATTAAAATTGTTTCTAGATGGCAATTTTTTGCTAAGTTTCTTAAGACCAATTTGTACTACAATTTGCTAAGTTTCTTGGACCAATTTCTAAGTTTACTATCCCAGAGCAGGATTTGGGTTTGATTGTGGTTATTTGACATTGGGGGTTACCAGAAATGAGTTCAATCATGTTACGGTGTGAATTCTATATTGTTTGATTCATGCATAATGATGGATCTATAGGCATATTTATAGGAAAAAGAAAAACAAAAGATAATGTATATGCTAAGAGGGTCTTAGTTTTTAGATCTTCCTATGTGAGTGATAGTTTTGCTCCAATTTGTACTATAATTTGCTAAGTTTCTTAGACAACCCTCGGGGCTCAATCATATAAAAGAACGCCTTTTTCTGTTTTTCTGTACATTAATGTTGCAGTAATTGGTTTGACATGTATGAATTTAAAGTTCTTATGTTCGTAAAAATAGTGTAGAGAATTGGAAGATGCCTGGAATTTGACAATGGACGACCTTTTTTTCTCTCACTCATGTTTTGTGGGGAATACTGGAATAGATAATTCAACTCTTTAGCATGAATGTGCCTTGAGGGGAATTCCTGAACTCAGCAATTTATTTAAAGGCAAGCTTGTTCAATTTTTGGTTTAAAAACAAATAACATGAAAAGAGAGGGGTAGGGTATGTGTGAGAAATGGATCGCTTTTTTTACCAGTTTGAGCTTGCCAAGTGCACATATCAGACCATTGTATGAATTGATATCAGGAGTTAATCCAAAACCAATGCTTATTGCCTCAAAAGTCTTGTAGGCCAGATCAACATCCCATATATTTGCACAACCTAGGATTATACAAGTTCAGTGCAGCAACAGACTTACAAGGAGGATCCACTTGGCTCAAATTCTCCAGCTGATAATAGACCTAGGCACATTTCAAGATTTCAAATTAGTAAGTGAGAAAATGGTAAAATAAAAAATATAGCAGTGTAAGTCAAAAGAACCTCAAAAGACAAATACTGACAATGAGAAAAATGTAGCAAGCCCAAGTAGCAAAGCCAACGAATTTCAAAACACAAACACCATCATTGAGAAGGCCTAAAATAGTCACTTTGTTGAAGATCCAAAACACTGCACGCATACCTTCACCCCTTCCAGGAAGGAAAAAATTTGAAATAAAGCGGTATGGGCATAAGGAGTATAGCTTGGCTTATAAAATTATAGGTAACATAAAGGTTTTTTAAAGAGGTCGTTGACGTAAACTGCTAAAATCTAATTCAATAAGATGTTGTACATTGGACATAGATTACCACTCTCAACAATTTTAGCTTTTAAAGCTCATGTAAAAAGATTGGGCTGGAGGCCTTGATTCTTTTTCTAAATAATAATCTTAAATCTTATCTACCGAATTATCAACAAAAAAAGAGTTACAACCTACAATATAAAAATCACTAACCTAATACTCCAACCTTTTGACCACTGCATAAACTATACATGAAAAATAATACATGATGTATTGATGTAGTGACAAAACATCATAAGATAGCAATTACATAAAAAAATTAAATTAATGAGTGCTGAAAACACTATATATGACTGATGAAAACTAAATGAAAAGACTTACTGAATCCAAAGTTGCACAACCCTGTTTGGAGCATGCCACAACCAATGGATGTAGCGTGAAAAATGGAGAAAATAGATCTTTTCCAGTTTCTTTAGTAGTATCAGGCATAAAGGTACCCAAAAACAATACATCAGATAACAGGACCGACTTAACTGTCATTCATTGTTCAAACTGCAATAAATCTTTTAAACATGAAGGTACCCAAAACACTACATCATTCATTGTTAACAAAGCAATACATACTCACTTACGTCGTGCCTTCAAACTGTAATAAATCCTTCGCTTGAAAAATGAAGAAGAATATATACAAGATGCAGTAACTAAGCGTCACTATTTGGGCTCATTTTACTTGAAAAAAAGTAATACCTCAATTATGACTCACATATATCATATATATTGGGTCGTCAACGACAATGGAAAGACAATCAAATATTTAGCTCTAAAACCCCAAGAAAAATAAAAACCATGAATTAATCTAAACCCAACAGAAATTCTCAAACATCAATGCTCAATATTGAACACTCTCTTCTTCAAATACCCACTGAAAACTGTAGCTTAATCTAAACCCACTAGAATTTCTCAAATGTTATTCTACATGCCAAAAGACTTTAAAATTAAGAATATTCTGAACAGAAATACCTCAAAATATATTGGGACCACTATATGAGTGATAATTGGAACCACAAAATATATTGCAAGAAACATATTTTAAAAAACAAAACCAACAAAAAACAACTTAGGAATGCATAAAATTACCCTTACATTGAAGATTGTTTTACTCAATATAACTTAACATCAATAAAAGAATAGACAAAATAAGCACAATGGCAGTGAAAAATGGATGAAAATAGCATACCTCAAGTCTTGGAGAAAGAAAAAAAATGCATTTTTAAGACATAATAAAATTTTATACACTTGGACCATTAACATTGATTATTAACGGCAACACTAATACTCAATGGGGGAAAAAACAAATAAACATGATCCTACTATAAATACAAAAGCAATAATAGGCAGCATGGCTAATTTATCTATTCATTAAAAAATATAAAAAACTTTCACAAAAGAGGACTGGTAATTTTCTGAAGACCAAAATTTCGACAATTCATTATATGCCCTGGTAAGCTCGAGATAAGCACTTCTCCCAAACCTTATAGCATGCACATTCACTAAACTTTTGTAGTATTTGTTATAACAATTTTTTGCAAGCAAACAAATCCAAAGACCCATTATGTAATTTCCAATAAGGAGCTTGGCTTCACCTAGAATCATCAAATTCTGTTCCTCAGACTGTATCCAATATACAAAATAAAACATACTATAATAAATTAGCATCATGAATACAGAGAACCCAAATGAATATCCAAGCACCTCTATGTCTACAAAGTTCTACAGCCAACTCTTTAAGTTTACTTCATATCTGGGGTGAAGTCGTGTTCATTAAGCATATATATTTCTCCAAACAAATTTGGATTCCAATAATTTTTATAGCAAGCACATTAATCAATGCTAACTTCTTAAGAAACAAAATTCGGATGATACCATACCACTGACAAAAGTACTACAATAAACAACCAAACAAAAGGATGTTTACAAAACAATACACCAAACGAAAATAAATAAAGCTTGTATAGACAGCCCTAAAGATCAGAGCCAATTTATATCAGAACCAAATATTGTCCTAAAGACAGCCCTAAAGATCAGAACCAAAGAACAACCCTAAAGCAGCCAGAGCAATAGGGCATTAATCATTACATCCAAAAGCAATTTATATATCAGAACCAAATATTGTCTGTAGACATATCAAAAGAAAACATTCAAACGATAACAGATTCATTTTAATAAAATGTGGGCATTGTTATTTACAAGTGATTTTGTTAGGTGCACAAGGCATGTATAAAGAAAACAGCTAACGATTTATTAAGAAACATGGGAAATTTAATAGACATGTATAAGAAGGATTTTGTTACTCAGTGGGTCTCACAACCAAGACAGCTAACAATTTTCATAGACATGTATAAAGAAAAAAAACAGGTAATGATTGCATATACAAACTATTAAGAAACACTGGAAATTTAAGATTACATACCTTTGTCACTGGAATCCTCTTCTCATCAAGCTTCTCCTTCTTGGCCTTTACGCCTGCGCCTCGGCCAAAAGAGCCATCCTCTTTGCAGTCTTTGCGTATGGGTTCAACTTCAACAGAGTGTTGAGATTCTTCAAAGGGTTCTTCTTCATAGGAGTTCTCTTCACTTCCTTCTTAATAGGCTTCACCACACTCTGCCTTCCTTCTATAATAATCCTTCAACTTATCAATTGTCTTTAAACTTAATTAGCCAACAATTTGTTCTCTCATGTACTGTAGTCCATATTCCAATTATGAGATATTCGAAAAACTAATGGTAAATGAAAAATATTCAAGTGAGCCAAGAAGCATCCAAACAACAGTGGGCGGAGAAGTAAAATCAAAACTGCTATAAGTAAAATCTCAATTCATGGGGCAAAATTCAATAGAAGAAAATCAGAGAACCAACTCAATTAAAAATTTAAATTTTATGGGGACTATTACCTTGACGGAGACGGTGGGCGGTAAGCTTCGTGGATTCCATATGCCGTCGTAATTTCCTCTGAGACACACTTCGTCCCCGTCGCCGGTAAGCTCAGCCATATGCCGTCACTCTTCTGAATTAGAAGAAGTATCATCAACAACGGCGATAACCACCACCCCTGCTCACGTTAGGTCGCTCCCCCATCCTTTCCCCCATACCAAGATAATCGACGTGGATTCTTGGACCAGTGGGCTGGTGGGTATCGTAATGGAAGTCGAGGAAGAGGAGAGCCAAGAGGAGATGGTCTTACACCTTCGTTGATCTCGCGTTTCTCTCTGTGTGATGAGTTTCTCTCTGCGTGATGGGCTGGGTATGAGAGAGAAAAGATTTAGGAGAGTGATCGAATTGGTTGGGTCTGAGAGTTGTGTCTAAGAACGGAGAGAGCGTTTGAAATTTGAATAATAGATTCTTTGTTTCTTCATTCTTTACAGAGGAGAGAGAAAGAGCTAAGATAAAAACTATATTTTTATATTCCTTTTTCTAAAATTAAGAGTCGTAATAATTTTTGAAATAAATTTAAAATTTATATTAATTATTTAACTTTGTAAATGGTAGAGGAAGTGTTAGCTTGTAGATATATTAGAATATAAAGAGCATTCACAATAATTAAGTTATTCATTTGCCACAGAATGCATGCATGGATGATAGACTTTTCCAGATTTGTTTTGAAGATTAGAAGATATTTTCTATGCTCAGCTCAATAACTTTATATATGTTGGATAATTTTAGTGTTGAAAATTAGAAACCAATATATAGCTCATATTTCAAAATATATACATAGAATTAATTAATAATATATTTTAGAAGTAAATATAAGATATTTCATATTTAATAATTTTAGAGAATATAATAATGTAAAATACTATTAATTGATTAGTTATTTTCAAAATCAAACGAATCCCATCAACTTTAAATTTTAAAATATCTCGTTCTGAAGAAAATATATTTTGAAATTAAAAATTATTATTGAAAAATAATAATAGTTATTATGTACTAGTATTAGTATATATAACAACGTAACAACAAACAAGCAGACAAATTGAAAAATGAATGGAGGTTGCTTAATCATATATAATTATTATTAAAATGGTTGCATGTGGTGGGTTGTAATTAAGTTAATCGTCAATTTAATTTCGCCCTATCTAAGTAAGCATGCGATATATATATGGATGGTAGCTTTAACTAATTACTCCAACAAAACAAAATTTACGTTTTCATGAGTTTATTCAAACATGATGCACGTTGCATGCTAAGCAGAATGAAACATTATTATTACGTAGTATTATTATTATTATAAAAAAATAATTTTTTTTTATTTTTAAACTTTTTTAGCTCCCTAGCTAGCTACCCCTATCACACTATTACTAGTTCTAGTTTGTCAACCTTAAGCTAAAGATATGGAATCTGATTGATGGGTTTCTAATTAATTAATTAAATAAATAATATACAAACTAACGTTTAAGTTTAATTAATTATTTAGGCTGGCTGGCAAGCAAGATTAACATGGTCTAGTTGTTAACATACATACATACATAGACACTTGCACTGCAATGTCTAAATTGTTAACAGACAGACAGACAGCATGCATATAAATGCATAGCCCGGCCCCCAAGGAAAAGACATTCAACATGTTTCAAAGAATAATACAGTAATAATTATTATTATTGACAACATTTTTCCGTCTCAATTAAGTATACTACTAGTACACAACATGTCAACACATAATCTCTAAAATATCATCGAGCCAGCCTCATCTTCACATGCTCTCTCTCCCACTCTCCCTCCCCCATGTATATATTTTATGGGTGGCAATGTTTATCACCTTACACGACCTAACATAACACGATTCTCACTTCTAATCGTATATGTAATGTAATATATACACACATTTTTTTCTAAAATTATTACATGCAGAAGTTAGAATCATTCTTTTCTTAAATTTACAATATTTTTTTTATTATTCTCACAACAAAAGTGTCGTTGTAGATGTATAGCGACTATAAAATCTATAATGACACTTTTATTGTGAAAATAACTTTTTAAATTGTGAATTTAACAATTTTCTATAGATGATAATTATTAGTTATAACCATTGAACCCAATTATGTACGGTAATATTCATTTATTATAAATTTAACACCTCATTTTGTATCCAATTTTTTGTAGTCATCTTTTGTCAGAGTGTGATTGCTCTTTTTCTAATTCTATGTCCTTCGAATACTCTCTCTCTCTATATATATATACATATGTTAAAAATTATCCAATATTTTATATCAAAACATATGAAAAAATAATTTAAAATCGAGTTACTGTATCAATTGACCGATTTCCAATCGATAATCAATCAGTTCAATCCGAATTTTGATCAAAATACAACCGATTGAACCGGCCAGACCAGATTTCAAAACATTGCTTCCATGTCATACGTTAAGGCTTCAACCTTCAATTTAACAACTCATTTTGTCTAATCTGATAATATAAAGCAGGAAGGAGGCTTTTCGTATAAATAATTTTCTAAAGCGTTTTCTACTTTCAAAAATGCAATTAACTTTTAGAATAATTCTCATTTTATCTTTTTTATGATAAATTTTTTATTATTATTTTATTTAGTCTTTAAATTTTTTATTTTAATTCACATAATTTACATAACGCAGTGATTGATAATAATTTTAGCATGTATTTCAGTTTATCATTATTATTTCTTACTATTATTATGTCATCGGAATTGAATCTACCATGTATCATTTAAAAATATATATAAAACACATGTAATTTTAATATTTATAATTTTTTAAATATGACATTTTTAATTGAACCCAAGGCACATATAAAAATTTTCAGACAAATTATTATTACAACTTATATATATATATACATAAAATATATAAAAATTAAAAATAATTTTACTTTAATTTATTATATCTTATTACATATTATCAATTTACACTCTGACATTCTTAAAATGTGCCACGCTTTCCAAGTCTTTTTCTTATCTCTCTTTCAAGTTTGTTGGGTCATGATATTTCTTTTATATTGGGCCGGGTACATTGGGCTCATTTATTAATTAAGTCATTGGGCTCATTGGGCCCAATCATTATGTTGACTTCGTTTAATCCTATAAAACCGGGCTGGATCAAGGGATCAACCCTTTGGGTCATATAATATCTATTACTTTGACTTGTAATGATGATATAGTATGACAGTTGACCAAGATACCTGCTATACATTAATGAGGATGGGATTATAGTCGGCCGGCGATGTGAACAGCAACAAAAAGCAGTGTTCAGGTTTCATGCAGTCGGCAGAACCCATCAGATCAGGGGGATATGTCAGGTGGTAGTAGGTGGCACAATATTTCAGGCAAAGATATTATATCCTACCAAGGAAGTCTTCGCAAAGAGGTATGTATTACACACACAACCATAGATTATCACAATTCTCATTACATTAGATTTTATTATCCTCTTGAGTTAACCTTGTGAACAGACATACTTATTCTTACGCCTGAGCTATCCCCCGGCGGTCCGGCCGTCAAGCTTGTGGTGTTGTCGTGTTTACTGTGCAGGATCAGGACGTCTTTCGTGATTGGGACGTGGAGAAAGATCTTGGCGTTAACATTGGCGCTAGAAAGAGGGCTGAGTTCTAGTGTCTTGAGTATTTTTCAATCACTTACGTGTTTTATTCTATCCAGTTTTCATGGGGAAGAGTAGAACATCTACGCCCGAAGGACAGCCGATGGCTGTCAGTGATTCAGTACCACGAGTATCTGCCAAAGATCGTTTGGGACCAACTATAAGTGTTCATGCCAGCACAGCGTCCAAACGTTCACCTGAAGATTCCCGACCGAAGGCGGTAGGCAAAGCGAAACGTAAGCTAGTATTCCCGACGGAGAATGAGATTGGCCATGGTCGGAAACGAGTAGAAGGCACCTCGCCTAGAACTCGAAACCGAGATGACCAGAACGCAAAAGCCTCCCGGTTGGCAAAGATGGCGGATGAAGCGGATAAAGTCATGGAAACACTTTTGAAACAACGTCAGGATATAGCTGAGCAAATGGCTCGAATGGCAGAGTTAAGAGAAGAGGAGCTCAGTTATGTCCAATTCGAAGAGCAGGGGCATCGGAGTGGAAAAGAACCTGCTCATTCAATGCGAGAGTCTCTAGGTCGAATTAGGGAAAGAAGAAGGTCTCGGAGTCCTACTCCTCAGAGATCGAAGAAGGTATATCTCCCTGTCGAGTCCGGAGAGCAGGGACGAAGTCAACGAAGAGGTCGATCCAGGGATCGCACTCCGGAGCATGCAAAGAGAGCACTTGTCATTGCACATTCTCGCCATAGTGCCCGAATTCAAAGGCGAAGTATATCCAGAGGACATACTCCCGAGAGTCTACTGAGGGTACCCCGTCCTGTAGATACTCGTCATAGGAGAAGCCCCTCTAGGATGGAAGGTTCTGTTGAAAAAATCCGATCTGCTCACAGAAAGAAAGAATTGCCGGAGAAAGAGGCATCATCTCAACCAGAAGGCGTGGAGTATCTGGTTAAAGAATTGAAAGAGCTTCAGAAGCAACTCGCCGAAGTGCAGAAAACCAAAGACACTCCGGGAAAAAAGGCATCCCCTTTTTCTGCGGAGATTCTTAGTGAAAAAGCTGATCCCACCAAGAAGTTGCCCCATATCGAGAGTTATGATGGATCGGGGGACCCTTACGACCATAGTCAGGCGTTTGACCGACTCATGGACTACTATGACTTTAGCGATGCAGCTAAATGCCATACTTTTGTCACAACACTCAGAAAAGATGCCCGACAGTGGATGGGGACCTTACCCTCAGATTCTATCTCATGCTGGGAAAATATGTGCAACAAGTTTCATGCCCGTTTTGGGAGCAACAGAAGAAGGGGAAAACCAACTGGTTCGTTGGCTCAAGTTCGACAATCCTCTAATGAGTCTTTGGGCCAGTATGTGAAGCGGTTCCGAGAAGTAGTCGGCCAAGTGGCAGATTTGAATGATCTACAAGCTGTGGGGCTGTTTCAGAATGGGTTAGATCTGGTCAAATCGGAAAAGTTGGTGAAGAAACTTATGTTTAACCACCCGAAGAGTCTCGCCGAAGCCTTTGACAAAGCCGAAGATTATATCGTGGTAGAAGAAGCCATGAGCAGTCTCAAGCGTCCTTCAGATCGGCTTAAAGAGACAGATTGGGATAAAACCGATGCGGACCAGAAGAAGAATGAAGGGAGTAAAGACCGCCACGATGGCGGGTCAAAGAGATACAACAATTGGAGGCAAGGTGGAGGACGTTCGTCCGCTCCACCTCAGAGGGTGAATATAACTTACACGGCACTCAATGCAGACAGGGCTGTTATTTTGGATCAGATCAAAAATCAACCTTTCTTCGAGCCACCTCGAGATAACATCAAGCCCGGAAAAGGCAACCCTCGCAAATATTGTGATTATCATCAAACTTCGGGTCACGATACTAATGACTGTGCCAGTTTGAAAGAATTTATTAAAAGAAAGGTGCAAGGTGGAGCTTTAGTTCAGTTCGTGGCTGCCAGAGATAATCAGCAGCAAGATCAAGCGCCCGTCCAGGCAGCTCAACCAGTTCAGCAGGCGTTACCGGCTACGGGACAACCTGCCAGGCATGTGATCGATGTCATCACCGGGGGTACTTCTGGAAAGCTAGTTGGGAGAAAACGCCGAAGTTATTTGGATTCGGTCATGTCGGTAGCGGGTACCTTCCCGAAGATCGATAGACCTTATCCGAATACTATAATCTCTTTTACTGATGAGGATTACCCTTCAGAAGTCATCGAGCCGCACGAGGGATCATTGGTGCTCACTGCACAGGTGGGTTCGGTGGACATGAAAAGGATGATGGTGGATAATGGGTCTTCTGTGGATATCCTGTATGCCCACGCTTATCAAAGGATGAATTTAGAGGGGCAAAAAATGGAAATAGGGCAGGAGGCTCCTCTTTATGGTTTCAGCAATGATCCGGTTAAGGTGGCAGGAACCATTGAGCTACCAGTCATATTTGGAACGACCCCTCAACAGGTAGAAATTATTTGCAAATTTTATGTTGTGCATGTGGATTCTGCTTATAATGCTATTTTGGGGAGACCCACTTTAATTGCTTTGCAAGCTGTGACATCAATACCTCATTTCAAAATCAAATTTCCTACTGCTCATGGGGTTGGTGAGGTGAAAGGAGATCTGGATCTGGCCAGAAGGTGTTACCGAAATGCTGTTATTACTTCGGGAGTCGGAGTATCGAAACAGCAGCAAACCATGGCGATAGAGATCGAGCCCTTCACCGAGAGCAGCTCCGAACCGATGGTCACGCCAGCTGAGGAGACAGAAGAGATAGAGCTCATTCTAGGCAAAGAGGATAAAACGGTGAAAATAGGTTCGGGCTTGCCGGAACCTCTCCGGACGAACCTCATAGAGCTCCTGAGGTGTTTTGTTGATATTTTCGCATGGGAACCTCAGGATATGCCTGGAGTTAGCAGGGATATTGCAGAGCATCGATTGGAGGTGGATCCGTCAAAGAAGCCGGTTCGACAGAAGAGAAGGATCTTTGCACCAGAGCGTCAACGAATCATAGACGACGAGATTGCAAAACTGTTATCAGCGGACTTCATCTTTGAAATAGACTACCCACAATGGATGGCTAATGTGGTTCTGGTCCAGAAACATAATGGCAAATGGCGAGTCTGCATTGATTACAGTGATCTGAACAAGGCCTGTCCGAAGGATTTCTACCCGCTGCCCCACATTGATCAGCTCATAGATGCCACTTCGGGGTATGCTTTATTAAGTTTTATGGATGCATTTTCTGGGTATCATCAGATCTCCATGTGTAAAGAGGATATACCGAAGACGGCGTTCATTACGCATCGTTCAGTATATGCCTATAAGAAAATGATTTTCGGCCTCATTAATGTCGGAGCCACTTATCAGAGGATGATGAACCATATCTTCAGATATCAGTTGGGCATGAATATTGAGGTGTATGTGGATGACATGATTGTTAAAAGCATGTTGGTACATAAGCATTTGGATGATTTAGAAGAATGCTTTCAGATTATTCGTCATCACAACTTGAAGCTTAACCCCACTAAGTGCACTTTCGGTCTGGGTGCCGGTAAATTTCTGGGTTATCTCGTCAGTCGAAGAGGAATTGAAGCCAATCCGGAGAAGATTCAGGCGATCCTGGACAAGAAAACTCCTCAGTCATTTAAAGATGTTCAACGTCTGACTGGAAGGATTGCAGCTTTGCGGAGGTTTATGTCCAAGTCGGCCGAAAGATGTTTACCGTTCTTTAGTACATTGAAAGGGCCGAAAAATTCAAAAACGTTCCAATGGACTTCAGAATGTGAAGACGCTTTTCAAGGCATCAAGTCCTATTTATCTTCGGCACCTTTGCTGGTGAAGCCCGTCCCTGTCGAACCTCTATATTTGTACCTCGCAGCTAGTCCGTTGGCAATAGGAGCCGTTTTGGTGCGTGAAGTTGGGGGCAAGCAGCACCTGGTTTATTATGTGAGCCATGTCCTTCGGGATGCTGAAACCAGGTACCCAAACATTGAAAAGTTTGCTTTCGCTTTAATAACTGCTAGTCGAAAGCTTAGGCAATACTTCCAAGGTAGACTGGTAATAGTATACACGGATCAGCCTTTAAAGAAGATTATGGGCAAGCCAGAGGTATCGGGGAGATTAGCTGCATGGACGATGGAATTGTCTCAATTCTTCATTGAGTATCATCCCCGAACCTCCATCAAAGGACAAGCCTTAGCTGATTTTATGATCGAGTGTTCATTTTATGAAGCTGATGAAGTCGTGGTCGAAACTGAAGCATCTGACAGGGCAGTTGTCGTCCTTCAGCAGAAGGAGAGTTCGTGGACGCTGTTTGCTGATGGGTCTTCTACTTCGGACGTCAGTGGAGCAGGGATTATTTTGAAAGTCCGGAGGGATTCAAGGTGCAATAGGCTATCCGATTTCAATTCAAAGCGACGAATAATGAAGCTGAGTACGAGGCAGTGTTGGCCGGTTTGCGACTAGCAAAGAGTCTTGAAGTACAGAGAATAGTCATTTTCAGTGATTCTCAGTTAGTCGTTAAACAATTTACTAGGGAATATGAAGCTCGAGGCCCAAGAATGATCAAGTATTTGAAAGAATTAAAGGATCGACTTCAATATTTCTCATCCTATGAGTTTCTAGGGGTCGAGCGTAGCAACAATGCCATTGCTGATGCACTTGCCAAACTAGCTACTACGGATGTTAATGTTTTTGAAGGATCAGTATACCTGGAAATTCTACAACATCCTAGTGTTCATCATGAAGTGGTAACGTGCATTGACCGAACCAATTGCTGGTTGACTCCCTACCTGGAATATTTGGCTGATGGCGTCTTACCTTCGGATCGGATGCTCGCTAAGAAAATCAAGTACAAAAGTGCTAATTTTGTTCTAATCGATGGGGATCTCTTCTGAAGGGCCTTCTCGTCTCCGTTATTGAAATGTCTGACTCCATCAGAAGCTGAATACGCTCTCCGAGAAGTGCATGAAGGAATTTGTGGCGACCATATGGCTGCTAAGTCATTAGCCTATAAGGTACTTCGTCAGGGGTACTACTGGCTTACAATCTTCAAGGAAGCTACCGAATATGTAAAGAAGTGCGAGAAATGCCAGCTAAACAGTCCAATACCGCATCAGCCACCGGAAGAGCTATACTCGATCTTATCTCCTATACCCTTCGATGTCTGGGGGGTTGATATATTGGGTCCACTACCGAAAGCAAAGGGTCAGGTTAGTTTTGTTATAGTTGCCATAGACTATATGACCAAATGGGTAGAAGCAAAGCCACTTAGGTCAATAACGGAACAGGAATGTTTGAAATTCATGAAAGAATCAGTAGTATTCCGTTTCGGAATTCCTAAAGTGGTAGTATCAGATAATGGCCGTCAGTTTGTTGGATCGAAGTTTGAAGCTTTTTTAGCAGAATTGGGGATCCAGGACAGAAAGACTTCAGTGGCTCATCCTCAATCAAACGGACAAGTTGAAGTGACCAACAGAACGCTATTGAATGGGATCAAGCGTAGACTGGACGAAGCTAAAGGCAGATGGCCAGAAGAGCTATTAAGTGTATTATGGTCCTATCGAACTACTCCGAGGACTACAATAGGGGATTCACCTTTCAGATTGGCCTATGGTACTGATGCCTTAGTCCCAATTGAAATTGGATCCCCAAGTTTTCGAGTCAGTCATTTCAATGAGATCTACAACAAGGAAGGACTGAAGACCAATCTTGATCTGTTGGAAGAAGTCAGGGAAATAGCCTTAATCAGATTGGCGGCATATCAGCGAAGAGTAGCCAAGCATTATAATAAGGGGGTAAAGCTTCGTAGGTTTGAAGTAGGAGATTTCGTTATCAGAGAAGTCGAAGCGTCTACACCTCAGAATCTGGGAAAACTGATGCCAAATTGGGAAGGACCCTATGAAGTCACTGAGGTTCCGAAGCCGGGAACTTATCGTTTGAAGACATTAGATGGCTCAGTAATTAAAAATACTTGGCACGCTGGAAGACTCAAAAAGTACTTTCAGTAGATTTATAGTCAGCTCGTCTGAAGTCTGTAAATATCTACAATCATCATCAATAAAAGATCATCTTTTACCTCAGACAAGTTTTGTCTTTGTTGCTGCTCAATTCATGGGTGATAGGAGGTTCGGGAGGACTTGCTGACCATTCGATGGTAGCCTCTTCGGCAGGTGGTCACTATTTGGCATTGTCAGGCCCTTCGGGGTAGGCAATTGTCGCCACTATTTGGCATTATCAGGCCCTTCGGGGTAGGAAATTGTCGCCACTATTTGGCATTGTCAGGCCCTTCGGGGTAGGCAATTGTCGCCACTTAGACCTTGTCAGGCCCTTTGTGGTAGGCAAGTGTCATCTTTTAGTTATGTTAGGCCTTTCGGGGTAAACAAACTTTCAATAAAGCAAATCTGTCTCACACTTCGGTAACTGATAAGTATCCCTTTACTTTGTCACTTGAATTTCTTCTAAGTGTTGAGTTCGGAATGCCTCAATATTTAACATCACTTTATTTGTCATATGATTTGCTTAATTGTTAATCAACAACTCGAGTTAAATCCTCGAAGGAGTTTTTTTATACATTTGTCCGTATTAATTCAAGTAGAAATGTAGACAGAAAGAAAATACACTGAAGTCATAAAGGAAAAGATCACTTTTCATTAATATTTGATGTATTTACAAAAATGATTAAATTACAAAAGCTCCTATTTTTAAGCAGCACCCTCATCATCCGAAGAGTCGAGCAAGTGTGGATCTAAATTAGCTTTGAACAACTTATCCTTGCCACGACTTCTGCAGAGCTCGTAGCTTTCCGTATGGATCCTCATTATTTCTCCATTTATTTCATCCGAATTCCGATACTCTTCACAGATTTCTTTGCGAAGAGCATCAGTCAAAGGAGGCCCAAGGTCCCGAAGAGCCTTGAGTTCTCGGATCTCCTGTTAGAGCTGCTGCCGAATGGTTATTTGACGTTTTTCTTCCCGCTCCAGATCATGGATTGTCTTGGTTAAGATCTTAGCATCGGACTTCAGCTCACTGATCTCGTTCATCCTTATTTCGCTCCTCAGAACCAAGTCAACGTTCATCTTGACGATCTCGGCGTGTTGAACCTTAGTCGACTTCAGTTCTTCATTGGAAATTTTCAAATCGTCCTTGGCTCGGGCCAAATCTTTATGAAGACCTTCATTTGTATGAAGGATGCCTTCACGTTGGGTCCTTTCCCGAGCCAAGGTTGATTTTAAGATGGCATTCTCCTTCTTCAGCCTTTCCTCCTCGGATTCAGCCTCGAGAGATCGTGGACGCAGACGCCCGAACACAGCACTTGCCTACACATGTTCGATGTTACTCAATCAGTTCGAGATACACAAATACAAACATAAGTATGAAAAGGAAGGAAAGAGTCATTTACCTTCACCAAATAGCTCATGCCTTCATTAAGCAAATCCTCATTCGAACTGTTACCGAATCGGTGGTCATCGGTCTCGCGAACGAAGGCCTCGAACAGTTGGAAGGGGAAGTTGGCATTGAATTGGGGCCACATAGTTGGCGAACCCATGGCATCATGCTGGAATTCGGTGGTCGTTTGTCTTTGAGGGGAGAGCACAGGCTGACTGCGAACCGGAGATGGATTCACAGGCACTGCTTCTGGGGGAGTAGATCGAGCGGGTATAGGCTCGGGGGTCGAAGAAGGGGCAGAAGTGGCTTCAGGTGTTTGAGTTGTGGTTGGAGTTAGTTGTTGTTGAAGTTGGAGGGACGCGGAGTTCTTCGGCAGTAAGTGGAATTATCTTCGTCCTTATCTTCTTGGCACGAAGAACTCTTGCCCTATCTTGGGGAGGTATATCAAGTAAACTCCTCTTTTTTGGGGTCGGTTTGGAGGGTACTGTAATGGACTCGGTTGGAAGAGCAGGTTGTGGAATTGCTTTAGGAGCGGTAGTTTGTGGATCTGCCTTAGGAAGAATCTCTTCATCACTTTCAGGATCTGCCTCGTGGCGGACAGTCCTGACCCTTTTAGCCATCTTCTTCCTTCGGCGGGGTCGGAGAACTTCTTCAGGAATGAGAGGTTCTTCGGCTTCAGGCTCGTCATTTTGAGGGGGGATGGTTGGTGGGTCGGAAACTGGGGGGTTTGTTTGGGAAGACTCTTCAACAGGAAGTTCTTCATTAACCTCCGAAGTCTTTCCCGTCAGAAAATCTTCCAAATCTCTTACTTCCGAAGAAGTTGGTTTGATCAGAGACACTGCAAAATGACCATATATTAAAATCCAAACCATTCAAATACGTCAAGAGACTATATTACAGAGTTGTACAGAACTTACATTTATGATCATACAGCCAAGCTTGTTTGGTCAGCAGAGTGAAACTCCACTCTTGTGGAGGGATCTTCTTCAGGAACTCAGTCATCTCCCTCACTCGCTCTTCGGGAATGTCACCGAAGTCAGCAGAGATCCTGTCCGAGACGGTCCATTCGGGAAGAGAAGAGATCTCTGGTCCATTAATGAAGAACCATTTCTCGTGCCAACCTTTGTTGCTCGAGGGGGTGCTCATCAGGGGCCTCTTCTCAAATCTAGAGTTTGGGCGCGGCGATTGTTTGCTCAGCATCTTAAACCCTTTTTCTCGAGATCTTCCAGCTGAGAAGAGGGTGAAGAATAGATCAACAGAGGGGGTAACCCCTAGCTCGTGACAGAAGACAATGAATGCCAGAATGTGGATGTAAGAGTTGGGCACCAGTTGTGCGAAGCCCACTCCTATAAACCCTAGGAGGGTAATGATGAAGGCGTGAAGGGGTAAGCAAACCCCCTTTTCCAGCAATGTAACCGGCATGGCGACCCAACCGCCTGGTCGCTGGTACATGCGCTCTTCAGGAGCAGGAGCCCTTATAGCATACGTATCCGGAATCCTGTATCGAGTCCGAATTAAACATATTTCAGACTCAGAGATGTTGGAAGAGATGTTGGCATGGGGAAATTGTTCCTCATCCTTAAAGAAATCAGTGGGTGATGGTGGGTTTGCGCTCGAACCCTCTTGATTAGGGTTTGAGCGAGAGGAGCTCGAAGGTATCTGGCTTGGATTCACCATTGTTGAGATCTGGAAAGCTAGAGAGAAAGTTTCTGAGAAGCAAGAGAAAGCTCAAAGGTTCGAATTTCAAATCAGCAGGTAAAACCGTCAAATTGGTAAAGTTTGCTTTCTTATACTGACGGTTACACAGTAAACAAGGCCGGCACATTAATTATCAGTAATGATGAGAATTTGAATGAGACGTGTTTGGGTGACCTTTGGATATCTTGCTAATTTGGGCCTATCTGTGGAGTTTCTAATTAGTAACCCATCCTCTTCAAATTCAAATCCTTTATCAGAATGAGCCTATTGCTCTGGGCATCCTGCCATCTCTTATCCTATTTTACACATCAAAGTGGGTATGCTTCAATTATTTCTCATTTGTGGGCCTTTATTAAATTTTGATATCATGGACCATTTATAGTTTTCTATTAAACATCCTGTTTAACTAAAAAACTAGGGGGTAATGTTGGGTCATGATATTTCTTTTATATTGGGCCGGGTACATTGGGCTCATTTATTAATTAAGTCATTGGGCCCAATCATTATGTTGACTTCGTTTAATCCTATAAAACCGGGCTGGATCAAGGGATCAACCCTTTGGGTCATATAATATCTATTACTTTGACTTGTAATGATGATATAGTATGACAGTTGACCAAGATACCTGCTATACATTAATGAGGATGGGATTATAGTCGGCCGGCGATGTGAACAGCAACAAAAAGCAGTGTTCAGGTTTCATGCAGTCGGCAGAACCCATCAGATCAGGGGGATATGTCAGGTGGTAGTAGGTGGCACAATATTTCAGGCAAAGATATTATATCCTACCAAGGAAGTCTTCGCAAAGAGGTATGTATCACACACACAACCATAGATTATCACAATTCTCATTACATTAGATTTTATTATCCTCTTGAGTTAACCTTGTGAACAGACATACTTATTCTTACGCCTGAGCTATCCCCCGGCGGTCCGGCCGTCAAGCTTGTGGTGTTGTCGTGTTTACTGTGCAGGATCAGGACGTCTTTTGTGATTGGGACGTGGAGAAAGATCTTGGTGTTAACAAAGTTGTACTTATCATTTGCTTTAACTTTATTTCCGACGGCAGAATAAATTAAGTTAATAAAAGTAATATAAATTTATTATTTAATAATATTAATTGATATTTTTATTTAATATTTAAAAAATATATCTCAAATTTACCTTGAAAATTAAACTTTAAAGGAATAGTAGAACAATATATCAGAATGGCGTACGTATGAATTTGGTTCTTAATAAAATATGAGCTCGTCTCCAAAACTTTACTGTTTGGTTATGTTAAAAAACTGGCTATCCAATTGTAACCCAATTCTGCTAAATCCCTACAAAATTATGGGATTTGGCTAGCCTCGATTATACTTTGCCTCTAATTTCATTCAATATTTTAATTATTTGATTTTAATAAATTAATTTGGTAATAATTATCAAAATGCGTTAATAGATAGTTGACTATATTAAGATCAATAAAAATATTAAAAATATTATTATCGTTAAAAGTTTAAAAAAAATTTCAATCACTGAAATTAATTTTAATAAAAAATCTACATGTTTATCAAATAATAAAAACATATCAAATTATTTTTATTTTTAGAACAAGTATACTACTCAATATTATAAATTAGTTGATTAGTCTTGATTCGAATCATACTATCTAAAATTTTAAAAAAAGTGTGATGTATAATTGAATAGAAAGTATAATGGAGGGGAGCTTAATCCAAAAATATCTATTTGTGTTTTAGCAGAGAGAGAGAGAGAGGATATAATATTCTATTTGGTATTAAAGATTTTATTATTTCCTCCTAAATTAGTTGTCTTCATTTCTTATTTGATTATAAATAAATCTCAACTTATGGAAGGTATCTCTTTTCTCTTATTATATAAAAGTAGACATTTAATAGAAAATATTTTTTTTAAAAAAAAGTTTGACTCTCTAAGAATTACAATATTATCTCATTATCAATCAAATATATCATTCATTCATTATTACAATATCAAAAATCAATCGAATTTCATAAATAAATATTTGATAGTATAATTTTTTTGAAACTCTATCCAAATTTTAACACCCAAATCTCACAAATAAATTTCTTAAGAATTGAATGAGGACGAAAATCTTTACATCGAGAATAAATAATACTCTCTCCTATTCAGATTAATTGATTTTTTAGAGAGTTTGATTTTATTCTATATAAGTGTCGTTTTGAAATCTCTGTACAATATTGCACTATTTTTTCCTAATTTACCCATCTATTTAATATGCTTAGTAAATACAATTGTGGAGAGAGAAATAATTAATTAGGGACAATTGTGGAGAATAAAAAAGATACAATTGTAAAGAGAGAAATAATTAATTAGGGACATAAAAGATATTTTGTATTATTTCTTAATTTGAAACTCTGTCCCATTTCTTAAAATATACTACTACTATATAGTATATGCAGGAAGAAATTAAATGGGGGATTAAAATCTTTACATCTAGAATATATAAATATGGATAGATACCCTTTAATTAATTATTATATTATACATAAGTCTAAAACATTACTCCCTATAAAGTATCTTAAATTTATCCCTCCATTCCTTTCTAATGAGTAATGGAGTAAGTACCAACTCCCTTCCTCCTTTATTATATAGTTTTTTTAGTGACATTTTTTTTTTGTTTTTATATGTTGTTTGTAACTTAAAAAAAATATATTAGTGACTTGATTTATAAATATAAAATATGATTTTGTTTCTCTTTTATTTTTTTAACAAATGAGAAACAAATCACCGCTTAAAATTAAGTTATTAATTTTTTCTTAAAATTTATAAACGACAGATTAAATATAACAATTTTTTCTCTCTTAAAAGTGAAAGACAAATAAATAAAAAGGAAATAAAGGGCTAATTCCAATGATGCCCTTCTTAGAGGGTCAAACAACACGAACACGATATATTCTTCTTCATTTGTTCATTCAACTAAACACAAACAAACACCTAAGATTTGAAACACAGAGGATCCCAGCTCTTTGCCAAAAGAAAGGACCCCACATTCACTACCAATAATTGATCATTCTCCTAATCCGCTCTGTATTCTTGCTGGCAACCTTCTACTTCTTCTTCTTCCTCCTCCTCCAGTCCTTCGATTCTCTCTCCTCCATTCTTCTTCTTAAACCCTCACCCTTATATATGTATCCCCCCTCCTCTCTCTCTCCTCTCTCATAAAAAGCTCAATCCCGCCCACCAAAAAAACCCTTATGCTCTAACACAACCCAAAAAACAGCAAATTAAAACACCATGATTCCTCAACTCTGTCTTATGGTCTTCTCAATTCTATCATTTTCAACCCTTTTATGGCTCTCAAGTTCTGAATCAGCATCTATATACGATGTACTTAAATCTCACGGTTTGCCCATGGGGTTGCTCCCAAAGGGTGTTACGGACTTCAGCGTTGATGATTCTGGGAGATTCGAAGTTCATTTGGTTCAAGCTTGCAATGCCAAGTTTGAAAATGAATTGCACTATGATCAAAACGTTTCGGGCACTTTGACTTACGGCCAGATCGATGCCTTGTCGGGTATTTCTGCCCAAGATTTATTTTTGTGGTTCCCGGTGAAGGAAATTCGGGTTGACGTTCCCAGTTCTGGGTTGATATACTTTGATGTTGGTGTTGTTTCTAAGCAATTTTCTCTCTCTTCCTTTGAAACTCCAAGGGAGTGTTTGGCTGTTCAGTTACCGGATCTGCAGGTTCAGGGTGGGAGGAGCCTCATTAAACAAGCTGCTTATAAGGTTTTCTTTCTTTTTCTCTTCTTTCGTTGGTCAGTCAATTCAGGGTTTTAGATTTTAGAAAGTACGTATGTGTTCGGGTTTATTGGAATTGTTGATTTTGACCAGGCAATTAATGACAAAAGTTTTTAGGCACTCTTTGGGAGCAGGGAAGTCATGTTGGGTTAACATTTTTATGGACTCTGATTCCAGTTTAATGCTTCCAAATGCAGGGTCATGTTTTGCATTGAAATTTAAGCTTGTTATTCTGTTATACATTATTATGAATAATTAGAGAATTCTCAAGAAATAGGGGTCATGTTTTCTAATTAAATCTAGGCTTGTGATTCTGCTACGCATACGAGTATGAAATACTAGAGAATTCTCAAGAAGTTTATCTGTTTGTATCAAATTAAGGTTGGGGAATTTACAATTATTTTTAAAAAAGATGATTCTGGTCAAGTTTGTTAAATTACCTAGACTTTTCTATGATTTTTGCTCTAGATTATATTGGTTGACAATGTGAAATAAGAGTTAGTCTTGTTTGTTTTTCCCCTCAAATTAAAAATTATAATGAAGCAACTTAAATAAGCCTGTCTATCTATTAGTTTCAAGAAATTATGAGCCTTTATGCTTTTAAGTCTTGGTTACGAGTGGTCACCCCATGCTTGATTGAGCTTGTGTTGTAGTATTCCAGTTATATGGTGTTATTGGTGTTATTGCAGGGTTCAACAGGAAATTTCAGATACCAACTTGATCATAAAGATTTAGCAAGGGCTATTTTGTGAGTTTTCAGGTGGGGGTTGCACGATAGCTCAATCAAGTCATGGGTATTCCATTCCTTGTATATACATGGTCTTCAGAAAGTCTGGTTTAGCAGGTCCTATGCTTCATTCTAGTGTGCTTGCTTGCTGTTTTTTGTATAGTACAGAGTCTGCAAACTAGTGACGCCAGCTCCTGTTGCTTCAACAATTACTGGTGAATTTTGCTGAGAGAAAGGTAGTCAGGCAAAATATGCAAATCATGGGTGTCTTATAAAGTTTAAAGAACGGAAGAATACTTATGGGAGCATCAGGTCAAGGTTATGATCAGGTGATGAGCCTGCTAAAGTTTGTTTTCTGTGTTGAATTCATTATGAATATAGATGTAAACATTTACTTGAATCAAATCTCTTTTTATAGTATAATTTTTAGTTGATGAGACATACATAATTCCCTGGTGGAAGAAATAATAAATAGAATGAACTTCTTTTTTTGGCTTTTGCATCTATAAAGGTGGTGCTCTTTCCTTTTCTTTGCTTCAAGTCATCACCAGTTTGTTTTTTTATTTAGGCAGGTGCTGGAAGAAGTCGATTGGAATTTTTGTTATTAGAGTTAGTATTTGTTACTTTCGTTGACAGGTATAATGTTACATTCATACTTAGAAGTAAACCTCTTTATACGGCTCGTATCAATTACTTAGACAGCTATGATAACCAAATTTGATACTCAACATGAAAAAAACAACTGTAGAAAATGATTTGTCAGCTAAATCTGTTGGAAGTTGTGGTTGCCAGTGGTCAGACAGGCTGGTCCAATTTGATTTCAAAATAGTATAAAATTTTATATTATGAAAAGGAATCTACCAGATATTTGCTTACTGTTCTTCTCTGTTGTATTTATATAAGAAAACAAACTTATTACTGCAGATTTTCTGGTCGCACAAGCAAAGTGAAGCTTGGCTTGAAAAGGGAGAGCAATAAAAAGATGCAAGATTGAAGTTTTTAGGAATTTTTTCTTAGACCTTTCTTTCATTTAATAAGTTGCATGTACATAACTCTTACATAAATATATTATACTTTAATTGACTTGTCTCATTAAAACATTGTCATGAAAAATCCATTAGGATAAAGAAAAATTATGACCAAGGAAAAAGATTACAGTCTCCCCTTCAAAAGGAATTTATTATTCCTTGATGAAATGTTGTGTTCAATCGACGCATTCCGATCTTATTACGAAGTTTTGCAAATGTTCAACATTTGGTAGCGATTTTATAAATAAGTCGGTTAGATTATTACATGATCAAATTTGATACATGTCTATATCACCTTTTTTTTGTAGCTCATGTGTGTAAAATAATTTAGGTAAAATGTGTTTTGTTCTATCTCTCTTGATGTATCCTCTTCTAAATTGAGCAATGTATGCAATTTTATCCTCATACATAATTGTAAGAATGTCTTTGATTAATGGTAATCTGCATGACTCTTGAATATGTTGAACAACTGTTCTCAACCAAACACACTCTCTACTTCTTCATGTATTGCGAGAATTTCTGAGTGATTTGAAGATGTAGTTGTCATGGTTTGCTTTGTGTATTTTCAGGATATAATCGTGTCACAATATGTAAATATATAACCTATTTATGATCTCCTATTGTGTGGATCTGATAAATATCTTGCATCGATATATCTAATCAATTGCGACGTTAAATCTATTGGATAAAATAACCTAAGATCTATACTTCCACGGAGGTATCTCAAAATGTGTTTGATTTAGGGGTGAGCATTTAATTCGTTTTTTCAGTAACCGAACCGATTTGAATCGGCCAGTTCGACACAAAGCGAAATCGATTCGGTATCAGTACATATAATCGGTATATACTAGTTATTCGGGACTAGGTTTGAGAAGTTTTTTTGTGGCTTCGGTATGTACCGTACCGAACCGATGTACCGGTTAATTGAATTAAGTTTTTATTTCCTAATTGTAAGCCTTATGCCTTTATCCCAAATTAAAACTCAGAGTTCTGTCTTTATCCTAAATCAAAACTCATAAGTCAGATTTCGTCTCGCTCTCGTCTCCGACTGAGAATCCTTAAGCTATGGAAGAAGATGAAATGGATAATATTTTCAAAATTAAGCCAGCTCACTTTGAGGAATCGATGAAATATGCCCGAAGGAGTGTGACTGAGGCAATCTCACAGGTTCATATCTAATTTTTGATTTACAAATCGCACTGATAGCGCAACAACTTCTAGAGCTTCAGATTTGTTCGCCCAACGGGTAAACTGCTTAATTCTTCGAACTAATTAATAGAGACGTAATTAAATATTGTGTTTGGGTTTCAATTACCTACTGAAGGTAGTGTCGGGAATGGTGGAGAGAGGGGAAGAGGGACATTTTTATTCACCGGTTGCTATGTTTCTTTAAATGACATACTTAGGGGTGAGCATGATGCAGTCTGAAGCCTCTGCACACGAAATCACTTAAGTGCTGTTTGACAAATTCAAAACCGCACATGAAACCGCTTGTGATTGGTGCGATGTGGTTTCGGTTCTAAAATCAATTGAAACAATAAAATTTTATGCAATTTAAATTAACAATTTAGCATCACACAATATTAAAGTTATAAAAGAGATCAAAGCAAAGGCACATAAATTTTTATCCCTCGTTCTACTCATGATTTGCCTAATTCCAATAATTTCAATTCTTTTAACCATAAAAAATATTGAATCCATATATATATATATAATTTATGAAGTATATATACATATATATGCTCAAGCACTGGGTAGTCCAATAATTTTTTATAATTAAGGGATAATTGTATGAAATTTATATGGCGATGGTGATCATGTAGATCGATACCATCCAAATTCAAAATTAGTAGCTTAATTTTTATGGGAGGTTCATTACACTAGGTTAAATGAAACATCTCTCCTGTAATAGTATTGTATAATTAATTAATTTTTATTGTGCGGTTTGGTTTCAGTTTTATGCGTGCGGTTTTGGCTAATAACCAAACCGAAACCGTAAATTTAATTTTTTTAACCCACTTAAAATCGTCACATACATCGAAACCATTGGTGCGGTTTGTGCAATTTCAATTCTAATTTGGTTCCTTGCTTAACCCTAAGCATACCTGATTACTTTGATTTCTGTATGTATTATTAGTTTCATTATTGATGATTATGATTTGATTTGATTAATACTCCCAGGATGTTTATTTGTATATGAATAAGTTGGTAAATGTATTTAATTAATAAGTTGGTAAATGTACTAAAGATTTGATTAATTTATTAATGTGGAAAACCCATAATCAATACTATTGAGACCTTTTTTTCTTGAGCACTACTAGTCAAATGATTGAACACCCAATTGATTGAAAGTATGGTTGAAAAACAATCGGTACAAAATTAAGTAAAATCGCTATCGATATCCAGTTTTGAGTGGATTCAGTAACCTGTTCGGTCATGTCCAATACGGACCGGTTACCAATGAACAACCCTAGTTTGTTCCAATCCCGATGTCTCTTAGTCGAAGAAAAATTATATCTTGCCAACAAGTTGACAAAAAAAGTAATATCGAGTCATGTACAGTTTGCAAGATACTTAAAAGCACTTATTGCACTTAGGTATGAAACTTCATGTCCAAGAACCTGTTCCCCACTTTCTAGATGCCAAAATGAATCTTTATCAACTTCAAGAGATCGAACAACTATCGAAGTAGTTAAAAGGGTGAGCTTTATCTATATGAAAATGACTAAAAATCTTTTTAGTATTTATAGATTGATCAACAAAAATTCTAGATGTTAAATGTTCTTGTATTTCTAAACAGAATTTTGTTTTTTCCAAGATTTTTTATTTCCAATTCATCTTTTAAATAAGTAGCAGTTCTTGTGAGTTTTTCAAGAGTACCTACAAGATGGTAAATTCATTTTGTGTTTTCTTAATAAAAACACATGGACATACTTGATTATTTGTATACCCGTCTTTTATTAAATAATCACCAAGTCGATTATACCACATACGACCAGATTGTTTCAACCCATATAATAAGAGTTGCAACGTGATTGAATATATGTGACGGGACTTTTGTGATTCATCAATTTTCATTTCTTCATAAATTCTCTTGTGGATCTTACTGTCAAGTGAGCTATATATGTATGCTATTATAACATCAATCAGATGTGTTTTCAAACTTTTCATGGATGTCATGCCTAATAGAAAGTGAAAAGTGACTCAATCAATTACTGGTATCCTGATAATCAATATCAGGTTTTTGTGAAAAATCTTGAGCTACAAGTCAGGTTTTGTATCTTATGTGACGCCCCCAAAATTAGGTATACATCACCCATTCTGAGTCGCCAGATACATGGTACAAAATTCAAATACAAACTTAATTATACAAACGTCGTGTAAAAAAATACGACAAAACATAGCTGAGAGTTATAATAAGAATATTGTCATCTAGACAAAATCCACACTCAATAGAGTCCTCATTACATTTATTATCACACTATTTCACAGAATAGTGAGGACTACTAATGCTATCATCTAGGACCATCACTCTGTTTCCCGACTAGTCACAGCTACGTTCTCATTTTCTGAAGAGAACAATGAAAGAAAGGGTGAGCTCAACTAGCCCAGTAAGAAATATTATGACTAAAATAATGCAGAATAAATTATCATTAGCCTTCAACAATGTTAAACTGATAAAATACATTAGACATCAAGTTTAACGGCAGCGGAACAAGCAATCCATTAGAAGAGTCAAGTAGAGAATAAAATCTACCATCTTCTATGATTTAAAAGATTTATCAACAATTTTTATCGTTGAGACTCAGCTTAATAAATAATCCACATCATCAAATCATCCCTGCACTACAGGCCAAGGATATTCTTTAGTATCACGACCACGAATTATTCATGCACTACGGGCCAAAGATAATCGTGTTTTCATCAACTGTCCTGATCATGCTATAAAACAATTCATCTTTGCACCCTTTGCCGAAGAGAATCCATAGCCATAATCATACCAAAAACTGTCCATCAATGCACTACGGCCAATGAGGATTTTTACCACATCATTCGTCACATTACGGTCATGAATATACCGAATAATCCCTGGTCATAATCACACCAAGTCCATCTATGCACTACGGGCCAAAGATGACTTTTACCACATCATTTATAACATTACGGTCATAATTATACCGAATAATCCTTGGTCATAATCATACTAAGTCCATCTATGCACGTAAGCCACAAATGACTTTCAACACAATATAAACATGAGGCTGATGACAATGATATAAGCATTAATCTAAAACAAGGATAAATATTAAAGACTTTAATTTATCCAAATATTATCAACCACTCATAATCTAATATTATTAATATCATAACAATATTTTAATCACTTCTTAAACTTATAAACAATTTATTTCAATTGTTTACACTTTACCAAATAATACATTTAATCATTCAAAAATGTTATACTCATAAGATTTCATCACCAATAATTAAATTCCTCATCAAAAATATGTATATACCTTATATAGGATTTCCAACCCATAAAATCCTATTTTCTAACTTTCCAATTTCACATAACATATTTAATTCATATGTTCGTAACTAAACTATTTTCATAAAAAATACCAAATCAGTCCCAAAAATATTTCTTTTCTGGGATTTAGCAGAATATAGTCTCATAATGAACATATATTTTTCTCGGAATTTTTAAAATTCATTTACTATTTTTCAAAAATCAATTTCTAATTAATTCCTTAAGAAATTAGCTACCTCAAGTTTAACTCCTAAAAATTCTCCAAATCTTGGCAGAATCTTACACATGTTAACGTGAGCCTTCAGTTTAAATTTCATGGTCATCGGAGTTATAGAACTCCAGTTATAGTATTTTTCGTTGGAAAAACTTAAATATTGAAATGGTCATAACTTGCTCATTTAAAGTCGGAAATGTGCGCATTTTTGGACAGGAGGTACCTTATACCATATACTTTTATGTCACAAAAGACCAGAATAAATTAAGTGGCCGAAACAGCCCTTCTAAAAATCTGATCAGTAGCATTTCAGTAATTTATAGCTTTTGACTCATTTGTTAAAATCAGTCCACACGAAAATCTAAAACACCTTTTCCAGTGATTCCACTTGGAGATGCTACAAAACTCATAGATCTAACTCTAGAACTTGACCACACTCAAAAATTCAAAAAATAATAGGAGATATGGTCAATTGAATTTCATGTTTCATTTTCACCAAAATCTGATTTTCAACCCTTTGTGATTTCTAGGAAACTTTCATGTTTTCAAATAATAACCAATATAACTCATCATAAAACTTACTAATACTTCATATACCCATGATTTTCGTCAGTCTAATGCTTTTATTATGACTCTCATCATAATCAACGTAACTAGATTATTTCCACAATTTAATAAGGAATGAATATAAAGGATCATTCACCATGCATGTGGTAATCCACATAGACAGGTTATTCCAACAGAATAATAAAGAATGGAATAACAGAAGGATTCACCATGCATGCGATAGAGATCGCACAGACAGGTTATTCCCAACAGAATAATAAATAATGGAACCAGGTCCGGCGTAAACGCACAGCCATGATATTTTGACAGAATAATAAATGCGGAATAATAAATAATGGAACCAGGTCCGGCGTAAAAAGCACAGACAGGATATTCTGACAGAATAATAAAGAATGAAATAATAGAAGAATTTTACAATGTATGCGGTACTTCGCATAGACAGGTTATTCCAACATAATAATAAGGAATAGAATAACAGAAGAATTTCACCAAGTATAGGGTAGTCCACGTATACAGGTTATTCTAACAGAATAATAAAGAATGGAATAACAGAAGAATTTCACCATGTATACTACGTATACAAGTTATTCCAACAGAATAATAAAGAATGGAATACCAGAAGTTCTCTTCATGAATACAAAAGAAATAATACCCCTTACGAGTACAACAAATAATATCCCTTACCTTTGAAAGAAGAGTACGTACTCCGATTGGTAGGGCGAGGATATACTCGAAGAAAACTTGCACTACGCTCAAATCTTTCTTGAACTCCAAAGAAATACGCTCAAGATTATAGAAGAAGAACTCTCTCTATAATTTCTCTCTCTAGAGTTTCACTGAATTCGTAAGAAATAATAAAGGAATGAGCTTCTATTTATAGAAGAATGGTCTGAATAGTAACTAATTCATAAACGGTCCAGATTGATTTACTTTTAAACGGACGGTCCAGATTTAAAACAAAATCTTTTAAATAAAATATAATATATTCTATTTATAATCTAATAAAACGAATAACTTTATAAAAGTATTCTGTTTTATATAAAAAGATTTTACTATACAAAACACTATGCATAATAGAATATAATATATTCTATTTATAGAATAACTTTATAAAAGTATTCTGTTTATATAATTTTTTTTTCTGTTTTATTATATTAATAATACTAATAAAACAAAACTTCATCATCACTTACTTTGAAAAAAATTTTAAATGTCACCCTTAACTTAAACTTTTATCAATTTAACTATTCACCAAATTAAAAAAATTGAATACTTTTATTTCATAAAATTCGGGGTCTCACATCTTACGATTTTATTTTTCTCATTTCGTTTTTATACAAATATCCATTTGTTTTCAATCGAGATTACGCCCAACGGTGTTTGGACTATTGGTTCAAATACTTCTGTTTTCAATCGAGAATAAAGAAATTAAAACATTTTCATTAATGATTGTAGTTCAGTTTGAATAACATCTTTTCATTTTGTCTAATCTTTCCTATTCCGACATTCTTCCATATTTTGTGGTTCATGATCCATGTCAGGAATCATATTAATATTTGCTGCTATTTAGAAAGTAAATATCTCATCAATCATGACTTTGCTTCAATCCCATATTTTCTCATCGTGTACATAATTTATTGAGATCTCTTGGTGTTCATCTCTTATCTCTTCGGTGAGATTTTGTACCTCTTTTGGGAGTACTCTTAACTTTGGAATAAGTGCTACTTTTGGAGTGGGTACCTTTGGGACTCCCTTATTTGCCTTTTATTTTCGTGGTGTAGTGTCTTTTGCATTAACCGGTCTTTCACGCTTTTGGTGTGGTTTAGATTCTTCTGTTGACTTATTTGTCAATTCTTAAGGAGTTGATTTTTTAATAGGTATTTCTATATTTGGTGGAGTATTCACTATATGTGTATCTGACTTTATCATTTGTCTAACATCATTAAATACATATGGCATTTGATTTGTAATGTTTTGTAAATAAATAATTCTTTGAACTTCAAACGAGGTTCAAGTGAATTTAATTCTGATGCATTCTGTAAGACCCCAACTTTTATGAATAAAGAATAATTTTTTCGAAATATATTTTTGAATATTATGGTGTGGATTTGATATAATGTTATAGTTGTGGGTAATATTTATAAATTTTGCAAAGTAAGCAAGTGGTTATATAATATTCGATTGGTCGGGGAATATTCGTTTTAACAGGGAATATTCGTACGACGACACAATCATTGGTGGACCCCACAACGGAAGTATTGTCGTAGTTAAAAAATGACAGAATTATCTTTTTATAAAAATAATGGCGAAGTGTTGCCGTTAAAACTGTTGAACTACCCGATAGTAAAAGTACAGTAATACGCGTGGTTGCATAGTAGCACACAGTATTGATTATTGATGCTTACGTGAGAAGTCACTCAGTTATACTCAATTATTGCTACAGTAATTACTGCATCATATCTCTCATATTATTGATTCAATTATTGTCACAATATCATCTGCATAATATATATTATTAAATCAATAATTGAGACGACAAAGTTATTCATATTATTATTTGCAATATTGACAATGTCTAGAATTTCTGTCAAGGAGAGGTTTGGTCACCTAATTGCGCGCCAATAAGGAGAAATCTTTATCGGAAAGCCCCCTCTTTCCTGGGAACGACCTGATTGTTAAATATTGTGAATTATAATATTAATGATGAATAAGTTCGTGTTGATTAAAGATAATTTGTATAGTTCCATTGTGTTGTAATTATTAGTGTTAGTGAAAATCGATATTTATTTCGATAATAATTGATGTCTGGAGGTTATATTGACCAATCGAGTAATTAACCGTATAAATGAGCAATTAATTACTATTAATTCATATGATTATAACTATTTATTCAGATGTGTGTACTATTATTTCACATTCTTGTAATATTAGGGGAGGTGGTGCAAGATTGATAATACTTGCATGACAAAGTTAAAAATGGAGGTATAATTGAAGGTACTATACTGTAATTCGTATTTTCACATGATTGAACTATTGATTCATATTATTTACTATTAGGGGAGGTGGTGCAAGTTTGATAATACTTGCAGGACTAAATTAAAAATGAAGAAAAATAGGAAGATATTATACTGTAATATTTTGAGCCCCAAAACATAAAATTATCAAAACTATATTTTCCTATAAATAGAAGCTCATTCTTCCTTCATTTTCTCATCAATTCACTAAAGCTATAGAGCAATTATTATAGAAAGAAATTATAGAGAGAAATAAGAAGAGAAGTCTGCTACCTCACTATTCTAGTATCCAGTCTTCTTCTAAGGTAATGGGTATTATTCTTTCGTATTTATGAAGAGAGTTATTTTCGTTCAATACTCGTAAGGGTTGTTATTCCATTATTTATTATTATATTGGAATAACCTGTCTATGCGAAGTACCGTATACATGGTGAAATTCTTTTGTTATTCCATTATTTATTATCCTGTTGAAATAACCTGTCTGTGCGGTCTATCGCATGCCTGGTGAATTCTGTTGTTATTCCATTCTTTATTATTCTGTTGGAATATCCTGTCTGTGCAGATTACGCATGATATGGTTCCATTCTTTATTATTCTGTTGGAATATCCTGTCTGTGCGGATTACGCATGACTTGGTTCCATTCTTTATTATTCTGTTGGAATAACCTGTCTGTGCGGATTACACACGCCTAGTGAATTCTTCTAATATTCCATTCTTTATTATTCTGTTAAAATAATATGTCTATGTGGATTATCGCATGCATGGTGAATGATCCTTCGTATTCATTTCTTATTAAATTATGGAAATGATCTGTCTACGTGGATTACCGCATAGCGGGCAAAAATTCATTTGCGATTTTATATATTCTATTATACTCAGTTGGTTAAAGTTTTGGCTTCTATACTCCATGAAATTAGTGGAATATCCTTGATATTTGCACTTCATCTAGTATCTTTTCATGGAAATATTTTTCTGAGCATTCTTGAATTTTACCCCACAAAGAAGTATCATGTTGACAATTTGGACGTTATTGATTTCTGGATAAATTAAAATTATAAATATTTAAAATTTATCCTTGAACTTGTTTTATTGAATTATTATGTCATTGTCATCATCCTCATGCTTATATTGTGATGAAAGTCATCTTTTGCTTACGTGCATATTGTGATGACATTGGCTTTATTCGTCCTAGTACTTCTCTTTGGGGTGCTCCTGTTCTATTCGTAAAGAAGAAAGATGGGAGTATGCGACTTTGTATTGATTATCGGGAGTTGAACCATGTCACTATCAAAAATAGATACCCATTGCCATATATTGATGACATGTTTGACCAGTTGCAAGGAGCCAAATTCTTTTCAAAGATTGATCTTCGTTCCGGATATCACTAATTGAAGATTAGAACCGAGGACATTCCAAAGACGGCTTTCAGAACTCGGTACAGACATTATGAATTTTAGTCATGTCTTTTAGATTGACTAATGCTCCTGCTGCCTTCATGGATATGATGAACCGAGTATTCAAGGAATATTTGGATCATTTTGTGGTCGTCTTTATTGATGACATCCTTATTTATTCCAAAAGCCGTGAAGATCGTTAGCAATACTTGAGGTTGATACTCCAAAAGCTTCGTGAAAACAAGCTTTATGCCAAGTTAAAAAAATGCGAGTTTTGACTTGAAGAAGTAGCATTCCTTGGGCACGTAATATCAAGTCATGGAATATCTGTTGACCCGGCAAAGATTGAAGCAATTCAAAGCTGGGAGCAACCTAAATCAGTGACCGAAGTACGTAGCTTTCTCGATTTAGCTGGTTATTATCGGAGATTCATGGAAGAATTTTCTCGAATCGCTACTCCACTAACTCAGCTGACTCGAAAAGATACAAAATTCGGTTGGAGCGAGGAATGTGAGAAGAGTTTTCAAGAACTCAAGATGAGACTAATTCAGCACCTGTTCTGACAATACCATCTGGCTCGGAGGGATTTTGTCGTCTACAGTGATGCTTCGGGCAAAGGGTTAGGATGTAACACCCCCTTCCCGAAAAGGAAAGGGAGGTCACGTGCAAAGCACAACAAACCTCAAAATAAGAAAACAGAGCACTAACAACCTCAAAACATTAATAGTAATGATCCATTAATAGCGTACTAAATACAATTCTCCAAATATAGTCAAAATAATCAAACTTAAAATTTGAAACAACCTAGATGGTCAAGGGAAACTCTCTCATCACACTAGCTAGCCCTGAATCACCCCTGCAAACCTGCCGGAAGAAAAACACAGCATGAGCCAATTGCCCAGTACGGATACAGATATACAAAAGATATACAACTGATATACGAAAATAACTGAGACAAAATATTGAACAAAGCCTCAAGTGCAAATACGAACGAAAGTATAATATCCAAATATCTGAATGGAATATATCTGAATCAACGTAATGAATATATCTGAATCAATGTAATTGACGGAACAAATAAAAGAATAAAGAAATAACGAACTGAAGTGACTAACTTAATGACTTGAACTGAACAGAAACCAACAAAACTGATCAAATAAAATAATAGGCTGAAACAAATGGTTGGAGTTATTTCATACCGAATGAGCTCAGAAATATACCTTGCCACATAGGTAAGTCAAAACAATGCCACACAGGCAAGTCAAAATAATGCCACACATGCAAGTCAAACTAATGCCACACAGGCAAATCAAATGATGCCACACAGGCAACCAAAATAATGCCACACAGGCAAATCACACATTGGACCGCGAATCCAAATGTATGCAAATCGGATAGGTGTGTTCGGCACAACATCACCAATCCGCAGAACAGAAAACTAGGGTTAACCCATACACCTCCCACAACGAAACACCAAATGGCCCACTTACTCCGGAGCCCAAAACGGAGACGCCGTGGACTAATCACACTGCCACGGAAAGTGTCATGCCTCTCGTGCCAAGACGACATTGCCTGTGGTACCCCCACAGGTGGTTATATCTCAGGTATACCCTACGGTATATTCTAATAAAAATACCATGTCACAACACATGCGACATAATACCAACAAAAGGGTTCTATATGTACATGTTGAACCAAATCAAATTATGGTCACAAGGTCTCAAAAGAAGGTAACAACATGTACCGCTCTACAATTATCAAAAATAAATACTAAACATGATATCCTAATTCAAAGAGTACAATTACGAGTCCAATGTGTCAACTCCAAAATGAAACAATTATATAAATTTCACAAGAAACAATTATGTGAAATAATAACAGAATTTGACACGAGAAACAAAATGAATAAATCAAATGTAACAAAAGTATCGCTGAAAGAGTACGGAATCCGTACCTGACACTTCCAAATCATTTATAGTACACTCCACGAAATCTTATCCTCAAATGCCAACGATATTAAATATGAAACGTCATTCCCAACCTAAACATATTCACCTCGAATTAAAATAATCCAAACTAATAATTCCCAAAATAATTCATAATCTATTTAATATGCCTTTAATCATCGCCTTTTATCAATTACTAATACTCCAAAATTTATATTCCAAAAATAACTCTTTAAATTTCCTCCGTCTGATCAAAATAAAAGGTAATAATAATACAATTATAAGTTACTTACTAATTATAATTTATATTAATATGAAATTAATTTTCCCAACTACATCAAACTACAATACAAACTCAATTTATAATATATTAATCTTTTAATGATTACTTCTTGTCCTACAATCAAACTTGATATATATATATATATATATATATATATATATATATATATATATATATATATATATATATATATATATATATATAATCCTTGTTATAGTACAAAAGTCCAGTAGTTCCACCAAATAAAACAAATCTTCCCATTGTCTTGTTAGAATTAATTAACAAGACATTTCACACACCTCTGAAACCGATCTCATCAATTACAACACCAAATTATCAGGAAGAATCCAAATCGATGGGCCAAAATAAACTACTATATTACTAAACAACATTGAAGCTCAGTATGGGCTTCTAAAATGGCGTGGACTCTCTGGACGTTTTTTTATTTTTATTTTTTTTCCTCATCATCATTACAAGCTTCCTGATTACATTAGATTCATAGGATTCTCATTATATATATACACATATATTACCCATACTATCCACATTAACCAATAAGGTATTACTACAATTACAGAAACATTAAGCATACTTTGAAATATACTTTATAGATCTAACCCCTAAAAATAACAATTACTTACTAAATAGGTCTTGCCAAGTATCACGAATTTCTCCTCTTCAATAATTCTGCCGCCTCGCCTACTTCTCTTTTTGCAACCACACAATTCGCTCTCCTCTCTCTTTCCCTCAGTTGTATTATGAAATAAAATTAGGTATAGATGTTTATTAATGAAGAGGTCTTGTTTTAATAAACTTCTAATTGGGTTCACTCAATATTAAGGCCCAAATTTCTTAACTTAATTTTTTTCATCACTTACTAATACTTATTAACCCACATAAATTGAATAACCACTTTGACCCAAATAAAAATGCAAAGTCCAATTAATATGTTTTCCAACAAAAATAATTTTTATTATTTAATATTATTATTTTTTTCCGGGTATTACATCACCTACCCCTTAAAAGAATTCCGTCCCCGGAATTAAAAGAATGAACATATCTAATTATCAAAAGATGTGGATACTCCGCTCGAATAGACTCTTTTATCTCCCAAATAGCTTCCCGTTCCGAATGATTTTACCACAAGACTTTAACAAAAGAGATTATCTTCCTCAATTTTAATTTAATCAGTTATTTAATTATCTACTAAAAGAATTTAATTTTCCAAACAAAACAAGGAAGAAAAGAGGGAAACAAAATCATTTACCTTTTTCAATTTAAACACAATTGTATAAGATAAAATCAATTAATATTTAATAAAAAAATAGGTTATTACATTTTTCACCCCTTAAAAATAATTCCGTCCTCGGAATTCAAATAAGCTACAAAAATAAATAAATAAATTTAGCTACGACGTAGCGCCGCAATTTGTAATGATCAACGCGGATAAGTCCATCAGTCCACACAATTGTCCACGTATTCGTAAAAGATTCGTCAGCTATCGTGGCAAGCCTTGGTAAGGTTCTTCGCGTTGCATAAATTAGATCGCATGATCCACCGTTGGTGCGGCTGTCGCTAATATCTTTGAGTTTCATTCTTGCAAACGTACGTACTCTTCGGAACATAATTCGAAATCACAAAAAAAAAAATTTCTCTTCATCTAAATACGATTCGAATACCCAAAATATTTAAAATTATTTTTAATTCGTAAAACGTTTATATTCCACACATGACAAAGATCTAACAAATTATTTTTATTTACTTTACATAAATTCAAGCAAAACTCTAAAGACATCGGATAAACAAAACAATTATGCAAACTATATTACCAACTTTCCCCAAGTCCTCAAGAGCTTCAAAATATCTCATCCTCAATTTAAACTATTCATCAAATAATATTACACCAAAGAATATACTACTAATATCTCTTTATCACCAATTCTCCTAAGTCCTTAAGAGTTTCAAAACATCATAACCTCAAATCAAATTAGTTCTCAAATATTATTACACCAGAAATATACTACTACAAAGATCTCTCCATCATCATACCAAACTCCAAATCATATATCCTACTATCTGAATAAGCAAAATATAGCTTTCAAAATCTCTTAAGATATATTGGATTCATCACTTATTATATATCTAATCATTCAATAAATCAATCATTCTCTTAGTGACAATTTTAACCCAACAGATTACAAGATCTCCTCATACTATAACTCAAAATTTCATATAAGGTAATTTCAATATTCTACTAGGAAATAGCCACAAAATTGATCATTAACTCCAAATAATTAATCTAATTACCTCAATATCAACACTCAAATTACAGAAGTCCTCCATACTTAATAATTTTTACCTTATCATAGTATCCCATCAATACACATACCTCAAATTATCCAAGAGCTTAACATAACCAAAATCATCATCAAAATCAATCCTCAATTCTAAGATCATAATAAATTGTCACAAAAACAATTCTAAAAAAATAATTTGCCAAAATCAAAAACTCGCTTATACAAATACTCACATCATAATCATATAATCATTTCTTAACTGTACAAAATATCCAATCACGATCACCATCACATATTTATTCTCCTTAATGATATCCAATCACAATCCTTAACTAATATTATTGCTTCAATGCATAACAATAATAATCTTAACAATGTATCTCACATTTCTCAAATCAACTACAACTCGATGAGAGAATGACACTTGGTCAAAATCAAGACCAACCAAACAAAACAAAACAAAATCGAATAAAATTCCTACGACGTCTACCCAGTGATTTACCCACAACTCACAGGTCAAACCTAAATAGGTTTTCTACAAGAAAGAACCTAAGCTCTGATACCATCTCTGTAATACCCCCTTCCCGAAAAGGAAAGGGAGGTCACGTGCAAAGCACAACAAACCTCAAAATAAGAAAACAGAGCACTAACAACCTCAAAACATTAATAGTAATGATCCATTAATAGCGTTCTAAATATAATTCTCCAAATATAGTCAAAATAATCAAACTTAAAATTTGAAACAACCTAGATGGTCAAGGGAAACTCTCTCATCACACTAGCTAGCCCTGAATCACCCCTGCAAACCTGCCGGAAGAAAAACACAGCATGAGCCAATTGCCCAGTACGGATACAGATATACAAAAGATATACAACTGATATACGAAAATAACTGAGACAAAATATTGAACAAAGCCTCAAGTGCAAATACGAACGAAAGTATAATATCCAAAGATCTGAATGAAATATATCTGAATCAACGTAATGAATATATCTGAATCAATGTAATTGACGGAACAAATAAAAGAATAAAGAAATAACGAACTGAAGTGACTAACTTAATGACTTGAACTGAACAGAAACCAACAAAACTGATCAAATAAAATAATAGGCTGAAACAAATGGTTGGAGTTATTTCATACCGAATGAGCTCAGAAATATACCTTGCCACATAGGCAAGTCAAAACAATGCCACACAGGCAAGTCAAAATAATGCCACACAGGCAAGTCAAACTAATGCCACACAGGCAAATCAAATGATGCCACACAGGCAACCAAAATAATGCCACACAGGCAAATCACACATTGGACCGCGAATCCAAATGTATGCAAATCGGATAGGTGTGTTCGGCACAACATCACCAATCCGCAGAACAGAAAACTAGGGTTAACCCATACGCCTCCCACAACAAAACACCAAATGGCCCACTTACTCCAGAGCCCAAAACGGAGACGCCGTGGACTAATCACACTGCCACGGAAAGTGTCATGCCTCTCGTGCCAAGACGACATTGCCTGTGGTACCCCCACAGGTGGTTATAGCTCAGGTATACCCTACGGTATATTCTAATAAAAATACCATGTCACAACACATGCGACATAATACCAACAAAAGAGTTCTATATGTACATGTTGAACCAAATCAAATTATGGTCACAAGGTCTCAAAAGAAGGTAACAACATGTACCGCTCTACAATTATCAAAAATAAATACTAAACATGATATCCTAATTCAAAGAGTACAATTACGAGTCCAATGTGTCAACTCAAAAATGAAACAATTATATAAATTTCACAAGAAACAATTATGTGAAATAATAACAGAATTTGACACGAGAAACAAAATGAATAAATCAAATGTAACAAAAGTATCGCTGAAAGAGTACGAAATCCGTACCTGACACTTCCAAATCATTTATAGTACACTCCACGAAATCTTATCCTCAAATGCCAACGATATTAAATATGAAACGTCATTCCCAACCTAAACATATTCACCTCGAATTAAAATAATCCAAACTAATAATTCCCAAAATAATTCATAATCTATTTAATATGCCTTTAATCATCGCCTTTTATCAATTACTAATACTCCAAAATTTATATTCCAAAAATAACTCTTTAAATTTCCTCCGTCTGATCAAAATAAAAGGTAATAATAATACAATTATAAGTTACTTACTAATTATAATTTATATTAATATGAAATTAATTTTCCCAACTACATCAAACTACAATACAAACTCAATTTATAATATATTAATCTTTTAATGATTACTTCTTGTCCTACAATCAAACTTGATATATATATATATATATATATATATATATATATATATATATATATATATATATATATAATCCTTGTTATATTACAAATATATATATATATATATATATATATATATATATAATCCTTGTTATATTACAAAAGTCCAGTAGTTCCACCAAATAAAACAAATCTTCCCATTGTCTTGTTAGAATTAATTAACAAGACATTTCATACACCTCTGAAACCGATCTCATCAATTACAACACCAAATTATCAGGAAGAATCCAAATCGATGGGCCAAAATAAACTACTATATTACTAAACAACATTGAAGCTCAGTATGGGCTTCTAAAATGGCGTGGACTCTCTGGACGTTTTTTTATTTTTATTTTTTTTTCCTCATCATCATTACAAGCTTCCTGATTACATTAGATTCATAGGATTCTCATTATATATATACACATATATTACCCATACTATCCACATTAACCAATAAGGTATTACTACAATTACAGAAACATTAAGCATACTTTGAAATATACTTTATAGATCTAACCCCTAAAAATAACAATTACTTACTAAATGGGTCTTGCCAAGTATCACGAATTTCTCCTCTTCAATAATTCTGCAGCCTCGCCTACTTCTCTTTTCGCAACCACACAATTCGCTCTCCTCTCTCTTTCCCTCAGTTGTATTATGAAATAAAATTAGGTATAGATGTTTATTAATGAAGAGGTCTTGTTTTAATAAACTTCTAATTGGGTTCACTCAATATTAAGGCCCAAATTTCTTAACTTAATTTTTTTTCATCACTTACTAATACTTATTAACCCACATAAATTGAATGACCACTTTGACCCAAATAAAAATGCAAAGTCCAATTAATATGTTTTCCAACAAAAATAATTTTTATTATTTAATATTATTATTTTTTTTCCGGGTATTACATAGGATGTGTTCTCATGCAACATTGGAAAGTCATAGCCTATGCCTATCGGCAACTCAAAGAATATGAGAGAAATTATCCTACTCATGATCTAGAGTTGGCAGCTGTTGTCTTCGCACTTAAAATTTGAAGGCATTACTTGTATGGGGAGAAAGTGGAGATCTTTACGGATCATAAAAGCCTCAAATATTTATTCACTCAAAAGGAACTCAACATGCGACAACGACGTTGGCTTGAACTGTTGAAAAATTATGATCATACCATCCAATACCATCCTGAAAAAGCTAACGTGGTAGCTGACGCATTTAGTAGAAGATCATATGCGGGTACGAGTGTGATATTGTCAAAGCAAAGGCCCATTTTGTGTGACTTACAAAGGATGGAGATAGAGTTAAAGACTTCAGGGACCCATGTGATGATGACGAATATACGAGTAGAACCGACTTTAATTGATAAAGTTAAAGCTGCTCAAGCTACAGATTTGGAGCTGATGTGTATGAGGAAGAAAGTGCAAGAAGGTGCTATGCCGGAAGAAAGAATCGATGAAGAAGGAATACTTCGAGTCAACTCCAGACTTTGTGTTCCTAACGACCCTGATTTAAATTATAAATCATGATGGAGGCACACACCACACCATTTGCAATCCATCCTGGGAGTACCAAAATGTATCGTTATCTTCGTCATACATTTTGGTGGAGTAATATGAAGAGAGAGATAGCGCTGTTTATCTTAAGGTGTCTAACTTGTCAACGAGTCAAGGCGGAGCATCAAGTGCCAAAAGGTCCATTGCAACCACTTGAAATTCCAGAATGGAAGTGGGATCACATTACCATGGATTTCGTTACTGGTCTTCCCAAGATTTCTCAAGGCATTGATGCAATTTGGGTCATTGTTGATAGATTGACCAAGTGTGCTCATTTCTTACCAATACGAGAAATTTATACACTTGAACGTCTTGCTCGTATGTACATAAACGAGATTGTAAGACTGCACGGTATGCCAGTATCCATAGTTTCTGATCGAGATCCAAGATTCACTTCACGATTTTGGGTTAGTTTGTAAAAGTTATGGGCACGGATTTACGATTTAGTTCGGCAAATCATCCTCAGACGGACGGACAATCAGAGAGGACTATTCAAACTCTGGAAGATTTATTTAAGACTCTATGTCCTTGACTTCAAGGGAAGTTGGGATAAGTTCTTACCATTGGTGGAGTTTTCCTACAACAACAGTTATCAAGCAAATATTGGCATAGCTCTATTTGAGGAGTTGTATGGAAGAAAATGTTGTTCTCTAGTATGCTGGGATGAGATGGGTGAAGCAACGTTGTTGGGACCAAAGTTGGTGCGTATGACTACGGAAAAGATTCAAACGATTCGACAACGTATAAAAACCTCACAAGATCGACAAAAGAGTTTTGCTGATCTTCATCGAAAGGACGTGAAATTCGATATTGGAGATCATGTGTTGTTACGTGTTGCTCCATGTAAAGGAGTTACGAGATTTGGAAAGAGAAAAAAGCTCAATCTTCGATTCATTGGCCCATTTTTAATACTCGATCGAGTAGGAAATGTGGCCTATAGACTCGCTTTACCGCCAAGTTGGTGCGTATGCATAGTATTTGCATAGTAAAATCTTTTTATATAAAACATAATACTTTTATAAAGTTATTCATTTTATTAGATTATAAATAGAATATATTAAATTTTATTTAAAAGATAGTATTAAATGACAGAATTTCAAACAAATTTTAATTGTTAAATGATAGTATTAAATGACTTTCTTAATTCATATGCAAAAATATTAAACGACAATCTTTTAGGAACGGAGGTAGTAATACGTAATGAATACGAATGGGTATTTATTAAGCATACGGTAGTTCGCGCTGTCAGATTATTCTCACAAGTTAATGTATGGTAAAAAGATTTCCACCAAGTTTTGAAAAATCGACAATGATAAATGGTACCACCGTAAATAATAAATTTAAAAATGGACATCAAAACATGAATATAATTTAACAGATAAGGAATATAATCCGCGATAAAGTCAAGCCAATTGTAAGAATAAAATTATATTACCGACGATAAAGTCAAGTTAGTAGTATAATAATTAATTGTAAGAATTTAAATTTATGGTCTCAATTGATTAGAGCTTCATGCTATAACGTGTTATAGAACTAAATAAATAAAAAGGTGCAAGATAGAATTTTTTAGGAATTTCTCCTTGGGCCTTTCTTTCATCTAATAAGTTGGATTTTATAGACAATAAAGTGGAACACAATTCTAACAACAATTATCAAATTATGGACTAAATCAATGAACTAGTTATAACACCATTGAGTTTAGAAAATTATATAATATTATAACAGTGGCCAAATTGTGTGAATAATTTGATGTCGTGAATATAAAATGCAGAAAAGGATATTTTTCACATAAAAACTGTCGTTATAGTGACAATTTTCACGTGAAAATATAAAAAAAGTTATGAAAATATCAATTCTCTTGCTTGAAAATGATTTTAAATTTTGTAAAGGCCTATATAATATTAAAGTTTAGGTAGTGATTCGATGTTAATGGGTAAACAATCAGCAGGTTGATCAAGTTGTAGAGTGATTAGGCTAATTCATGGATCATTTGCTAGTTAAAGTAGTGTAAAATGGGAAGATAATATTGTATGGGGGTGGAGTTACATGCATGCATGCATGGTAGCTTTACCTGCATGCCTGCTACTTTTTAGTGCTACCAGAGAATTTATACAATTGCAGTTTGATGATGATGATGGTGCACTTTGTTAGTTAGTTAGTTAGTTATACGAGCAGCATCTCATAAGAAGTTTTTATTTCAGATGTTAATGAAGTAAGCTGATATATATTTACTTTCATCACCTAAAATATATACTCAAATTTTATGTAGAAATATTAAACTACCATGAATATGATGAATCAAGACTACGTAGACGGAACATGCATGGCCTTAATCGTATACTCCTATATTGTGTGTGTGTCGCGGATAAATAAGCAAGTGCCAAGTGTGTGGACAATTGTCAACCAACAGCACCTTAATTACCTTGGATTTCTGTCAACAAATTTAAACCAATAACAATACAATAATGCTGCTTCCCACCCCCACGCCCACCCCTACGCCCACCCCTACCCCTACCCCTCAACCTCAACAATTTATACAAAAAATAATGATAAAAAATAAATATTTTATTTTATTTAAAATTAAAAGGATCCTAATCCGGAACTGAATAGGGTATGAATGCAAATGGAAAGAGATACCGGTAGAAAAAATGCTAGATGATTCTGTACCATCGTCATCCTGTCCTGTCTACCATCTTCAACAATCAACAACCGTTAAAAATAAATCAAACCTTCTTCCAATAATGAACCAACAAAATACCACACCCAAACAACCCCTTTCAAAATAAACTAGAATTAAAATTATTTAAAAAAAAAAAAATCCTTTTTATCGCTTTGCCTTTTTCCCTCTCCACTCTCGTCCTCTGCTTCGTTTCGCCGGGAAATCAAAACCCTCCGCCCCCGGCGAGCGAACTTATCCACCGGCCACCGCCCTACTTTCTCTTTCATTCCAAACCCAATTTTACCTCTCCAAATAGAATGGCATCAAATCCCTTCATTACCCTCACGCAACCAATCAATAAAAAGTTCCTTCCAAACGCCTCCAAACCAACTCCCTCTCTTTCCAATTCTACTTGCAGTTCACACCTAAACTCCAATTCTCTCTCCTTTGACCTGAAAAAGATTTCCCATTTTCCCAAACTTTCGAAGAGCTTTAATGGCGGAATATCGGCATTCGCCTGCTCGACTTCGTCGCCGTTAATCGGAAAAGTGGGTTTACACCGCAGAGAAGGTAACTTTACGTTACTGTCCTTCGGTACGAACCCTAATAATTTGTCAGAAGTGGTAGTAAAGGGCGATTCTTCCCAAATTTTATCGGCAATGCTTCCGTTTGTTGTGGCTCTCACTGCAATCGCGGCTCTCTCTCAGCCTGCAACTTTCACTTGGTAAGAGCTACGCCTACGCTAAAAGTTTGATTTTTTTTTTAACATTCTATAATATTTATTGGCTATTAAATTTTGAAGATTGCTGTATTTGAGTGATTTAATTATATGACAGATTAACCATTATTTTACCAAGCCATTTTTTCAAAACTTGATTTATTAATTTTAAAACTTGAAAACTTATGAAATGAAGAGGAATAAATTGAAATTGAGATTGTGACTCCATACAAATACAAAGTTGTGCTCAAAACGTTATATTTAAAACTATGTATCAGCTTTCTTGCTAATAAAATGTGTTGTTCTCTTTACTTGTATTGATTAAGTTTGTTATTCCAAGACCTTATGTGGGTTAACAATTGTTGGAATACTTATAATCTTATTAATGAAGAGAAAATGAAGTTTATTTTAGAATGTGATGTGGCAACATATTATTTTATAGGATTGATCCAAGTATTATAGTGTCATATTCTGGATCCATATTTGTTTAACTTAGAAAGTTTTTTGTTCGAGTTCACTAGTGTTTTCTGACACCGGAACATCCTATGTTTAGTAAATAACTAGATATTCACATCTTCTCATTGTTACGCATAAACTCTTTTTAAGTATTTTACTTTGAGAAGATAAAAATTGTCTTGGTTTGCTTGAATAATGTAGTAAATTGCAGGGTGTCGCGAGAATTGTACGCCCCTGCTCTTGGAGGGATCATGTTGTCGATTGGAATAAAACTCTCTGTTGAAGATTTCGCGCTTGCTCTTAAAAGGTTATAATATCTTATCCTTGATCAGTGTTTTTGACATTCTCACTGATATTTTTGGTTTTGTTTCTAAAACTTTAAATTTTCATATTTTGCAGGCCTTTACCACTATCTGTTGGGTTTATCACTCAGTATGTACTGAAACCAGCTCTAGGGGTGTTTGTAGCATGGGCTTTCGGGATGTCTCCAATGTTCTATGCTGGTTTTGTCCTCATGTCTTGTGTTGCAGGGGCTCAGCTATCTAGTTATGCCAGCTTTTTGAGCAAAGGGGATGTCGCCTTGAGCATTCTCTTGACCAGCTCAAGCACCATTGCCTCAGTTCTTGTTACTCCTCTTTTGACAGGCATTCTCATTGGTTCTGTTGTTCCAGTTGATGCAATAGCCATGTCGAAGTCAATTTTGCAGGTAACTCATGCCTTCTAAAGAGGAAAATATTCTACATGGTCTTGCGTTCATATTTTTTGTTTAAGTTGAGGATTTCTTGCACTTTCAGGTTGTTCTTCTTCCAATCACTCTTGGCCTAGTACTCAACACTTATGCAAAACCAGTTGTATCTGTTCTTCAGCCTGTGATGCCAATAGTTGCAATGTTTTGTACTTCACTTTGTATTGGAAGCCCCCTTGCAATTAATCAGGGGACAATTCTTTCTGCAGAGGGTCTAAGACTAGTTTGCCCTGTATTGGCATTCCATGCTGTAGCCTTCACTTTGGGTTACTGGATCTCCAAAATTCCTCTTTTGAGGTAATTTCTTCCTTTCATGCCATGTTTCTTTAGTTGGACCAAACTTGAGTGATGGATGCACCCCTTGTGCTTTCATTGTTTCATATATACTTGCCATTGTGCAACTTTTTACCTAAGATATTTGTAATTCCCGACTTGCCACCCTACTTAGTGTGTTACATGGTGCAGAGGGGTGCTTTCGCTCAAAATGTGTTGCAGAGAGGCTAAAGCCTGTTTTATGTCATACTGCCTACTTGTGGATATGATTGATATATTTGCTGGGACAGATGTGTGCTATAGAAAAGGAGAAGTCCGTTGAGAGGATTATGTGTATTTTTGCATAGATTAATTAGCATCATGTGCTGGGCCTGAGCCATTAGCATTCTTCTAGGTGAAAGTCTCAAGTCCTAAGTTGAGTCTTCCTTTTAAGTTTGATCACAAGTCCTAAAAGCTTTCAAACATTTTATTTTGGAGTCTTAAAATTCACCATATGATTTTCATACCTTTGTTTGGACTTTTGTCATTTAGAGAACCAATGGTATTTCATCAAACTTCTTTTTCCGAGCCTTTTTCTCCATCTTTTGGTGGTTTGAAGAGGGAAAGGAGGTTTGTAGGCCAAAATATAAAACGGTTGTTTGAGAATTGGATTATGAAGTCTGAGAACTTCAGCTGTGTATTTATGGGTTTCCCTCTTAATATCTGACCTTTATAAGGCTACTGACCATACTTGCCATCAAATCTTTGGTCTCTCATCCTCATCCAACAAACTACTGTTCTTCTGAATTTATATCAGCTATTACAATTGCGTGGCTATTGTTTGTGTATGATTTATTGACATTCTATTACATCTGTGTACTGTTGAGATTTCTCTGGTAATAAATTTGGTATTATGGCAGGCAAGAGGAAGAAGTTTGCAGGACAATATCTCTGTGCACAGGGATGCAAAGTTCCACGCTGGCTGGGCTTCTTGCAACCCAGTTTCTGGGAAGCAGTCAAGCAGTTCCCCCAGCATGCTCAGTAGTTGCCATGGCTATCATGGGCCTTTGTCTAGCCTCCTTTTGGGGTAGTGGACTTCGAATTAGAGACCTACCATCTCTGCTCAACCAGCACACTGGCTCTGTTGCCGAAGCATAATAAAGCAGCAATTTTTGTATGGTTTTGTTAATGATCAAGTTAATACAACAAAAAGGAGTCGAAATATTTATAGAATGCACTCGAAGCATGGCTTTTCAGGCCGTCTACGCACATACACAGGTTGACAGACACTGATCAAGAGGATATCATGTGAATAGTGCCTGGAAGTGGATGGGTGCTTGTACAGTTATACAACTTACAAGTCTATTATTATTATTATTATTATTATTATTATTATTATTATTTATTATTTATTATTCTTATTATCAGGTACACCTATATTCATGTATAGAGCCTGTGGTGTATATATACATCATAGCATTTCTCTCTCTTATTCAGCATTTTTTGTTCATGAAGAGATGATCAACTAGCCTAGTTTAAGCCAAAAAATCTTGAGCTTGCAATTAGCGTGGGATGTTCAATGGGCTAAACTTGAGTGTTAAGTTGTTGTTCAGAATGCTAAAAACACTGTAAATGGTTAAAGACCAAATGTGAAAAGAAAAGGTAAATACAGATTAAATAGTTAAATATTAGGGTTAGTTTGTTTTAGGAAATACTATATTTCAGTAAATTCAAACATGTTATTTCTCAATTACTTTTCCTCGCGTAAAGGTGGGGCTACGAAAGTAACATAAACTTTCAGTTGTCCTCCATTCCATTTTTCAAAAAATGGTAGGTAGTTTATTATATTTTTAGTAGCTATTTGTGTTTGAGACTTTTTTCTTCAATGGAAAACAAAACGTTAGGGACCAGAGTAAACAGGTCAATGTGATGAATTCTTATAAACCCAGCTAGTGATGCAACCTGCTGCTTGTTTCAAAGCCCATTGGAGAGCTCGCCGTGTGTGGTGGTGGCAGTGCAATGGGTGGGAATGGAGGTTCGCGAGCCGTCGCGAGAGAGAGAGAGGAAGGTTTGGCGAAATGATTATACAGATCTGATCTGTTAGCGAAACAGGTTTTAATTATTTTTGACGAAATATTTGTTGGAAGTATGCCCGTCGAGCATAAGCTAATTTCCACGAACATTCGGTCCAAAATAATACACATTCCGTCGAAAACATCTTTTTGGTTTTTTTTTTGACTCCTTTGTTAGCACTTATTTTTGACAAAATTTCGTTGTAATTATAATATTTTTGAAAGAATTATGGTTGACAGAATAATTCGTCAAAAATATGGTATGAAAATAATTCCGTCTTAATAATTTGAATGATATTTTGAATTCCATATATCCAAAATTAAGAATGGCTAATCCATCCATGCATGTGTATATACACATGCAACTACTCACCACTAGAAAACAGTATAGGCAAGTCATTAATTCCTCGTGTGTATATATATATATATATATATATATGTTATATAATAACAATCCCTTCTCTAGAACAGTACTAATAAAACTTTCATATTGATAAAATTCTTAACTCTGGTAATTAACTTTAACGGTTGATAAGAGAATTAAGGAAAATGAAAATTTCAAGGTACAGTGATATATCGAAGACATTAATTGTTCTCAGTCTGAAAATGTAAATTCATTTGTAATTTGTATAATGGGAAATATTTAACCCGCCCGCCAGTACCATGTATCAGTTTGAAGCTGCAATCAGTAATGAGAAACTGTAAAATCTCAAAGCAAAAACAATGTTTTAGTTGTTTATATATAATCATCTATATATACTCATAAGATTAAGTGTGGCTATATAATGCCTCTTAATTATACGATATATATATATATTTTGTAAGTTTACTGATGAATTTTTTCTTTGTTTATAAAAAGTTTTCAAATGAAGTATATGATTAATTAATGCTCTTATATATATATATAGAGAGAGAGAGAACATTCAAGTATTAATTCAACAATTAAATGTAGTGGTTCATAAGTGAAAGAAAACGGAAGTGGTTAGTATGAAGTTTATTTTGGGGTAAGTTGGTCAACTGATCAATAGAATACTGACACACAGACGAGATTGTATATGTGTCAGTATTCTATTGATCAATTAACTAACTTACAAAAAAATAATTCCATGCTAACCGCATCCGATGAAAACTATGTCTTGTATACTGGTTAGCTAGATTGCCATTAATTTTCTCAAAAAAAGTAATCAGAATTTCATCAAACAAATCATGGAGTTGGGTTAGGTAACTAAGGATTAATTAAGGATGTCAATCATTTCAACAATCCAATTCAAAGATCACATGCATACATACATATTTTCCTTCCTTCCACACAGCAATTCACATCCTGCCAACACCAGTCTAAAAATTAGCTTAATTAATAAATTCTTGCTACAAAAAAAATATATACACGGAAGCTTTTGTCCGTGTGTGTGTGTGAAAGAGAGAAGGAGAGAAGAGTCAAGCTAGCTACATATTCTATATATATCTTCAACCATAAGCCGAACAAAACAACATAAACTTTAAAGAAAAAGAAGTATGAAATCCCAAAATTATGTAATGATTTATCTTAATTCTCACAAAGATATATACATATATTTGTCTAATGTACACACACTACTAATTTCTTCCAATTTATCTAATTTACACATTATTTATTTCTTCTCGTCAAGATCAAGCAAATTTATTTCAATATATTTGATCTTGCATATAGATTAGATTGCACTTCAGCCATCTGCTCGCCTTGTACATATATACTACTGAAACCACCTCCACACACACACACACACACACACACACACACACACATATATATATATATATATATATAATTAAGGAGAGTAAAAATGAAGAACATTTTGCATAACCTGTACCTGGGTAGTAAGACATTTTATGTAATGTGCGGTTTCATCAAGCAAACTTTCTATTTCCATTATACCTTTACCGCCCGGAATTACAAGTTTCTGGAGCTCTTTGGCAGCTTTACCACAACGACGTCTATTCTCTCCCTTCTTCTTCTTAGGGTTTCCGTTAATACTTACACTTCTTCTTCTTCTTCTTATTTTCATAATTACTGCATGATGATGCCTCCTCATGTTCCGGTTTTTAATGAACTTCCAAAGTATGGCTCGACTCCAAGCTCTCTTTGACCCGACTGCAGCCGCCATTGATGCATTAGAGGCAAACTTAACCAGATGAAATCTCGTATAGATCTCTCTTGATGATGAAGTACTGCTGCCGGTACTGGATCCATTATTTTTGTTGTTGAGAGCTTTTAAGGATCGAAGAAACCGATAAGTGAATCTAGTTTTGATGGAGTTAATATTATTAGGGTTTAAGGGTATTATTTGTTGAAGAGGAGCCATGATATGTGTGTGTATATATATATATATTAGGGTAAATATGATATTAGGGTTTCTGACACAAAGGATAAAAGATTTTCTAGTTCTGATACAAAGGGGCCTAGCTATCTAGCTAATTAACCTCAATTCTAATTAATTCTGACAAAATATATAAATATATCCATCTACTTACATAAACCAAACAACACAAACGGAAATTAGGGAATACATATATATATATATGTGTGTGTGTCCTCAAGAATGAAGCGAAGAAAAAGAAGAGAGAGAAAAGAAAGATTAGAAATGGGAGGTGAGAAAAGTGGTGGGAATGAATGAACAGATGGACGTTTCATTTTCAAGCTGGTTTTTAATTTTGACGGGGGACGGGGGGGGGGGGGGGGGGGGGGAGGTTAATTGATTAATTAAATAAAATAATTAGAGGGTGAAAAGTAAGTGATTGGCTGTCTAATTTTCTGTGGGCCTGGAAAGGGCCGACCACCATACATGATCGCACATGGTTTCATTACCCACTCCGCCGGGACGTGTGCTGCCCCACACACATACACTACTTCTATTTTTCTCTTTATTTCCTCAAATAGTGTATCATTAATAATATGGAGTACTATTCTTTTCGTGTTCATCATTTTTTCTTAGGCTGTGAGTTGAGTCGAATTGTTCGGTGATCATACTTACTTTTTATTTAATGATACAAAAAATCAAATTTTAGTATATCAGTATTCAAATTAGGGGGCGGTCCGATGCAAATGTACCCGACTAACGTCCGGTACACAGTGTTAAATTTTTTTTTTGGTTTTTTACCACAATTATGAGAAAAAAAATAAAAAATAATAGAGCAAGTTTGAACAAAAAATTATAAAAGAAAGTATATTTTTTATTGAAAAAACACTGTAAACTGTTTACTGTGCTTTTTTAATAAAAAATATACTTCTTTTTACAGTTTTTTGTTCAAACTTGCTCTATTATTTTTTATTTTTTTTCCTATAATTGTGGTAAAAACCCAAAAAAAAAAGGGGGCACCGGTCGTTAATTGTACCGTACCCCCCCTCAACCCTCAGTATTCGCTTAGATTAGGGCTTGAGTATTATATTATTTTCATGAATCATACTTGATACTCTGCTCAATAGATCATATTCAAATACTGATTTGATTCATAATTCAAGTTATATATGTGATATTTGATCCATACTTAAAGCTAAATATGTGATATTTATACCAATTTTTGTAATTTATAAAGTGTAGCATGTAATTTTGTGTCTCTAGCAAAAATGGTCACAAAAAAATGTTAATATTGCTTACAAAACGAAATTAATAAGCAATCATCTTCCTGGACTAACAATATATAATACCGAATCAAATTATAGCATAATAAGACTTAATTTTGAGTTATTTTAATTCATCACATATTCATTTAAAATATATTTTTTTCGTTTCTTAATATATGTTGTTTTAAATGATTTTATTTTTTCCTAATTATTTGTCATTTTATATAATGTATGAGAATTAATTATAATCTTTTTAAAATTATCTCTAATGAGAAAATGTTATAGATGAGAGAGGGTATGTAATACGTATGATAATTATGAGTATTTAAGGGTATTATAAATAATTGATATTATATTTAATTTTATACAATTATTTTTGTGCACAACTCTAAAATGACACACACACACACATATATATATATATATATATATATATATATATATATATATATATATATATATTAAGAGTCGAAGAGAGTAATGACTAAAGTTATTAATAATAACATATATTCCCTCGGTTCCATATTAAGTGTTGTTATTACATAAAACACACATATTAAGGATATTATTACTTTGTAATTAATATAGGTTCCAATTTTCATATTTACCCCTCATGTGTTGGTAGTCTCTCTCCTCCAATTAAGGTGCAAACTAATGTTCTTAAATAAGAGAGAGAGAGAGAGAGAGAATAGAATGAAGTAAGTAGTGTTTTTATAGGAATAAATTTCTTTGAAAAGTGGAGAGGAATTAGGTGTTGTGTTTTTATGAAAATAAATTTACTTGGAAAGTGTTGCAATTGAAAAGAGAGATTTAGGGGTAAATCAGGAAAATATGAGAAAATTTCTCCTAAAAATCTGCAAACGACACTTAGTTAGGTATCAATTTTTTTCTCTAAAACGAGACTTATTATGGAACCGAGGGAGTATATCTTTACCTCTCTAGTCATGGGCTAATACTACTAGCGTGCTTAGTGGGCCTGTTAGTGTGTCCCTGCCTCTAGCAATCCGATCGAAAATTTTGAGAGTCGATTTCGATACCACATAGCATAAGAAGGCCTAATGCATTGTCATTAGATTATCTTAACTCACGACACGCTCAAAATTAACCAGGTGTTACAGGCCACCAGTTAAACATAAAAAGAAAAAGTCGTTATTAATTTTTTCAGTATGGTGTTACGGATTATTAGAGTTGTATATATTACTTAATTCGAATTGAGATAAATTTATATGAAATAATTTCATAAAATTACAGGCTCACTGGTAGGTGGTTAGCAGTTGTGACCTTTTGTTTTCTACATGTTAATTAGTTTTAATTTTTGTAATGTTGATTAATATTGAAAAGGCCAAATAAGAATATGGAATAGCAAATAAGAACATGGTAGGCCCAACTTTGTCTACAAGTTGGCGAACAATATTTGATTAAGCTTTCAAAACGGTTTTAATGACTCTTTAACTAATCTCATAATTAGGGTTTATTTTTAAGATAAGCATGCTCTATCCACACCCCCCTTTTGCATCTTTTCTTTTTTTTTCTTTCGTAGGACCAATCAAATTTTTTATTTATTTTTTGGCGTTGTGACACGGTCATAGGTGTCATCCCGTAACAGACACACCAGATTCCCTCCATTATAGTACTAGTACTACATTCCATCCAATTCCTTCTTATTAAATTTCTTTATACTACTATTACATTTTTCATCAAAATTCTTCTTAATACATGGACATAAGTCACTATAATATAATATATTACAAAATAAAGTAATAAATAATAATAAATTAAAAGAAAATAAATTTAATTTAATAAAATTAATGTAATAAATTAACTTTAATTTAATTTAATAAAATTAAAAATTATATAATATAATATAATAGAAAATCTAATAAAATCACATAAAATAAAATAAAATAATTGAAATAAACTATGTAACATTTGCTTAGTTTGCCACAAGTAAAATAAACTAAATAAGTACTATATATTGGTATATACATATATGTACTATACTTTGGAACTTAGAAACCCGTTGGACAAGTAGGATTTAATGTCGAATAGTAGTTCTCATATTCAAATAACAGTTCTCATAAACTTGATAGCATTTACTTAATTTTTTATTGGTAAAATAAACTAAGTAGCATTTGCTTAGTTTGCCACAATCTTTAATAAACTCTCTCTTCAATTTTTAATACACTCAATAGATCGTTTAGTTTGACATTATCCTTAATAAACTCAATAGTTATAATCAATTACGACTATACATTTTATAGTACATATATCATTCAATTAACTTGCAAATTTGTTGATTACCTTAGTTGAGCTGGCTAGGAGTTGTTCGACAGCAGTTGCAAGGTCCAGGAACAACTTAAGTTGGCATCAACATGGTACTATGCAACTAACCAGTCAACTCATTGTGAAGAAAGCATTAATTGCCTTAGCTTTCTTCATAATCCGTCCCCGCAACCACATTTTGGGACATTTATAAGTCATCATTCCCCACTTAAGCTTCCCACTTAAAATTATTACAACTTTTATCCTTTTAAAATAGAAAGTTCATAAATTACAATGAACTATATAGGAATGAGCAAAGAAGAACAACTAATTAACCGGTCAATTGTATAGTCTGTGATTAAAATTCTTGAAAGTTCCAGAGGTCTTGAGCGGGCAACGAATACCTCAACGAGTGCAGCGAAAGTAAGGTGAAAAATACTTTAACCCGTTGCGACATTTTATTGGTTCAAGGCAACTCTTTATGCGATGTGACGGCTTAAAGTATTCTCCACCTTTCGTTCTTTGCCCTGGTTGCGGTTGCCCGCTCAAGACCTTTGGAACAAACAACGATCCTAATCTCAAGTTCTAAAATTAACCGATTAATTAGTTGGTCAACTTTGTTCATTCGAATATAGTTCATTATAATTTATTAGCTTTCTGTTTTAAAATGATAAAATTTGTAATACGTTTAAGTATGAAGATTAAGTGGAGAAAGAGAACTTATAAATGTCCCAAAAATCGGTTGTCGAAACAAATTGTGAAGAAAGCTTAGGCAGTTAATGCTTTCTACACAACGAGTTGGGTGATAATGTTACGCTCCCAAAATAGGTATACATCACCCATCTCGAGTCGCCAAATACATGGTACAAAATTCAAATACAACGTAATAATACAACTGTCGTGTAAAATACGACAAAACATAAACTGAGAGTTTTAATAAGAATAATCTCATCTATACAATATCCACACTCAAAGGAGTTCTCATTACATTTATTATCACACTATTTAACAGAATAGTGAGGACTACTAATGCTATCATCTGGACCATCACTCCGTTCCCCGACTCGTCCCAGCTATATTCTCATTTTCTGAAGAGAATAGTAAAAGAAAAGGTGAGCTCAACTAGCCCAGTAAAAAATATTATGAATAAGATAATGCAAAATAAATTATCATTAGCCTTCAACAATGTTAAACTGATAAAATACAATAGACATCACGTTTAACTGCAGTGGAATAAGGAATCCATTAGAAGAGTCAAGTAGAGCATGATATCTACTATCTTCTATGATTTAAAATATTTTCATCAATTTTTATCGCTGAGACTCAACTTAATAAATAAACCATATCATCGAATCTTCCCTGCACTATGGGCAAGGATATTCATTAAATCATCAATGGTCATGACTATACCGAATAATCCCTGGTCATAATCATACTAAAAACTGTCCATCAATGCACTACAAGCCATTGAGGACTTTCACCACATCATTCGTCATATTATGGTCATGATTATATCGAATAATTCATGGTCATAATCATACCAAGTCCATCTATGCACGTAAGCCAAATATGACTTTCATCACAATATAAGCATGAGGATGATGACAATGACATAATAATTCAATAAAACAAGTTCATGGATAAATTTTAAAGATTTATAATTTTAATTTATCCAGAAATCAATAACGTCTAAATTGTCAACATGATACTGCTTTGTGGAGTAAAATTCAAGAATGTTCAAAAAAATATTTTCATGAAAAGATACTAGATGAAGCGCAAATATCCAGGATATTCTACTAATTTCATGGAGTATAGAAGCCAAAACTTTAACCAACTGAGTATAATAGAATATATGAAACAGTAAATGGATTTTCGACCGCCATGCGGTAATCCACGTAGATAGATCATTTCCACAATTTAATAAGGAATGAATATGAATGATCATTCACCATGCATGTGGTAATCCACATAGACAAGTTATTCCAACAAAATAATAAAGAATGGAATAACAGAAGAATTTACCATGCATGCGATAAACCGCAAAGATAGGTTATTCCCAACAGAATAATAAAGAATGGAACCAGGTCATGTGTAATCCGCACAGACAGGATATTCCAACAGAATAATAAAGAATGGAACCAGGTCATACGTAATCCGCACAGACAGGATATTCCAACAGAATAATAAAGAATAGAATAACAACAGAATTCACCAGGCATGCGATAGACCGCACAGACAGGTTATTCCAACAGAATAATAAAGAATGGAATAACAGAAGAATTCACCAGGCATGCGATAGACTGCACAGACAGGTTATTCCAACAGAATAATAAAGAATGGAATAACAGAAGAATTTCACCATGTATGCGGTACTTTGCATAGACAGGTTATTCCCACATAATAATAAAGAATGGAATAACAACCCTTACGAGTATTGAAAGAAAATATCTCTCTTCATGAATACGAAAGAATAATAACCATTACCTTAGAAAAAACTGAATACTGGAATAGTGAGGTAGTAGACTTCTCTTCTTCTTTCTCTCTATAATTTCTATCTATAATAATTGCTCTATCGCTTTAGTGAATTGGTGAGAAATAAAGAAAGAATGAACTTCTATTTATAGGAAAATATAGTTTTGATAATTGTATGTTTTGGGGCTCAAAATATTACAGTATAATACCTTCCTCTCTTTTTTCATTTTTAATTTAGTCCTGTAGGTATTATCAAACTTGCACCACCTCCCCTAATAGTAAATAATGTGAATCAATAGTTATAAACATGTGAAAATACGAATTACAGTATAGTACCTTCAACTATACCTCCATTTTTAACTTAGTCATGCAAGTATTATCAATCTTGCACCACCTCCCCTAATAGTACAAGAATGTGAATCAATAGTACACACATGTGAACAAATAGTTATAATCATGTGAATTAATAGTAATTAATTACTCATTTATCCAGTTAATTACCCGACTGGTTAGTATAACTTCCAGACATCAATTAATATCAAAATAAATATCAATTTCCACTAACACTAATAATTTGAACACAGTGGAACTATCAATTTCATCTTTAATCAACACAAACTTATTCATCATTAATATTATATTCACAATATTTAACAACCAGGTCATTCCCAAGAAAGAGGGGGCTTTCCGATAAGGATCTCTCTTTATTGGCGCGCAATTAGATGACCAAACCTCTCCTAGACAGAACTTCTAGGCATTGTCAATATTGCAAATAATAATATGAATAACTTTGTTGTCTCAATTATTGATTTAATAATATAACATATTATACAGATGATACTATGACAATAATAGAATCAATAATATGAGAGATATGATGCAGCAATTACTGTAGCAATAATTGAGTATAACTGAGTGACTTCTCACGTAAGTATCAATAATCAATACCGTGTACTACTATGCAACCACACATATTACTGTACTTTTACTACCGGGTAGTTCAACAGTTTTAACGGTAACATTTCCGCCGTTATTTTTATAAAAAGATAATTATGTCGTTTTCTTACTACGATAATACTTCCGTTGTGGGGTCCACCAATGATTGTGCCGTAGTACAAATATTTCCTGTTAAAACGAATATTCCCCGACCAATTGAATATTATATAACCACTTGCTTACTTTGCAAAATTTATAAATATTACCCATAACTATAACATTATATCAAATCCACACCATAATATTAAAAAAAATATTTTGAGAAATTAAAATCTTTATTCATAAAATCTGGGGTCTCACAGATAAATTACATAATATCATGTTAATGTCAACTTCTGTTGCTCCTGCACCTTGTAACTAATATAACACGTATTGTTATATTTTATTGTAGTATACTAAACCCGGTCGTTAATCACACCTTACACGTTATGTGACGCCCCCAAAATAGGTATACATCACCCATCTTGAGTCGCCAAATATATGGTACAAAAATATAAATACAACTTAATAATACAACTGTCGTGTAAAATACGACAAAACATAAACTAAGAATTTTAATAAGATTATTGTCATCTAGACAATATCCACACTTAATGGAGTCCTCATTACATTTATTGTCACACTATTTAACAGAATAGTGAGGACTATTAATGCTATCATCTGGACCATCACTCCATTCCCCGACTCGTCCCAGCTATATTCTCATTTCCTGAAGAGAACAGTGAAAGAAAGGGTGAGCTCAACTAGCCCAGTAAGAAATATTATGACTAAGATAATGCAGGAAAAAAATTATCATTAGCCTTTAACAGAGTTAAACTGATACAATATAATAAACATCAAATTTAACTGCAGCATAATAAACAATCCATTAGAACAGTCAAGTAGAGAATAAAATCTACTATCTTCTATGATTTAAAATATTTTCATCACTTTTTATCGCTGAGACTCGGCTTAATAAATAAACCACAACATCGAATCATCCTTGCAGTACGGGCCAAGGATATTCATTAAATCATCAATGGTCATGACTATACCGAATAATCCCCGGTCATAATCATACCAAAAAATGTCCATCAATGCACTACAGGCCAATGAGGACTTTTACCACATCATTCGTTACATTACGGTCATGATTATACCGAATAATCTTTGGTCATAATCATACCAAGTCTATCTCTGTACGTAAGCCAAAGATGACTTTCATCACAATATAAGCATGAGGATGATGATAATACTATAAGCATTAATCAAACGAAAACAAGAATAAATATTAAAGACTTTAATTTTAACCAAATATTATCCATCACTTAAATAACTCATAATCTAATATTGTTAATATTATAACAATATTTTAATCACTTCTTAAAATTATAAACATTTTAATTTAATTGTTTACACTTTACCAAATAATACATTTAATCATTCAAAAATGTCATACTCATAAGATTTCATCATCAATGATCAAATCACTCATCAAAAATCTTCATATACCCTATATAGGATTCCCAAGCCATAAAATCATATTTACCAATTTTTCAAATTCACATAATATATTTAACTCATATGTTCGTAACTAAACTATTTTCATAAAAAATTATCAAATCAACTTATTATTTTTCTATCCTTTGTCCAAACATATATACATATATTTCATACACAACAAGTATTTTTTTATAATTTTTCAACTCCCTTAAGTATTTTTCAAAAATCAATTTCTAATTAATTTCTTAAGAAATTAGCTACCTCAAGTTTAACTCCAGAAATTTCCAAATCTTGCCAGGATCTTACACATGTTAACGTGAGCTTCCAGTTTAAATTTCATGGTTATCGAAGTTATAGAACTTCGGTTATAGTGTTTTTCGTCAGAAAAACCTAAATATTGAAAGTCATAACTTGCTCATTTTAAGTCGAAATGAGCTCATTTTTGGACAATAAGTACTTTATACCATATATTTTAATGTCCCAAAAGGCCAGAATTTATTTCACAAACTAAGTGCCCGAAAATGCCCTTTTAAATTTCTGGGCATGTAGCTTTTTGGTACTTTGCTGTTTTTGACACCTTTACTAAAATCAGTTCACACAAAAATCTACAACACCTTTTCTAGTGATTCCACTTTGATTAGTTAGAAAACTCATAGATCTAACTCTAGAAGTTGACCACATTCAAAAATTCAAAATATAATAGGAGATATGGTCAATTGAATTTCATGTTTTATTTTCACCAAAATCTGATTTTCAACCCTTTGTGATTTCTAAGAAACTTTCATGTTTTCACATAATAACCAACATAGCTCATCATAACACTTACTAATACTACATATACCCATGATTTTCATTAGTCCAATGCTTTTATTATGACTTTCATCATAATCAACAGTCCAATGCTTATATTATGACTTTTATCATAATCCACGTAAATAGATCGTTTCTATAATTTAACAAAGAATGAATACAAAGGATCATTCACCATACATGTGGTAATCCACATTGACATGTTATTCTAACAAAATAATAAAGAATGAAATAACAGAAGAATTCACCATGCATGCGATAGATAGCACAGACAGGTTATTCCCAGCAAAATAATAAAGAATAGAATAACAACAGAATTCACCATGCATGCGATAGACCGCACAGATAGGTTATTCCAACAAAATAATAAATAATGGAACCATGTCATGCGTAAACGCACAGACAAGATATTCTGACAGAGTAATAAAGAATTGAATAATAGAAGAATTTCACCATGTATGCAGTACTTCGCATAAACAGGTTATTCCAACATAATAATAAAGAATGGAATAACAAAAGAATTTTACCAAGTATAGGGTAGGGTTATTCCAACAGAATAATAAAGAATGGAATAACAGAAGTTCTCTTCATGAATACGAAAGAAATAATACCCCTTACCTTAGAAGAAACTGGATATTGGAAAAATGAGGTAGCAGACTTCTCTTCTTCTTTCTCTCTATAATTTCTCTCTCTAGAGTTTCAATGAATTCATAAGAAATAATGAAGGAATGAGCTTCTATTTATAGGAGAATGGACTGAATAATAACTAATTCATGAACGGTCCATATTGATTTACTTTTAAACGGACGGTCCATATTGATTTACTATTAAAACTTAAAGCAACAGTCCATACTGATTCACTATTAAAACTTTAAACCAGCGATCCATATTGATTTACTATTAAAACTTTCAACCAGCGATCCATATTTATTTACTATTAAAACTTTAAACCAACAATTCATATTAATTTACTATTATAATTTCAACCAACGGTCTGAAAAATTAACACATCTCCTCATGGAATAATATTGTATCCACAAATGATTTGGACCGAAAAGAAATATATTTTTTGGGTGAATAGTACCCCCTGAATAGTACTTCGGGAATAGTACCCCGTGAATAGTACCCCACGAAAAGTGTCCCAAATACCCGAGTGAATAATACTAGAATGAATAGTAATCGGGTAAATAGTAACTCATGAATAGTAACTCCGACACAAAAAGTACCCCGAATACCCGATTGAACAATATATCCTCCAGACATCAATTATTATCGAAATAAAAGTCGATTTCCACTAACATAAATAATTCCAACACAATGGAACTATCAAATTCATCTATAAACAACATGAACTTATTCATCATTAATATTATAACTCACAATATTTAACAACCAGGTCGTTCCCATCATTAATATTAATATTGATAGTTGAAGTCTCTAGCATTACTCTACAAATAATAGGTTAGAAGTGTAGTGAAAGAATTCATAATCCAATTCCTTCCATTATATATTTAGTCATCAATTTTTTATTTTTTTTGCATTAAGCGACATAATAATAAACATAGCAAATAATCGTCGCCAGTGATACAACTAAAACTAAATTTAAGTCGCTAAACGTGTATTAAAAATTTAGATGAAAGGCATGATGGAAGGGACGTTATTCCCAATTTCGTCCAATACATATTTTTATATTTAAAAATACAATAATACATTTGTTAGAGAAACAGGACATACATTTGATCAAATTAATACAAATTACATCTCTGTAATTATTCACATACACATTTGCTAGAGCAAAATTGCATTCAAAATGAATAACTTCCTCATAAATACTAGATAAAGTGTGAAATATAATGCACAAAAAGAATGTATAGAAGTGTAACAATTACACAAAAATCAATCCACGTATTTTTTTTTATTGTTTTATTCTTAAAATTAATCTATTGAAGACTCTGAAGCAGTGTCATCCATTGTCGAGTTTGAGATAGTCTCTGATAGGCTTCCGCTCTCACTATCAGAAGACACACGTGATCTTTCTTCCACTGATTGTTTCATGAACCAATACATAATACTTGCTGTAAGTGTAAGGATCATCTTTTGTTTTACCTGATAATTAAAAACATAACATCATATAATTATGAGCTAAGTACCATAGTTAAAGGGAGATGGGAAAGAAAATATACTTATTTTACTACTTCCGTACCAAATTATAACATCAATATTAACATTTCAAAATCAAAATTGACATAAATTCATGTAGTTTATGTCATAAATTGCCTAAAAAGTACTATTACTTATTAGGGTTATTGTTTTCAAAACTTAAATAAATCGAAAATTTTTGAAAAGTCAATATTCGTCTTATAATTTGGAACTGAGAGAGTACTACTTGATACCAGGTGTTTCATGCAAAATTATCACTTCACATCACAGATATCAGTTAGGAAGGGCAAGGTGGCAACATATGCGACCAAGAGGAAACCTTTTTTTTTTTGGTGAAGCAAAAAAATCAGAGGTAGAAATATAAGTATTGAAATATTAGAGCCTTACCTCAATAATGTCTTCAGGAAGCAAAAATATAGAACATCCAAGTTTCCTTGCCACGCTGATGATGTAGGTTGCATTCATCTTCTTCTCCTCCTCTACATGAACCCAAATTTTAAATAATCTAGAAGGATCAGATTCCCAAACTTTTAGAAAGTGAAAAAAAAACAGTTAACATCTAGCATAATAATTTAGAAAGCTAGCATAATAATTATGGATATAATTAAGTAAATAAATTCCATCACAAGTTCAGAGGGAGTTATACCAGTTTCTCCTTTTGTAACAAGACTCCAATTAACAACTCGAGGTTGTACAGAACTGAGGAGCTCAAGGAAGAAAATACCATCTGACAAACTCTTATCCTGTAATAGCAAAATCACTCATTAAGCAAACAATAAAAACAAAGTTTTAATCAATCAGAAAATTTGGAAGCATATGTCACCAAACTATAGTCCAACACGACTAATTGGAGGTGGTGTTCAATTGAGAAAAGTCAGAGCCATCCATATCATTCAGAAAGCATTGCATACACAAAATAAGTATTCTTGGGGGGGGGGTGAAAGGTGAATCAGATATGAACATATCTTGCAAACAAACTCAGGTGTACATAATTAAGTTCTTGATGCTACTATGTAACCCAGTAGTTGATGAAACTTAACCCATCTGGACCTGGCGTGTTCAGATATGAAACACTGAATCAACATATAAACTCCCATTGAGAGTGTGGGTAGGTCCTCTACTACTGGGCTTGCTCCCCCCACAGGGGCTTGCTTCACTCAAAAGCACTAGCTGAGTAGGTGCTATTTAGATCCAATGCAAGCCACTACTTGAGATATAGTCTCAGACCTAATCGGCTTTCAATTTACATAAACCTAAATGTGGCTGCAATACAGAAACAATAATTGAATATTAAAGATGAAAAGCTTTAGATATGATACCTTAAAGCTCTTCATGCAACTCTGGCTTCCTGAATTTCTCACTCCGGTGTTAGCCCACTCTAAAATGTCGGCATCAGTGATTTCCTTCCCATGCGAATGGAATCTCAAGTTCTTTAGCAGTTGAAGCATGTTACATCGCATTAGCTGCCACAAGTAAGCTGAAAAAGGGATACAATATCCTTCACTTTCAAATGTGTATAACTAAATTTTCCTTGTCAACATATTTAAGTGGAAGTTTGATGTACAATAAGAAAATCATAGTTTTGTCAATGACATCAAATGTAGAAAGAGAAAATATGGTAGAGAACTTACCCAATATCAATTTCTTATTTCCCTGTACAATATCATTTCCGGCAATATTAACCAGTGAAAACTTCAGTTGTTTCCCAATCTTGACAACTTGGTTACAGTTTTCTACTTTTCTGAATGGCAACTTGATTGGAGGCTTAGTTGCTGCCTTCCAATTAACTATCCCTGGTGACACCTTGTCAAGGGTCTCTAAAAGTACCCACCTATAGAGGAACAGAAATCCATGTAAATCATGAAGACAATAAATAAAATTTAGGTAGTTCATTTATGATCAGCTTTTTAATTTGGAGAAATCTTTGATTTGGCTTCTATCGTTTCAGAATTCTTGATTTCCAGAATTTAAAAACAATTTTTCTTGAGTTCATCAAGATAATTTTGTTAAACATTGGTGCACAAAATTCTAAACCAGAGGTGCGATTGCAAAGGAATTCACTGCTTTATTTTCTCAGTTTATATCAACATATATATGTGTATATATATATATATATATATATATATATATATATATAAAAAACTACAGAAAGCATTAAGGTACAAATCATAAATGGTTATCGGAGTAAATGTGTACTGCATCTTGCAATTAGGATAATACTCACCCATTTCTAACGTCTTCGAAGACATTGTTGATATAGGTTGAATGTCCAAAACTATTTATCCAAAAGCGAAATGCACTCTCTTCTCTAGAAATTTGGGTGTCATCTGCTGAAACCTCAAGAAAAGATATCTGTTTTACTTGGGTTGAGAGCCCATTCCTACACAAGTACTCATAGTTACGCATCAACTAGAAGGTGAAACATGTACAGTAAATGGAAAAGAATATGTCAATATAAATGTTTTGAGAAAGTGAAGATGCAGAAGTGACAGTATAAAATTACAAACACATCAAACTTACAATTATGTTTCCATTTGTGTCAATCATGAATCGAACAATCAAACAAACAGGGTCGTATGGTTTTTGTAATAAGAAATTCATTGAGCACATTCTTATCTATGTTAAAAGGGGTTTTTAGCTGAACCAAATAGAGAAGCGATTATGAATCACATAAACTTGATATGCTTGTAGGTTCTTGGCAAGTGCCTATGAATATAAACACAATTAACACCTGTCTTATCAAGAAATAGAAACATTAATTGAAAGGCAATGAACCAATATTCCTCAACTCCAATAACCCAAACAAAAGCTATTAATGTTTGGCAATTTTAACAACTTTGAAACTTCACAAAAAGTTGTGGGAAAAAGATATAATAGTTCTTTCTAGATATCGACAGTGTAACTGTAACCACTCTAAAGATATATATGGGATCAGACTTGAGGCATTTGCTATATAGCCTATATTTGAAATTGAAGGTGAAAAACTTGACATTCCCAATCTAATATACATGAAGAAGGTGATGAATGAAATAATGTTGCAAGGGATTTGATTGCCTCAATATGTAGTTGTTAAGAATAATATATAAAATCTACTGTTTTTTAAACAATTAATGTCCAAATTTTAGCTCGAGGCTTGAATATGTAAGAACTATCTGACAGGGAGACGTATGTCAAAATGCATTACAAATTTGTTTGTTGAAAAAGTATACCTATTATCTTTAACACCAAGTTTAGAAAATACTGCAGTACAGGATTGTGCAACTTCATAAGGTTAATAAACACTAAAAATTCATAGATAACCAGTTAAGGTTGATTTACTTTCCAAACAAGTCGTTGATACTCACCGGTGTTGGAATATATGTGCCACGAAAGCAAGGTTAAGATTAGGAGAACCTTCAACAATATCTTTTGCTGTTAAGTATCTCTTGCAACCCATCCTATCAGCGTGTTCAATAACTAACTTAGCTCTTTGTAAATGATCTTTTACAGCCAAAGTAGATGGATTACTGTGCTCAGGAGCAAGAACATTTAACAAGTGAGCATAGGCCTCTCCATCCTGCAGGTGAATTATATTACTATCAAATGTTGGCATTATTTGAACCATCACAATATTTAAATCTAGATTGATTTAAATAAAACTACATTGTAGAAACATATTTTGTTCTTCATTATAAGCATATATGAAAAAAGAAACGTCTACTCTAGATATTCAGTTTTGCACAGAACCAAACAGAGTACTTCCACATAAACGTTAATCATTATAGAGGAGCATCTATGAAACAAACATGTATTAACTGTTGACTGTTGCAAGGACACTGCAGAAAAAAACATAACATGGCCTAATGCAAGAAAAGGTATCCAGAATCTCATATAACTTTGTGTTAAAATAAAAGTAAAAAAGAAACAAACTATATGCAGACTGTGAGTTTAATGAATGTTTGAACATGTACTCGATGCAAGACAAGGGACTACTACCTATCCAAGCTGTTATGCTTAGAAAATTAACTTTCCAAATTGCCCATTTGATGCAGTATGCTTGTCTAATTTTGGTAAGAAAATTTCTTTTTGACTAGGGAGTTCTTTCAGTGAGAACCCTAAATCGAATACATGATCTTTAATCTTGCCACATAATTAGAATGTCCTTATGCGACATTTTTACCTTTTTGAAAGGGAAAAGTTCAATCATAACTCACGCCACAATGTATTCATCATCTTGTTTCAAGTCAAATCATGTGCTAGTGTGTTGATCATAGTTATAAGTTTTCCACCAGATACAAGAATATACAAAGAACAAACGAAAAGTAGGAAGAAGTCAACATCTTTTCACACGCCTTAAGCTCTCAAAAGGCTCCACAGTCATGGCATTGGAATTTGCCAGGTGCCAACATAATATGAATACCAAATCAAGTTCAATCACAATAAAAATAGGATCATCTTACAAAAATAACTCAATTTGAGTCGCTATGCATTATAACTTGTCACCTTAACATCAGAGGAGAAGTTTGTGACTATTTTCTTGTATCCTGCTTTTTTCAGCTGAAAATTCATCCACCTAAGCAAGATCTTCTCTGGTGGTAGACTCATCAGCTCCTCCATATCCTGATAGTTTACATTTAGCATGTAATAATTTTTAATGGTTAAATTAGAATAATCACACTGATTCTTTCAAGAAGTAAAGCTTCAAAGACAGAATGCGTCTTCACCTTACTATCATCGACTAACTCCACCAATTGAGGAGTTTTCTTTAAATTGAGATCTGCCAATAATTGTATCTAAAACAACAAACATAAAGATGGTCAGATTTATGAATGCAAAAATGCTCTTGTAGGCAGCATTCTAATCTGCCGATGAATTCAAAGTCCATAATGCTCTCACTGAGCACCCATAGTTCAAGTTTATCTATACTGTTTACATATCATAAATAGTAGCAGTATCTATTATAATTTTAAAACCATGGAGTATGTAAGTGAAAAGACACTTACCTTAATGATTTGAGATATCACTCCAAATACAAGATGTCTCTGAAAATGAAACAAAGTAAACTTATATTACTTAGCGTCCAGAACTACCACAACCATGAGCTAATATTAATTAAACTCAACATAACCAAGCCATGAAGAGGAAAACACATCAATATCAGGGAAATTGAAGAATTTGGATTAAGTTGCTTGTGACTAATTTGGGTTAGCTCAGCATAAACAGTAATAATTATGCTTGTAAACATCCTCAAAATTTTGGGGGATGGTTATGAATACTTGATCCTAGCCGTCCATATGGCGATGCCCCTAATTTGTAAATCAAAATGCATAGTTGTTATTATTTCTGTGCAATAAAGTATACATTTTTTTCTTGCTGGTTGAACCCATATATATCAAAAGTTTCAAAGTATACTAAAGCATGCATACATATTTCATACCCTTCCTTCAATAAAGTCTTGAGTCCCTATGTTGACTAGAGTACAACCAATTGCCTTTGCAGAATTGAGGCATAGGGTGTGATTTTCATTCCTTTCCCATGGATTGAGGACTCTCTTAGTATTGATTGCCCTGTCATCAATTGTGCCGGGTACTGCCATATTTATAAGCTTACTGCATCAAAGAAGAGTGATTCAACACAAGAAGTATTGTCAAATAACCTAGAGTATCAAAAAACAAGTAAAGCAAAAAAAGAGCAATTTATGACTGATGATCACCATATAAGAACTCCATCCTTTGCAATCTCGAAAAGATCATTAGTTGATGGATCTATTGGAAGGTACTTCTTTAGAAACTCATCCTCCGCAAGGTAGTGGTTAATATGTGCAACATAAGACGATTTCTCAGATTCGCTAATTGTGTGAAGCAGTGTAGAAGTTGGAGACGTTAGGAATGCTGATGAGTTTTTTGCACCACTTCCCATTTTTGTAGTTGCATGCGATTGGAGTTTCAAATAAACCTGGTATTAAATAAACAAATTCTTATTTTTGAAGTCCATCACCTCCAACAAAACAGGAACAAATGAATCCAATATAACTAAAATGGCAAAATAGAAAGGGAGAGAATTAATCAAAAGCTATTGAACTGACTTTGGAATTTGAAAATTTTATATATAAAGCAGATTATGATGTGCTTTGGATTTTGAAAATTTTAAGCACAAAACAGACTGATTAGATTTTGAAAATTTTAAAGCTGACTGAGAATTTTCCAAACCTCAAATAAGTTTAATTTAGAATGAGAACAAATCTCGAAAAATTCAAATTGAGATTTGAATATTTAAGATTTTCCTAGTTTCGTACCCTTTTTGACTTGCCAAAGAGATTCAAATGTAATAAGAAGTTGGTTTGAAACATAACATAACGTGTATATGTATAAAAGTTGTGTAATTACCCGAAGAAAGAGTTCGAAATCAACGTCATCATTCAAGTTCTGATAAGAATCCTGAATAAATGAAGCTATGTCTTGGTCCGTTAGATTTTCTCCGACTTGTTTCAGAGTCGACATTTTGGACGGCAAGTCCGCAAGCGTGAGACCGACATTCTCTCTCTTCATCCTTGAGAACTGAAAAATATAAATCGAATCATTACCAGTGAGTGTAATGGATCGATCGCGATTATATATGGCAATGCAATCAATGAATTAGATCAGGAAATTAAGATTATTAACTTACGTGGGATTTCAAGCTTCGAAGTTCCACCTGAGTGAACTGATTTTGGAGGCAAGGATCCGATACCAGCACTCCGAAATAACCTGCCATTTTTCCGATAACTGACAAAATTAAGCTTGGATTTGGGTCTCAACCATGAAAATATTTCCTTGCAGCGCAGCGAAGGAAGAGCGAGAAGAAGAAAAAGGAATGCACTAACAGATTTTTTCTCTCTCTAACAGTTATGAGTCACGTTCTCTACACTTCACTCTGAAGTTGACTATAACACTAAACACACTGGGGACGGAGCAGAGCTGTCAAAGTGAACTTCACAATTCAAAAATTGTCCCCTTTCTATGCATCAACCGCTAGCTACTACGACTTGACTTATAATGCCAAACAGAAACAGTAGCCTCTCCTTTTTTGAATCATCAACATTAATTAATATAATATAACGCCAACTGTTAGATGCATTATTAATTTTTCCACATTTAACTAATCTTATTTTCCTAATAAAATCAATGTAACACGTGAATTTAGGATAACAACCCTGATTACAAATTAGTCCACACTATATCAAATATAATCGTTAAAAAAATTATCAATTATGTAACTGACAATTGATATACAAGTTTGTTTGGTTTAAAGTTAATTAACATTTTGTCATTGTAGCTTAATTTTGAGTGTTAGTAAGTAGTATAGTGATGATGGGTTACATACAGTTTTACAAACCCATGGGCCATATTTGGTGTGAAAATTAAAAATTAAAAATAAAATGGAAATATTTGGTGTGAAAGTAGTTGATGAACTAAATTGGGGAAATTAGTCATTTTGAAGGGATGGCCATGGGGATTGCTTTTGGAAAAAGTATGTGTAGATGGAAAGCTGGCCCTGGCCCTAGCCCTGGCCTTGGCCTTGGCCTTGACGTTATAACTATATATATACTACTACTATAACTTTGAACATAAACTTGAGTTTGAACTTTCAACTACTAAAATTTGGAATCTTCATAATATAAGCATATATATTGTGATGCCTGTGTTGGGCTTGGGGAGGAGAGGAGGGGATGGGCCTATTCTCTCACATAAAATCAATTGACTTGCCATTAGTCTCATTCAAATGAACTAAATTTTGAAGTCTTAATTAATTCATTTCCCTTTATAATCCATAGCTTGCTTGATTATATTTATTTATTGTTATGATCCAATACCAAAAAAAATCACTAACATTCATAAAAAAAAACAAATGGGGGAGGCTTTTAATTAAAACTCATGTAATAATATAATAAAATGAGATGTGAATTAATAATGGTAATTAACATGCGTGTTGTTATACCAAAATATAATGGTCACGTCACGTGGGTCTTATGACAAAGCTAGCCTAAGAAAATAGTATGGCATATATATTATTGGCATGGTAGGGGTCTAGGGGAGGGGAGACAACAAAAAGTTGGGCGGTGCAAGTGTAATGCTGGACCAAGGCAAGGCAAGGCAAGGCAAGGAGGAGATATCAGATATGGTGTGCTTGCTTTGCTTTATGGAGTAGTATAATAAAGACCTAAACTAAACAAACTTGAAGGTGATTAGCCATTAGCCATTAGCCATTAGGCATTAGCCATTAGGTTAGGCATGTCCTTGTGGGTGTAATTTCAGGACTAGAAGTAATATTATTCCATTCATCATTGCTAGTGTTAGTGCTTGGGCATTGCCAAAAAGTACGATTCGACTCATACAATTTGGATCTTGATTTGCTTTATCATGAAACAGCTAATTCTCTTACTACTAAAAATTTCTAAAGTAAATGAAAACGTATATATTATTTGTTTACCATATTTTCAAAAAATAAATAAATTAATGAATTATAGGAAAATTGTTTTTCTTTCTTTCTAGATCAATATTTTCACATGTTAATTGTTTCCTCTACGTACACACAATATAATATACTACAAGTTACCGTCAATTTATTATAAAATATTTTATGCTCAGTTGAGTCCTTGATTGTAAGATGTTTCCTAGTGTAGCCAGTTTTTTTCTCGGTCAGTGGCCGCCTTGTTATTCTTCAAATTTTATTTTCATAACTTATTAATGTGAAAATGACATATCAAAAAAGGGTTAGCTTTATATCCAAATTGAATACTGGTGGTGGTGGTTGTTCCATACATGCACTTGCTCCAATATACCCTTCTGTCTAGTTTGTGAAATCACTATATTGTTCACACTTTTTAAATCATTAAAAATTCAATTACTAAAATAGAAAATTTTTAAGTAATTTTAATCCAACCTCACAGAAGTCAAAAGCCCATCACCATGTTTAGCCTCCAAGGCTCGAGGCGGACTAAGATGGAGAATCTTCATTCTTTTGTATATTCTCCCTCATCTTTCTCTCCTATCACATTCCAACACATTTTCAAATTTAGACCATGACATTTGAAATGGAAAGCTCTTGCGTATGGATCGAAATTCAAGCTTTCTTTATGTGCATACGTTAGTAGCAATTTTCGCATTAAATCTGGTTATACTAATAACGAATACTATAACTTATAGTAGCATTCACTTCAATGCCTATAAATGATCTTATGATCAAAGCCTGCAACCAAAATTTTGTGGACAGCATGGTCGAGCCTGCCGTTGAGTAGCTAGAAAGTAATTTCTTGAAGAACTTCAAGTGTATTCTGATGTACCTGAAAATCAGATTAAAGATTGATGTTAGAGATTTGTGGGCAAATTGATGGTGCATCTTTTGCAGCATGAGGGTAGAGGTAGATTTTGTCAATGCAATTAGTACTAGTAATTTGAGAAATATACACCCACATTATGAGCAACAGAGCTGTGTCTACAAAATCATTGAATCGAGGAAGATTAATGCAGCAATAGTAAATTTTGATAGACTAGCTAGCTCCAATAATCAATTATATGAAACCCCAATAAAACAGAAATAAAGTCTTCATCTAAATGAAGTAAATCAGAATTGCACAGGAATATGTCATTGATCATGAAATAAAAAGTGTACACCTTCCGGGAAATACGTTTGTTATCCCATGTTTTCAATATATATGTTATATAAGTGTGTTTGTGTGTGTGTGTGTGTGTGTGTGTTTGCACGCTCTCTAGTGAGTAGAGAAATGGTGAGGCAGAAACAAAATTACCCATTCAAGATGCTGTGCTGTAATGCCGGGGACATTTCCTGCATAGATGCCACCTAGCACCTAAAAAAATCCAACAGGAGGGAGATCAAGAATCAAGAGTGAATCAAAATAAAAACCAATCAACAAGTGTGTAGTAGGAAGAAATTTCAAGCAAACATTTAGTAAGAGCTCTTATTGCTGGACCTAGCTCCAAAAATAATGACAACACATTTTTGAAGCTTATATGAGCAGAGGAGCTTGTAAAGAAAAATTTGCTCTAGAAAAAAATCAATGAATTCAAATTTTTTTAACGGGTCCCGCTTGGTTAGTAATTTCCATTCCAGACAAGTCCTCAAGCCCAATAAACTCACAGTGATCATTCCTATATCAACAAACCACAATCATAAATGGAAGTGTACTCTGTACCTTGGACACAGTCTCAAGAAACATGCCAGGACGAACAGGTAATGGTTTGATTCCAGTAACACTACCCTGGAGACATGACAAGAGTGTCAAGCACATATGCAAAACTAGACCATCTTCTTTTTTTCTCTTTTTTTTTAAAAAATCTAGTGAAAATACAATATTATAATAGCGTAAGAAAAACTCACTCTTCCTGCAATTCCACTTGAAACTCTTCTTCCATTTGTGCTTGTCTCGTCAGTATCAGAGTCATCCGCACCTTCATCTTTTCCTTGCATGACATTTTTTATCATTTCACGTACAGTTTTCCCAGGTTTAAGAGCAACAAGTTTAGTTAAAAAGTTGACCTGAATGTGGCAAAATTGAATCAATATTGGTAAAATGAATAGTGTGCAAGTTGATGTGGATTTTATACTATGGAACTTTTTTGGTTAGGTAAATCTTTTAGACATAACAAATATACTGGTAAATGAAAATAAACTAACATCTTATCTTATGTAGGGTATTTAATGTTCAGAGAATTAGACACCTCTGATTCAGGGAGAGTATTGAAACCACGATCATTTCTTTCATCTAGTATTCCACCTCCCATCATATTCCGAGCTTCTTCTCTGATCAAAACAAGCCTTGCAAGCAGCTTTCGATCAGGAACAACAGGCCGGGTTTCCATTGTCTGCAAATGATCATCTAGGATCAGAATATGCAAACAAAAAAAAGTGGGTGGGTGGGGTGGGTGGGTGGGGGGGGGGGGTTAGGGACGGTTGCAGGCAGAGGCACGGAGAGAGATACTTCAAAGTTTAGAATTAACTAAAGGACACTTCTAGATGACCGCATGCATTCAACTTTTTTATACCCATGATTTAAACATAACAGCTGCAGTATTTGTAATAACAACAATGAAAGAAAACAAGCTCTGTCGATATATACTGAAACAGTGAATCTTGGTTACTATGAGCCCAATCAATGACTGTTCCAGAATGCCTTAAATAGGAAAATGAAAAAGAAAAGTAATATTGCTTTAAGATTAATATGCAGACCAAAGGAATTAGCCAAGGCTCATTTATTAGATTAAGTGATGATTTGAATGCAAGTGACTACCTAAATGTCATGAATGGGATGGTTCATTTGTGAATTGTCTAATATAGGCAAAGAAATTAAGAGAAAAGCTACTCAGATAAGGTATAACTATTAAGGTTACAATCATTACATTTTACACTTGCAACCAATATTATTGAAAATTTTTCATATGAGATACACGAAGCTAAGCAATTCAATTTCTTCAGCAAGCCCAAAATATTAATATATAAGTGATAAGAACTTAATAATCTCCAGCAAAATGATCCTGAGGCCTAAAAGAAAAAGAGAGAGAACACCAAGAAGAAATCAAGACAAATATCAGCTTGTATAGTCCATATCTTCCCTGGTCCTGGATTGCGATTTGTGAACAATACATCTCCATTTAGATCACAGGATATTGTTAATATATCACATCACAAGTGATGTTGGAGCCCCACATCGAAAAAATTATAAAAGTGTACAGGATTAATATATATAAATGGGCTCAAAACCTAATGACTTAAGTTTTTTGGTCAAGTTGGATTCCAAACATGTTTTAGTGCCTTGTGTATGCACACACGAGTCGCGGGCTCCCCAGTTCTCCCCCAATAACTGATATCAGAGCTACGAAAGATTGATCCTGAGCTGGTAAGCCTTTTCAAAAGATACACGATGGTGGTTTGGAAATTAAATCCCGGAGAGCCTCGTCAAAAGACACGCGATGGTGGGTTGGAAATTCAATCCTGGATAGCCTCTTCAAAAGATACGCGATGGTGGTGATTTGAATAAGGAAATCTACATGGAGCAGCAAAGGGATTTGAAGTTAAAGGGAAATAATACTTGATTTGCAAATTAAAGAAAAGTTTGTACGGCCTAAAACAAGCACCAAGGAAGTGGTACATTAAATTTGATTCATTGATCAAGGTTACAGTAGAATAATTGCAAATCATTGTGTGTAACGCCTCCGAATCCGGATGTTGGCCGCCCGAACAAGGGTACATTAACTCAACATCTTTCGTAAATTAACCAATGATCTCATAATCATATTGGTTGAATTAGTCTATTACAGACTAATAAAATTATAAATTTCCTTAACTTCATCCCTGGATCTAAACTTGATCTCGATCTCATTCTTTCTACAAGTATCAACTTATAGTTCATTCGTATATATATATATTTTTGTATAGAGATCATAATTTCAATTGCCGACTTCAGATAAAGATAATTTGAAGCAATGTATGCAAATGTTATTTAGCTAATACCTCCAGTAAATCATCAGCCTGGTTAGCTATGTCATTCAAGTTCGCTCCAGGGAGATGAACATTAGTGCCGTTCTCGCTTTTGAATGCACCACCACCTGCAGCAACTCGTCTAAGTAACTCATGCCTGCTTTCTTTATGGGGAGTTCTACAAAGCAGGCCAATCACTTGAACCTAGAAATGTATACAACGGAGATCTATTCAGCATTAGTACAAAGTTGATACTGTTTGACAACCAAATACTGAAAGAATTTGAGTGACGGCAAGTCGTTACATGTGAGGGGCATTTCTTTGTAAGATGTGATAATACAGTCTCCTTGATCACCTCTAAGAGTGCCTTGCGCTGAACACAAACCGTTGACAATGATTAAACTCAATTGCTGAAGCCCAAAATGTATACTATCAAAGGAACATTATCTCATAATAGCAATGAGCTCCATATAAAGCAACAATAAAGGAGTGTCACAAGACTCAAAAACATGTGATATCTTAGCAGCGTATTAGTGTAACTATGAGAATGACAGAATGGAGTTATGCATAGCATAGAATTGATTAACAAATCCAATCAAAAACAAAAGCTTATGTCACCACTATGTTTTGAGATAAATTTTCAATCAAATTGTTACCACAGTCAGGATTTTCCCAACTACTTAACCCGTTTGGACAACCAAGCTTTGTAGCAATGAAACACTCATTTTGAAAAATGTAAACAAAATTTGTGTAGGCAGTTTTACTGATTAGCTATTTCCAATGTTTTTAAAAGCCTGTCTTCATCAAAATTAAGCTAATAAATATAGATGGCACAAAAGTGAAAGTTTGAATAGAAATTTGAACTTGTCACCTTATCATCCTGGTCATTTTCAGCAAGTTGGATCATGTAATCTAGGGCCATCATAAATCCTGATTCCATCTGATCAACTCTCTTCCCTATCACTCCTTGTGCAGCCAACTGCACTGCCATCTCCTCAGATGCTTCATCCATGTTATCGTCTTCCAACTGTGTCAGTTTGTACATGTTAAACAAATAACTGGCAAAAATATGACAAAATTGCCATTAATGAAATCTCCCATAGTACATTGGTTTTGGAATTTAAGTAAGAAACACACAAGCTTGTTTGTATCCAGGAAAACAAGTAAGTTAATTTCTTCAACTAACATAAGGAAACCATATAAAGAAGCACGATCAGAATTTGGTTATAGAAAAGCACAAAACTTCATACACTCATGCAACAACAGCATTACCACGAGTCTACAAGACTACAGGTCTACAGCTACAACCTGTTCTGTCCCACGATATGAAAGTTAGTTTCTCAAATGTGATATATGTTACCTTCTGGAGGGGATGTCAACAAATAATATAATATGCCTATGAACTGTGATTTACTAATTTGCGTAACTTAGATTCTCTAAACTTTTACAAATCGAAAATTATCAGTGTATTCAAAAAACGCTACGTAATTCTGATATAAGGAGGTTGAGTAACAGTTAAAGATTACTGGTTATGGTTTTCACGTTGTGATTAGGTTTTATTTGCCCTATATGATTCATCTTCAAATGTTGGGATTTAGAAGTATCTAATAAGAAGACCTGAATTGTTTGTATTGGTACTAGTTCAGTTTAAAGTTTAAGATTTACTACCTCTTCAAAAAAAGAGTTATTTTCAAAATTTTAAAATTCTATGAGTTCCATTCTTACTTCTAAATCTATTGCGTATCTAGTTTAGTAGTGATAGCATTATAATAAAATTGTGCATTGTGGTGGTAAACTTAAGGATGTTTGTGCATGTTTGTTAATACTACAATGAAAACAAATCGAACTCTTTTTTGGAACAAAAAAAAGGCAAATGGGATCTTTTTTTAGGAACGGAGGGAGTAGGATTTAACCTTTGTATGATTATGTGTGATTATGTTGCGTACAAACCCAGCTGTCAAACAAAATTCCCAAAATTCTCATACAAAGCAAGTGCTAATAAACTATGTTAAAGCATATAATATTAGGCTTCAAATCGAGAATAAATGTCTATATTTACAATAAAGAGCAACTGAAGTCTGAAGTTTTAAAGATTAGAACCAATTACAGAATTGAAATAAGGTTCATATGCATGGATTTCTCAATCAAAAACCTTCAAATTTCAAGATAAGCATGTTGGGTACTTGGAATTTAAACAGAAATATTAAAGTAAGGAAACCATAGAAAGTAAAAGAGGAATTTGAAGAGTGAAAAACTTACCAGCTTGGCCATTTCTTCAAGAACAGAGGTGACCTGCTCACCACCTTTAAGGAGAGCTTCATAGTGGGAGGAGTCAGTTGATTGGTCCCCATATTTTTGCTTCCTATTTCTATCTATTGCATCCATTTCCTTTTGTGAATAGCCTCCACCAACCTCATAACTGGTACACAGACCCAAAAAGTGTTGCTTCTTTTGCTTCAGCTGGCGTTGAAATTGGAGTGGCGAAGAGGTATGCCGCTTTGTACTGATTAAAGGAGAAGGAAGAGAGAGAAAATTACAGGATGAGAGAGAGAACATTGAAAAGGGAGGGAAAAGACCCAGAGTTGCAAAGAGGGATAGAGAATAAGAGGGAGGATGAGAGAAAAAAATGGATGAATTCATCACAAAATAACCCCAAAATTATTTTAAAAATTACGCCTTCTGTGGAATCGAACCCACGACCACATTTGGCGCTTTAGCGTAGACTGGTAGACATGGTGAGGATAGAAACTCGAGTGTAATTTGATAACTAACACCTAACATCACGTCACTTATGATTAGTGCCGTACAATTTCATTTAATTTGGTTTTGATTCTAAAATTAATTGATATAATTAATAACAATATTCAATCAATCAAAATTATCTTTATTTATAAGAAATCATACATGACATTAACAAAATAAGATCAAGTAATAAATTTTATGAGATGTTTGATAAAATTAAATAAAATAGTAATAAATATTTAAGTAATCAAAATGAGCTGAATGAAGCATAATTTTGAATACTGAATGAAAAAAATTATTTGATAATTGACATATTTAAAACATCTAAATAATTGATTTTTATTATTTAACTCACTGAAAAAATTTAAAATTATTGTAAATTTATTTAATATTACTTAATATAATAGTTAATATTGTAACAAATATATATATATATATATATATATATATACTTCATTCAACAGTCATTCAGTCCATTAAAATAAAAAAAATTACACTTGACCATTCAGCCCAAAAATCTGATAAATTCAATTATTCAAACGATTTGTATTCAAAATAAATATACTAAATGGCTGACCGATTCAGCCATTCAGCTCTAAACAAATACCCCCTTAGATTATATTTTTCTATTATTTATATGTCAATAAATTTATGAAGTTAGATTATATTTTTCATTGAGAGAATGACATGACATGCATTATAAAGTAAAATAAAACAAAGTAAAAATATTAATAATAATATAATTATAAAAAAACACCAAATATAATATCTCTAATTTCTAAACCCAAAACTTCCACTCCACACACAAGAAGCACCGCCACCAAGCATCTGCCTTCACCAAGCCGTTGTATCCAGCGTTACTAAAAATCTAACCCCATGTTAGTAGTTACCCACTCTAATTAAAGAAATTGATGGTTCTTGTTGGGACATACTCTTATTAAAGAAATTGACCGCCAACGAGGAAAACAATTCTAAACTTTACACAAACCAATTAATCACAAGTCCATTGAAATCTAAACAAAACTTACAAATAAAGTGAAAAAAAATAAATAGATAGAAAGAAAATGCAATTTCAGTCAACTTTGATCCATTAAACCCAAAAAATGTGCATTTTGTTTAGCGAAATTTGGGTTACGTTTTTATGATTTGAAGTGCAAACCTCAACAATAAAATAAATTCAATATAATAATAATAAACACAAGTCATTTGAATTTTCATCAATAATTTTTGTAGAGAGAGGAGTTATCCATGTGAGTTAAAACACTTAAATTAATAATCTTATACAATTCTTGCAAACAAGCATAATTTTAAACAAAAGCCCGTGCCAAAAATGGTTTGAGTGGGTTCAAGAATCTCCGATCCATGTCTGTCTCAAACCGGTGTGGGTTAAATGTTTATGTTCATTTTTTAGTTGTTAATTACGTAAATAATTAATTAATAAATAAATTATATAAATATTCTATCCATTTTTAAATAAAAATTTTTGATTGATTTTTTGTGTTTTAAAAAAAATGAAAAAATTGTCCATAAAAATTTATTATTATTAATTATTTACGTAATACTAAACAGACATTTAACTTGATAAATAATAATAATAATAATAATAATAAAAATTAAAAGGTTGCTGCATACCCAATTAACCCAACAGAGCTTCTAACCTTTAATGACTAACCAATTGTCTGTAATGCCCCTCCATACTCCAGCTGTTTAGGCCACTCAAGCAAATTATTTGACGAGAATTTGCGTTTACTCTATTTAAATAGCGCCCATTTAATCCACAACCAGTGGCTAATTTGGAAATAAAAGACAAAGGGAGAGCATCTTGCAAGTACCATTATTTTAATACCAATTTTGACCCTGTAAAAGCTAAAACGGTTCCGCTTCTCCGTTGCTATAAATATCCACGTACCTGCACTCATCCAACCTTCATTTATCCAGTCGGACCGGTGCCTGCTTTTCCTATTTTCTTTATCAACCCTCTCTTTCCTAGGGTTATTCTCTCTCTTCAAACAGTTGACGATGGCGCAGGAGGTTGTTAATAACGGCGAGTCGCAGAACGGAAACTCCAAGGCGGTGACATTCTCGGCGTTGAAGCCTCAGCTGTTCGTGGAGGCTCCGAAAGCAAGCGACGCCGTACTATTCTACAAGGAAGCGTTTGGAGCCGAGGAGGTGAATCGCGTCACGCATCCCAAAAGGAAGGCTGATCAGGAGCTCCCTCTAGTTATCTCTGCTGAACTCAAACTCGGTTCTTCTACTATTATCGTCTCTGACCTTAACGATGATTGTTCTGCTCCGTAAGCTTCTAACTCTTAACTTCTCTTATAAGATCTTATGTAAGCCGTTTTGTTTTTGCTAGATCTGCGATTATAAAGTGCCTAAAACGTTTTTTTTACTCTTTCTCTGAATTTTAACATGTACTTGTTTGTTGTTTGAAGCCATTTCTTAGTCATTCTAATGATTCATAGTATGATCTCCTTGTTTATATAAAACAATGTATAATTGCTGAGATGAATTGTATAGTGATTTTTGAACTCATTTACGATTTTGTTATTCATATTTTTGTTATTTCAACTTTAATGCAGCTGATTAAATTTGATTTCGGTTAGTTTTTTGTTTGATCTTCACGTCTTGATTACACTTTCTGGTTTACTCTTTGGAAATTTATGGCTTGTCCGTTTATTTCCGGCTTGGTATGGTTTAGTTTTCACGGCTTCTGTTTGTGTTGACGATTTTCCATTCTATTTTCCTGTCGTTTTGAATTGAATAGCTATATATCGCCTACTTGCATCCTCCACCATTCAGAGTGATATAGCTCGGTGGTTTTTAGTCAATATTTTAGCAGTTAGCAGCGCATAAATCTCTTTTGATGAAACGATAAATGGCTGTTAATGCCAAAACCTCTTATATTTTTGTCAGGATGAAGACTGTTGGGACTGGATTCGTGTTCTGCCTGGAGACCGAGGAGATAGACGCTGCTGTGGAGAAGGCTGTGAAGGCCGGTGCAATTTCTGAAGGCGAAATAGCTGAAGTTGAAGGCGCGTGCTGTGGCGGACGCGTAGGAAAAGTGAAGGATCCCTACGGTAACATCTGGATGATTTGTTCTCCTGCTAAGAAGTGTGGTGATGTGGAGGCATAAAACTCGTCGGATCTGATCTATTTCTGCTTTTATTTGTCTAGTCTTTTGTTTTTCTCTAATCTGATGAACTGAATCATGAATGGTAGTTAGATGAATTTGAATACTCTTTTAGGTGGGGAGAATTCAGTATCTTGAATGTATTTGGCGAATTTGAAATGGACAGGCAGCTGGCGTTTTACTTCGCTGTAAAGTTTTACTGATTTCGTGCTTGCAGTTGCAAGCTTTGTTTTTACAGTGAATTTGTTCTTGTGCTTGCTTGCTTTCCTGATCTCGTTTGTGTTTTTAGTTGGCCCAACTTTATCCTTGTAAAGGGTAATATGGACTTTTACAAACCTTCGGAGGATAGGGATGTGTCTTATGTGCAGGTGCAGGGAGTAGATACTAAGTTTATTGTGATGGTGGTTTACTACTATGTTTCTTTAGGATAAAGTGGTTTTCTTATTAGTATACTAGCGATAACTCGTGCCTGAAGGCACGGTGTAACGAAAAATTAAATTAAAATTTAAAAAATATTACATTATCTAAAGACATACATACTCAATCAACAATACATATCCAACCACCAAAATATCGAGCTAGTCGGTACTAATTTCACTAAATTTCGACAGAATTTCCTTTAAAAATAGATATCCGGAAAATTCTAAACTTATTTACAAAACTTACAATCATCAATACTTATCTGTGTGTGTGGGTTCGAAATTTGAATAAGGAGGACAAGAGAGAGAACTGCTGACGTGTATTTTGATGTGACATTTATGTATTTTTTCTCTCCGCTCTGTTTTATATTATATATTGTTTCTTGTGTGACCAAAAATAGTCCTCCGGCGACATTGGTTTTGTGATCGTTTTTTTTAATTTATATTTTTAATAACTCTTAAAAATGTATAGATATTTTAATTGGAATTTTTATAAAAAAAATATTTTAGGTATAATTTGGTTACATACAAAAATAAGGTTGTACAGACTGTGTAATTATGTTTTTTGTATGTATTTAAATGGCAAAACTAATGATTTGGCCATTGAAGTTGGTACGTTTTATCGAATACACGATTAAATTTTTAATTTTTCAATTTAACTAACTAAACTAATAAAAATTGTTAAATTGGGTCATTCTGTCAAATATGATACACGGAAAGAAAATGACATGGCCTTTTTAACGACAGGAAGTACTGCAAAAGTTGCTCATTTCTCTCTCCTCAAACCTCTGCTTCTCACTTATCATGTCCATCATCGACCTCTTGAAATCGTTGTACAGATCGTCCAACCTTTTTACCACCTCCAAGCTCTCTTTTCACCTTCCTTTCCAACCATGATAACAACTTCTTGAATGCCGACAGTCTAACCGGAGACTCGCACTCCGTCGACGACGACACCGATATTCTAAACATCCCCTTCGATACGCCACGTTTTGTGGCCGCCTTCTTCGCTTTCTTCTTCTTGTGACGCCTCTTGCAAGTGTTGGGTTTCTCGTGTATGGTCTCCAAATGAGGATTGAACTCGGTGGAGGAGTCGATGGAGAAGCTTCTAGAAGATGAAACTAACGTTTTTGTTTCTTCTCTTTCTCTCAACCCGCTGTCAACTAACGACGTACTCGTGCGATGTTTACTTGTTGTCTTCTTCTTTTTGCTACATTGTTTCTTCTTGTTCTCCGCCGTCGGTGGTGGTGGTGATGTTGGGACCAGTGTATCGTAGTCGGAGTCGTCGGATACGGAGGAGTTGTAGATTTTCTGACGAGATAAACCATCAGAGTCCCCACAGACTTTGGCATCTATATGCCATTCTTCTTCTTTCTGCCATTGAAACTGTAAGACCCCAACTTATTATTAATGAAATTGAATTTCCTCTATTTATTATTTTGAAATAGTAAGGGTTGATTTGATTAATGTGGTTAGTTATGGGTAAAATGCGCAAATATTTCAAATAAGCAAGTGGTTATAAAATATTCATTGATGTCGGAGAATATTCGTTTGGTTGTAGAATATTCTTACTGTCGGGGAATATTCGTACGACGACGCAACCTTGTGTGGGCCCCATAACGGAAAGCGATTGGATGAAAAAAGTGACAAGTATAAGTTATTTATAAATAACGGCGTAGTTGTTACCGTTAATACTGTTGGAATACCCGGTGGTTAAAACACAGTAGCACACGGTATTGCACCAATTATTGATTCTTACGTAAGAAAGCACTACTCAATAATTGTTACAGTAGTTACTGTTTAATATTTTATTGATTCAATAATTGCTACGTTGATATTTTATATTATTGTTGTTTCAATAATTATCACTACACAGTATTTTATTATCAGATCAATAATTCATATTATTAGAATAATATTATTAGATAACATTATTGACAATGTCTAGAAAGTTTCGTCTAAGGAGAGGTTTGGTCACCTAATTGCGAGCCAGTAAAGAGAAATCCTTATTGGAAAGCCCCCTCTTTCCTGAGAACTGTCTGGTTGTCGATATTGTGATTTTGTAATATTATTTGTGAATAATTAATTATTAATTTATATGATAAGGAAAATATTCATTTTATGTGGATATAGATGGAGAAAATTTTAATGTGACAATTGTTGAAAAATTGATATTTTATCTTTTCTGATAAAATAATTCATTTTAATATATTATTATATTTTAGTAATATAATAATGGTGATATTTTTATAATGAATGTGTGATATATGAATAAATGAGGAGGAAGAGTATTTTTATTAAAAACATGTTTTTCATGTTTGTGGACCCCATTTCTTGACTGAAATTTGATTATAGCTTGTAAAATCGTCTGTTTATGGATTTCGGTCAATTTCTGTTTGGAATTTGGAAAAACTTAAACTTACAAAGTTGTAGAGAATGGAATTTCCTATGGAAATGACATGTGATTTGAATTTTTTAGATAAAATGGCTATTTATTATGAATTATTGAAGTTCTGAAGTTCTGAAATAATTGATTTTTAGAAGTTTTAATTATTTTAAATAAGAAAAACGTTTTTTGCAATCCCACAGTGCGTGGTAAATGAGCTGAATTCGGATTCCTTGGTAGTGGGCTTGAATATTTGGTAAATAAAATTATTTTAATAAATTTTCTGCTTTGGTGTTCTAAGCATTTTCCTATAAATAGGGTACTTAGGTTAGAATTGAAAAGTACATCAGAAACTGAAATTTTCTCTTCACTATATTATCGAGCGTATTCTTGTGAGTATTTTGATACTTTGAGTGTTGCTATACGGTGCAAGTTTCTTCAGCACTATATCCAGTATTCCAGTCAAAAGTACTGTCTTTCCGAGATAAGGGATATTATTTTTCTTAAAGTAAGCTTTGATTGTATCCATGTTTTAATCATTCTTGAATTTTAATTCACTATAATTATCTATAAAGTATTTTTAAACTTGGACTGTTTAAAGCACGAATCCTTAATATTTATTCTTTTGTTTCACTGGATTCGTTTTCTTTAAAATATTTTTCATCATCCTCAGTCCTAAATGATGATATTACTGAATATCTTTGGCCTGTAGTGCAAAGATGAATGAATTTTTGATGAATATCTTTGGCCTTGTAGTGCAAAGATGAACAGGTGTTGAGATGAACATGACCGACTGATGAATATCATTGGCCTGTAGTGCAATGAATATTGATTGATGTTACAGGGATAAAATAATGATGATGGACTTTTAAATTCATAGATTATAGTAGATTTTATTCTCTACGTAACTCTTCTATGAATTATTATTTCCGCTTGCGAATATTGATCTGAAACTTGTTGTCTATTATATTCTATCAGATTTTTTCCTGTTGAAGACTAACGATAATTTGTTCTATATTATCTTAGTCATAATATTCTTTACTGAGATAGTTGAGCTCACCCTTTTCCTTTTTGTTCCATTTTTCTTCTGAGGAGGCGAGTATGTAGCGAGTTCTAGTCTGGGGATGGAATGATGGTTCTAGAAGGTATTTTAGTAGTCCTCACCATTTTTATAAAATAATGTACCAATAAATGTAATGAGGACTTATTTGGGTGTGAATATTGTCTAGATGACAATATTTGTATTTAAACTTACAGTTTTTATGTTGTATTAATAAAGTTGTAGTTGTTTCTGTACCATGTTATTGACGACTCAAAATGGGTGATGTATACCTATTTTGGAGTCGTCACAGTTGGTATCAGAGCTTAGGGATATGATCTCTGGCGGAGATCGGGGAATAGAACTAGGAGAGGAGAGACGAGTAAATCATTCGCTAGTGTGTCCTACCTAAGCTTATTTGTTGGTTGGTCAGAGTATAGGGTTATTATGTTGCATGTCAATTTCTTTAATTAACCCTTGTTTTATGGCAGTATTTAAGAATGTCGACTGAGAATGTTAAAAGTGGAGTAAATGAGACCGTGGAGACACCTTTACTCATCAACGAGGAGAACGTACAACAGGCTGGCAATGTTCCTCCTGTGAACAACACCACTGAGCAGATGATGAACGACGAGATATTTATAAGCTTTTTGCAGTTCATGCAAAATCAGACGAAGAAGACTCGTGTACAAAATATAGGTGGAAATGATAACAACGCACGGTTTGTCAAAGCCAAGCAGTTCAAAGAGTTGGGACCACCAGAATTCTGGAGAAAGCCGGATCCGATCAAGGCGGAGACTTGGGTCAACCAAATTACCAAGATATTCAATGTCTTGGGATGCACGGAGGAACAGAAGGTTCCATTCGCTACTTTTATGTTCCGTAATGAGGCAGATTACTGGTGGAAATCTGTGAAGCGTACCCGTCCAGCCGCACTCAGCATGTCTTGGGAGACGTTTCAGAAACTGTTCAATGACAAGTACTTTCCTGAAAGTATTCGTCATATGAAGGAAGTGGAGTGTATTAGATTAGGAACAAAATAACATGACAGTGTCCCAGTACGTGGCGAAGTTTGCAGAGTTATCCAGGTTTGCACCTCATTTGGTAGAGAATGAGGAACGTATGATGCGGATGTTTCTGAGAGGTTTGAAACCCGGCATACGTCAATATCTCATTTCTCATAAATTTTCTCTTTATTCAGATGTTGTCAATAGGGCTCAATTATTAGAGCGAGATAACGAGTAGGTTTAACCGAGGGACCACAACCAGGATCATACTGGTGACAGCAATCATCAGAACAACGATAACTAGCGGAGAAAGAAAAATACGGACAAAGGCGGTAACCACTCTGGTGGTAATCATGGCCATGAGAATAGAAGAAGCGAGTCGGGAGGAGATTTTAAAAAGAGGAGATTCAACAATGATCATATGAAGACGTCAACACCAGCAACAACTGGTTCTAAGGGAGGAGAACGACCACCGGTCGTATGCTATAAATGCGGGAAAGAGGGACATATCAGCCCAAACTACCCACAACAGTTCAAGGTATGTTATAATTATGGAAAAGAAGGACATATCGCCCAAGATTGTACAGTAGGGAAACCAAGTCCAGCGGGGATGGTGACTCAAAAGGCTGTCCCATAAAAGTTAAAGTCAACTATTCCTGGAAGAGCGTTTGTCGTGACTGGTCAAAATACGAGGAACCTAAACGAAGTGATCACGGGTAAGCTAATCATAAATTCTTGCGAAGTTTATACCTTACTTGATACCGGTACTACCCATTCATTTATTTCTCTTGCTTGTGATCAACGTTTAAACTTAACTCCAGAGAAATTAGACTTTGATTTATCTGTGGAGACTCCGTTAGGAGAAACTTTCATCACATCAACTGTTTATAAATCTTATTTGGTCCAAGTTGGCACCATCACATTACCTGTTGACCTTATCTCTTTAAAGATACTTTCTTTTGATGTGATTTTAGGGATTGATTGGTTAACTACTCATCATGCCAAAATTGATTATTTTCGTAAGGTTGTTAGTTTTCATATTCCTAATCAACATGTTGTACGAATTCAAGCAACTAAACCATTAAAATCAATCACTGTCATATCTAGTCATAAAGCTATTCGTTTAGTGAAAAACAGATGTCAAGCTTTCTTAGCCCATGTTATGGATTTGAATAAAGACACGTCAGATTTGAATAATATTCATGTTGTTAGTAAATTTCCTGATGTGTTTACTGAAGAACTTCCCGGTCTACGCCCAGAACGTGAAGTTGAAGTCTTTATTGATCTTGAACCTGACACAAAGCCCATTTCTAAAACCCCATATCGAATGGCTCCTATTGAACTTCAGGAGTTAAAGGTCCAACTTTAGGAGTTGTTGGACATCAGTTTCATTCGTCCTAATACATCTCCTTGGGGTGCTCCTGTTTTATTTGTAAAGAAGAAAGATGAGAGTATGCGACTTTGTATTGACTATCGAGAATTGAAAGTATCCTCTACCTCGTATTGATGACCTGTTTGACCAGTTGCACGGAGCATAATTCTTTTCAAAGATCGATCTTCGTTCTGGATATCATCAGTTAGAGACTAGAACTGAGGATATTCCAAAGACTGCCTTAAGAACTTGGTACGAGCATTATGAATTCTTAGTCATGTCTTTTGGATTGACTAATGCTCCTGCGGTTTTCATGGATATGATGAACCAGATATTCAAGGAATATTTAGATCAGTTCGTTGTTGTCTTTATTGATGATATCCTCGTATATTCCAAAAGTTGTGAAGATCATGAGCACCATTTGAAGCTGGTATTCCAAAGGCTTCGTGAAAATAAGTTATATGCCAAGTTGAAGAAATGCGAGTTCTGGCTTGAGGAAGTAGCATTCCTTGGGCACGTGGTGTCAAAACATGGAGTATCTGTCGACCCGGCGAAGATTAAAGCAGTACAAAGTTGGGAGCAACCGAAGTCGGTGACCGAAGTACGTAGCTTTCTGGGCTTGGCTGGTTATTATCGGAGATTCGTGGAAGGATTTTTTCGAATCGCTACTCCGTTAACTCAACTGACTCAGAAAGATACAAAATTCGTATGGAGCGAGGAATGCGAGAAGAGTTTCCAAGAGCTCAAGAGGAGACTCATTTCAGCACCTGTTCTGACAATACCATCTGGTTCGGATGGATTTGTTATCTACAGCGATGCTTCAAGCAAAGGGTTAGGATGTGTTCTCATGCAACGTGGGAAAGTCATAGCCTATGCCTTGCGACAACTTAAAGAGTATGAGAGGAATTATCCTACTCATGATCTAGAGTTGACAACAGTCATTTTCGCGCTAAAGATCTGGAGGCACTATCTATATGGGGAAAAAGTGGAGATATATTCAAATCATAAAAGCCTTAAATATTTCTTCACTCAAAAAGAACTCAACATGCGGCAGCAACGTTGGCTCGAGCTATTGAAAGACTACGACCACACTATTCAATACCATCCTGGAAAAGCGAACGTGGTAGCTGACGCGTTGAGTAGAAGATCATATGCAGGAACGAGTGCGATGATGTCAAGTATACGCATAGAGCTAACTTTAATAGAAAAAGTTAAAGTTTCTCAAGCCACAGACCCGGAGCTGATGCGTATGAAGAAGAAAGTACAAGAAGGTGTTATTCCAGAAGCAAGAATCGATGAAGAAGGAATACTTCGAGTCCATTCCAGACTTTGTGTTCCTAACGATTCTGATTTGAAGAACAAGATCATGACGAAGGCACACAATACACCATTTGCAATCCATCTTGGAAGTACCAAAATGTATCGTGATCTTCGACATACATTTTGGTGGAATAATATGAAGAGAGAGATTGCAAAGTTTATCTCGAGGTGTTTAACTTGTCAACGTGTAAAGGCGGAGCATCAAGTGCTTAAGGGTCCATTGCAACCACTTGAGATCCCGAAATGGAAGTGGGAACACATTACCATGGATTTTGTTACGGGTCTTCTCACGGTTTCTCAAGGCATAAATGCTATTTGGGTTATTGTTGATAGATTAACTAAGTCTGCTCATTTCTTGCCGATACGGGAAACTTATTCCCTTGAACGTCTTGCTCATATGTATGTAAATGAGATTGTGAGATTGCATGGCATGCCAGTATCCATAGTTTCGGATCGTGACCCAAGATTCACTTCAAGATTTTGGATTAGCTTAGCAAAAAGCTATGGGCACGGATTTACGATTCTGTTCGGCATACCATCCTCAAACGGACTGGACAATCAGAGAGGACTATTCAAACTCTTGAAGATCTATTAAGACTCTGTGTCCTAGACTTCAAAGGGAGTTGGGATAAGTATTTATCATTGGTGGAATTCTCCTACAACAACAGTTATCAGGCAAGTATAGGGATAGCTCCATTTGAAGCATTGTATGGAAGAAAGTGTCGCTCTCTAGTATGTTGGGATGAGGTGGGATGAAGCAACATTGTTGGGACCAGAGTTAGTACGTATTACTACAGAAAAGATCCAAATCATTCGACAACGTATACAAATGGCACAAGATCGACAAAAGAGTTATGCAGATCTTCATCGAAAGGACGTGGAACATAGAGTTATTTTTATATTAAGGTTTAAATAATAATAAATACATTTTTGTAATTCGTTTGCCTGATTACTATTAGGTCATGGACAGGATTGATTACTACTACTAGTTCATGGGCAGGATTGATACTTTTATCTTGATGATTATGAATGTGGTTCATTTCTAATGAATGAGCGAGCCAAATCCCCCTCCTTTTAGTAGATTTTGATCATTTAGACTTTCATTGCCCTGTTTCGATGTGGAGTTTCGTTTGGAAAATAATAATAACACTAGCGTACTTTTGAGAAAATAATTTTAATTTATGGAGCTATGCCACCAATTAAAATTAAGGGTTTCTGTCAGGTTCAACCCAATTGGCGAATTATATATTCTAACTAGATCAAACTTGTCAGGTCAAAGTTAAGTTTGACTCAATTCGATGGAGAAGATAGTACGAGTACTATTAACCAAAAATTTCATTGATTAATTGATTGCAAATTAGCTATATGTAGGAGGTGACCCATCGTGCAAAACATGGGAGGGCCAGAAAGATCAAATGTATACATAAGTTGTTGATTATGTACCCATCCTTGTGCTAGGCTGCTAGCTAGTTTTTATTCCGGTTGATGCATGCAATTGTTGTACACAGTATTTTGGATTGGTTTAATTGATGTTGAGAGATTTTTTTTTGCCTTTGATGGCAGTCCAATGTATCTACCAATTGGGGTGGATGTCATTTAATTTGCAACAAAAACAAAGCCTTAATTCTTCCATAATATCCCTTTTTATTCCCATTAGAATTTTGAGGCCTCTTTGATGAATTGATCACCAAACTGGGCTAGGACCAACTATAGAGATCGAAGTGCCCTCCCACTTTGCTTGGTAGTACATATTAAAGTCATGTATTACTACTATTTATTAAGTTGGTTGGTAGGTAGGTGCAGTTTGATTTTGGGTAAAAATATTGTCAGATTTTCAGCTAATTAAACAATGTATGGAAGTCACTCGTACCCTGTGGTCTCCTGTGTTGTAGCAAGAATTCATGTACCAGCACTTGCAAATTAATGCAGGCCAAATGAATGTCTTTTGAGTGAAGGCTTAATACATTCAAATTGTCAAGTAAAATAATGAGTAGTATGAAAATATAAATTTACATTAATTCACTTGGTGCATCAACTGAGAAGTGATAAGTACTAAATAATATAATGCTCATTTTGAAGTTAAAATGGTCGACAGATCATGATGCAGATGACGGAAGGAACAATCAATAGCACAAACAATTACTTCCATCATGCACAAAGATATATAAAACAATCTTCTTTCCTCCAGGCTCATCTGGAAGAAGATTACAAGCAAGCACAAATTATACATTAGTTTTTTGTCATAAATTAATTGATTAATTATCAGCAGGTGGTTGGAGGGGTGAGGTTGCACTTGGTAGGGAGTGCCATGGCAAGGTCAGGATCAATACCAAGAGAAGGCAACACAAATGAGTTCCTATAAGAACACAAACATGCCAAGTCTGCCGAGGACAGAGCCTCGCAACACTCGGCAGACGGTGGATCCACCGGGTTGGGCAGTGTCACTGCGGGCTTGCATGCCATCAAACCGTCCTCACTCATTTTACACAACTCCATTGCCTCCGTCGTCCTTCCAATCATCACCATCATCAGTACACCCAACTTCAAAATTCCCATTATCATATTGATCAGGAGCTCTTCAGTCGATCTTAGATAGCTACAAACTTCAATAATTTAACTGGTCACGGGAATATGTGGAGACTTGGTAATTTATTACTATGAAGTAGCAATACCCAGGCCAGTATATATGTAGATTGATCAGAGAGAGGTGAGGTGGCGAAAACAAGAAAGTATATAATAGGATCCCGTGAATTAAAATTGGAATGATTCTAATTAAGGTACGTGTCACGGGTTGTGTTTGATTTTGTGTGGTATGGGAGCCTTTGGGCCATTTCGCTACTAGTTCGTTCGTACTACATGTTTTATAGTATTGGCCAATGGGAGCCGTCTAAATTGGAAACTGATATGGATGAATTGAAAGCCAATTTATTACAACCTTCTTTGACATTAATTAAGAAACTTCTAGCTAGTATATATATATATATATATATATATATATATATATATATATATATATATAACAAGGATCAAATGCATACCCCTTATCTTACTCACCCGTGCTCACCCCCCTTTAGGCGACGGTTTCGTCTATACTTTTAGCGACAAACAACATATAGCGTCGCTAAAAGTATAGGCGACGATTGTATGACTGAAACCGTCGCCTAAATGGGGTGAGTACGGGTGAGTAAGATAAGGGGTATGCACTTGATCCGGACCGATATATATATATATATATATATATATATATATATATATATATATATATATATATATATATCTTGCTGATGGGATTGAAGGAAGTTTATTAATCAATATCTATCTATCTATCTAATATATAAAGTCTGAGCCTGACTATGGTGTAAACAAAATTTTAAAGTATTTGTATTGATATACAAAGGTTCATCTGGCAATCAAGTTTAGTTAAAACGGTAGCACCCTATAATTAATTAATTTCTATGAATTCAAATTTTACACCAATAATACTTTCCTCCTCCTAAAAAACAAAATAAATAAATACTACTCACAAAATTCACAAATCTTAAGGAAAGTTTTTTGTTCCAAGTTTACCCTTAAGTTAATGTGTTTAATCTTGTACTTCTACAATTTTTATGATAATAAACTTGGAGGACGTTGTGCCATCTTATAAAATATGATATACTATTAAAATAGATGTCCATGAAAAAAAAAACATAGACTTTTGAATATAAATAGAGCTTCATCATAGATACTAAATTCAATTTATTAATTTTTTTCAGGTGTATCAAATTCCCTAAAAAAAATTTAACACATTTTTTAATTTAATAATAAAATTATCACTAAAATATTTTACTATTTTTATTATATTTCTAAATACTCTGAAAATACAACTTTTATAAGTAGAAACAAATCAAAAAATATACATATATATATATATATATATATATCTATTATTTAAATACTTTTAGGTGAAGTGGTCATCTTAAATACTTTAGTAATGCGAGCTAATCATCTTTGTAGATCGTGTTTGTACACTAGTAATCTTATATTCTCAGTAAAGTGTCAAGATTTCCGGTAATTAAGTGACCAAAAAATAGGTGATAATCTGAGTTTACCTTACCACATAGTGGTCATCATGAAATTTTTATTTAAACATAAATATTATTTATATTTAATAATTGTCGACATGTTCATTGATCATGCAAAGTATGCGGTGGTGTTTGTTCTTTAATATTATAATTTTAATTTATTATTAAAGACATACTTAAAAGGTTTGTGTTTAATATTTGAATAAATCATGAATTGTTATCTTATAAACATATTAAAAATTATAATATGATTTACTACCAAATAATACTGAATTAATTAGTTAGATAGTAATTTGATGAATGTTGATGCCATTTGACAATAATTATAGGGCAACTAAAATTAGTACAACGATATTTTAATAAAAAAAATTAATATTTAAAAAATATACTCAGTAATCTTGAATTTATACCAAACACTCACAATAATAATTATCAATTATCATATATTTACTACCAAACAAAAAAAACACTATAAATATGTTTTATTACTAGATAACCAGTATCCATCATAACTTAAAGGGTAAAATTTGAAACTAAAACTACTACTTGTATACCAATAAGCCAAAACACCACGATTTTCGAAATGTAAAAAGATGGGTATTAAAGTAAATGCATTCTTAAAATAACAATTAAAAAAAATAAGTGTAATTTTAGAAACGAATTACTTGAACACCGGTATTTTTATGATTCTCGGCACAGTAGTGGATGAATACAAAGACATGATTATTAGACAGGAAAATTGGACCAGTGTTCAAGTATTTAAATTATTTTAAATAATCATAAAAATAGCAATTATTTTAACAAACATAGCTTAAAGGTATTATAAGTAAATTATTTTAAAAAAATAGATTATTTAAGATTAGTAAACATTTAACTTTAGACTATATAAAATAGTAGTAATAAATATTTTTATCCTGGGACGAAGGGATTATATGAATTGAGTAAAAATTATAAAGTTGTTCAAGTAAGTATATTACATACTTTTTCCGTTCTAAATTATAAGATTATTAGCGTATTTTAAAATTCAAAATAAGATATTTTTAAACTTAAAATTAAAATGATTTATTAAAAATTATAAAACATTAAATCTTACTTTTAAACCATTTATAAAATTTTCTTAGAAATCCTTTGTTTATAAGTTTTTTAATTAAAAAACTTTGGAAAGGTAAAGAAAATTAGATCTAATTTTCTTTAGAGAATTTCTTGAGCAAAATCATATAAAAACTAAGAAGTCAAAAATGTGCTTAGTAATCTTCTTTTTTATTCCTAAATTGTCCTAATATTAACATAGAAAAATTAATTTTGACATCCATGTCCTATACATATTGATACTGTTTTAAGTAGACTTACATACAAGGTGTTAAGGTGAGAGATATGCAAGTAACTTAAAATATACTAGTAATAGTAGTATATATTTCCGAGGTAATTAGAGTAATTCAAAAGTTTTTTGGGAAATCAATTTTATATATATATATATATATATATATTTAAAAAGATTAATGATTTATTACGGAATTACCCATACTACTACTATCATCTTCTCTCCCAAGTACCAAATGCAGAAGAAATGGAATAGTGTAAACGAGGAAAGGAAAACAGGTGAGTCCGTAGCGTAGGTTGCTCTGTTTTGCTTTTACTACTACTGGAGTAAGTAGTATCACTTATTGAAACAGTGAACACTCTTTACGCAACCAACCAACAAGTTCAGTAATTGCGCATTTAACGGACCGGACCGGACCCTCAATTGTTTTATGTATTTACTCTTCTACGAACACCGCATGATGATAATTTGACATAAAATTTTATTATCTATTTGTATTTTTATAATTTTCATGCCTGCATTACTGCATATAGTTTATAAGTTGATTTTCTATTTTTGAATGTCCCAATATTTACATAAAAAGAATATTTAAATGAATTTATTTTTTTAACTTTATTATTTAACATAATTCCTTTAGATTTTGCTTGTAGCTTCTAATAACAATCAAATCTAATCTTTAGTAGTACTCGTTTTGTCCTGAAAAAAATGGTTTAAACTATATATTTTTTTGTTCTCAAAAGAAGAACCATTAATAAATAGAGTAAATGATAAATATGTAACTTAATACTAAGATTCATTAATATTAAAAAAAAAAAAAGACTCGTCACTTTATTTAAAACGATTTTTATTTTTTTAATGTACGTGTAAAATATACTTTTAAGAACCGAGTAATTTTTAGTCTCTTTCTTTTTGAAAGTCTTAAGAGGAAGGTTAGAAGAAGAGGGATGGGATGATAGAATCTCCATAAATTTGGGTGAATTCCTTGACTTTTGGATTAGAGTTCCTTCACCTGCCCATATAAATTCTATATTTAAATTCGACCCATATAATATTTTTTTTATAAAAATAAAAAAACAGATTATTATTATTAAGAGGAGGAGGAGTATTTTTGTGGTGAGTTTCAGATCTTGTTTACTACTGTATATGAACAGTCGTAGAAACTGCAAACTATAGTTGTACAATTTTCGATGGGTTGTGGGGGTTGATGCCTAAAATAGGTACTAGTCAAGTCCTTGTTCACATCTGTCTTCACTGTTTCTTTTTCAACCTTCTTGGGTATTGGAGTATGGGAAGAGAGTAGAGAGTTTTTGGATACAAGTATTTTATTTGTTTTCTCACATATAAATACTTGTAAATACTACGTGTTAACTTCATATAAATATAGTCTCAAAACAAGTTGTGCTTGAGCTGAACACTTGATTGTTTGAGTTTTGTTCATATAATTAAATGAATAAATAACTATATTTGAGCTCGACTCATTTAATAAATTCAAATAGAAATAGTCGAGTTGAGTATCTTATTCTTTTATAGTTCTAGTCGAGTTTAAGTAGGCTTGAATCGAGTTCAAACAAGTTAAATCAAATTGAGTTTAAGCCTCACTTTTTTAGTACTACTATATATAAATAAAAAATCAATTAAATAATGTGGTCTCTCCTTGCGCAATAGCACAGAGCAGCAGCAGCAGCAGGACATTCAATAAGGCAGCGTTGTGGGGTTAAAAAGCCATTTTCAACTTTCTACCTTTTTTTGTTGCCACACCTTTTTATCGGTATAACATTGGAATATACAATACTTCTACTACTACTACTACTGAAACCAGGCCCCACAGACAAACAGAGCAAAGCTATAGACTTGCTGATTAAAGTCATAAAGAAATCCCCCTAATAAAGTAAAAGTCATAACCCAACCCCACCCCCTATTCCCCTAGCCTCTCTCTGTTTCTCTGTCTGCTACTGCCAAAACTTGGATATCCGGGCTGGGCTGGGCTTTCTTTTTGATTCTTACTGTCTCTCAACTTGAATTTTCATTTTCTCTCTCTTCTTCGGATTCTTTCTTCTTACTTTAATCCCATACTTTTTTTAATTGGTCCTTCTCATAAATAGTCTTTAACCTTTTAAACAAACCCCACCAAGAACAGAGGTAGAAACAAAGAAAAGCAAGCTCATTTAATTCCCTTTTCAGCTTTTTCTTCCCTTGTAATTCCCTTATAAAACCCACCCACGCACGGAAGTCACAACTCTCAACCAAGAAAGTAACAAACAAAGAAAAGAAACCCCATTTTCAATTTTAAACTACTAAGAGGTCAACATTCTCCAGAATTCGTTCCAACAAAACTACTCTCTTTCTTGAAACAACTCAAATGGAGGTTGTAATCTCTTAATTTCTACCAATGTTCTTGCGCAATATTTTTGGTTACAATTTCAGCCTATTTATTCTTGATCCAAATCTATTGTTGATGGTTCTTGAAAATATGCAGGAATTCAGAAAAAGTCATGTGCCAGCTTTTGGTAGCTGGGATTGCAACGATGATCTCCCTTTCACCCAGTGCTTTGAATCAGCCAGGCAAGCTGGGTTGCTTCGCTACAGTTACTCTGAAGATCGTGATTTGTACGTCGCCGGTGATCTGTACCAAAATGATGTTGTCACTCCGGCCATGATCGTTGTTCCCCGCAGAAGGGTAACCCATAAAATTCTGTCTCTACATAATTTGGTTACTTTTTGCTATATATACATCAAAATTTAAACTTGTTACAATTTCTTCAATTGAGTATTAACAAGAAAATGCTGCTCTTCTTGAATTCAAACAGTAACTCTAAAAGTTGTTTTTATTTCTTGAATTTGTGCATGTAGGTAGGAGAGTGAATTACAAATATATTTTGTTTAAAGATTAATGTAAATGTATGATGATAAATGATAAATGGTATGAATGTGATGGTTCAGGCTAAAGCACGTTACCCGCAAATGAAAGAAGGCAAAAAGGAGGGATGGATGGTTTGTGAGTGCGAGTATGATGTGAAAGAGCCACCAAGCCCTGTTGCTCCACCAAGAATGGCACCCAAGGCTGTGGATGAGGATTTGTACAAGATTTCTCCTGACCTCCTCTTTGCCAAATCAAAAAGGGTATGTATGCCTTTTACTTTCTCAAACAGTTTCTTCTGGTCAAAACAAATTATTACACGTTGGTTGATCACAATTTTCAATGTAGCTTTAAGCTTTCTTTCATACTTGTAGATTTGTTAATTTCCATGGATTTTAGTGTAGTGGAGTAACAAGACTAGTAGTAGGTAGTAGTTCTTGAAATGAGTAAAGGGGTGGGCCTGGTCAAATAAAGAATGTGTAACAAATTTATAGGTAACCCATGAAAGTCAAATTCAATCAATATTTTTATTAATGAGAATTTTATTTGTTTTTCAGAAGAGGGGATTTGGCTTGTTCTCATGCTGCCTCCGCCCCACTTGTGGTTTGTGAATTTAGAAGGAGACTGGTATTAGCATGCATTGCATGTATGGAAGAAAAGAAATGAGGACAAAGAAGATACTAGTATAGTGTATATATATATACATATATGTGTGTGTGGTGGAAAATGCTAAGTACTCTTTTGTGTTGGCTCAGGAAAGATAATCTTCCACCATTATTATCATATGGTGATGATGATGATGATGATGATGGAGGCATTTTCTTTTATCTTCATTTCCTTTTGTATGTCGATCTTTTGGGGTTTTAATTTCTTGTTTTGAGTACTACTAGGCATGTGAGTAGTTTCATATTCCAGTTTTCAAAGCTAGAGAGGGAACAAATGTATTGGGACTTGAGCTCTAGCTAGGGAGTAGAATTAATGGTAAAGGCTTCTGGAAAAAGTAAAAGGCTATCTCATGGGTATTGTAAATTGGGGGGGGGGGCGTCCGGTGGTCTTAATGACCGGTACGTCCGGTGCTCTCTTTTTTTTTTTTTTTTTTTTTTTTTTTTTTCACAATTATGAGAAAAAAAAATAAAAAATAATAGAGCAAGTTTGAACAAAAAATTGTAAAAAAAAAGTACGTTTTTTAATTGAAAAAATACTGTAAACTGTTTACAGTGTTTTTTCAATAAAAAACGTACTTTCTTTTATAATTTTTTGTTCAAACTTGCTCTATTATTTTTTACTCCCTCCGTCCCAGGATAAAAGTCCGGGTGGACTTTTTACGCATATTAAGAAGAAGAATAAAATGACAAAATTGTCCATAATAATGTCATTAAATATGGAGAGAGAATTAGAATAAGAAAAGTATAAGATATTTAATGCTACGGGCATAATAGGAAAAAATGTGTAATAGTTTGGTTATTAAAAGAAAGTGGACATTTAACATGGGACAACCCAAAATAGTAATAAGAACTTTTATCCTGGGACGGAGGGAGTATTTTTTTTTCTCATAATTGTGGAAAAAAAAAAACAAAAAAAAAAAAAAAAATTAACAAAGGTACCGGGCGGTACCAGTCATTAAGGACACCGGACCGCCCCCAACCCGGGTATTGTATGATAATGGCGTTACGTCTCCATTCCCTCTATCCGTGCCACCCTTTAAGGCCATCACAATTAAACAAAAGCATGCACTAATTAATGCTACTGTAAATAAGTATTCAACGCATAATTTAGTTTGTCTATATAAACGACGATTGTTGTAGTACTAACTTTGTCTAATTTTTTAAAATTAAAATTAAGAAGAAAATGAAGTAGTAGTATTTTTTTCACCCTTCGGATAGCGTAGTGCATATGCTCAAAAGCGAGTAGGCCATGGCTCTTTTGGAAACTTTTGCGTTATAATTTTTTCTTCTTTAGTTATCTTTCCCTAAAGAAGAAATTTTTTTTTTTTTTTGGGGGGGGGGGGGGGGGGGTTGGGGGGTGAGTTAGGCAAGACAAAGATAGTGATGGTGCTTTGTGAAAAGTGGAAAACTACGAGTAAAGATGGATGAATAAAATAAGAGGGATTGGAATAATAAATTGGTCAACTTAATTTTCTTTTTGGTAGGCACGCCACGCATGCAATGCATTACTCCTTCCACACTTCCTACTCTACTTTTTCAAGCGTGTTCTTTTGCAACTTTTCAAAGTTTCTTAATATATAGGTTGTTTTAGAGAAAAGTTTTTGTTTCTTAATATAAGTCGTTTGAGAATTTTAAGTAATTATTAATTGTTTAATTTTTAATATTATCCCAAATATTAAATATAATTTAGGCAGAGCAGAGCAAATTTTAACCGTTTCATATGCATATTTTGATGTCAAATCTTTATGCGGGAAATGCATATAATGTAAAAATATTAAATATGCAGCAAGCAGATAACAAAAACAATATATATGAATAAAAAGTAGAGTACTCCCTAGTTTACACCATTAAACTTCCATCCTTTAACCTCTTTCTTCATATTCACTTCCCAATAACATATACATACATACATACATACATACATACATATATATATACAAGGTTTTAACAGTACATGTAAATTCTCTGGAGCTTCACTTTTTATCTTTTCTTTATTTTTTGTTAAAAAAATTTGAACTATTATATGTATAAATAACAGCTAGTGATGACTTTTTTATTTTTAAAAGAGTACTTCATTGCATGTGGACTACTGTGATTAAAAATTAGAGCAAATGAATGCTGTTGTCAATTAATTGCCAGTTAACTGCAAAATAGAGATTATATACTAGAAAAAAATTCGCCTGTTACATGTTAATTATAACCAAAAACCTTCACCATGTCAACCCGAAGAACTCCAACAGTAGCAAGTGGAATCCTCTCTTTAATGAAGAAAAACAAAATGATTTTGCAGTTTTGCTATATTGGAAGACTACCACACTATGGCTTCCCATACAATTCGGAAATTTAACATGTACAAAGAGTGATATCTTACACAAACTTAGCAAAACAATAAAACAAGCCTGGATATATGAATTGAAGATGTAAGAGTAAATCATGATGCTTGCAAGGCCCTGACTCTTGCAGTAAGTTCTCCAACTTGATTCCTCAAACGCTCAGGATTGCAGAAGAAATCAACAAAAACACGCCTCTGAAGTGCCATTTCTTGCGAATGATGCTTTACTATCTAGATTCCCCAAAAAAGGAAATAAAATGTCGATGAGAATTTGGTTTTATGTACAAATACACAAAAACACGGGTCGTCCCTACTTCAATTGGGACACCAGAGTATGTGAGTATGTAAGTATGGCAAATCTTAATTATGTGACCATACGCTTTATAATTCAGAAATCTAATTAAAAACTTCAAATCATCCTCAGACATTACATCAAGTCTTCCTCATATTTTAGCAACATATCTAATAAATCTTCGTGCATTGGGGGATTGATCTTTTTTGAGGCTAAATACTCGTGGCCGTGGGTGACCGATAGCAAAATATTACCGTTAAGTAATTACAGCATCATAAAGATTGAGTATTCACATTACATCAACATTCACAAATAATCTAATTATGTTACTATATTTCATAACTAAAAGAAACTTGGCAAAAACGAAGATAGAGTTTACCAATCGACTTCATCAGGTTAAAGAAACTTGCAAGAAAATACAGAAAGATAATCTACATTGTGGTCTGACAATCATCCAATGATATAAATAATCAATAACTATGTAACAGATAATATCGACATTCATCCAAGAGAGTTTTACCTCATTCTTCTTGCAATGCTCAAGTGTCACTTCCTCTACAGCAACAGACAGTTTTGCATTTACCTTTTCCATCTCATCGAGCTCTTTCATTAATGTCTAAAAAAAGGTCAAATGGCACACGATCAATGATATCACTTCTAAGAAAACACAAAGGAGGCTGCAAATTAATATTGCGCATAGAGGATGAAATGAATGTCTGCAATATTATCAAAATTGATGTCGAGGAATTTTTTAAAAAAAAACATAAGTGAACAGAACCGCATGACTACCCCAGCCAGAGCAATGGCTGAGATTGCTCCTCTACTGCTCAAATGGTGCAGGACCATTGAGCTGTTTATCAAGGATGCAGAGGCACAAGCCTGTAGAACATATCCTGTTCAAGTTAGGTCGTTGGACTTCTATTCTTATAAGGAGAATAGAACAGCATCATAATGTGCCTCAATAAAAAGTAATAGGATCAAGTAACAAGAGTCTTGGCTAGCTGAGGAAGGCATATAAATTAATAATTATAAGTATGTACGTTACCGTTGCCCAAATTTAACAGAGAGCAGCACAAATAATATCAAGATGGGCCCAAGCTCAGAAATTGATTCTGTTTTATTTTCTTTACTTGTATTCTTTCTAACAAATGAAAAATCTCCTCCCGGGTAATACTAACTGTTTAGAGGAAAGTGAAAATAAACAATACTTTTCACCACCTCCTTTCCTTTTTATTTCCAGATTAGTTTCTCTCTGGCTGTATCAACTTAATGAAGGAGGTCTTCTATTGCCTGTTTAAGTCAATTAGTCATTAAAATATCAACTCAGATTAGAGGGGATGCCAGGTAAAGGTAATTCCAAAGATAATAGAGATATTAGTTGACAAGTTGCTTCTTCAAATTTAGGTGGGTCTGCAGAATTTATTAGAATTTATCTTCTATAATGTCCATAATATATTAATATCAGCGACTACATAATAAGATTAAATATATAAGAAATTAAATACTTAACAAAACAAATAAATAAAGCTGTGTAAAGAAAAGACGAAAACTAAGAGCATAACAAAGAGTTATATACCCGGGGTGTCAGAATTGGTTGTGCAGTTGTTGATGATGCAAATAGCAGTTGCTGCAAACTTTGAATAAGAGTGCACCTATAATATTATCAAAACAAAAGGATGAGGTTGTAATAATATTAGCAGCACACACGCCATGAGAAAATCTAGTCACTCGTAAAAGGACAAACAACAGCAAAAATTAATGACAAGGTCACTGAAGTAAAAGTCTTTAAATATTGTAGTAGACTCTGCTTATACTCAACGAAGGCTAGAAGCATCTAAACCTACTCCAAAAATTTCATCTAGAAAGCACCCAAAATCCTGTATCTCCTCTCAAACTGAGATTTCACATTATTTCACTTAAGCATGAGAACAGGGCGAAGTTGGTTATAGTAACAGTATCAAAAAATTTCTTCTTGTCTGTAATCACCTCTCATTCATTTTCCTTGGACATAGGCCCACACAGGGTAGATAAACAGATTGTTGTCGTGACAGTTACGAGTTCTTGGCATTTAGTTATGCATCACTAGTGAGTTGGATCCAGATTTAAACTAAGCGTGATCAATGGTCAAGAAATGTTTCAATGCAACAAGATGATGTAAATGTGAGATCCAGTAACCCATACTGTACATTTATTCATTAAACCTTGATCAGAACCGTAGTAGCATAATCTTAGACACGTTTGAATTTGAGCTTGCTCGTCCATTTACTTTCCATTAACAAACAACAAAGGATACGTGGATCTTAAAAATTATTGACGTAAATATAAATGACAGGAGTGAATTTCCAACAAAATTAAGTTGATTCTATGGATAACAAAATAATAATCCTCATTTATTATATTTACTTTTAACATTCTTGAGTTACCAATGGCCTTTTTATCTTTACTTCAGTTTTTAATTATCAAATCAATAATATTTACACAATGGTGCAACCTTCTCCCAGTTATATCAGTTTGCACTGAATTCAAGCATGTTATACCTATGTGCATGGCAAAGAGGTTTGTGGCCATTTTGATTTTTTTTTAAAGTTACTACATCCTTCAATTACAGATAGTCGAGCATCTTATCATTAGAAGAGAGACATTAGGAATCTTAGCTCAAAAGGATAACTTACAGCTCATTAATACATCTGTTTCTGTCCTCAGGAAGGGCATGTTCTAGGTCAGATTGTAGGGTCATCAGGTCTGAGTGAAGGCTAGATATCTGCTGAACAATGCCAGGAGCCGATACATATGTTGATAGACCAGCTTGAGCATCTAAGAATGGTACGAAGCGTAAACAATAATTTTTATAAATAAAACACATTATGTATACTGGTTAAAGTACACATGATCATTACTTGAATGAATACTTAAAAGATCTCTGACACCATGCAGAAAAGTATCTCGATCATCCACAGCTCCTTGTTCTTGTACATCAGATGCTGCTTGAATCAATGCCACGCAACGACCCTACAGAAATTTATAGTATATATAAAAGAAAGAAAGAAAGAGAATACATAATATAAATTTCACTATAAATATCAAATATTAGTTTTTTCTGAAATTGAATATTTAAAGCTACTCTATCATACTAGACCAACACTACAGTTAGTCTAACAGAGAACGGTGTCAACAGGTGCTGTCTGACAAGATTAACACTTGGCACATGGAGTATTGCGGAGAAAAAGCAATCAAGCCATTAAGAAATGTACGGATAGGAAAAGGATACGACGTATTAATGAACACGGGGTTCAGTATATTCACATTTTGTAAGACATAAGAGATAGTATTGAATAAATGCTTACATACCACTCGGCCATTTGTTGCTGACAGGTATCCTTGCAGCTCCGACTCAATAACTTTAAGCAGTGAATAAGCACCAAGCATGGTTTTCTTTTCCAACTGACAAGCTATTTTTAAAAACTGATGTCTTGCGAGCTGATTAATCAAATGACCTATGTACTGCCATAGAAAAACTTAAGATCAGGAAAGGGGATGGAAGAAGAGACAACGAATGTAAAATGCATAAATGTAGTTATGTTTATGATTAGAACTTGACAAGCAGTAGATATTTGCAGCAAAGGTGCTAATGCTAGGTGAGACAAACGATCTGCATCTCTAATTGTTTTTTATATATATATTGTTTTCACACCAAGTACGAGGATTGGAACCAGTAACCTTGAGGTTATTACTCAAGGTCTCTGACATTTCTCCCACACGTTGGGGTCCTTAATTGTTTCATATGTTGTAAACAATTGTCTGCAACATGTGGCAGGGAATGGCAATGTCTGAAAAAGTGACATCTGTTTTCATATTTGGGCAACATAACTTCTTGAACCATCAAAACCAGTAATTTTGGGTTTCATCAGAGTAAACTCAATACCGCATTCATGAGTAAGTTGTCTCTCACTCTTTGTCAGTTTGTTCTAGCAAAGTTTCTTCATAAAGTAACACACAGGAATGCAGGATACATGGCAATAAACAAACCAAACACTCTTTTTCCTTTATTCAATTTCAATAAAATACATATTCCACGAGCAAGTTTGAAACCAAAGCTTGCACAACCTCATCTACAATATAATAACGAAGAACAACCTTTAATTGCTTAGCCAGTGTTGAACTTAACATGAACACCGTTTAATCAGTATGTGCTTTAGCTTTTATCAATGTCTATCAAAGAGGAATCTTAAATATGACAAAATGGCATTATAATGTAGTGACATATACCGCTTTTTGCCGATTAATATAGTATTCTTGGCGCATGACCTTTAAATCGTAATCACCTGCATGCTCAAAGAGTTATAATTATATTCTCGTTGGTTAAAAGTACCAAAAGAACTTTGCAGATCATTCTAAGAGAAGAAGGTGAAGGTTATTATAAATCAATCCTCTATACTTCTAATTACATAAAAATAAATAAAATTATATATACCTTGCAGGATATATGTGTCTTGCAGCTGAGCCAGCTCACAACAAAGATCAGGGATAGTCTGGAAAAAGGAATGTATATACACTAAGCATATCAAGAAAATCAATAGCACATCATTGCCAAAGAGGAAAAGGCAACACAAAAACTATTAAGACATTGGGAAGTAGGGCTTCTTATAAAATCCAGAACATATAATGCCTTTGTGATAATTATTTAGCTCAATATATTTACAATGATTGGCAAACTTAAACAATGTGTGGTTGCATTGTGTCGGGGATGAGGAGGGATTTAAATAAAAACAGCTGAAAAATTAGTACAAGGAAGGATCATGAGCGTTAATAGTTACTAACTGCTGACTGCTTAACGGAAAAGGAAAAAAGAGCAGGTTTTGTAATGTTTACATGTCATTGTTACAGATCCCGGTAACAAGTATCAAATGCACTCTTTATGTAACCAAAAGCTGGAAAATCTTTCGATTGCTGGAGATACATGCACAAACTTGATGATAGTAACTGAAGATGTTTTTAGGTGATAAATAGATATGAAAAACTATGATAGACCTCTACTAAAGAGAAGTGGTGTTCTCTCACCGATAAATACAACCAAATTATTGAGCAAATGCTAAGAGAAGTAAAACTCTTATAAGGGGAAGTATATTAACATTTTAGAAACTATGCCTACTCTATAATTATCAATGGATTACCATCAGTTGTCACCTTGACTTATAACTCTTACTCCAAAGGAGAGTTGCAAGTTTCAAGCCTTGTTTTGCATAGTGAGTGTTAGTGCGACACAATGGCATGCCACATGTGTTGTAAAGAATTACAACTCCAAGGGCATTGTGTTTTATGCGAGTGTAGTACTACAAAGTGGGGCTGAAAAGTAAGGACTGTATATAATTACTGTTTGAAGAGAAAATAATTTGTTTTCAGAACTTCAGTACATGCCGAGTAGATCATGACAAGATTGTTACTAACTTACTAGATGCAGGTACAAACCTCAGACAACAACTTCTCTTCTTTGCGGTAAAGATTTGTAAGTTCTCCTGCCAATTCAGCATGCTTTCTCCTATTCAGTTTAAATAACAAAACCTTCATAGTTAATAGCCATATAATTTACAATGAATGATAACAAGTTGCAATGAGCAGATATGTATTGACTTGTTATTATATTATTATATGGAATTTAAGAAATTTGCTGACAAAAAGTCAACAACCCATCAGATGCATTGTTTACAGTCTGAATACTAAAGAGTGTGCATAGCACGTAATGGAAAAACAGAATTTCTAAGACTTCAATCAAACTATAGAGCTTAATATGTTGCCTTGAAGTTCTCTTATTGAGAAAATAACCATCATATAGCAATTCTAGGACCTAATTTCACAACAGAATCTGGAATTTCCAAAGAAACTCGACAAGACAAGTTTTTTTTTCCATATAGGGATCGAAAGAAATAATCTTTGATATTTATTGCTTTTAAACTTGACGATGATATAGATTAAGGGAGTCACTCCCAAATGATAGAATCAATGACATCCTTATTTATTCTACCATACAAAAAAAAACTAAGTGATGCAGGACAAGAAAGCCATCTGATCTTATTGTTTTACATCATTGTCTCTCTAAACTGACTTTTCTAAATTGATTCCGCGAGCATCTTTACATGGTCAAAGCCCTAATGCAGGACAACAAAAAATTAACAAGGATTTAAGCTCCGCACCATAACACATGGCCTCTTGGTCACAACCAAGATGAGTTGCCTATCCCCACAGAGAAATCATTCCTCACTGGATGTTTTGTTCAATCGCAACTTAACACTTCATTTTAAAAATTCTCAATATCAATAGTCCAATGTTCTAAAAGGCGCTAGGCGGGAGGCGGGAAGTGAGCGGCCGGGAGGCCTAGGCGGAGCTTGGGCGGCGGAATTTTTAATTTAAGCCAATTTTAATATCTTATCTTACATTTATCCAAACAAAAAAATAATATAAAACAAAACAATCTATAATAAAGATAATAAAGGTTTTTGCTTAAAGTTCAAACACATCCATATAGTTAATATCAAAGTTCAAACACAAACATGCAATTGTTCAAAATTCAAACATATTTTTAGCATAATAGTTTTATTCATAAACAAGATTGATATTAAATAATAAAATTTAAAATTTCAAGAATTTAATTCAATATTAAAACTTAAGAAACTAAACATAAATTTAAAAATTATGTTGAATTAAACTAAATATTACAAATGAATTGTCATTTATATAATTTGAAGTTGGTATAAGTTCAAAAAATTACAACTATAATAAAATTATCCATTTTGACTTGATATATTCACTTCTTGTTGTGATTTGATATGCTACAACTTGTATCATGAATATTGGAAATCATTAGAAAAATAAATATATCAAGATCTAGTTTGGGTAGTTATTAAAAAAAAAAAAAAACTCTCCGCATATACCCCGCTTAATTTTCTGGAGGGATTTTTTTTTCCGTCTTAGGCCTAAGTGAGGCGCTAGGGGGCCTAGCGCCTAAGAAAGGCGCCAAGGGGGGCCTAGCACCTAGGCGGAGCGTAAAGGGGGCCTAGCGCCTAGGCGGGGTCTAGGCAAACCTTCACGGGAATTTTTAGAACATTGCAATAGTCTAATGAACTTGTGCAGATTATATCACTATTCAACGATAAACCAAACCCCAATTCTACTTGGGGAACAATAAAAGTACAAAAAGAATAAAATATCCTAACCAAATATTAAGTTTACCTAATCACTATAAAGTACCCTAAATCCCCAATTATTTTAATAGAATATCTAATTACATCAATTTCTTCCCACTTGAAAATTCTACAGAATAAATAATTAAATCTAGATCAACATTCTTCATGATTTTATTGATTTTTTCCTATTTATAGTGACTGGAATCAAATCCCAATTGCCAACCCAACCTTCCTTATGTATGCCAGCATAAATCACTGTGATGAAAATGTTTCAGTACTGGGGAAAAACATATTTCGCCTTTACTCGTGGGATGCCATTTACCAACATAACAGTGAAACACCAATACTAATGTATGTAATTTTTGGACAAGTTATCAGTTATCGCTCATAGAATTATAGATGAAACAAAGAACCACTACCTAAGAGAATGAAGATCAAGATGAATGTGAGCTTCATCGGATGTTACTTGAGCTTTTAGAGCCATAAGAATAGCTTGCTGCTTAGCATTCTGAACTTGAGCTTCCACCCACTGTCTTTCACTCGTTCCAAATCTGTCAGGATCTTGGACAGCAATAAGCACACAGATGTAAAAGCAAAACCACATATACAACTGCAAAAATAAAAAGTACATACATAGAGCGAAGTCTTTGCAATTCAGATACACGCTGATGATGGGATTTTTCCAAGTCTGCTACATCAGTAATAGGACAATAGTATAAGTAAAATCATGCCTCATTTAAAATATATAGGCAAGAAACTCGTGTAAGTGTTGTGAGTATGTTACACGTGTGGATGTGTTTGTGTGTCTCTAAATCATTTTGTCTCAGGGACTATTCTAATGCAAATATATTGATAATAGGAATATCTCCTAATCTCTAGCTCAAAGAAAGAGGAAAGGACAAATCAAGGTCTTTTTACACTATTCTAAGAAGAAATAATTTGATACATAATATTGTGGCTTAAAAATCAATAATGAAAAATATTCTTTCGTTCAAGTATTGTATTAATGTTGGTTGTAAAACAACAGATAACGTATTTATTTCAAGAACAACACCGACAACAAAAGCAGAAATTGAATATATAGATTTAAAGGGACCCTTCAAATACGTATATAATCACCAAAGGAAACAAATGGAAAGTAGCTAGGCCTTAACTCTAGACAAAGATAAGAATAAATCTTGCATAAATTAATCTTGAACTATGAAACAGGTTTTAAACATAAAAAAAATAAAACTGGAAAAAGCAAATTGCTGCACTTCATCGCACAGAAAAGGAGTGGATTCTCAGCCAGGTTCATCGATAAATTTGGCCATCCAATTCCACGTACATAAGATTTGTCTTCTGATATTCGTCTTGCTTTTATTCAAATATAACGATATAAAAAATACAATGTTTGTGGAAAGGAAAGAGAGAAGTAGAAAAAATAATCTATATACAAGAGAAAAAAGGAATACCTCGTACTAAAATATTCGAGATGTCATCAAGGCTCACCCATGAACATTTAGATTTACCTTCTTCAGCCACTAAACGGAAAGGACCCTGAATCAAGTTACACCAAACCAAAAAAGATTTATAAAATAGAAAAATATTATCACATGTAAATTGTGCAAAGAAATGATTAACTGTCCAAAAAATATGTGTAAGCTTTGATAAGGAACAAAAAAAGTCATAAAGAGCACACACACAGGATAAAACCACGGACATTGCAGCTCAACGCCATGATTTAGTCGATTGACTGAAACGAAAGATTATGAACACCATCATAATCATTAGATTTCTGATTAGATTGCAAAAAACAATGGAAAAAGGTAAACCCGTGCACCGCCAAACTTAGAGAAGCTCAATGGAATAAAGTGCTTGGATGTCACGGAATCCGCAGCTCAAAAGTAGGGCACCTCCAAATGATATGTGGTGCATGTTCAAGTCATATTGATTTACATCCCTTTAAAGATTTCCGCTTCATCAAAGACGAAGAACGTGACAAAACATTTCGAAGCATAAGTTTAATTGATATGTGGTGCATTTCGATCTAGAGTACATTGATTCATTTAACCTTTTGATAAAAGACGAAAGAATTTTATTAAATAGAAGAGAGTGCAGAAAGGGAAGACATTGATTCCAGAAAAGAAAATAAGTGAGAAAATAAAGAAAAACAAATGATGGACAGTATAATCTAAGGGCAGATTCTATTGTTCTAGATCACAGACACAGAGTTTGTTCAAACAGCATCAAGGAAACTCGGCAAAATTTTAAAAGTGGTTTAATTTCGTTTCCAGGTTAAACTTTAAAAGTCATCAATAAAATTTGTATGTTTGTTGAACCAAGCAAACAACATGCAAAAGAAAGAAAAAGACAGTTTAGTATCTGCATACCGTATCTAGTTTCTTGGTAAACCACTGATTCAGCTCTTTCATAAAAGATGCATCCACAAGCAAGTACGGATGAAAGTCAGAATAAGCTAAGTATATGCCGTTTTCTGCATAAAGTATCCGAATACTCATTAGACAGACGCGGCAGTTTTAGTGAAATACCATCAAATGATATGTTGGTGAATTTGTCATCCATTTTGTTCGTTTTTAGCTGAACTTGCACCATAAATCTCCTAATTAAACTACAGAACATTAACACCTAATAGTAATTAATATGGAAACAAGAACTGTATGACATAGACAATAACGAGTTGACAACATTATCTACGCCAATCAACAACAGCTGATCTGAAGCCAGCCAACTTATAATCAGATGAAAATTTTAACATAAAAAAATAGCTTACGTGCTCAATTTATTAAGACCATTCTAGCCAATTAATTGTGATAATAAGAAAAATTATTGTACCATCAAATATCTTGTAATATTTTATTTTATTGATAACAGAAGATCCAATTAGTGATAAAGAAAGAGGATACAATGCAAAGGCAGACAAGGAGTCCACCAAAAGAAAATAACAAGGAAAAATCAAGTGGAAAAAAATTGAACAGCCTCAATGGAGAACAACCCTCCATTCTCTACGCAAGTCATACAAACACACCCATCTTTTGATAAAAGAAGAAATTGTATAGATATAAAAGGGATGATATAACACAATAGGGGTGGGTAAGAAGTCCACCCACTCCAAACTAGTGGAAAACGAGACAAAAACAGCACTTTAGAAAAGTGCCACCCTCTAATCTCTATGTATCACAGAATTACCCCTAAAAGCCCCCAGTGCAGATGTCCAAGAGGGATGATGAAAAACAACCCTCTCTCTCAATAATATAAAAGGTATTAGCTCTCTCTAAGCAGTCTTCATTCAAAATTCCCATAAAACTAGAAGAAAGCACAGTACAATTACAATTTTCACATCCTTCTTACTTCCAAACCCTCAAAAGAGAGTTAAAGACATATATTCCCCTAAAGCAAGGTACACTCACTTTTCCTATAACATAAAACACTCCAAAGATAAGAGCCGCACAAACCCTAAGCAATATAACTAAGCAAAAACAGATGAATTTCGTCTCGTTACTCTGCCGGCACATAACACCAATGTTCAGCAATAGATCCTTATAGGGTTTGCAATCCTAATAGCGATCACTTGTATTTAATCTTAAATTGAGTCCAAGTGTTTACTCCGATCAGAAAAGTATGTGTCTTGTTTATTTTGTTCACAAGTACTCTTTAACGAAATTTGGGAGCCATTGCTGGCAATCAACTTTAGTGCTTTAGTGAAAGAAAGAGAAAAAATTATAATCATATTTTTCTTTTTTCTTTTCCCCTTATTCTACCATGATTTGGGGATTCAAGTCATCATGTTGCTAGAACGTTCATAATTCGGGATATAAACAAGAACGATTCAAGCTTCTGCCAGATTTGAGAGTTCATCCAGATCCATCATTTCATGTAGTTTCAGAAAATAAGTCAAGGTTACATCATTCTGAAGCCAAAGACAAATGTTAACTTCACTTCATTTTACCTTATAGGAACAGTAAAGCAGCTCACTTCTTTTCAAAGGGACAGAGCATCTTCATAAAAAAAATAAAAGCAATCTATAGAAAGAATTATTACAAAGAAAACAAAACAATACATCTAAATATATTAAATATCTGCAGACCTATTAATATTTAAAACATATTTTAGTGAATATAACAATTATTTCTAGACCAAATAATGGAATAAAAACAATACCATCTCCCGAATGATAATGAGACAACTCTTGAGCTGTTGAAGCAATCCTCCCAAGAACTGCATTCATCTACGTTACAGTGAAAGAAAATAAGGTCTTATGAAAATCGTAATAACCAAATAAGTTATTTCAACCGGACTCCACAAATATATATTCATATACAAATATATATATATATAGGGGGGGAGGGTGTGTGTGCAAAGAAATTTAAAAAAACAAACAAAAACTAGCAATTATGTAAAGCAACAATATTGATATGGTGGGAACAAGAATACAGTGTCATGTAACAGCTACAATCATGAACTCATCATAATACAACAGGAGAATCGGTAGAACTAAAAAGATCTTAAAGCTTGTTATTCAATGGAAAGCACTTAGTAATGAACCCAACAATATTGACCAGTATCCAAATTAAATGCTATCCGTGTAGTCCTATCCAATATGAGCATGGAAAGTTAGTATGAGCTGGACTCCTTTTTAATATATTGTATACATCTGATATGTGTCCTGAATATAAACTATGCATGTGTTTTGCTATAAAAATCCATAAACATTAGAAAGTCACAATTCTCATTTTTAATAGATGGTTATGCATGTGACATTGATTAGTAGCGACAGTGATTCGTTTTATATCAGAATCAGTCTTTGCTTTATATTGAATATAGCTTAAATACAAACATAGTCCGCATCTACCCAGCCTCGGTATATCTGTTTCCTATTCAAGAGCAAAATAAAGTCAGAAAAATTACACAAATAAACTCAACATACAATGAGCTTGGAGTACATGCACACTTAGGCTTAAGGCTCCATTACTTGCTTTCATGACCTTGGACAGAAGAGTGAAGGTAAACACACAGGAAAATCATATTTGTGTAGAGAATATTCTAACTACATAATGGTACCTCTAAATTTCTTGCAGAAAGGCTATCATCAATGTTAGTAAGTTGTCCATTGACGGTAGATGTTGCTGCAACTCGTGCCCTTCTTCCTTGAATTAAAACTGAAGCCTGCCCAGTAAGCATATCGTATTGAGATTGCAGATGCTTAAGTTGTCTCTGCAACTCCAACGCTTCAGCTTTGAATGCCGAAGTAGCATCCCTAAAACACAAATAATTCATCAAGACCCAAAGCAAGGTACTCCAAAGCTTTATCATTTGTGTGGAAAAATAGAAAAGGGAAGATGTTTTCTATTATATATCTTACAATGTACAATAGAAAGTCTTTATATAGGCTTAGAATTGCAGTACATTTAAAAAGTAAATCAATCATCTCTTAATCATGCAATCTCCCTCTAATCATGCAATCCCCCAAATCATGCTATTAAACCCTAGAATCCTCTAGAATATCTACTAACACACGCACTCAAATTGAAAGTCTTATATTATGACTTCCAAAGTTTTATCTCTAATACTCGAATTGAGGTCCTCTTCAATTTGCACGAATAAAATAAAACTGAAGGAAAAAAAATGATGTGTACGTCCAAAGTTCATTCTAACCTTCAATATATAACTTCACATCCACTTTCCAAGGATATTATGTGCAGTCAATAATGAAAAACACTTGTCTCCAACAAAAACGATGAAGGATTCCTTGCCTTCCTCAATAACGAAGGATTCTTAAACAAGTCTCCTAACAAATTAAAGGACATACGCCTTTCTCAAACCTCTGCCCCATGAAAATCATTGCTCTCCGATAAACAATCTATTTACATATTTCAACTCGAGAAATTAACTACTATGGACATGTCACCTTTTTGAAAATGAAAAATAAAATAAAATATATTACTACTCCAACAAAAGAACCATAACATAACTCTAACCACCTAATTTCTCTTTAAGCTCAAGTTAAACAGTAAAAAGAAACGATACCTACCACCAACTATGTGACACTGGCGGCAAAAGTAAAACCTTTTGATTTGATTGCCAAAATCAACCTAACTAAGATACCATGTGGAGAAATTGAGAAACATTACAACTAGCAAGAGATCAAAACGGAGAAAAAGAGTAAGCTTTTGTTTTAATTTTCATCGAGTCCATATAGAGAAATGTGTTGTAATGTTTCCATGGTTAGGCCAAGATCACATATCTCCCTTCCTAGAACTACCCAAAAAACTCGACCACAAACTTTAATATTTACTTGTGTTCCACCTCGACTAATCTTGGTTCCATTAGGAGAAAAATTGATGGCCATATTTTTCCAATCCAACTAGTTGAACTCAATCTTCCAACCTTGCCGAATCTTCCTCCTCACTACCATACCACTAATGGGCTCCTGCCAAATCTCATGGACAACTTTAAACAAGCGTCTGACATGTCAAAGCCGAACTTTTCCAACATCCTCAAAACCTTAAAATCTGATTTGCTCATATATGATTTGTAAACTCCTCCAAAATCCGAGTGCTTTCCACAGCGGACCTTGTGCGTACCAATCATTATCTTCCATAACATTCACCACCAACACCTGGTAAAAACTCGTTTATTTAAAACTGATAACACAATCTTTATTCCAAAATCGTAAACTTTACAATCTTCTATTACCACTACATTCTTCTCAGTATTTCATCGACTCCAATCCAATACTAAACCCTTCTTCTCAACTTCAACACCATTTATCTATCCTAGACTTTCAATATTAGCAATCAGTCAATTTTCAGGACAGAGGAGACTTTCCAGAAGTTGACTTTACGTTTTTACGAATAGTGATTTCCTAGTTAAGTTTTATAAAAAAATTCTATACTTGTACTTATACTTATACTTATACTTATACTTATACTTGTAATGAAACCATACACATTCAATCACATAACATCCTTTATTAATCATATAAGGATACATTACAAGTCTTATAAGGATTCAGAATATTACATAATTGCCTTCAACCATGGGCACAGAAGGAGGAGGTGGCGATGATGTTAATATCCCAACCGTCCGATTTGTCACTAGTAGCACTTTGATGACGTGTCTACTGTTTCATGCCACCTATCATCGTGGTATTGATTTCCGTTTTCCAATATTTCTTTTCATGATGATGAGGATGATCAGTGATTTGTTTAAGGGAATCTGTTGATGATCATTGAGAAGGGAAGAATCCTATGACTGAAAGTATCAAAAGGTCGAATGATATAGTTTTGGTCAAGGGTGTTAAGGAGATTGATGAAAAGTATATCTCTCTGTTTTGATTAGGAAAAAGATTGTGCTTGTTGGGCCTTTGGTTCAAGAGCCTGTTAATGATGATGTCGTGATGAAGATTTGGAGATTATCCAATGGCGTAAAAAAAATTAAAAAAAAAAGAGATTAACCGTGTTTGTTTCTTTTGGGAGAGTATTTTCTTTTCGTGGAGTTTATGAAGATATCCCATGGGCTGATGCTTGTTGATAATGTTAATTTCATATGAGTTGCGAGGTTTCCTTTCAAGGAGAATATTAGTGTTGGGTTGAGGATAGGGGTTTGGTTTTGGAGAGGTGGGGTCCAAAGGCTAAGATTTTGGGACATGTAAGCATTGGCGGCTTTGTTAGTCACTGTGAATGAAATTTTATGATTGCGAGCACGAGTTTTGGTGTACCAATTATTTCCATGCCCATGCATCTAGTCCAGCCAATTAATGCTCGTCTCGTGGTGGATGTCGGCATGAGGATCGAAGACTCGAGAGACAAGAATGAGAGTCTTGATAGAGAAAATGTGACATGTGTAATCAAAGAGGTGGATGTGGAAAAAGAAGGGGAGTATGTGAGGAAGAAAGCAAAGTAGTTGGGTGATAAGTCAAAAGGGATGACGACATGGATGAAGAGGTTAACAATAGCTGATGAAACTTTGTCTTAAGAATACTAACAAGAAGTAGGTTGTGCAAAGCTTTTAGAAGGTTCACATTTTAATCAAGTTCATAGGAAGTTCTTATTTTAATTAATTATATAATTAACTAGTTAGATGTACTGTTAATCGTTTGTTAATGTACTGAACTACTGATTTGGTAAATAGGTTGATATTAATATATATTACTACTTATTTAATAAAAAGAATAAGAACAATACCGGCCGCTAGCTATGTGCCGCCGCCGACAAAAATAAGACCTTTTTGATTTGATTGTCAAAAATCAATCTAGCTCAAATACCATGTAAAGAAATTGAGGAAGGAATATTTTTTTTCTATTATATATTTCACAATGTACAATAGAGAGCCTTAGATTTGCTGTACATTTGGAAAGTAAATTAATCATCCCTTAATCATGCAATCTCCCTCTAATCATGCAATTCCCCAAATCATGCTATTAGAATAATATCGTAGAATTCTCTAAAATATCTACTAATAATTTGCTTAAAAGTATTAGTTTAGATATGTTTATAAAAAAGTGCCAAAAAATTTCGCTAATCATATAAAGGAAGTGTCTCAACATAGTATATTTCAAAACCTACTTTAGGTAACACCATATTTATTCCATACATTTTAATGGCAGATGAGGGCAAGATGTAAAAGTACCTCAAGGGCAATACATTGATCCTCAAACTTCATTAATAAAATGGGTTTGACCTTTTAAAAGGAGGAAAAAAGAATAAGATGTAGTTAATAGATTTCCATTTGGATGGAAGAAGGCTCGCCTAATTCAAGTGGGATACAATCTCGCATTTAGACAAATTCTTAAACTTTACTGAATGAGAGGTGATCTTTAACACTACACCGTCATAGCTTCCAAGAGCAAGCTCAAGAATATAACTAAAAGCTTAAGCTATTAGATGGAGGGCCCAACAATGTATATCATGCTAACACTCCCCTCAAATGCAACTTTTTTTTATATAGAAAAGGGAGAAATTAAAGTGCATTTGCACTATTAAATTAATATAAAGATAATTGTGCAACTGGGAATATTTGAACTCAAGACCTTGCACACCCAGAGCTTTGATACCATGTTAAGTAACCGACTCATCTAAAAGCTTAAGCTATTAGATGGAAGGTCCAACAATGTATATCACTGCTAACAATATCCATAGGAACAAAAGTACCTTTCGGTTTGAGAACATGTAATTACAGCACATGATGTACTTTTGAACATGTGCAAGCATGTTCAGAGAACTAGAAGTGGAGGTTCTACCATAGTGTCCACTTGCAGTATAACTAAAGTCTAAAGATAGCTGAAAAGATATCAAAATGTGAAATAAAGAAATTTTATGGAACATATTAACAAATAAATGAGTCGAGGTTGACATGAAAGGATTGGATAAAAGGATGGCAAGATGAAAATCTGAATTAAGGAAAAGCTTTGTAATTGAGAAGGACAACTTGGGGCAATGTACAATAGGGAGGGAGACTGTTATGTGGAATCTTCATAAAGTGGTTAACTCTTACAGGAATGTAAATCACATCATAAACTTTACTTTAGAAAAGCAAAGCAAGGACTGAAGTTATTAGAATAAGTATACTGCAATTTTATGTGTAATTGCATACAGGGAACAATGGCACCTGTTTTGGATGATGGACTGGTGGAGCTCCAAAGTCCTTTACGACTACGGGGATAAAGCATATCTACCCCTTTCTTGTGATGAGATTGCAGTAATTTCGGAAGTTTAAATTCTTAGCCGCAGTGAAACATTTTTAGAATGAACATGAGTTGTTGGATTGGATTTTATGATTGAGCTACTCATCATTGCTATCAATGTTCTAAAAGGCGCTAGGCGGGAGGCGGGCGGCTGGGCGGCCTAGGCGGGATTTTTTATTTTAAGACAATTTTAATATTTTATCTTACATTATTCTAACAAAACAATAATATAAAGTAAAATAATCTATAATAAAGATAATAATTAAATTATAGAATTAGTAATAATTGCACTTAAGTAGTAAGATATATATCCATTGCTTGAAATAATTAAATTATAGAATTAGTGTTACTAGTAAGTAGTAAGTAGTAACTAGTAAGAAGTATCTTGATATCTTCATATATATAATTATATACGTACTTCTTCTCTCTCAAAAATTTAAATAAATGTTATTTTTAAAAATTAGTGTGAAGTTTATTGAATGAGACATTTGATATTATTAATTATGAAATTTTAATTTGTGCAATTTTCAAAATTAAAGACTTAAAGAAAATGATAAATACTATATACTAAGTATGACTAACATATCTTTGACGTATTATTTTTATTCATAAACAAAATTGGTATTAAATAATAAAATTTTAAATTTTAAAAATTCAATTCAATATTAAAACTTAAGAAACTAAACATAAATTTAAGAATTATATTGAATTAAATTAAATATTACAAATGTATCATCATTTATAGAATTTCAAATTGGTACAAGTTCAAAAAATTATAACTATAATAAAATTATCCATTTTGACTTGATCTTGTTTACTTGTTGTGATTTGATATGCTACATCTTGCATTAAGAATGTGGTAAATTATTAGAAAAATAAATATATCAAGATTTGGTTTTGGTAGTAATTTAAAAAAAAAAACTCCGCCTAAGCCCCACCTAGCCTACTTTTTTTACTGATTTGGCCTTAGGCACGGCGCCAGGCCCCCGCCTAGGCGGCCGCCTAGGCCGATTTTTAGAACAGAGATTGCTATCACTTGATAGGCTGACCGCTGACCCTAAAAAGAACGAGCAAAAGAAACACAAAAATTGTCAAGAATGAGCATTTACCTTATTTCTTTCAGACCTTCTTCAGCACCAAAAACTGCCTCCTGATTGTCTCTCCTAGTAGAAAATGCTGAAATACTATCATAGGCAAAATCCAAGTCTTCCCCCTATTAAGTCAATAAATCAATGGATTAGACTAAGTGTGATAAAAGAAAAAATCTGTGAAACTGGAATTGGATATGCAGAGAGTATTTATCAATAAATACGTACGCCACAGCAAATTGATTACAACAGTAGTAATGGAATAAGCATTTAAATAGAAAATTGCACACAACAGCAAGAATAGGATTCAACTGTCGTGCTAGGAACAAGAAAATAACCAACAAATCTAGGATTCCCCCTTTACAATCTATTTTCAACTTCAAATTTAAAAAAAAAAGTTAATTCTATGCATCGATTACATATCATCATATTCTCAGATATTCTTACAATCTTATGTTCAAGTATCTCAAATGCTATGAGGCCCAAAGTTTAATCAAGACATTTGAGACACTCTGAAAATCTCAATGTTGCAAGCACTCCCACTCTTACGCACAATGCAGGCTTATCCAGACTACCTCCATAAGGGCAAGGATAACTCGAATGATCTAAAAACTATATTTTTGCCACCAAAGCTTACAAGTTGCTTCACACACTCACCACACACACACACACACACACAGAGGATTGTCTAATGATAGTACAACGATCCTTAACAAACAACATTTTCATATTTCTCCACAGACTTGGGAAATTCATGGGCATATCCTCTGAACCTACTAAAAAAGCATGCACTCTCAGAGAAGCATCAAACTTCACGAAACTGTGAAGAAATTATATATGCCCGAAAGATACATACCTCCAACAGTTTCCCTTCTTGTAGAAATTGCTCATACCTGGAAACAAACAGGACAGAACTATTAACAAGGAAACCACTGGATTTTGCAAAGTAAAAATCTGAACAAAGAGTTCCTCAAACCCACCCTCCACAGTCCCTCACAATAATGTTATAATGTTTGAGCCTATTATGCAGTGTTGGGTCCATTCTCTAACTGCCTAATCTTAAAAGCAATTGGTAACTTATGATGTTATCAGAACTCTAGTCTCACAAGGTCTTTGTTCGTATTTCCTCTTACATCTGATTACCCCTTATGTTGTCATGTTGTTTTACTGGTCTAATCTGTTCATTGCACCATAATTAATATCTCCATTTGCAAACAAGGATTATAGGTAGGGGGGCTGTGGCTAATACACACTGTAGGGTTCATTCTCTACCAGCCTAAGCTTTTAGAGTAAATAATAACTTAATAAACAACAAAAATATTTCAGTGCGTGAAGTTCAGTATGTCCCAGACACAACTATACAAGCTGCACTATAATCAAACATAATCAATATCATGACTACAGTGTTCCATCAACTTAAAGAGAAACCTTCAGGCATTTCTGCTTGATGTAAACATGGCAGTCTTTAGATATAGCTGTAGATAGGCGAGCATAATAATTTTGTCACACAATAAATGCAGAGAACATAAAAGAGTATCCGTGTAAGCAAATTCCAAATATGATTCCCTAACTACCTATCAAAATCAAATAGATAAGCAAGTACAAAATAGTGGTCAATATGGGGACATTTTAAACACCGTGGAACCAATTTAGATTACACTCCCACTCCAAAATTCAAATTCACCAAACTTGGTCGACAGACTAAACCATTTCAAAAGCTTGTTAATCACCCATTCAACAATTAAAACAAGCCCTAAAACCACTTGCAACCCACGACCAAAAATTCAAAACCCAGTTCATAAATTAGATTAGTTCACAATTGTGGATACGATCGCAGATCAAGAAGCAATAGGCACATACCTATGTGTGTGTGAGATATATATATACAGAGAGAAAGACTTAACTGAGAAAGCTCAGAGGGAGAAAGAACATTGGAAGGACGGAGGCTGGAGCAGAGCCAATCGAGAATGGGACGAGCTTCTTCGTATTGGAAAGGCCATTCGAAGCTATCTGGGTCCAATGAATCGTGGCCTTCGCACCCCAATTCCCCCAATAACCCACACAGTCTCGCTCCACTCATCGCTGCTTAGATCCGAACTAAAACGATGGAAAGTCAGGTAACTACTATCGGAACCTATTTTCGATTTTCAGAGAGAGAAAGAGAAAGAGAGGCATTTGGCGCCGGCCGACTTTCAGAAACCTTTTAGGTGGAATTGAAAATTTAAAATGTAGTCTAACCAATAGTTTAACGGATTTAATTTAAATAAATGTTTAGGATGATTGTTTCAGTTGTAACTTACAAGAGAACCAATCCCAAAAATAAAAGGTTTAAATATCCTTTTTTATATAAGCAGCATATTTAGTTTATCTCATTTACTATTCTGAGTCCAAAATAACTAGACTTTGAAATACAAAAGGGTCTGCTTTTTTTGTTATATAAAAAAAAGAATAAAAAGAGTAATTAAAGTATTAATTAAAGAGAAATAAGAACCTAATACAAAAGAGTGTGCAAAATGCCAAAAATCAGTAGTGGGATCATCCGATGTCTTAGGTCATTGAAGGATGCTTAAATTTTAAGACAAGAAATGAAACAAAACAATTACACAAGCATTCATAATAGAGGATGTTACAATAATTTTAACCAAATCAACAGCCCTTTACAACCCATTCACGTTCATGAAATATGTCAAAACAAGTGTTCACAGCAGAAAAGAAAAACAGGAGGCTGAAACCACCAAGCTGCCAAGCCAGTGACCAATGAGAGGACCTTAACAGATTTTCGCCAAGGTCGTCCCCTGCTAAAGATTAAGGTGCCTAGGAATTAAAATGTACACAACGGACAGTTTTTTCCACAATAATAAACCTTTGGCCCTTCTCAGTCACTGCTATCAGCCTCAGAGAAGTATCTTTGAGCGTCCAAAGGCTGATTTCTTGAGCGTAAATCATCTCTAACAAAATCATCTCCTCCATAATTCATAGGGGCAAAGGCTGCAAAACACAAGAAATTAGACCAAAGTACAGCAACTAAACAACGTAGACTTCGAGAAAGAAAGGTAATGAAAAGAAACCCTGTCCTCGTAAACACATTTGAAGTAAAGGCGACCAAAAGGTCCAAAACACTTTAATTGCAGTTTTTTGCCAACTCCAGTTGGAGAAAAAAAAATTGGGTGGATGGGGCCTGGGGGAGGGATTTGCAATGCAACAGGCTAACAGCAACAAACCAGATAGAAGTTGCATTTTGAGAATCATATATCCAATTGGTTTAATAGTTGCTGAAGAACACTCGTGTAAGTTTAAGCAAGTGGGAAGATAAAAGAAATTTTGATCAATATGAATTTGCCAATTCATCCCTGAGTTAACTTTTTCAATAAAGTATCAATTACTCCCGGTGTAACTTAAGGATTAAGCCTGTACCAAATCCTTCATATACTCCCCACATGTCTATGGTTTGAACTTGTTGCACAGGAAAGCTCCAGAGTAGTCATATGCTACTAAGGTCCATCCACTTCTTCAATAGTTTCATACTTGAGCTAGAATCATACAGTCAAAAAGTAAGTGCAGACTCGACTTAAACCTAAAGCCAAGCGCCAAGCAACTTTTTGAACTCAAGCTGCTTATTATTCAATATTCTTAGAGTCCAACAATGTCAGAGATCTGTTAAAGTCAAAAAATCAAAAACAAATTTAATGTGCAAGAAACATTTTAAATCTATTTAAAGTTAAATAGACTAACCTTTTTCCCTCATTCTTCTTTCTCTGTCGAATTCAAACTTATCCCGGATTTGGCCAGCCTTTTCCCAACTATCACCTTGCCTATTTCTCATGAAAGCTTGGTCCTGCATCAGGGAAAAAAAGAAGTCATGTTGAGGTATTCATCGCATCCTTCTTTCTTTTTATTGGATAGGATTCAGCAACTCCTATGTAAAAGGGAAATAACATCTTCTGTATGATACTACCTACGTCCTCAATAGAATAGGCCAAAGTGAACACAAAAAAAGTATTGACCTCAGAAGAATGGCTGAAGTACACAAGTCAAAAATCTAAAGCGCATGGATCCATGTAAAAGTAACAAGATAATTTTTTTTTAAGACCCATTATTAGAAAAAGACCTACTTTTATGTTAAATATTCTACTTCACGGCTAGAAAAAAATGCCGACTTCCTTAGTACACAAAAAAAATTAAGTCAACGTAGGAAGTAGGGATATGCTTCATCTATTAACGGAATAGGGAACCAAAGATAAAGTCACTGACAAGCACAACCAACAACGCCGGTTCATAACAAGGAAGGTGTAGGTGGGTGAATAAATTTTTATTTTATTTTTATTTTATTTTATTTTTATTTTATTTTATTTGGGGGGGGGGGGCTATTATACATTCATGTCATTGTACACCAAAAGGTCCTTATATCAATACATGATAATAATTTCAACAGTTTGTATGATTCCTAATGTTGCAAATTTTAATGTAAAAAAGAAAAAAAATATTGCATATCAGTAAGCAACAGAGACCAAAAAATAAAATGTGGACCTGTCTCGAAAACTTTTAAGCTTTTTTTTTACACTTTCGGACTTCCCAAGGTCAAGGATGGAATTTTTTTTCTTTGGTTCTCACAAAAACTACTAAGAATCGATTGAAAATAGGGGGATGAGTGTCCAGAAAGATCAAATTAATGTCACTCTGTTCTTTGTGGTTCAATCCAAACTGATCAAAAGGTAGAAAATCCTTCCTCAAAAAAAATTAGATGACTTTCATTATTTTCCAACGTTTTAAACAGTTAAATTAAATGTTCAATCCCTGTCATGATGTGCTAAATATTGTTATACCAAGCACTTGAATAAGTATGTGAGGAACTTAAAAATGCATATAATAATACTACATTAAAGATATAAGATCAGCACACTGTAGTACATTTTTATTTATTTTTTTGGATAATTCAGCACACTCCAGCACCTAACAAAAATTATACCACAACCGGGGACAACTGACTTTGGCTTTTTGCAGTTATGTTTGTGAGGGTATTTTTTTTTCTTTTTTTGATAAGTAGGTTTGTTAGGGTACATAGAGCTTAATTATATGGAGATTGTAGCGTTGCAGCGTTGCAGCGTTGCAGCATGGTGTTTTCCAGAAGAGAAATAGGAGCAAATTAAAAACAAATTAGACAGAAACAATAACCAACAAATGGGGGAAGGAGGAAGAAAAACTATTTTCACACATACCCACAGCTAAAGCCTTTTACAATATTTATTTTATTAGAATATAGGATCAATTATAGATCTGCAGGCAGTTGAAATTGTTACCTTCATTTGGTCAGCATGGGGTAACCTTTTCCTGGAAAACAAGAGAGAAGGAAAAAATCACCATCAGCAAATAATCACATAACTTTATTCCTTAAAAATATTAATGATTATTACTCCCTCCGTCCCCAAAAGGATGATGGAGGTACAATTTTCACACAAATTAAGGTAGTGAAAAAATTAAGAGAGAATATATATTTTTTTTTCTCAATCTACCTTTGTCCTCGAGTATTGTGAATAGTTGATATTTGTAAAGGTCAATTATTTAATTAGGTTTTGGGTAGGGAGAAAATTGGTGATATGACTGGTTGACTATTGAGGTAAGTAAAATATGATAGTAAGTCGAGGGTAAATTTGTCCAAATAAAAATTGATGTAGTACATTTGTCATACTTTTGAGGACAAGATTTTTTTACCAAAGTCATTATTTTGGAGACGGAGGGAACACATAACAAGTGAATTTTATCAATTATGAGGAAACTTAATTAATAAAGGCAGCTTAAAAGAAAATATAAACATTGTAAATAAAATTTTCTTAACTTTTAATCAATATTCTATAATTCCATCATTGACTTAATTTGAGTTAGATAATTGAATAGATAATCATATCAAATCAAGTTATCTAAATGTTGATATGTTAAAAAATTAACTCAAAAGAGTTGTGCAAAGAAAATGAAATTTTAAAGTAGAGGAACCTGTATGGTGAAAAATCTCGATCATCATCTTCAGCAGAGTCATAGTTGGCATGATCTTGACCAAGTTTCTTAGAGTAGCCTTTATCCCAGTACAGCCTCTCCCAATTCTCTCTAAGTTCTTGATATAATTCCATGTATCTTTTGCACCAGGGCTCATGTTCCTTTCAAATAGAAACCAAAGAGTAGATAAGTACAAATTGATGAAAACTAAATCCAAAACCACAACTACCAAACAGACAGACTTAAATAACAAAAGGTAAAGCAGGAATACAGGGTCAAACAAGAGGTTTTAGGAATGTTTGGTAAGCTAGCAAAGTGAGAAATTTTTGGTTCAGTCAGACCTTTAGGAGAAGCTAAATTTAGATACTCGTCAATCTCCTTATTGAAACTAGAAACGCTATATAAATGAACCTCAAAATATAGTTGAAGTGCACCTCCAAAATTGTTAACAAATAAGAGAAGAAATCTTATCACTAAAGCCCAGCTGAAATGAAAAATTATTCATTGAACTCCCTCCACTGGCGAAGCCATGCTTAAAATGTGGGGTCAATTGACCCCACTCAATTTTTAAAATCAGTTGAAAAAAATTTTAATTCCACTCAATTTTTTATCACCACTCAATTTTGACCCCACTAAATTTTTTTTTAATTAAAGAGAGCCAAGCCCAAGCGCCAGAATCCAAATAAGCAAAAAGGGAGGAGATAAAACCGTAAAAGCAAAGGGAATTAGGGAAAAATAGGAGGTATGCAAATTGCAAGCTCATCAATTCCAACGCATGGCCAAGATCAGAGATGATGATTGATGGTAACCCACTAAGTCACTAACCCTCGTTTCGTAGTCTTCATTCGCAAATCGCATGGCCAATGTTCGTCCTCTTTCTCTCCCTTCAGTCTTCAATCTTCATTCCTTTTATTATTGATTTCAATGTCAAAATTTGTTATTCTCTGTTGTTGACTACTTTTAATTTCTAGAATTTAGAAATTAGCTTGGTATTGGCGTTGACTCCTACCCCTTTGGATTATTTTTTTTTAGTTTAGTTACAATTTAATACGGCTATTTGCCTATTTGAATTTTGAATTTTTTATGTTTCAATTGTTGACAGTGGTTACATTAGCCTCAGCCCTAAATCTCATACTGTGACTCTCTTGCAGCCTTGTGCCCTTGCAGGTAACAAAAATTACTCTCTTTTGTTAGTATTATTAAATTAGATATTTGAATGCATTTGTCCCTTTTTTTAGCAAAAGTTGAGTTCATGAAATTGGCACAACTTTATTTTTTGTTGTAATTAAGTTCATAATATCTTTAATTCTTTAAACAGCCAATATGGACAAATTTGTAATCAGAAAAGCTTCTGCATTTGAAGAATCATGTTCTAATAAAAATCAAAAAAAGGATGATGAAAAGTAGATTTGAAAAATCTTGAAGCAGACCCTGGGTTGCGAAAGAAAATATCAAAGTATCATCCAAATAATCAAGATGAAGTAAGAAGAGCATTCATGCTAAAGGGTCCTTGCCAGCCTCTCAAACATAACTTCCCACAAACTCGAATTGGGGGATTATTACGTAGATTTAATCCTTCTTGGTTTAAAGAATATGGAAATTGGTTGGAGTATAGCATAGCTATTGATGCAGCATTTTGTTTATGTTGCTATCTATTTAGGCCGAACACTGAAAAACAAGTGGGTGGTGATTCTTTCAATACTACCGGCTTCACAACATGGAACAAGAAAGAGAGATTTGATATTCATGTTGGAGGGCCTAATAGTGCTCATAACCAAGCTTGGAGTAAATGTCAAAATTTGATGAAACCAAAGCAAAACATTCAGAATATTTTTGTTAAACAATCCGAACAAACGAGACTTGAATATCGAATTCGCTTAAATGCATCACTTGATTGCATAAGATTTCTTTTGTATCAAGGGTTATCCTTTCGTGGTCATGATGAAGATGAGAATTCAAATAATAGAGAAAATTTCTTACAACTTCTACAATTTCTTGCTGATCACAATGAAAGTATCAACAATGTTGTGTTGCAAAATGCTCCAAAAAATCTGAACTTGGTGTCGAGTGATATTCAGAAAGATATTATCAATTGTATTGCAGTAGAAACTACCATTGCTATCATTAGTGATATTGGAGATGATGTGTTTGCAATATTAGTTGATGAGTCTCGTGATATTTCAATCAAAGAACAGATGGCCATAGCTTTACGCTATGTGGATAGAAAGGGATGTGGTGTTGAACGTTTTGTTGGTATAGTTCATGTTACTAGTACCACTGCTTCATTGCTTAAAGAAGCAATTGAGACCTTTTTCTCAAGTCACGGACTATGTTTATCAAGAATACGTGGTCAAGGGTATGATGGACCCAGTAACATGCGAGGTGAATTTAATGGTCTCAAAACCTTAATCATGAATGAGAATCCTTTTGCATTTTATGTCCATTGTTTTGCTCATCAACTCCAATTAACTATTGTAGCTGTTGCTAGTAAGCATAAACACATTGCTTGGTTTTTTAACAAGGTTTCTGAGTTGTTAAATGTGGTTGGAGCATCATGCAAGCGTCGAGATAGTCTTCGAGAGAAAGAAGCTGCTAGAGTCGAAAAATCATTGATGAATAATGAAATTCAAAGTGGGAAAGACTTGCATCAAGAAACTAGTCTTAAACGGGCAGGCGACACATGTTGGGGATCACATTATGAGACACGTTTGAACTTGATTCTTATGTTCTCCTCGGTGATTGATGTACTTGAAGAGGTTTCAGATGATGGTTTGGTATACCAACAAAAAGGTATTGCTTTTGGTTTATTAGAGTCATTGCAATCATTTAGTTTTGCATTTGATCTAATATTGATGAGAAAGATATTGGGAATTACAAATGAATTATCACAAGCATTGTAAAGAAAGGATCAAGACATTGTAAATGCTATGGAATTAGTTAAAATGTCTAAGCAACTATTGAAGGTTATGAGAGAAGAGGGATGGGAGAAACTACTTGATGAAGTTTGTTTATTTTGCAACAAACACAAAATTGACATTATAGATATGAATGCTTTATTCCATGGGAGATCAAGTCGAAAATCTCAAGGTATTACAAATTTTCACCATTATTATGTTGAGATATTTTGTACTGTTTTGGATTGGCAACTTCAAGAATTAAATGATCGTTTTACGGAAGCAAGTACTGACTTGTTTTTATCAGTGTCATGCTTAAATCCTAGGGATTGTTTTGCTAGTTTTGATAAGGACAAACTGATTCATCTCGCTAGAATTTATTCAAATGACTTTTCTCCAATGGATCTTATGAAACTTGATAGTCAACTAGATAATTACATTTCTGATATGCGGACAAATCAAGAGTTTTTGGAAGTTCAAGGGATTAGCGGTCTTGCAAGAAAGCTCGTAAGTACGAAGAAACATATTGTATTTCCTTTGGTATATCGACTTCTAAAGTTGGCATTAATCTTACCTGTTGCGACTGCTACTGTTGAAAGAGCTTTTTCTGCGATGAAGATAATAAAGAGTAGGTTGCGCAATTCTATGGCAGATCAACTGATGAATGATTGCTTGATTACATACATCGAGAAGGATGTATTTGATTGCATTGACAATGAAAGTATTATGCAACGATTTCAACGAATGAAAACGCGCAAAGGACAATTGTAATTATTATATTCTACTAGTTATTTTTGTGGATAAGCTTGATAGCTATAACAATGACATATTATATTTTTTTGGTTATATATTTGAGTCGCTTTTTACTACTATAATTATCAATAATCATTTATTGTTTGATACTCTATTTATTGACCCCACTATGAATTGATCCTGGCTTAGCCACTGACTCCCTCTAGTTATAGATGAATATTATGGAGGAGATGATAAATTAATTTATCATAGCAAAAGTAACAACAATATGCAAATTGCAAGAATTAAAAATTCATAAATTGGTTTAATTCGCACTGAGCCCAAACTTTGCAGGTATTCATTTGGATTTTCAGGCCAGCAGTCCAATATTTGTATAACTCATATAAAAGATTCAAGCCTTCTATTTTTACAGATTTTTTATCATTATTAACTTATCGGAGCATTAAAAAATAAAAATAATACATACACTAACGAAAAGTATATCACCAAATTACAAAACCCTAGAAGAGAAGAAGAGAGAGGGGACTGACAGATTCTTTGAGAACGAGGCGAGTACGGCTCATGAACTGATCTCGTAGCTGCTTGCGGCGCTTATTAGGGATGTTATCTCTAGGTATCACGAACCTCTCTCTCGGAGGCACGTTCTCCCCAATCTCGTGCATTTCACCGTCGACCACCCACCACTCCGACTTATCGTCTGTCTTCCTCATCGTCGCCGCAGCCGACTTGGACCGCCTCCGGGTTGGCGGAGATGAACCGGCGTCGGTTCGGTACTGGCTAATGGCTCGCTGGACGCACGGGTGAGACCTCTGAAGCCTCCTCGCAAAAGAGAGCATATCGAAAAGAGGATGTGACCGAACTCACTCACTCACAGTCCCTCGTAGCGTAGAGAAGAAGAGGAAGCACACAAATACTAATTATTAGCAAAATCCTAAAAAAAAAAAAAAAAAAAGTTGATGTAAAGTTGTTTAAATTATGAAAATAATACTAACAAGTTTTTAATTAATAATATTGTCTAAATAATTTGAAATATTTTTGATTGTATCGATTATAAAAAACTAAAATAATTTTAAAATTAAATTAAAATTTAATGTAAATTTATTTTTCAAAATCGTAATAAAACTTTTTTTTATAAGGAAGATACTAATTCATGTTGTTATTACTTTTGGATGATTGTAGATTTATTAGATACGGTATACTCTACTGTTTTTTAAAAGGTTAATAGGTTGCTTAGATTAAAGTAGTTTGGAATAATAATAATAATGTTACCTCAAAAAATGGTTGGAACAATACAAAATATTATAAAAGTAATTTATTATTATTATTTAACAACACTGAAATGGGTCATCATATTCTAAATCAAGTCATGTACAATCCGAGGAGGTTTGAGAGAGGATTTTTTGTTTTTCTTAATTGAATTGTTATATATTTTTGATGAAATGAAGAAACAAAGATAACAATTACTACTATAATACTACTAATTAGTTGTAGACTTGTAGTAGTACGTATTTTCTTCCCAATCTTATCTTGAACGGTACGTTCATTCATTCTTGTGAATAAATAAATAATCAACAAAGAGGAAAAAGTTGAGGACGAAGCTGGAAGACTAAAGACTCTTGGATCAACCATGTCCATCCATTAGTGACATGAAGGATTTTCTTCAACATCCGAAAAGGGGCGCTCAACTCCCCAATACACCACGCCACGACGCGACCCAAAGTAAAAACCCCAACCACCTTTATTTTCCAGCCGAATGATGTTACCCTCTCCCTCTCCGCCACCATCCAACCACCACGGTGGAGTGCTTAGTAATACCCTTTCTCTTAACCATTAATTGCAACTATTTATTGTTTGTGCTTGCTTGTGTTAATTACTAATTTGTTGCTTTCATTTTTTCCCTTTTAGTAGTAGTAGTAGTAACAATATATATATATATATATATATATATATATATATATATATATGTATGTAGTATAATGCAAGTCTAGCTAGCTTTGCTGACCCGTGAGGATATTAATCATGATGATAGTCATTATAACATCAATGATAACAATAATTATGTTTAGGGGATGTAAATTAATTAGTAAAGTATTAATTGCATGTGTTTAAGAATCAATATGTACATCTTTAGAGGTGTGGACTGTGGGGGTAATCATTAAATGAGACGTGCATGTGCTTTAACCAGCTTTAGCCTTTGGTTCTAAGTGTATATAAAAAAGTTTAATTAGGCAATCGCATATGAGATTGGGGGGAGTACCGGTACTTAATTTACCGATTATTATTAGGCCTAGACATTTCTTCACTCAATTTATTAAAGCCTGAACACATTTTTCTTACACTACATAGCTGAAAGACAGAAAAAAAAGCATTGTACAAATGACCGGTACAATCCGGAATATAGTGGATGGCAAGAAAAGCATATGACTAGTAGGATTCTCATAAGTCATGAGGAGTAGGTTAGTTATCAGTTTGTAGATCTAGTAGCATGCATGTACACTTGATAATGTACACGTAATCAAAATGAATTACGATGACAAAATTACAAAAGAAATACTACCAAAATTGCAAACAAGATAAGAGCGAGCATACATTAATTAATATTCAAAAAAAAAACTACATCAAGTCAAAAACAAGAATTGAAGCAAAACCAAATTAATATAGTGATCACCCGACACCCACTCATACTAGCTAGTGCCTGCCAATGCAATCAATCACAATTACTCATGCCCATTAATTAATTACTATGTCTAGCTAGCTAGTAGTAGCATGGTTATTAGTATTATTCATGTAGGTCGTTGTTGGAAGCAATTGGGTATTTAATGGCATTAAGCTCCACCTTACGAAGAGCAGCTTTGCCTAGATCAATCCCACATATGTCAGAAAGCCTGACAATGTATAGCAAAACATCTGAAAGTTCTTCCCCCAGATGTTCTTTCTCTCTCTCTTTCCAATCAGGCAGTCCCTTGGGTACCTCTCCTTTCCATTGAAATATCTCAGACAGCTCTCCCACCTCACCCACCTGCATACGCATACCAACGCTTAAAATGTTAGCTGCTCCCTTTAACCAAATGGAGTAATAATAATTTTTGAGTGAGTTGACATGATGATGATGATCGAGCACAGAAGCAAATTATTCCACAAAATTAAAAGTGGTTCTTGGAATTTTTGTGACGGTGACAAAACAGACTCTGTTTCCACAGTTGTCAAGAAGTTTGACCTTAAATAACTTTACAGTAAATCACGTTGTTTTATGATTGATTTGCCGGGAAAAATAATCATAACCAAGATCTACTACTTACTACTCAAGTGCTAGACAAAAGAAGAGAGAGAAAATTATATATGAAGTGAAGAAGGCCGGAGTGCATTAATTAATTACCAGAGCTAAGAGGAGGTTTCTGGGGCTGTGAAAACGTTCCCAGTCTCTCTCCTTAGCAAACTCAGTCATTTTCTTCTTAAGGTCATCCAGTGAAACACCTCCAGTACTACTAGTAGTCATCTCTCTCCCTCCCTCTTCTGTCTTCCCTCTTTCCACAAAATAAATTAATTTATAAACAAGTACTAGCTAGTAAAATATACTCCACTACTTCTAAGAACTTATTCCCACCATCAATCTTATAATAATACTACGTATACGTAGTACTAGTAGAAGTTTCCAAGAATTTGTGACGGGGGAGACCAGAAAACAAGGGAGGGGGTGGTCTTGTCTTCTTTGGTGGACTAAAGAATATGTACTCAGTCTCATAAATCGTCTTCATAATCCACCGCCCCTCCTTAATTGGAAATACGTACCCACCACCTGCCACTCAAAACTAACGTCACAATACTTTATTATTAAATGTTACTTGCCGTGACTAAGTCGCAATACTTTTATTTTTCTCTTTTCTGGTTTTGGTGATAATTTTTAAAGTAGTTCTACACGCACAATAAAAATCGGATCAAAAGAATACAATTAATTTATTCCCGCAAATAGATGAACAATATAATTTATTTATTTGCGTAAATAAATTTATTTTGTTATCCCGGTTCAATTTTTCTGTATAATCTTTATGGGATAACATTCAAATTAACAATAATTGTGACGCCCCCAAAATAGGTATACATCACCTATTCTGAGTCGTCAAATACATGGTACATAATATAAATACAATCTTAATTATACAACAAGAGAGCTGTGAGTTTAAATACAAATACTGTCTTCTAGACAATATCCACTCTCAGAATAAGTCATCATTACATTTATTGTCACACTACTTAACAGAATAGTGAGGACTACTAGCTAATCCTATCATCCGGATCATCACTCCGTTCCCTGACTCGTCCAAGCTACGTTCTCATTTCCTGAAGAGAACAGTGAAAGAAAGGGTGAGCTCAACTAGCCCAGCAAGAAATATTATGACTAAGATAATGCAGAATAAATTATCAATAGTCTTCAAAAATGTTAAACTGATAAAATACAATAGACATCAAGTTTAACTGCAGCGAAACAAGCAATCCATTAAAAGAGTTAAGTAGAGAATAAAATCTACTATCTTTTATGATTTAAAAGGTTTTTCATTACTTTTATCGCTGAGACTCAGCTTAATAAATAATCCACATCATCCCTACACTACGGCCAAGGATATTCATTAGAGTCACGACCACAATTTATCCATGCACTACGGGCCAAGAATATTCGTGTATTCATTAATGGTCATGATCATGCCAACAACTGTCTATCAATGCACTACAGGCCAATTAGGACTTTTATCACATTATTTATAACATTACGGTCATGATTACACCGAATAATCCCTGGTCATAATCATACCAAGTCCATCTATGCACTACAGACCACAGATGACTTTAAAAAATATATATAAAACATGAGGATGATGACAATGATATAAGAACTCAATAAAACAAGTTCACGAATTAATTTATTCAGGAACTAATAACGTTCAAATTGTCAACATGATACTGCTTTGTAGAGTAAAATTCAAGAATGCTCAGAAGAATATTTCCATGAAAGATACTGGATGAAGCGCAAATATCAAGGATATTCCACTAATTTCATGGAGTATAGAAATCAAAACTTTAACCAACTGAGTATAATAACGAATGGAATAACAAAAAAAATCACCATACATGTTGTACTTCGCATAAACAGGTTATTCCAACAGAATAATAAGTAACGGAACCAGGTCAGGCGAAATTCGCACCGACAAGATGTTCCAACAGAATAATAAAAAATGGAATAACAACAGAAATCACCATGCATGCGGTACTTCGCATAGACAGGTTATTCCAACATAATATTAATAAAGATGGAACCAGGTCTGGCGTAAAACGCACAGACATGATATTCCAACAGAATAATAATAAAGACGGAAGCAGGTCCGGTGTAAAACACACAGACAGGATATTCTAACAGAATAATAAAGACAGAATAATAGAAGAATATTACCAAGTATAGGGTAGCCCGCGTATACAGGTTATTCCAACAGAATAATAAGAAATGGAATAACAAAAGTTCTCTTCATGAATACAAAATAATAATATCCCTTACCGTAAAAGAAACTGAATATAAGAGTAGTTAAGTAGAAGAATACTTTTCTTATTTCTCTCTACAGTTTATTTCTCTAGAGTTTCAGTGAATTCGTAAGAAAATAATGAAGGAATGAGCTTCTATTTATAGAAGAATGGATTGCATAGTAACTAACTCATGAACGGTCCAGATTGATTTACTTTAATCGGACGGTCCATAATTAAAGCAAAATCTTTTAAATAAAATATAATATATTATATTTATAATTATATAATAAAACAAAATTTATAATATAAATATATATATATATATACACATATGTTAATAACATATATATATATATATATAAGTGTAATAATTACACTCCCCCCAATTCCCGTACCAAATTTTCTTCCTCCCAAGACTTTCTAACACACCTGGGCCTCACTCGTGGGCCCCCTACCTTTATTACATAAAAAATTTTCTACTGATTATTTTGAAAAATGAGTAAATATGGGTCCATAAAATAAACAAAACTGAGTGACTTCTCACATAAGCATCAATAATCAATATCGTGCGCTACTATGCAACCACGCATATCACTGTACTTTTAACACCCGGTGTTTCAACAGTTAACGGTAAAACTTCCGCCGATTATATCAAATCAACACATGACATATTAACCTTTAAAATTATTATGACTAGTAATTTTTCGAGAAAATTAAATATTTATTCATAAAATCTGGGGTCTCACAATAATAAAATAAACTCGATCACTTTAAAAATTAAAAACTTTTTATGTCAAACCATGACATATTAACCTTTAAAATTATTATGACTAGTAATTTTTATAACTCTAACTTTTAAAAAATAAACTTTAATTTTTGTTATAAATATTATTCTAAATAGTATGGTGTTACATTGATAAAAAAATTAAAGTTAAGGATGATATGTGCAAACTATAAAAAATAAAAAGAATGTCAAAAAATATTTGGTACAAGAAACAAAAAGAATGTTGAAGAATATTTACGATGTCGTCGAAATAACCAATCATGGATGGACCAGCTCCAGGTCTGTAGTTTGAGCAGCTTTAACTTTATCAATTAAAGTCGATTTTACTTGTATATTCGTCATCATCTCGTGGGTCCGTGGAGTCTTTATCTCTATCTCCATCCTTTGCAAGTCATACAAAATGGGCATTTGCGTTGACAATATCGCACTCGTACCCGCATATGATCTTCTACTCAAAACGTCAGCTATCACGTTCGCTTTTACAGGATGGTATTGGATGGCATGATCATAATCTTTCAACAGTTCAAGTCAACGTCGTTGTCGCATGTTGAGTTTCTTTTGAGCAAAGAAATATTTGAGGCTTTTATGTTTCGTAAAGATCTCTACTTTTTCCTCATATAAGTAATGTCTCCAAATCTTTAGTGCGAAGACAACAGCTACCAACACTAGATCATGAGTAGGATAATTCCTCTCATATTCTTTAAGTTGTCGTGAGGCATAGGCTATGACTTTCCCATGTTGCATCAGAACACATCCTAACCCTTTGCGCGAAGCATCACTGTAGATGACAAATCCCTCTGAACCAGATGGTATTGTCAGAACAGGTGCTGAAATGAGTCTACTCTTGAGTTCTTAAAAACTCTTCTCACATTCATCACTCCAACCGAACTTTGTATCTTTCCGAGTCAACTGAGTTAGTGGAGTAGCGATTCGAGAAAATTATTCCACTAATCTCTGATAATAACTAGCTAAACCGAGAAAACTACGTACTTCGGTCACTGATTTAGGTTGCTCCCAGCTTTGAATAGCTTCAATCTTTGTTGGGTCAACAGATATTCCATGACTTGATACCACGTGCCCAAGGAATGCTACTTCCTCAAGCCAGAACTCGCATTTCTTCAACTTGGCATAACGCTTATATTCACGAAGCTTTTGGAGTATCAGCCTCAAGTGTTGCTCATGATCTTCACGAGTTTTGGAATATATGATGATGTCATCAATAAAGACAACCACAAAGTGATCCAAATATTCCTTAAATACTCGGTTCATCATATCCATGAAGGCAACAAGAGCATTAGTCAATCCAAAAGACATGTCTATGAACTCATAATGCCCGTACCGAGTTCTGAAAGTCGTCTTTAGAATGTCATCGGTTCTAATCTTCAACTGGTGATATCCGGAACGAATATCAATCTTTGAAAAGAATTTGGCTCTGATGAGTGAGTTTTATACACATGAATTGGATACATTCGGGCTTAATTTATTGTTGTTTTCAAGTCTTTTAGGATGTTTTTATGTGTTTGTGTCTATTCATGCATGTTTTATATTGTTTTGTAGGAATTGGGACAAAAGTTACTTGGATCGATGTTTGGGTTGGCTAGATTCGCGTTTTCGGCTTGCCATTTACACAGCAGTCACTTCAGAGCCAATTTGACTATAGCTCCGGATATTATTTCACGAAACTTCAAGAATGAAAGTTGTAGATCTACTTTTCCTCTTTCCGGATCATCTTGAATCATCTAAATCGGAGTTCGGACGAAGAAGTTATGGCCATTTTCCCAAAGGACGTCGGAGCAGAAAATGTTGGAAAAACAGCAAGCGCCTAGGCGCTCCAGCCAAGGCCAAATCAAGCGCCTAGGCGCTCTAAGTCAGTAACCTTAAGCGCCTAGGCGGTCCAGACAGTACATTTTCAAGCGCCTAGGCGCTAGGAAGCAGAGTTTGAGCGTTTTGGACGAATTTTGACACCTTTTTGACTCCAAATTGGATTGGGTTTGTTCCTAAGCTAAAAATTAGACTTGTAACCTATAAATACATGATGTAAGGCATAAAATAAAAGGAGATTACATAGCTTAGCTTAGAGATTACATAGCTTAGCTTAGGGATTACATAGATTAGACTAGATTAAACACTCCTTTAGATTAGAACAAAACCCTAGTTCTAATTAGATTTGGAGATTGAAGCAACTTGGAGACCATTGAAGATTCAAAGGAGGAGCAAGGAGGGAGCGTCAAGTCTACTGACAATAGATTATTTCTTCTCATCTTCTTCTATCTTTATCTTTTAATGTGTATTCAATTGTGGATTCTTAGTTTAAATTCAATAATCATGAACTAATTCTTTGTTTGAGATTACAATGGATCTTATTGTGTAGTTTATTTTAATATGCTTCATTATCAATTAGTATTTTCTATTTAGAGGATTGTCTATTGTGATTTGGACTTAATTGTTTAATTGCTTGGCCATCAATTACCGTGATAATCTATATGAACTCGAGAGATGAAGTATAGATTTAGATCTAATCATGATAGCATGTGTTCAGGATTTTGTTAGTAGCTTAAACTTGATGAGTGTTAAGGTAGAAATATGCTTGACGCCGCATGTAATCTTATAGAGAACTTATTCTTCAACTTTCTTCAATTGTAATTCACATAGAGATATAGTGGGTTAGTTGGTTAAGGTGTTTAACGGATTTCTATCTTAATTGTGGATTGACGTTAATACGGTATTAGTGCATCGAGAGGTGGTTAATACTACTTTCGTGTTCTTGATTAACAATTCGGGATAGAGAATAATTGATGAGAAGTGTGTTAACCTAAATGAAGCAATAAGTGAAGTTGTGATCTTAATTCTCCATAATCTGATTTTTAATTAGTGATAATTAGAATTAGTTTAGTTAAATATTTTAATTTATAACATTAAATTCATTTGTTTAAATAAGATTGAGTTGGTTACGGGTTAGTACTTGGTGATAGTTATTAAATAATTCTCTGTGGGAACGATACTCAACTTATCACTTTATTACTTGTTGACCACGTATACTTGCGTGTTGTGCGTATATAGATTTTACCCAACAGGCTCCTTACAACTGGTCAAACAGGTCATCAATACATGGCAATGGGTACCTATTTTTGATGGTAACATGATTCAACTCCCGATAATCAATACAAAGTCGCATACTCCCATCTTTCTTCTTCACGAATAGAACAGGAGCACCCCAAGGAGAAGTACTAGGACGAATAAAGCCAATGTATAACAATTCCTGCAGTTGGGTCTTTAACTCCTGAAGTTCAATAGGAGCCATTCGATATGGGGCTTTGGAAATGGGTTTTGTACCGGGTTCAAGGTCGATACAAAATTCAATTTCACGCTCTGGGGGTAGGCCAGTAAGTTCTTCAGGAAATACGTCAGAAAATTCATTAACAATAGAAATATCATTCAAAACTGACGTATTTTTGTTTAGATCCGTAACATGAGCTAAGAAAGCTTGACATCCATTTTTCAATAAACGAATAGCTTTATAGCTTAAGATGACAGTGATTGATTTTAATGGTTTGGTTGTTTGAATTCGCATAATAGGTTGATTAGGACTATGAAAGCTAACAACCTTTCGAAAATAATCAATTTTTGCATGATGAGTAGTTAATCAATCAATCCCTCGAATTACATCAAATGCAAGTATTTTGATCGACAGGTAACGTGTGGTTACCAATTTGAATCAAACAAGACTTATAAACCGTGGATGTAATGAAGGTTTCTCCCAACGGGGTTTCAACAGATAAGTCAAAGCCTAATTTCTCCGGAGTCAAATTTAAACGTTGAGCGCAAGTAGGAGAAATGAAAGAGTGGGTAGAACCAGTATCAAATAAAGTATAAACTTCGCTAGAGTTTATGATTAGCTTACCCGTGATGGCCTCGTTCGGGTTCCTTGTTTTCTGGGAGGTCACAACAAACGCTCTCCCTTGCACTACCGGTTTTGACTTTTATCGTTGAGACTCAGCTTAATAAATAATCCACATCATCCCTGCACTACAACCAAGGATATTCATTAGAGTCACGACTACAAATTATCCATGCACTACGGGCCAAGGATATTCGTGTATTCATTAATGGTCATGATCATGCCAACAACTGTCCATCAATGCACTACGGGCCAATGAGGACTTTTATCACATCATTTATAACATTACAGTCATGATTACGCTAAATAATCCCTGGTCATAATCATACCAAGTCCATCTATGCACTACAGGCCACATATGACTTTAAAAAAATATATATAAACATGAGGATGATGACAATGATATAAGAATTCAATAAAACAAGTTCAAGAATTATTTTATCCAGGAATTATTAACGTCCAAATTGTCAACACGATACTATTTTGTGGTGTAAAATTCAAGAATGATCAGAAGAATATTTCCATGAAAGGATACTGGATGAAGCGCAAATGTCAAGGATATTCCACTAATTTCATGGAGTATAGAAATCAAAGTTTTATCCAACTGAGTATAATAAAGAATGGAATAACAAAAGAAATCACCATGCATGCGATAGACCGCACAGACAGGTTATTCCAACAGAGTAATAATAATGGAATCAGGTCAGGTGAAATTCACACCGACAGGATGTTCCAACAGAATAATAAAGACGGAACCAGGTCCGGTGTAAAACACACAGACAGGATGTTCCAACGGAATAATAATAAAGACGGAACCAGGTCCGGTGTAAAACATACAGACAGGATGTTCCAACGGAATAATAATAAAGACGGAACCAGGTCCGGTGTAAAACACACAGACAGGATGTTCCAACAGAATGATAGAAGAATGTCACCAAGTATAGGGTAAACCGCGTATACAGGTTATTCCAACAGAATAATAAGAAATGGAATAACAACAGTTCTCTTCATGAATAAGAAAGAATAACACCCCTTACCGTAACAGAAACTGGATATGGGAAAAGAAAAGTTAAGTAGCAGAAAGCTTTTCTTCTATCTCTCTATAGTTTCTCTCTCTAGAGTTCAGTGAATTCGTAAGAAAATAATGAAGGAATGAGCTTCTATTTATAGGAAAATGGAATGCATGGTAACTAATCCATTAACGGTCCAGATTAATTTACTTTAATCTGACGGTCCATATTTAAAGAAAAATCTTTTAAATAAAATATAATATATTCTATTTATATAAAAAGATTTTTACTATGCAAACACTATGCAACACTATGCAAAACACTATGCATAATAAAATATAATATATTCTATTTATAAAATAACTTTAATAAAGTATTCTGTTTTATATAAAAAGATGTTTCCATTTTATTACGTTAATAATACGAATAAAACAAAACGTCATTATCGCTATAATAATTCATATTATTAATCGACAATAATTGAATCAAACTGAGCGACTTCTCACATAAATATCAATAATCAATACCGTGTGCTACTATGCAACAACGCGTATTACTGTACTTTTACTACCCAGTAGTTCAACAGTATCAACGGTAAAACTTCCGCCGTTATTTTTAATAAAATATTTTTGTCGTTTTCTCAATCCGACAATAATTCTGTTGTGGGGTCCACCAATAATTTTGCCGTCGTACGAATATTCCCCGACAAAAAGAATATTCCCCGACCAAACGAATATTTTATAACAACTTGCGTACTTTGCAAAATTTATAAATATTACCCACAACTATAACATTATATCAAATTTCTTCCATAATATTCAAAAATAATAATTAAAAAAAATTCATCTTTATTTATAAAAACTGGGGTCTTACAGTCGGCGTCCATGGTGTTGAAGTGGCGGCGAATGGGAGGAGGAAGATGACCGGCGAAGGGGAGGAAGAAGATGACGTTTCCAAACTTTAAATATTTAAATTTTAATTATTATTTTTGAATTTATTTTGTTTGTTAGATCCTAGATATTTGAATTTGAATTATTAATTATGGTAGTTATTTCTCCTTGATTTTAGGTTTCCTTATTATTATGAATTGAATCCTATACTAATTCCCTAAATTAAGGAATCCTAATTGCACTAATATTGTAAAAAAATATAGAAAGTGTATTAATTATATAAATATTTTATGAGTGCATTAATAGTGTAATTACTTTCTAAATATTGTATACTTATGTAAAGGACCCTTATATTAATTAATTCGACATTTTCATCCGTACGTGGACCAACACTAAAATTATGCTTGTTGGAGATTTCATTTTTTAAGCCATTTGCCTACTAGGCTACTACTACTACTAATTAAATTGTTGTTGGAGGCACGTTCGCCGGCCTGCATCTCTAGACATACTTTAGATCAGATAAAAATGAAAGAAAGAGTAGATATGACTTTAATTCTTTTAAATTAAACATAAGAATCCACTAATTACATATTTAATTATTTTAATACAAATGATAATCTTTTATATTATCAAACCTTTTAAATTATGTGTTTCTAGTTAGTAATCAGACATTTATACTCACGGCCTTTATTTCTTTTCTCTTTTTACTTTTTATTTATTTTTGGCCAAATTGAATAGTTTTTCCAAGGAGATAATATTAATTTGTTCTTGAATATTTATGGCTTTACAACAAAAAAAAAGTATTATATGGTAAATAGTTTTATTTTGCAAAAAAGAAAATTCTATTAAGTGAGTATCAGATGATGAGATATGCAATTACAAAATTTTAATTCCCTCGTTAATTATTGCTAGCTCGTCCTGCTTGGCTTGCAAATGAAGATTGTACCATTTTAAAATTTCTAATTTTAATTAATGCCATCGTCAGATTTTATACAGACCTGTCACAATAGCATAATAATATTTTAAAGACTAAAACACAATTTTAACCCCAAATTTTACCCCATTGTTGACTTTTGCACCCAAAATCGAAAAAGGAGTCTAAGTACACCCCAAACTTCATTATACGTAACAAAACGCACACTTTCTTCACTTAACTGGTCAAATGTGACCGGCTAAGGTTGTAACACAAGTTTGGGGTGCAAATTATCTTTTAGTCTTCAAAATTGACAAAAATAATTAATTTTAAATAAAATATTTAAAATAATAAAATTAAAAAAAATATTTGGAATTAATGATTAATAATTAATCATTAACTTATAAAATGATTATTTTACTTTTATTTTTAAAATTAATTATTAATTATCCCGGTTAAAAAAATTATTTTTGCCACATAAAAAAAATTGTTTTTGTTTTTAAAAACAAAATTTTGTAAAAATAGAATTTTTAAAAAAGATTTTTTTAAAACAGAATTTTATTTAACTTGTAAAAAAAATTCTGGTTTTAAAAAATTTGTAAAAACAAATTTTTTTTTTAAAACAAAAAAAAAATCAGTTTTTAAAAAAATCTGTTTTTACAAAATTCTGTTTTTAAAAAATTCTATTTTTAAAAATTTTGTTACTCGTAATAATTTCTAATTTTATTTCTCATATTAAAGTCATCGGCTTAATTAATATAGTTTAGCTTTAATTTTTTTTTATCTTTATTTCTCGTTTAGCGATTTTTTGAGTTGATAGACTTTACACGTAATTGTTTTAATTTTAAAATAATTAATTATAAGTTTTAGTCTTGATATTTAATTTTAAGGAAAAAAATGTCATTATCATTCACAAATAATAATATGAAAAAAATAAAGAGTCTTAATACATATGTTTGACAAAAATATGGAATAGTAAATACATTATGCATACATGAAATATTTGAGAATTAAAATGATTCACTCTACTGATTTTATCTTATCATTTTCCACGTTAATCGTAATTTAAATTTCTCATTATATTATTTTGTGGACAAATAAACAAAATTTTGTTTTTATTTTTTAAAACAGAATCTTTCAAAAACAAAATTTTGTTTTTATCTTGTAAAAAAAATTCTGTTTTTAAAAATTCTATTTTTGTTTTTAAAAACAGAATTTTTTTAAAAACAAAATAAAATTCTGTTTTTATAAAATTTTGTTTTTAAAAAAATCTGTTATTGAAAAATTCTATTTTTAAAAAATTTGTTTTTACAAAATTTTGTTTTTAAAAACAAAAACAGAATTTTTTTTGTGGTAAAAATGATTTTTTTTTACAAGTTAATGATTTTTTTAACCGGAATGATTAATAATTAATTTTAAAAATAAAAATAAAATAATCATGTTACAAGTTAATGATTAATTATTAATCATTAATTCCAAATATTTATTTTTATTTTATTATTTTAATTATTTTATTTAAAATTAATTATTTTATTTTTATTTTTAAAACTAATTATTTTATTTAAAATTAATTATTTTATTTTATTTAAAATTAATTATTTTTGCCAATTTTTAAGACTTAAAGACAATTTGCACCCCAAACTTGTGTTACAGTCTTAACTGATCACTTTTGACCGGTTAAGTGAAGAAAGTGTACGTTTTGTTATGTATAATGAAGTTTGAGGTGTACTTATACACTTTTTTCGATTTGGAGTGTAAAAGTCAACAATAATGTAAAATTTGGGGTGCAAATTGTCTTTTAGTCTATTTTAAATGGTTACCTAATTTATGCCACTAATTTGATATATAATTTTGCATACATAACGATTGAGAGAGAGAGAGAGAGAGGGGGGGGAGGCTAAAACACCACATATTTTTGATTTATTATTTAAACTATTTGCTTTTAAAAATACTTAGGAAGATGAGATGAGATAGATGGCTTTTATTAAAAAATAAAGGAACATACTTATTATTACATACATAATCTTTGTGTCATTATCCATGACCATACATACAAAATAGATGCATAAATTATAACCTTAATTAATATTCAAAGATTCCTTTGTCTAGATTACACATGGACGTGGAGCCGTGGGGAGATGGATTACATTCAGCAGTGGCAGAATCAGAATAAAATTTGAGGGGGTCAAAATTTGAGGGCGGTTACAAGAGGTCCGGAACAGCGATGTGTAGATTGCAACGGCGAGGGAGCAGAGTTAAGCAATTAATGCCGTTGACTAGCTGCCAACGACTCCCGACAAGGCAGCCGTGGTTCACCTGCAAGAACTCATGTCCAGCCATGATTTGCAACGAACAAGTACACTCCACAAAACAGATCCCAACATAAACAATTAACATCAGAGGAAAAAAAGGAATCCAACATGGAAAAAACAAGACAAATGAACCCCAGCCATCCCAGATCCAAACAAGCCATAGGCCATAGATGCTGGCAAAATGGACAACAGAAGATAAATCAAAATCCAACAAAACCAATCAATCAGAGGCTAAGAAATAACAATAAAAATTTTATAATTGGAACACAACCCTTCACAATCATGCGAGGTCAGATCGAAAAACCCAAACCATGAATGACAAAGCAGGGAAAGGAACAGAGGATAATGAAATCAATACAGATATACAAGAAAAAACAAGTAATAAAACACAAATAGATAAGCAATAAATCCATATGACAGATCGAAAACACACGAATAGAAAATCAGTCGTGAAAGATCACCAGAAAGAACCCATTATCATGTACCGGCGAGATCAAATCGAGATCTGGAGAAAGATGGTACGCACAGTACCTATAAGACCCCGAATTTTATGAAATAAAAGTATTCAATTTTTCTATTCAATAAATGGTTAAATTGATAAAAGTTAAAGTTAAGGGTGGTATATGAAATATTTTTCAAAATACGCAAGTGGTTATAAAATATTCATTGTTGTCGGGGAATATTCGTTTGGTCGTGGAATATTCTTTCTGTCGGGGAATATTCGTACGACGGCGCAGCCATGTGTGGGCCCCATAACGGAAAGCGATTGGAGGAAGAAAACGACAAATATAAGTTGTTTAAATATAACGGCGTATTTGTTACCGTTTACACTGTTGGAATATCCGGTGGTTAAAATACAGTAATACGCGTTGTTGCACAGTAGCACACGGTATTACACAGTATTTTTGAATTATTGATTCTTACGTAAGAAGGCACTACTCAATAATTGCTACAGGAGTTACTGTTCATTAATTTATTGATTCAATAATTGCTGCTGTGACGCCCCCAAAATAGGTCCATTCCATCCAACCCATTTTGAGTCGCCAAATACATGGTACAGAAACAACCACAACTTTTACAACCCATAAACTGTGAGTTTGAATACAAACATTGTCATCTAGACAATATACATACCCAACTATGTCCTCAATACAATTATTAATATATTATTTTACAAAAATGGTGAGGACTACTAAACAACTCTCTCAAGGATCATCAATTCATACCCCGACTCGTACTCGCTATATTCTCGTCTCCTGAGAAGAAAAATGGAACAAAAAGGAAAAGGGTGAGCTCAACTAGCTCAGTAAAGAATATTATGATTAAGATAATATACAACAAATTATCGTTAGTCTTCAACAGGGAAAAATCTGATAGAATACAATAGACAACAAGTTTTAAATCAATATTCGCAGCGGAAAATATTAATTCATAGAAGAGTTACGTAGAGGATGAAATCTACTAATGTCTATGAATTTAACAGTCCATCAACAGTATTTTTTTATCCCTGTAACATCAATCAATGCACATCTTGAATCATATATTCATCCTTGCACTACAGGCCAAGGATATTCATCTGTTGGTCATGTTCATCTAAACACCTGTTCATCTTTGCACTACGGGCCAAAGATATTCATCAGAAATTATTCATCTCTGCACTACAGGCCAAAGATATTCAATAATAACCTCCTTTAAGACTGAAGATGATAAAAAATATTTTTAAAGAAGCGAATCCAGTGAAACAAAATGACAAGGATTAAGGATTAAGGATTCGTACTTTGTTTTATCCATGTCCAAAAATACCTCAAAAATAATCATAGTGGTGTAAAATTCAAGAATGATCAAAACATGGATACAATCAAAGCTAGTATCCACAATAGATATTTTGGACGAAAAGAAAAAAAAATAATTTTTCTGTGAATAGTGCCGTATTCGTGAATAGTGCCGTATACGTGAATAGTACCGTATACGTGAATAGTAACTCCGGCACAAAAAGTTCCAAATTTGATAAAAAAGTTCACCAATATTCCGGCATAATGATATTGAAGAAAAAAATATCATTTGAGAAGAAAATAACATCCCTTACCTCAAAATAGCCGTACTTCTGATTGAATTTCGGTATAGTGCTGACAGAAACTCGCACCGTATAGCAACACTCAAAGTATACTCACAAGAATACGCTCGATAATATAGAGAGAGAAAGAGAGAAAACTTTGTTTCTGGTGTGATTTTCAATTCTAACCTAGCCCTCTATTTATAGGAAAATGCTAGAACGCCAAATGAGACTAAATTAATAAAATATTAATATTATTAACCAAACCTTCTACGCATGAATAGACCAAACCAGCCCCTCAATGCTGAAAATTCCAGCAGCCCACATGTGTCAAAGAAATACAAAAGTGGGTCCCACCCATAAATTAATAAAAATTATTTTATTTCCCGAAACTTCAACAATTCATAGAAAATAGCTCGTTTATCAGAAAAATTCGAAACTCGCGACTTTCCATGGGAAATTCTATTCTCTACAACTTTGCAGAAGAAAATTTTTCCAAATTCCAAATAGAAATTGACCGAAATTCACAAACGGGCGATTTTACAGTCTATACTCAATTTTCGGTCAAAAATTCTGTCCACCGACACACAAAACATGTGTTAAACATTTAATGCCACAAAAATACTCTACCTCCTCATATACTCATATATCCCACATTCATTATAAAAATATCACCGTTAATATATTATTAAAATAATATATTTAAATGAATTATTTTATCAGAAAAAGATAAAATATTAATTTTCAACAATTGTTACATTAAAATTTTTTCTCCATCTATATCCACATAAATAAATATTTTCTTTATCATAATAATCAATAATTAATTATTAAAAATAATATTACAGAATCACAGTACTGACAACCAGGCTGTTCCCAGGATAGAGGGGGCTTTCCAATAAGGATTTCTCCTTACTGGCGCGCAATTAGATGACCAAATCTCTCCTTGACAGAACTTTCTAGACATTGCCAATAATGTTATCTGATAATATTATTCAAATAATATGAATTATTGATCTGATAATGGAAAATACTGTGCAATGACAAACAATAAAAATATAAATATCAACGCAGCAATTATTGAATCAATAAAGTAATGAACAGTAACTCCTGTAGCAATTATTGAGTAGTGCCTTCTTACGTAAGGATCAATAATTCAAAATACTGTGCAATACCGTGTGCCACTGTGCAACAACGCGTATTACTGTATTTTAACTACCGGGTATTCCAACAGTGTAAACGGTAACAACTACGCCGTTATTTTTAAACAGCTTATATTTGTCATTTTCTTCCTCCAATCGCTTTCCGTTATGGGGCCCACACATGGCTGCGCCGTCGTACGAATATTCCCCGACAGTACGAATATTCCACGACCAAACGAATATTCCCCGACAACAATAAATATTTTATAACCACTTGCTTATTTTGAAATGTTTGCGTATTTTACCCATAACTATCCACATTATTCAAATCAACCCTTACTATTCAAAATAATAATTAAAGAAAATTAAATTTCATTTATTAATTATTTGGGGTCTTACAGCTGCGTTGATATTTATATTATTATTGTTTCAATAATTGTCATTGCACAGTATTTTCCATTATCAGATCAATAATTCATATTATTTGAATAATATTATCAGATAACATTATTGGCAATGTCTAGAAAGTTTTGTCAAGGAGAGGTTTGGTCATCTAATTGCGCGCCAGTAAGGAGAAATTCTTATTGGAAAGCCCCCTCTATCTTGGGAACGGCCTGGTTGTCAGTACTGTGATTCTTTAATATTATTTTTAATAATTAATTATTGATTATTACGATAAAGAAAATATTTATTTTATGTGGATATAGATGGAGGAAATTTTTAATGTGATAATTGTTGAAAATTAATATTTTATCTTTTTCTGATAAAATAATTCATTTAAATATATTATTTTTTTAATATATTAACATTGATATTTTTACAATGAATGTGGGATATATGAGTATATGAGGAGGAAGAGTATTTTTGTGGCATTAAATGTTTAACACATGTTTTGTGTGTCGGTGGACACAATTCTTGACCGAAAATTTATTATAGACTGTAAAATCGTTCGTTTGTGGATTTCGGTCACTTTCTGTTTGGAATTTAGAAAAACTTCCTTCTGTAAAGTTGTAGAGAATTGAATTTCCTATAAAAACACGCGAGATTCGAATTTTCTGACAAAAGGACTATTTATCATAAATTATTAAAGTTTCGGAGTTCCGAAATAATTGATTTTTGGAAGTTTTAATTATTTTATTTAAGAAAAACGTTTTTATGGTTGTTGGCACATGGGTGGCTGATGTTTTTTACCAAAGATGACTTTCAAAATTGGTTGGTGAAGGTTGGTGTGGAATAAGAAAAAGAAAATAATATTTTATTATTTTAGTCTCCTTTGGCGTTCTAGCATTTTCCTATAAATAGAGGGCTAAGTTAGAATTGAAAATCACACCAGAAACATAAGCTTTCTCTCTACTTCTCTCTCTATATATGAAGAGTGTTCTTGTGAGTATACTTTGAGTGTTGCTATACGCTGCGAGTTTCTGTCAGCACTATACCGAAATTCAGTCAGAAGTACTGCTCTTTTGAGGTACGGGATTGTAAGGGATGTTATTTTCTTCTCAAATGATATTATTTCTTCAATATCATGATGATGAAATATTGGTTGGAACTTTTTCATGTCGGGGTTACTATTCATGAGTTACTATTCATGAGTTACTATTCATGAATTACTATTCACGAGTTACTATTCACGGGTACTATTCACGAAACGTGATGATGTTTTTGTAAAATTTTTATTTTTTGGGTGTCGGGCCTACTATTCACGTATACGGTACTATTCACGTATACGACACTATTTACGAATACGACACTATTCACTGAAAAATGAAATTTCTTCTTTTTGTCAAAAATATCTATTCTGGATACTAGCTTTGATTGTATCCATGTTTTGGTCATTCTTGAATTTTACTTCAGTATGGTTATTTATGAAGTATTTTTGAACTCAGATTGCTTAAAGTACGAATCCTTAATACTTGTTATTTTGTTTCACTGGATTCGTTTCCTTTAAAATATTTTCCATCATCCTCAGTCTTAAAAGATGGTTGATTTTATTATGAATATCTTTGGCCTATAGTGCAAAGATGAATTATTGATGAATATCTTTGGCCTGTAGTGCAAAAATGAATTATTGATGAATATCTTTGGCCCGTAGTGCAAAGATGACATGTTGTTGAATATCTTTGGCCTGTAGTACAAAGATGAATGATTTCTGATGAATATCTTTGGCCCGTAGTGCAAAGATGAATAGGTGTTTAGATGAACATGACCAACTGATGAATATCTTTGGCCTGTAGTGCAAAGATAACTTGTTGATGTATATCTTTGGCCGTAGTGCAAAGATGACTTGTTGATGAATATCTTTGGCCTGTAGCGCAAAGATGACTTATTGATGTATATCTTTGGGCGTAGTGCAAAGATGAAATTATTAGTATGATTATGAACAGGAAATGTGATTTGGTGTAACCATGATCTTTGATGTTTCAGGTAAAGATAGGTGATGAAAATTATCTTCGTCCTGGATGTGAAGAGGAATTTAGAACTACAATTATGATTATGAGTTATTTATATGATTGTGGACCGGAATTGTTGATTGATGTTACAGGGATAAAACATTGTTGGTGGATTTTTAACATGGAGAAGATAATAGACTTTATAGTCTATTTGACTCTTCTAATGGATTGCTCGTTCCGCTGCAACTATGGTTGAAATTTTTATCATCTACCATATGTTCTAAATCTCTGATTTATTATTGATGAAGGCTATTGATAATTTAATTATCTTTACTCATGATATTCTTTACTGAGCTAGTTGTGCTCACCCTTTTGCTTCACAATTCCTTTCAGGTAATAAGAGTGTAGCTGGGTCGAGCGGGGGTAACAGTGGAATAGGACGGTGGTCATCATTTAGTTGTTATATTTGGTGAATCAACTAGGGTGAGGCGAACCCAACGTTGGAAGGGTGTTTTGTCACTATCATACAAGATGTCTAATGACATACAACCTCGTGTCATCATAAGACAGAGTTGTGCTCATCCACTTGCTGGGTATATTTACGAGCACTACCTATATAATCTTGGTATTTGTTTGAAGTATAATTCTCAATTTGAGACAGTGGAGATAATGATAAATCAAGAGAAGACCCACAATTGGGAAGAATATGATAGTAATCTTCTCGTTTTTCTTTGGGGTATATTGGGTCAACCAAGGTTAATTATGTGGCCATATGATATCTATCATAACCTAAAAGCATGGCCTCCCATGTACGAAGGTTTCCTTGAGCACTTCCCAAAGATTTTAGTTTCTAAAACAGTTTTTGACTATACCTTTATGTAAGGTGTCACTGTGAGGTGTTGTCCACGGTTGGAACATGTGTCACATTTGGTATATATTTGTATCCAAACTCACAGTATATGTGTTGTTGTATTTTGCACGACAATTATTGTAATAAATTTGTAGTTGTTTTCTGTACCATGTATTTGACGACTCAGAATGGGTTGGATTGAATGGACCTATTTTGGGGTCGTTACAGTACCAGATGGTCCAGATCCGAAGCAAAGCTCTCTTTCAAAAAGCCATCACCATCAACCAGCAAGATCTGAGCCCAAACGCATGGAAGAAAATCGGAGCGGCGGAGTAGACTGCAGACGAGCAATGGCTCTATGGCTGGCGCCTGGCTGGTCGCCCCCACCCCCGCCCCCACCCCCGCCCCCACTCCTAGTTCTGCCTGGACCGCCGATCTACCGGGCCCAGATGACCCCCCCCCCCCGCCCCCTAGTTCCGCCTCTGTGTGTCAGCATAATATAGACTTCTAAGAAAGTGCCAATTTTAAAGTTTTTTTTAACCAAGAGTAAATTTATATTAAATTATAATTGTGAAATATATGAGGGATTAGATAGAATTATAAGAGACTCGTTTATTATTTATTTTTTTAAAAATATTAATTATATATTTTTTCAAAAATATTAATTACCACTAATATAAAAAACAATAATCCAGCAAAGTGAATTCAGAGGAACCAAAACCTATTCAATAATCAATGGTCATGAAATGTACTTGAGGCCATACACCATACACAACAAAGACAAAGAAAAAGGAGTGCAAGATTATGAATGATATTATAACTTCCACCATGCCACTGGCTGGCATATTCTTTACTTTACTTTTTGTACACCCATGACCCAACCCAAATCAAATTGGGACCTTTCCTTTCTTCCTCCTAATTATTATTAATAAAAACTGATCAACTATGCAAGATTTCCCATTGGTGGCTTAAATGCATAAATAATTAGGCTAAAAATTCATTCATTCATACATACATACATACATACATTCATACATACATTTCAGAATGGCATGCTGATACAAACCTTAGCCCCTTTAACCCACCTTGAAAAGCTAGCTACTCAAGGGGAGAGGTTAAGGCCTATATCAACCCACATCATGTTGCATTAGTAACCGATGTGGGACTATTCCTTACGGTCTAGTATAGAGTTTGCATCAATACACCCGCCTTGCAAAGCCGACGTCCTCGTCGGCTCATCTACCTAGCTATGGCGGCTTTCATCCTAGCGACACTGACCCGACACCTTTTGCACCTATCAGTATTTTAATCCGGCCTCTAGATTCATTCTAGCGACACTGACCCGACGCCTTTTGCACCTATCAGTATTTTAATCCGGCATCTAGATAGCCCTTTCCATAGGTCGCCCCGTTTACGAGTCCCGACTTGCAAGTAAGGCTCTCAATGAAAGCGCCAATGATACAAACCTTAGCCCCTTTAACCCACCTTGAAAAGCTAGCTACTCAAGGGGAGAGGTTAAGGCCTATATCAACCCACATCATGTTGCATTAGTAACCGATGTGGGACTATTCCTTACGGTCTAGTATAGAGTTTGCATCACCCTCTGTCTCTGTCTCTGTCTCTGATGAGAATAAGGCTTTAATATTTGAATTCTTGATCCTGAAACCCGGCCGGCCCAAAATACTAGATCCATCATAAGATTAAAATGCATAATTAATTAAACTTGACAAATATATATATATATATATATATATATATATATATATATATATATATATATATATATATTGTTTGTTTCAAGGAAAAGATGAACAAACTAAAAAAGATGAAAACTTTACATGAAGCTTAATTAGGACTAGCTAGCTAGTGACATGATGATATAAGTACATTGTAAAAGCTAAGAAAACTTTAATGCCAAAAAAGAAGAAGCTAATAAGATAGTTTAATGCAATTGATCAAGAAGCAATTAAGAGGAAAAAAAAACAAGAAGCAATAGAATGAAAATATATGTGGTACATATTAGTCAGATGTGGAATTAATATTTAAGGAAAGAGACCAATTTATTGTATATATATGACCTTGTATAATTTGTGGTGCCCAAATTAAACAGAAGAATACAAAGAGTAGTAAGTTGGGGTTTTTAGTGTTGGCCATTCTTGGGCTTTGGTATTGTGATAGGTTTGATAGAATGGGAGAGGAAAAGAGTAAAGTGAAGTGTAGGTTCAATTAATTATATATTATATGCATCAGTCCTCCTTAGACAGACAGACAGACAGACAAACCACGTCCATTCTATTCCATATACCACCTCATGGGGACTTGGAATTACCAAACTACCCCCCTTTGTTTTGTTATTTTTTAAGGGAATTCATTTTATGTGTTTTTGACAGGAAAATTAATCATTTCTGTCCATGCTCCCAACTCGTCAGAGAGAGGGGAGGATGCTCAAGAAAGAGAGAGGGTCGTGGTAGAAGAATGTTGATTAGCGACTTGTGGTTGAATAAATTATTATATAAAATAGTAGTCCAATTGGAGTTTTATTTTTAAAATTTAGAGTTCCCTCCCTGAGAAAGCGAATCCTTCTTGTATGAGTATGAACTCGAACGTACACTTGATTTGATAGATAGATAGATAGATAGTGACGCAGCGGTTGGTGGTTTGAGACCCCACCATTTGTTATTCGTTTTTTCAGATAATGGACCGGACAGACAGACAGACAGACAGAGACTAGACTCGTTTAATATTTTTGGAAGAAGCTAATTAATACATCTTGGACGGCAATTGTGTTTATAACGGATGGATGGAGGGAGGGACTGACTAATAGACATCTTTTCTTTTTGATACCTTAATAATGACAGACATATTAAAACTTAAGGAAGGAAGGAAGGATACGTTCTTTGGCTTTTACTACTACTCCTATACAAAATGTTGCAGGTGGTGGCAGTCATCTGTGTCAGGGTGGGTGAGTCCAGCTAGTGAGTTTCAAGTGACAACCCTTTTGGTTTTGGAACAGGAAAATAAACTAGGAAAACCTCATTAGCAGCATAGATCATGGATTATCTATCTGCCAATCGGATTGAATCGGAGGAGTGCTTGCTGTTCAAGATGAAATTTTTTCCCTAATTTAATTTCTTCTTCCAGCTGCCTGTTGTACCTGTACTGGCATTCTTGTTAGACAACAAGAGTTCATTTGTTGTTACCTTTTCAATTTCAATAATATTTGATCAGTTCAACTGTTGTTACCTTTTCAGTCCGGCCAGTTTGGTTGGTAGCAAAAGACTCCTATGGAAAATTCCATCCTCTAAAAAATGTGGAATGCCTTCACATTAACAATACAATATCTTCTTCGTACATGGATGAAAAGAGAAACCAAGTGGAGAACTATAGTAAAGTGGACTAAATTATACTTGTTCAAAGTTACGTTCCAATAATCAAATGAATAAATGTAAGTTATCAACTATTAACATAAATAATAACCATGACTCAAGCCAGTCTGGTATATAGGTATATATCTAGCACTCAAAAGTGTGATTTTTAATTCAGAAACCAAGTTTTCATGGTTTCCTCAAGGCAGATGCAGCACCCATAACAACAGCCATAACAATGCCAATGCCAGCTCCGAGAGAAGCACCCACAGCTGCAGCAGTCAAAGAGTTGGCCCTGGCCTGAGCTTCTCGAATTGCATCTGCAGCGACTGCATGTTCTCGCGCAGACTCCAACAGAAGTCTATCTCTAGCAAACTCCTTCAAAAAAAAATAAAAAAAAAATGAAGCAAGAACTTCAAATTTTGTCCTCAAACAAATCCAACCAATTCAGATGGAAAGAAAATAAACACCGGAGAAGAACAGAATACTAAACACATTACAACAAAAGGCACACTAGAGATATAGAGGTTTAAGTATCTAAAAGACTTGGGTAAGAGAATCAAACAAAAAAAATCAGAGAAATTCAAATGTAAGGGACGTGTGGAGTTTGAACCCTTCCTTTTGTCGAATAAGATATCAAGATTTTAAAAAAATAAAATAAAATCTACTCATGCATCACAATACTGCAAAGCCTCGGCAGCTATTCAACCTTATATAAGATAGGTAGCTGATGAATAAACCATTTTCGATGTGGTTAGGATACTAAGTAGTCATTTATAAAATACCTAATTTCAAATTTTAAGTTTCTCGTATACTGTCATGCACATTGAGTAATAAATATATTGGAAGCCTGCAGGATATCTTCAACTTTCTCCTAAACAAGAAGTTTATTTTAAATTTTCACATACATAAACCTCCCAACTCCTTCAGTATTTGTCATCTTATCTGCAACAGATCCTTTCACTTTTTATGCAATAATTTAACACGATTGTAGAAGTATACTGCGCACCTGCAAAACAGCTTCCTCATTGTTCCGAAGGAGACGGTGAACAAGCTGACAAAGAGTAGTTACACCCTCTACAGGAAGAATTGGAGTTTTCTTTTGGAAAGGTCTACGAACCAGATTCATTGGAGAAAAAAAAGTTTATGAGTACCCTTTTTCCCGTCGGAATCTTTTTCACTAGAAAGTAGTGATGGAGTAGCACTTGCAACACTGGGAATAACATATGGGCATGAATTGATAACTTCAGTTGTATTAGGAGATGCTTGGTATGCCTGCAGAATAGCATCAATTGCTGCTTTTTGCTGATGTGCACTTACAGAATATTTGTTTGTTATAGCGAGAACCCAAGGGATTCCAAGTGCTTTTGCCTCATCTAGCAGAAGCGAGAGGGCCGGTAATTCTGGTGCATTTGTACGACTGTATCGAGGTATTCTGTGAGACAAGTTATGCACAAGAACAATCAAATCTGTTTTTCTACTAAGATCACGAACTCCCATCCACAATTCATCCCTGAAACATGAGACCTCCTTGTTCAGATCCTGCATTCCAAACATAAACAAGCAGTAAAATATTAAGTATGAGAAAGCAACTCAGTAAAAGAACAAATGAAAAAATCAGCAGCTCATACGCACACATAAGCAACCAAGATGATTTGCAAGTTTGCTGTAGTGAACATAAATATAGTGGTCAAAAGCTGGCCAATTGAAGTACTCCCATAAATGGTTACTGTCAAACTTTCAGTTGACTAATAATCGTGCATATTGCAGTCTAATGAGAAGGAGAGTATCAACTTATTCAACCTAGACTGCAGAGACTTGCAAAGTTTTCAGACAAGAAGCCTCAAAGCAAGCTACTATTTTATTGGATGTACCAAAGGGACTATTATTAACTACTTAATCTCTACAAAATTAGAGTTCCACTAGTACATCTATAATACTAGCTCAATTAATATACCATCACTTGCCTTCATTAATATTTTAGAAAGGAAAAAATATTTCTCTTACAGCCAAAATGAACAAGAAAGCAGAACTCACTTTCTGATACATAGTAGAGAGTGAGAGAGAGAGAGAGAGAAATTAAGAAATGCAACGAAGGATTCGAGTATAATGGATTATGGAGCACTTCATTGACAGTGACTATATATCATTTGAATAAGTTATGTAAATGGGGGAAAATAAAGTAAAGACTTGTAAAAGATTACAAACCCTCCAGATTGGATTATACTTTTGAGCATCAACTTTATATGCATTAACAAAGCTTAAAGATTTTCAAATGTCTTGGAAAAATACTTTAAAATGATATAATGCACAAAAGAGGGCATGGGAATATGGCTAGATCTATGAAAATACTAGGAAGGTATCACAACAAATTTAAGACAATCTTAAGCTACATACATTGCAGGGAGGATAGGTAACAAGAACTGTGAACTCAAGTTTAGTTACTTAAAAAACAAAAACTTTCCAGAAAATCCTGTACGTAAATGTTGAAACTGATAAAACTGGAGAAATGCAGAAAGAACAGGAGACCTTTATTAGATAAAAAGAACCTGCAAATTTACTCCTGCTGAATCTGAGTAGCACAAACCACCAGAGATACCTTCTCGAACATCAAAATCCATAGGCAAATCATCATCAACGGTAGAGGCAGTAAGCCTGCCTTTACCCAAGATTGCCTTAAGAAGAGAAGTTTTGCCAGAGCCCTATAAAAACCCATAAATCATGCCTTTCATACATATAATAGAAACAAAATACATATTTAGATGATGTAACTAATTGCTGAATATGAATACCTCAAGGCCAACCAATTGCACCCTACGAGTTCTAACATGAACCTCTTTGAAGATTGTCGAAAAATCAGTTGTACAAAAGACAACAAAATCACTTAAGCCTTCGGGGCGAATGAATTTTTCTGAATGAAATGCACAGATGTTCTGCTCACTACTGAGATCAATAGACGAATCAATGGAAGGAAACCCGGACAATAATGACTCAGTCAGCATTTGGTGCTTTGGAGGCCGTTTCATTGGAGATCCTACTAATACTCGTATATTTTGTATATCTGGCTGCAGTTCATGATGATTTGAAGTACAAGTTGGTTCAGAAGGGAAGGTTTCCACAGTGGTTGAGCACCTGATTAAGACAATTAAAATCTAATAAGATCTACTTCTTTTAAAATTCTAATATTAAGAACAATGCTAAAATATAGTATAAAAAGGATTAAGAATGTTCATTGTATCTTTCTTTTCACTCTCTCTCCCCTTTCTTTTTTTGGGTGCTCCCACTAGCACATTTTGCTGGATTTTCACAAACAAAAAAAACGCACATAAAAAGAACAAACAAAAAAGTTTCTCAGATCTTGTACAAAAAGGTGGAACAAGCTCACCCCTATGCAAAAATAAACTTCTGGTTTGCAGATATTAGAGCAAAGATTAGATTTCCATCCACGCCTCAAGAATAAAATCATAATCAGATAATAAAATCACGTCATGAGGATGAGGAGTGATCTAGAAGTAAGGCTCATGTGAGCAAGTCCACAGTGTGTTAGAACTAGAAATTCAAAGAAACTAATACTACTCATAAGCAGACAAAAGGATAGGTTGATTTAGTTTAGGAATTATTTTCTACAAGGCGCTAGGCGGGAGGCGGGAGGTGGGAGGCCGGGGGGCCTAGGCGAGATTTTTTATTTTAAGCCAATTTTAATATTTTATATTAAATTTATCCAAACAAAACAATAATATAAAGCAAAACAATCTATAATAAAGATAATAAAGGCATTTACTTAATGTTCAAACACATCCATATTGCTAATATCAAAGTTCAAACACAAACATGCAATTGTTCAAAGTTCAAACATATTTTTAACGTATTAGTTTTATTCATAAACAAGATTGCTATTAAATAATAAAATTTAAAATTTCAAGAATTTAATTCAATATTAAAACTTAAGAAACTAAACATAATAAATTTAAGAATTATATTGAATTAAACTAAATATTACAAATGTATCATCATTTATATAATTTGAAGTTGGTACAAGTTAAAAAATTACAACTATAATAAAATTATCCATTTTGACTTGATATTGTTCACTTCTTGTTGTGATTTGATATGCTACAACATGTATTATAGATATGGTAAATCATTAGAAAATAAATATAACAAGATCTGGTTTGGATAATTATTAAAATAAATAAAAACATCTCTGCCTAGATCCCGTCTAATTTCCCGGAATGATTTTTTTGCCGCCTTAGACCTAGGTGCCTAGGGGAACTAGCGCCTAGGTGAGATGCCAAGGGGGGCCTAGCGTCTAGGCGAGGCGCCAATGGGGGGCCTAGCACCAAGGCGGAGCACCAAGGAGCGCCTACCTAGACGGGAATTTTTAGAACACCGGAAAATAAGATTAAATTGTTCAGTCATGGATATCCCAGTTTAGTTAGATTTACACAAAATAAACTTTTTACATTATTCTAGCATTTGACCTCTTTATTAATTTTGATCTTTCGACTTCCATTACTTTAAGCTAGCTTGGGAAAAAAAATTACAAACTCGTACTAAAGCTAACATCGCAAATAAAGTAAGTAAAGCCATTTTTTAACATCAACCAATTTAAATAACAAATGTCAATGTCACTCACTTGATTGCCTTCATTTTAGATAGAATTACAATTTACAAAGCTCTATTGCTCTAGAGTTCTAGACTCATGCTATTACCTTCGTACTTAGAACTGACAAAATCAGCTCAGCCAGCCTGTCAAAAAGCGGGCTTTGGGCTTCATTTTTTCAGCCCATCAAAACCTGGGCCGTTTTGGACCGGCACGACCCGTTAGGGCGAAGCCAAAAAATGTGTCAAAATTTGGTCATAAATGAGTCCAGGCCTGCGGACCGGCACGACCCGGCCCGGCAGTGGCCCGTTTGCTAGGTCTATTGGTACTGTAGATCTAAAACATAAATTTGCATACCAATAAAAGAAATTATATAACTAGGTATATTTAATCCTAGGATAAAAGAATTTTTGGATGCAAAATCTTAAAATTAGTAAAACCCTAACTGAACCAAATCAGTCTGAAGTGATTAAGTGACCCTCAATTAGACAAAGCAAAGGGTACACATGTAATGTGCAGCAACTTTGACTGGGTTTATCTAAGTGGTGAAAATCAAGATATACTTCTAAAATTACTTGATTTCTTTCATCTCTCCAATACATTCATGCAAAATAAACTTCATATTAGCTTATAAACAATTAAAGAAAAGGATAAACGAGAGTACCAGTTACCATTCACTCGAGCTTGAACTAGTGTACAAAGATGTAACCCAATACCAGAAATATCCACTTTCAAAGGCTCAGCATTCTTCTCACCAGGAACACCATTCCATCCAAGAGGAGCAACTGAAGTAGCTGTGCGAATAACAGGAGACTCTACAATATGCCCAAGTTCAACAGTACCAGCAACTGAAATGCCAAGCCATTTTTGTAGCTGTGGAAATTGTTGTAGCTGGTCCATCCCCAAAAATGTTGAAGCATTGTCATTCATGCACACATCATAGATTCTGAAAAGATGAGGAAAAAAATCCATGAGGTTCAGACTCACAGCGTGATATAACTACTGAAAAAAACCCAGGCCCACAAAAAGTACAAAGAACATGCAAATAAATTCCACGGCTAATGAAAAGGCTCCCAATCACAAACCAATCGGTTGGTAAATTGTTTAAGAAAACTATGAGCTGTTAAAGGTTATTAAAACATGACTAGCATTTTAAATGTGTAAATAATTTTTGAAAGGCGAAGAAGTTAATTATGATCTTCTTATTTAAAATATGCTAGCTTGTTCAAGTTGTAGCCAGGGAAGGAGCCATTTTGTTAGAAGATATGACAAAGGAGATATGACAGAGATATACCATAATTGTAGCTTCCTTAATCAGCGTGTACACATTACCTTAATTTAGAAATTATCATAACTGTAATTATGAGGTTTGTGTATATATATCAATCTATGTAATAAAAAGAATTAATCAGCTTCTCAATTTCTACATGGTATCAAAGCCTGATTCTTAAAACCCACTGGTCTTCACTTTTTTTCTCCCTCTGTTCGTTGCCGTTCTTAAATCTCCTTAGAAAATCAATCAAATCAATTCAGTTGGAGAAATTAAGAACATAATTGGCTTACCCATTGTCAGTCGATCAACACAGAAGTGTCAGACTCACCACCCGCCATCGCACGCGCCTCCACACTTCCGACGCCACGCGCCATTCTTTGCCGGTGTGTGAGACGGTTTCCGACGAGTTTTTTTCGGCGGGGTTTGTTCTAGTTCAGTCGACTCTCTCTCTTCTTTCGATATACAGTGGTCTTGTCAAGTGAAATTCAAGTTTATTATGTAGTATTCGTGTTGGCCTTGTGTTGGTTACTGTCTTTCATTTTTGCTGTTTGAATTGGGATAACATAAGATTGGGTTCTAACAGTACAAATTAATTGCACTACGTTGGTTTTGGAATTACTCTGCTATATTTTGAGCCTTTATCCTTGTTGATATTTCCTTGGGTATTTTTTGTATCTCCTATTACATCAATATGGCAAACTCTAGTTCTATGTTTAGTGCTAGGTACTACTGAAAAACTACAGGACAGTTGAGTAAAAATCATCATCTCAACTCTGCCATAAGTCTTAGTCCGTTTAAGATGGATAGAACCAATTATCTAGCTTGGTCTCAAGCATGTCGTATGTCAATCGAAGCTAACCGGATGCAGTATTTCATCAATGGTACAACAATTATGCCTACACAAGCAGGTGTGGCCAAAGAAGAATGGAAATCTGATAACTCCATTGAGAAAACCTGGATTTTTAACTCAATGGAACCCAGTATGCGGAGTAGTTACATGTTCTTAGACACTGCATATGAACTTTGAGAGGCTATTTCTCAAACCTTCACTGTTTTTGGTGATATGTCTAAGGTCTATAATATTCGTAAACGAATCCGTGAGTTGGGTCAAGGGAAAAAGTCTGTGGCACAGTATTTTGCATAAATTAATGCACTTTGGCAAGAACTTGATCATTATCGGGGGTTTTCAGCTAAATGTAAAGATGTTAGTGCTTATCAAAAGTTTGTGAGTGAAGATAGAGTTGTGGATTTTTGGCCGGTCTAAATATAGAATTTGATCAAGTTCGAGCACAGTTGATTGGTCAGACACCTTTTCCATCACTGAGAGAGGCTCATGCTAGAGTCCAACAAGAGGAAAGTCGGCGATGTGTGATGGTTCTAAATCCTGTTGACCGTTCAGACATGATTACTTCGTTTTCTAAGTTTGGCTCCACTATTCAGTCTTCTGTTGAGAGGGAATCCCGTGAATGTGATTACTGTGGAGGCAAGAACCATACCAGGAATCGCTGCTTCAAGTTTTATGGACGTCCTAAAGGACGAGGGGGGTAGGTTTGATAATGGTAGTGGTCGTGGACGTGGATCTCAGGCCTATGTGACAACTACAACACCTCCTGTTGAGACATCTAGTGCTTCAGACACTACTTCTGCACTCACTCTTGAGGAAATCTCAGATTTTCCGGAAACTCTATTCAAAATCTACTTCTAATTATGCCCAGTCAGGTATACAGTACTGTGCTCTTCATGTTTCATCAACTTGCTCTAGTTGGATCATTGACACAAGTGCCTCCGATTATATGACCGAGTCCTCCACCCTCTTTACTTCATACACGCCTTATTCTGGAAAAGAGAAGGTTCGCGTAGTTGATGGTTCCCTCTCTTCTATCTATGACTTTATAGTTTGTACTTTTTCATTGACACTTTCATCTGTTCTCCATATTCCCTCTTTTACTGCAAAATTGTTATTTGTTCAACGTCTTTCTGAATCCTTACACTGTTTAGTAACCTTTTTCCCACCTCATTGTGTTTTTCAGGACTTGGTGACGGGGCAGAAGATTGGCAGTGGTAGTGCAGTTGGTGGTATCTATTATTTAGATGTTCTCTCATCTAAGGCTCTCCACTCTACTTCTGACTCCAGCCTGACCTCTCTCCATCAATGTCATTGACATTTGGGACATCCTTCTTTTTCAGTATTAGTCTTTATTTTCATCTTTAGTTAAACAATGTAATAAAACTCAGTTTTGTGTGAACCATGTGAATTGGGAAAACACAAACGTTTTACTTATTCTGCTATTAACAGTCGACATTCTGACTCTTTTGCTATTATACATACTGATGTGTGGGGACCCTCTCGGGTTATTTCTCGTACTGGTTATAGATGGTTTGTTAGCTTTATTGATAGTCATTCTCGTGTCACTTGGATTTATCTTCTTTGTTCCAAAGATGAGGTGTTTTTTTGTTTTCAGGAATTTCATAAAATTATTCAAACACAATTTGAAGCTAAAGTTAAAATTCTCTATAGTGATAATGGTCGTGAATACAGTAACAACAATGCTTTTGCATCTTATCTTTCTCAGCATGACATCATTCTTCAAACCTCTTGTGTCAAAACTCCAGAACAAAATGGAGTGGCGGAAAGGAAAAACCGTCACTCGAGGTAGCCCACACTCTGATGTTCGCCATGAACACTCCTAAATTTCTATAGGGATGCAGTTCTAACTGTTGCATTTCTTATAAATCGCCTTCCTTCTCGCTTTCTTGGGAACAAAAGTCCATCTTTTCTTCAACACACGACCAATCCTTCTCCCTCGCCTCGCGTTTTTTGGTTGTGTGTGCTATGTTCATGACAAATCTCCCACTCGGGAAAAATTAGAACCCAAGGCTCTTAAATGTGTTTTCATTGATTATTCTCCAACCCTAAAAAGTTATAAATGTTATCATCCTCCTTCTCACAAAGTATTTGTCACTCGGGATGCAACTTTTTGGGAATTGGAACCTTTTTATTCTTCTTCACCTTCTCCTCAGGGGGAGAATGTTATTGATGAGGAGAAACTTCCTCCTGAGGCTAGTATTACAAGTTCTACTATATCATCTTCTCTTGTTCCTATTGTTATTCCTGATAATTCTACACAGGGGGAGTTACAGTTAGAAGAGACGTGTTAGACAGCATGAGCCTGAGCCTGAGCCTGAGCCTGAGCCTGAGCCTGAGCTTGAGGACCTATGTTTGAAGGGGCAAGAATAAGCTCACCATTGCTTGCACCACTACAACCGTGCTCTGAACCTAGTCTTGATAATGCTAATGGCGAGAATCCTTCTCCTACTGGTTCTTCTGATGATTTTGACATTCCTATTGCTCTTAGAAAATGGGCGAGATCTTGTACTCAACATTCTATCTCTAATTTCGTAGCCTATAATAAATTATCTGCATCCTACAATTCCTTTGTTTCTTCCTTGTCTTCAATATTTGTTCCTCAGGGGTGGAGAGAAACAATTAGTGATGAGAATTGGAAACAGGCTATGATTGAGAAGATGAATCCCCTGAAAAAGAATGACAACGGGAACTAGTTACTCAAGGCTATGATTGAGAAGATGAATCCCCTGAAAAAGAATGATACCCAAGGCGATAGCTCAAATCAGTTGGTTGTAAATGAGTATAGGACAGTTGAGAGACTCAAAGCCAAGCTAGTTGCAAAAGGGTATACTAAAACCCATGGAATTGATTACCATGAGACATTTACTCATGTGGTGAAGATGAACTCTGTTCGTACCATAATCTCATGTGCAGTAAACTTCGGCTGGAATATTCAACAGTTGGATGTGAAAAATGCATTTCTTCATGATGACTTGGAGGAAGTATATATAGAAATACCTTCTAGTTTTGCTTCATCTACCACCTAGGGTAAGGTTTGTAAACTGAGAAAGGCTTTATATGATTTGAAGCAATCTCCCAGAGCCTGCTTTGGTAGATTCCATAAAGCAATAATAAAATTTGGGTACAAGTAGAGTCGAGCAAATCATACTATATTTGTCAAACAGATAAACGGTAAGACTACCATTCTTATTGTTCATGTTGATGACATTGTGGTGACAGGGGATAATAGAGAATAGATAGTTGATCTCAAAGCAAGTTTGGCTAAAGAGTTTGAGATCAAAGATCTCGGTCCTTTAAAATATTTCCTTGGTATTAAAATGCAAGATCTCCTAGTGGAATTTTTCTATCTCAAAGGAAGTATGTCCTTGATCTTTTAACAGAAATTGGCATGTTGGGATGTAAGCTTGTTGATTCCTATATTGAAGTGCACAGGACCTACGGTTGATAGAGAAAGATATCAACATTTGGTGAGACGATTGATATATCTTTCTTATACTAGACCTGATATATCTTATGTTGTGGGAATAGTGAGTCAGTATATGCATGATACTCAACATTGTTATATGAAAACTGTTTACAGAATCCTGAGGTATCTCAAGTTTGCTCCTGAAAAAGGGTTATTGTTCGCACCACATGGTCATATGAGAGTAGAAGCTTTTAACGACTCAGATTGGGTTGGCTCTATAGAGGATCGTCGTTCTACATCAGGTTACTGTTCATTTGTTGAAGGTAATCTTGTTACTTGGCATAGTAAGAAACAATCCGTGGTAGCAAGATCTGCTGAGGCGGAATATTGAGCTATCGCCTTGGGTATATGTGAACTAATGTGGCTTCGAACCTTACTAAAAAATTTGGGTGTTACAACCCAAAGGCCTATGCAGTTATTTTGTGACAATAAAGCAGCCATTAGTATTGCAAACGACCCAGTGCAACACTATAGAACGAAGCACGTTGAGATTGACAACACTTCATCAAAAAAAAATTAACTATTGGTCTTATTTGCTTACATTTTATTAAAACAGAAAATCAGCTTGCTGATGTTTTAACTAAGGGTCTTAGTAATAAGATGTTTCATCCGCTATGTTTCAACCACTATGTTTCAAGTTATAGGTATGCGAGACATCTAGACACCAACTTGAGGGGGAGTGTTAGAAGATACGATGACAGAGAAGATATGACAGAGATATACCATAATTGTAGCTTCCTTAATCAGTGTGTACACATTACCTTAATTTAGGAATTACCATAACTGTAATTAGGATGTTTGCTTATATATATCAATCTACATAGAAAGAATTAATCAACTTCTCAATTTCTACACATTTAATATGAAAGAAAGTTGACAAGGCTGACAATCTAAAAATGTTGGCATAGAATAGCTATTTCAACTTCCCCCAAGGTCAATTTACAACCATCCAGATGTTATATTATCAAAAAAATTAGTTTTAAAGGATAATCATATGTCAAAACAATATCAACAATGAAACTGTTAGGATATTCAACCACACACCTGTACATCAACATTTCAACATCAACAAAAACATAATTAAGTACACAACAGATAGTAAGCATATTGTTTTTATGAAGAAAGATTGACAAACTTTTATATCATAGAATGTCAATTTTAACTTCACCCAAGGTCAATTAACATCCATCAAAATGTTGAAAGATTATCAAAATCTTAATTTTGAAGGACTATCATATGTCAAAAAAATAAAGTTATATCAACATTGAAACTGTTAGGTTATTCAACCACAAAACCAACACGTTAGCATTTCAATATCAACTAACAGAAAAAGTAAGTACAACAGAATGTAAGCATCTGGTTTAGTGGTTTATATGAAATAAGATTGACAAACAATGAAGTTGAAAAGGTGAGAATAGTAGAACATGAAAGAACAAGTGTAAGAAAAGGAAACTCAGACCGCAAGATACTATCCGCATATCTTTACTATTACAGCACTGCCGGGCAAACAAATGAAAAGTAAAGCTATAAAATAAGGTGAGTACCTTTGGAATCTGGATCTGTATGACCTCATTGAATGTGACTGAAGTCGTTCTCTTAATTCGGATATCACGGATCTAACCTGAATATGTCTTTGCCAGAAGAAAGCAAACTACATGAGAGGTTTAAAAGGTAGTAAAAAAGTAAAAGTCTTAATCATAGAAGAAAGTAAGAAACAGCTTATATCTGTCCCAAACACATAATCCTATAAGAAAAATGAAACTCATAATCATAGATGAAGAAGCAAACAAAAGGCATACCGATGTCAACTTTGAATACTCTGCACCAGATAGTGATTCCACAGACGAACTCCCCAAAAGGTAAAGCTGTTATAAGCAAAATATTTCAGTTTCATTGCTAAATAACAAATATACATAACTAAATCCTCATGAAGCACATGGAGAATAAAAACATACAAATATAATGAACTTCAACCCTTGAAACCATATTGCAGATTCGTTTATAAGACTGGAAGCAAAACACAAACACATGATGATGCTATGAATGAAATTGAAAGAAGTTCCATAGGGTTAGAGAACATGAGCTGGTGTTCCTTCGCACATCAAAAAACATTTTTTTGTGCTATTAGAGGGAACTAGAGGAAAGTCGGGATAAAGATGCATATGCGCCCGCGGTTGGGGGGTGGGGTGGGGTGGAACAGAAAGGCCAGAAGTCAAGCATATAAGTTAAGAGTCCTCTCAAAGGATGGATTTTAAAAATCATAATAACATAAAGCTCAATATAGGCAATTACATAAATTCAATATGCAAGATCCACAACCTAGACACATAATCTTAATCAACTCATCAGAAAAAATATGGAGCAAATGAATTTCAAAAAGACAAATAAAAGAATAGCCAATAGTGAAAGTGCAGTTGCAATTGAAGCATTTGCAGTTTCAAAACCTTCCAGGTTTCATCCATGTTGTCATCAATAAACATGTCAGCAAGTCTAAAAGCTCCAAGATATACCACAAAGCAAGATAGAAGAGAGTAGCAGCACAGAGCACCTACCTGCCCAAAAGGCACATATGAAGGTAGATACGGCATTCTACGCCACGCCCCATTGTCCCCAACATGTAGTATTAGTTTTTCCGGATAACTTGTCATTTCTATTATCACTTAGAGGTCTTTTATCTGTGCCAGAAATTGGTTTTAGAGAAATGCTATCAGAGCCTTCTTGGATCTCAAGAGACTTGTGGTGCAGCTACCACATCTTCAACAGAAGATATTACATCAGGATCACTAGTAGAAGACATTTCCAATGGATCAGCATGTTTTTCCTTGTATTTATTAATTTGTCTTTTAACAGCTTCTAATGGGACAAGCCTCGAAAGTCTCCAGAAGGAGCTCTGAATAGGGCCCAAACCCAATACTAACTGCTCTCCTTCATTTTCTTTCAGTTTTTCTGCTATCCGTTTATCCAATTTGTCTTCACATTTTAACATAGGAAAACTAGAAGTTTCAACATCATCATCAACAAGAACAGATGGTGGTTGTGCATTGTAATGATGAAAATATGCAGGTGACAAAATACGGGGCACGAGATCTTCTGGAATGCAATATGTCTTAAAATAATGTTGCCAACCTTTTCTATTAACATAGCTGAAAGGGGAAAAAATGACATTACAAATTTTGTACATATTTAACCATTACATGAAAAAGGGAAAAGAAAAAAAAACCCTACTCTCGTAAAGCAGCATTTCCTACTGGAGGTTGGGAGAATGTAATACACTTGACTTGAACTTTTTCATATTCTTTTGATGAAGGAGGAAGCTGGAATGACCCTTAAAATGGCTAGTGTAGCCAAGACAGCGACCTAGAAAATGAAAACAATTACTATTAAAGATAAAAACCAAAGAAAAAGTAAATCACTGGTAAGATGAGAATGCAGATCATTCAAACTTACAGCTCCACCAAGCGAATGTCCACACAGCACAAGCTTTCGTTTCTTTTTCTGAGCAAGCCTGTACAACTCCAGTGCAGGTATCCCTTTAGCACGAGCCATGAATCCCTAGGGAAATTCAGCATAATTGTGTAACTTAGCCCAAAATGATGTATTCTGGCCTTTGTGTTAGCTAAGGATGGAGAGATTCTAAAGGAAAGAATCCAGACCTTATAGAATGCATAATAACTATGTTCAAGTGAAACGTGAAAATAATATACTGATTATTACCCGATGAGCAGCAGGTTTAGCAGAAGATTTTACTTGTTTTGCTTCGAGGATCTTTGGAAGATCCCCAGCATTTTCCTTTTGACTTTCAACTTCGACAGATTCAGTAAGTCCAGAGCCGTAAGGATCTTCTATAGCATCCTCGTGAAATATGGCACCTTGAAGTATATTTGCATCAGCCATGACATCCCTTAATATTTCAAAACAAATAAGGGATGAAATTTAGAAAGCAAAAAAGGATGAAGAGCTAATAAAATCTATTACATTTCATGCTTACTTGTACTGCTTGGTTCCAATGAAAGAAGCAAATAATGTGTCCCCTGCTTCTGCCAGTAGATACCTAAAAGCAAAGAACAAAAGAATACAACAACTAATATATATCTTCTAGAAAGTAAATTAAATCTTCTTGTTATTTATTTTTCCCCTACAACATGATAACCTTGCACAGGCAACCAAATACCATAACAGTGAAACATTTGATTAAGTGAAAATACGCCAGCATTACCATCTTTAGATGCCACGTGAAGTTCATTAAAGGTTGCTACTTAATACCCATAACTCCTTAAACGTCAAAACATCTAAAATTTCATAGCATGTTCAGATATTTAAATTAAATAAACAATGCAACACCAAAAAGTATGAGAAACAATGGAAATGAAAGAAAAAATGGGCACATGTCACATGTGCCGCCAGTTCTATCTCCACATCAATTATTAGATCCCCTTATAGACAAACTAAATAGAATTCTAGAAATGAGTCAAAGTTTATATCCAATAATGTATCTGCCTACTGAGTATAAATTTACGGGATTAAGAAGAAGCAAAAAAAAAACAACTAGGCAGGCATCAAAACTTGATGCTAAAATGATATTTATCAAAACACCTGTGAGGAACATGATCTGAAGAAGGTTGAACACGCTCTAGAGAAACAACATGACTCCCAAAGTCGGCCTTAAATTTGTTCACAGCTCGAACCAATTCATCGTCTGGTCTCTATCATGCAACAAAACAATAATATCATAAGCAAGTTGAAATTCTATCTCTCTGTCCAAATATTAGTCAAGTCAAAAGAAAATATTTTACTACATTTATGCACAATAACAGAAATATCAAGTTTACAAAACCTTACACGATGAGACATCCTGATATTGCAAAATATATACACAAATATGAGAGAGAGAGAGAGAGAGAGAGAGAATGTTAAGATTGGTATAGAGGACAGAACATAGGTCCACTTAATCCCCGCCTAGGCACTAGGCGGTCCTAGGACTCCTAGGTGAAATCAGAACTCTACGGCATTGCTTTAATTTAGACTTTGAAATTCTATAATACTTTAAAAGAATTTATTAAGTCTTAAAAGATCCTTTTTAGTAATATAAAAATTACACCTACTATATGCTTTGTATAGTATAAAAAATATATAAAAAGAAAAATAAATAAATGAGACTGCTTAAGAAAGCGTCTAGACACTGCCTAGGCACTAGGTGCTGCCTAGGCACTAGATGCGGCGCCCCCTCCACTGCCTAGGTCCCGTCCATCAATTTTTAAAATACTAAAAGAGAACTGGAAAATGATTATAATATCTGCAGCTTGCCAATGTTCCATCCCTGTTCTTTTAAAATTGCCAGGTTGCACATTTACCTCTATATTAGTCAATTTGAACTATATTCCTTTTTTTATTTTCAAGACTTGGACTGAAAAGCCTAGTTTTAAGTATGATAACCTTCGAAGCAGAGAAATATAATAGATGGTTTGCTGCCTGTGCAGGCACGATGAGGAATCAATGACTATTCCACTGCGAGGTAGAGAAGGCAATGTTTGGTGGGGGGGTTGTTTCCTTTGTTTTGCAAAGTGTAATGCCAAAAATCAGTTGACTTGGCCATTAGAGCTTGGTCAGGGACTTGTACAACAAAAGGACACAAAGCATTGGATAACAGCCCCTTCATGTTTGATGATGACTATTTGGAAAGAAAAAGTCAATAGGAGTTCAATGGACTGAAGCTCTAATCATAATGCAATGTTTATCCTACTTTTTTTTTGGCTTAAAGAAAGCATCCCAAGAGAGCCCACTACTTTTGTTGATCTTTTTGGGACCTGCTAGTAGAAGTTAATTGTAGATATATTCCAGGGTGCTTCTAAGCTTTGTAGGATTTTTTATATATGGTTTACTATTTTATTTATTTTAAATTATATTTTATTTTTTGTTAGGGCTGGGGCGGGGGGGAGGCAGGGAGTGCATGAAAGTATGTTTTTCCCCCTAGGTGTTCTCTTAAGTATCAAAAAGAGTGTATGATTTGTAGAAGTGCCAAATAGGTCATATAACAAGCAACAGCATGTTGTATTTTTTTTCCATAGCTTAGTACATAAGATCAAATTACTTGACTAACCAAACCATAGTAGTAAAAAAAAAGAACCACAAAATCTTTATTTTCTATAATGTGGCTCTGAATATCTCATCTGATTCACTTTCAACTATATATATACACACACACACACTGACACACAAGCTGGCATTTTTATTTTGAACCAGAGCCTAAATCTTTGTCAATATATGGAAGGTGTATAGTGATACGAATAGTTTGTGATTATATCCCATAGTAATTTTCAAGTAAATCACAACTACAATTTCATAAACTTAGCTGCATTGCAAAACTAACACAAGCAGCTTAATTGAAATCTTAAACATACACAACAATTAAAAATCTGAATCTACACAACACATTTATATCATTATATTCTAATTTGAAAAGAGGCGCGAACCTTATAAACACACTCAGAAAGAACCATACAGCACAGAATATCCTGCAAATCAGAGACGGACTCGGCTTTAACGGCGTGGCAAAGATCGTGAAGTTGTTTCTTTCTTCGCTGGTACTCTTCTTTGATTCGCTTCCTTTGTTCTCGGCCGTTAGTCCACGGCCAATTAATCACCAGCGGCCATTTCTGGGGCCACGAGACCTTCAAGATCTTCGTTCTCTGGTCTCTTATCCACGACTCCACTCTCTGGTGCAGAGACTCCATTTTCCCTGCATTCAACTGACCACAGCGAAACCTAGCCCTAATTTGATCGACGAGGGTTAAATATTTGACGACGGGTGGTTGCTTGTGGATTGTGATTTGAGTTTGGGTACAAAACATAAGAATTGAATTGCGATTGAAGCATATAGATAGATATACCCAAGAATCACTACTTCCGCGCGGGCCGTGTATGCAGTAGTACGTATTTGCAGTTTAACAAACAAACAAAATAATAATAATAATAATAATAATATCTTTTTAAATAAAATATATCCTGTTGCTTTATATTAATGTAGTAACCAAATGGAGTACAATATATATTTAGATTATATTTTTTAAAATTAACAAAAACAGTATATAAAATTAATTCATCGATTTTGAATAAATCAGCATATTTTTTTTTAGAGGAAATAAATTATATAGCAAGAGTGAAACGTCATTTGCACTCTTTACTCTGATAATTTGCCTCTTAATATTACTTTCTCAATACTTGAAAACAAAATCTGCAATTAAAGGTTAAGAGTTGCAATGAAAGACTTTATATTTTTACTATAAAATATGGTTGCAGTAAATAAAGAAATTTATGTGAAAAATCCGAATGAAAAAAAAAATTGAATTATGCTATGAATTAGTATTTGATAATACTAGTTATAATCACTTACTACTAGTATTTTATTCTCTTAACTTGTGTCTCTATTTGTTATGTCTGATGTATCTTTCCTTTGTGGGGGTACTTATATGTCTTATAAAAGAGCGGATTCTCCGTCCCCAATTTTTCTGTCCTCTTGTGTCCTTTCATTTAAATTTTGACACATAATTTCTTACTTAATATTAATTAATTTTAAAATTAAATAAAAAATATGTATCAAAATTTAAGTGAGATAGAATCTGCTCTCGTCTTATAAATAGGACACTAGTGGTAACCGACCCTATAGGCTATATGGCCTATAGGTGTGAATCTGGGACGATGATATTAAGCGTGTAGCCGAATAAGTTGAATAGCTCTACCCTGGGGCTGGGATAGATAGGAACCATTACCAATTACCCACCAACAATATTGGCAACCCCCATTGGGCTCTTATTTTTGATTTTTTGGGGGAGTCAACATCCTGAATGTATCATACCCATACCCATACCCATACCCATGGTGGAGTGGGGCTGTTTTTAAGGAAGAATTTTTTATCTCGATTGACATGTAAAATCCGCTGGCTCCATGTGTAGCATAACCCAGCTTATAGTACTCCAACTAGACAAGCCCACTTCATCCAATAAATTTCTCCTCACCCAACCCATATGAATCTTTATATTACAACCACTAGGGGGGTAGGGTAGGGTAGGGTAGGGTAGGGTAGGGTAGGGTAACAAGAGTTCTGTTTGATTCATCATATAACTGTTTAATATATCAAAATTAATATTTTAAACACCAACAATTGATCAAAGACAAATAGACAATATACTTTTATGGCATAATATTGAATTTATGAATACTCATTTTCAATGTGATATTGAGTCTGTGAATTTGGAGAGCCAAGGGAAAAGATTATAACAATAGTTGTCATGTGTTATGTTATGTTTATGAGCTCAAGAAATAAATGGAAAAGTATAAAATTTTATTAGTTTAAGCAATATATATTGGGGGTAAAATAAAATGAGTCATGTTAAATTATACACGAAAAAATTGTGTACAAACAGTATAACAATGAGAGAAAATAAAAAACGAAACATATAATTGAATGTTTTACACGTTTTTATCTGTAAGCAATACATGAGTTTCTCAATTTTTTGTGCACACATTATTATTCAAATAAAATAGATGTTGATTTATTTTGAATAGTTATTTTTTCGATATTATAAAAAAGTCAACTTTCCCTATTAAAATATTCACAAACATCAAAAAAACATTTTCTTCTAAAATCGGTTATCATGAAGTTAACTTCATAATAAGTTGGTCAATTGACCAATACAGTGTTGACACGCAGAGAAATATCATCTCCCGCCTGCATGTCGATATTATATTAATCAATTGACCAAAAATATTTTTATTTAATTTTTAAAAAATAATTATAGATAAAAATATAAATACTCAATTAAATAATATCAGAAATAAATAAGGGTGGGAACGCACAATGTTGCATCGTAAATGGACTCCTAACAATGGACTGAATGGAGAATGGACCCGTGAGGCTGTGACAGTGAAAAAGAATCGAGCACAATTAATAACGGTAGCACAAATTTCTCTGTCCTCCATATATATCATATATATATATATATATGGATTTCCATTTACAATAATCGGTTGTTGAGCAGCAATCTATTTTGATCAGCCGCTACAAACTCTACCGGGACAATTTTTTTTATAAGCCGGTAGAGCTTATAGCGGCTGGCTAAAATGAGTTGCTCCCCAACAACCGATTGTCGTGGATGGAGACCCTATATATATATATATATATATTAGTAGTATAAGCGGCGGAATCTCCGTATATCCTTTACTTCCGTCTCTTTATATTCTCTTTCTTAAACATTAGAGCATCTTTAACAGATGGACTATCTGTTGGACTATATTTAGTCCATATGACATCAGCAACTGTCCTTTAGTTTTCAATCTTTCTAGCAGATGAACTATCCGATGGACTATAAAGTAAAAATATTAAAATAATTAATGAATTTAAAATAATTAATAATAAATATAATAAAAATACAAACTATTATTAACAAAATACTTATAATTGTACATATTTATAAATGTACTTCGTCTATAAATTATTATTAACAAAATAATAATTTTTTATTTCGATCCGTTTGGTGTTGTATCTGTTGGAAGCCCTTCGTCTTCTTCTCTTCATATCATCTATCATCTCCTTCAGAGCTTCATCTCCTCATTCAACACAGAGAGTTTCATCTCCTTATTCTTTTTCTTCAACCTCTCTCCCATTTAATTATATTAAATTTATAATTCATGAGATTTTGGTTCCTTGATTTAGTCTTTCTAAATTACCGAAAAATTAGCTCGACTAAATATAGTCCATCTGCTAGAGCAAAATTGGCTTCCTAAGACTATATTTAGTCTAGGATTTCTGGAGTTGCTCTTACACTTACCGATACATATGGCGTCGCTCAGAGTCTCTCTCCTCGTAATATTTTCCCTGTTGGTGGCTTTACTAATTTCACCCTCAAATTCACTCACCTGCACCTCCCAGAAGTTCACAAACAATAAGCTCTACGCTCACTGCAACGATTTACCGCAGCTAAACTCTTACCTCCACTATACCTATGACTCCGATAAATATTCTCTCTCCGTCGCCTTCCTCGCTTCTCCGGCCAATCCTGACGGTTGGGTCGCTTGGGCCATTAACCCAACCGGCACCGGAATGATCGGTTCGCAGGCGCTAATCGGGTTCAAAAACTCAGATGGGTCGATGATTGTGAAAACATACAATATAAGCTCTTACGCTGCGTTAGTTGAGTCGAAGCTGGCTTTTGAGGTGAGCAAAATGAGTGTGGAGTATTCCGGGGGATTGATGAAGATATTTGCGACGGTGGTGTTGCCGGAGAAGGGGAATAGTACGACGGTGAATCAGGTGTGGCAGGTTGGGGCGTCTGTGACCGGTGGTGTGCCGGATAAGCATGCGTTTCAGCTGGCGAATTTGAACTCTAAAGGAACCCTAGATTTGTTGAGTGGACAGAGCAACGGTGCCACCGGCGGTGATTCCAGGCTCACCAAGAAAAATGTACGTTTCTGCAGTCTCAATTACTCCCTCCGTTCAAAATAAAAATAAAAAATTGTCTTGGACCTTACTTAATTTACGAAATTTTAATTTTTAACATAACAAACTATGTACTTAGTAATACTCCATCAGTTCCAAAATAACAGAAACTTCAAATTAATGTGAATTTTTTTTAATTTTTATTTGTACGAACAAAAACTATTAATCATTTTTTTTAATTTTTATTTGTACCAACAAAAACTATTAATCATAAAATTTACTTAATTCTAAAAAAATATAATCAAATGAGGACTCTTCTTGTGAATGGAGGATTATCTATAACTTCACTAACTCACCTTTGTATTTATTTACTTGTAATGCTATTATATTATAAACAGAAACTGAAAAGTGGCATCTGTCTGTATATTATTTATACAAGTAATATGGTATATTTCTGATTTTGGTGTTTCCATATCTGAGCATATGTGTTTGGGGCTAAAGGAGACAAAAAAAGTTGAAATTTTGATGTGTTTGCTAAAGTATAATTATGTGAATGCCAGATAGCGCAGTAATTGTACATACATTTAAAAGTTCTTATTCAGGGGTTTAGATTTTAGAATTTGAAAGTTGTATCTGAAAGGTATATATAGTCTTTGTTAAATGTTCCAAAGGAATCTTGAAAACTGGTATCAGAACTAGAATACTGGGATTTATTGCTTACTTTATCATTTTGCAGCTAAAATTCCAAATTTGAAGTTGGTAATTGATGTGGACACTGAGTTCATCAAATTGTAGTGATAATGAAGAGCTAACTGGAAAGAAGAAAATCTAAATTGGTGATTGATAAATCTAAGAAATTTGTTTGTTTGGTTCAGATTCATGGAATTCTGAATGCTGTGAGTTGGGGGACTTTGTTTCCACTTGGAATCATCATCGCGAGGTATGTTAGAGTATTCCCAGGGGCAGATCCTGCATGGTTTTATCTCCATGCGTTCTGCCAGACCTCGTCATATGCTATTGGGGTTACTGGCTGGTCAACTGGTCTTAAGCTTGGTAGTCAATCTAAAGGGGTCGAGTACACTAGTCACCGGAATATCGGGATTGCACTCTTTGCTATCGCCACAGTGCAGGTAGATCTCTCTTCCACTGGTAATTTGAATCTCTTGATCTTGTACGAGCAATATCACTGTCAATTTTGCAAATTCTTCTGTTATTTCTTTATGCATAGTTCTGCCAGGCATATATTGGTCATTTTTTCTAGCCTACGGCATTTTTTGCAGTTGGAACTCCAAGCAAAGTTTGATCACTTCAGCATTCAGAGAATTAGCTAAAATTCTTAAATGTTTGTATCTTTAGCAGAACTCAACAAGTTTAATTGAACTTCAACAGAACAAACATCATTTTTTAACAATCAAGTCGTTCATGCTATATGCCATCAGACCTCTTACTAGTAATGAAAAACATAATTTTGTCTCCAACGCTTTTTATCTCTTTATAGTTAGAAGGCACACTGTAGAAGTACAAAGTTAAAATATTGCAAGTTGTATGTGGCAGTGACAGGACTATGTATGAGTATTTGCTTCTGACGTGCTTTCATTTTTTGGCTTTTATATAGATCTTTGCATTGTTCTTGAGACCAAAGAAGGGCCACAAGTACCGATTTTACTGGAACATCTACCACCATGGAATTGGATATGCCATTGTTATCCTTGGGGTCATTAATGTGTTTAAAGGCCTAGATATCTTGGATCCTGAAAAGAAGTGGAAATCAACTTACATATGTGTGGTAGCTGCTTTGGGTGTTGTTGCTCTACTTTTAGAAGTAATCACATGGATAGTAGTTTTGAGGAGGAAGTCGGGTAACTCTACTAAACCCTATGATGGTTACCACAACGGAGATGGCAGGCAACAGCCATTGGCCCAGTAATTGCATAATTGGGGATTGCATCTTCTGGGCAATTTCTGATTCTGTATTATCCCTTTTAAACCCCTCCCCTCACTGTTTAGATGATGTTAAGAGTTTCTTTTAATTTTTGGATCATCTTGTGTAAAATTATCTAAATTTCTATATATAGGATATATTTTTACACAGGTGTTGCAGTTTTGGATTATGTTACTATCCGTTTGTGCTTACAGTTTGGTTGTTTCTTCTGTGCAATGGATTTTGGAGCATGTTGGAATGGAGGAGCTCTTGAGCTCATCACAATATTGCAGTGTGCGTAGAGAATGATGTGTTATTATTATCAGTAGTCAGTAGTTGTAATACTACAGTAAGTAATTTGGTAATGATTAGGGAGTAGCATTTAGCACCACTACTTTCTCGTACCCAAGTAAATCATGATATGTTATTGAAAAGATGGATGGAGGCGTAGTAGACAAGTTTATTCATAAAAGGATCTTGAGGTGCATGCCTGAGGCTGATGAGCCCAACTCTCCCTTTCTTCAAGTTTGCTGCTTTTCCCTCTATAATTTCATAAGCAGTGATGCAACGGAAAGACGCCAGTGTGGAAATTGGAATAATAGTACTCCATTTTAGGTTTGGTGGGCTGGCTGGCTGGCTGGCTGGCTGGCTTATCCACTAGCTTTGCAGTGGTTATGAAAAAGTCACTCATCGAAGGGTGAGGAGATAGATCTAAATGCATTAATTTAAATACACGTATCATTACCACGTTAGTTGACTGAAATCTCATTTAGAGCCCCCCTTTTGAATTCCAGGCTTATTAAATTCAACTATTACCACTACATGATCTAAGCTTGCTTTATTTGCTAATGTAAAAGTGACTATTACTACTACTACTTTGACAATAAGAAATGTTACAGATATATATTATTTTATAAAATATTGATGTGACATACTTTATCTTAGTATATTTATTAATAAATTATTTCAATATAGTATTCGATTTTATATAAAAAATTAGAATGGAATATGTTATATCAATAATTTATAAAATATTTATAGAATAATTTATGTGTGTAATATTATTCTTTGATAATAATGGCATTTTGACTTGATCAGTTGGAATGACTCGGAGACATGCCATGGTCTGGTCCCCCCAAATTTCGTATTTTGCTTCCCACTTACTTTAATTCGCTTTCATTATTCTTTCTTTTGTTGTTTTTAGTTCTAGTAGTATTTTTTTTTCATTTTCTAATGCAGTAGCTTTACTGGTATCATACTCTTTCTATTCTCCCTCCCTCACTCACTCAGTTTTCTTGGAATCATTGAAACTTGTAAAAGTATTTTTGTTATTATATTTTAATTAAAACCATTTTTCATAGACCCTATAAATTAATTTATTAGCTGGAGAAAAAATCACAGAGTATATATATATATATATATATATATATATATATATATATATATATATATATATATATATGGCATAAACATATGTTACTTAGTTTCATTATAGTGATACAATTAATTGTATAAACGAATCAGAAGGTGGGAAGGTATTGAAATGATGATATATGTACTTATAAAATAATACATATTCTTTAATTATAATACTTTCATAGTTGTTTCTTCGTTCATAATAGAATACAAATTACAGTGTTAATAATATATAAATTATTATATAAAAAGGAGAAAAGAAAAGATAATCTTTATAAATCCTTATATATATATATAGTAGTAGTGTTTTAGGGAAAAGGATCGGAGTAGCCGAGTAGAGACGCGTTGTTGTTGTGGAAAATGACATTACTAATCACTCTGTCCTGTCATCTCTTCTCATGTCCGCCCAATTTTATTTATTACTCCTACCTATATTATTGTATTACTAGTAATTGTCCGTGTCTGAAGGCACGACGTAACAAAAATTAGATTAAAATTTAAAAAATATTACATTATCTAAAGACTTTTTGCAACCTAAAATAACTTACAATCGCACATAACAATTATCATAATTCACCACAATAATTAATTTTTCTTTAAAAATAGATATATCCAGAAAAATCTAAACCTGTCTACAAAATTTATAAATAATCAATAACAATTTTCATAATTCACCACACTATCACAATAACAATTATTATTATTATTTTTATTATTATTATTATTGTTGTTGTTGTTATTATTATTATTATTGTTATTATTTTTATTATTGTTATTATTATTGTTGTTGTTATTATTATTACCACTGTTATTATTATTAATATTACTATTATAGTTATAATAATAATAATAATTATTATTACTATTATTATTATAATTATTATAATAATAATTATTATTAATATAGTTATTATTATTATTATTGTTGTTGTTGTTATTATAAATCTGAAACATAAGACCCCTTACTTTAGATTAATTAGCAAATCTGAATCTCCCATTTGTCATGTTTTTTTTAAAGTGTTCCTTATAATTTTTTTTGTCACAGTTGCACTGTTTTCAAATTCGGACCGGACCGTCGGTTGAACCAGAAAAAACCGAACCCGGTTCACTCAACAGTCCGATTTGGACCACTAAACCACTTCTGCTCAAAAACCGTTTAGAACCGGTGAACCGGCGGTTGAACCGGTTGACCCAGTGAACCGGTGACCGGTTCACGGGTTTGACCGGTTCTCTCCTTAAAGATTAAAAAAAAAATATTACGGATTTTATTTTATTTTAGTAATTTAGTTGAGATTTTGTTTGGTATTTTACATATTTTTGCATTCATTTAATTAAACACTTGAACTTGTGGTTGAATTTCGGAATTTGAATGTATCTTAGAGATGTTTAGTTTTTTTGTAGATAAATTGATTAATTTTACAATATTTATTAAATATTATATACAATATTATTACATATTAATGACGTCACTGGGTCAATAACGGTCCAACCACTGGTTGGACCACTGACCCATCCACCCAGTAACTTTTTCGGTTCGATGACCGGTCCGGGTTTAAAAACCTTGCACAGTTGTTCCTCAAATATGCATTAGTTGTGCAAAAATGTTTCTTCTCTATTTTTGGTCAATTTTCGTTAATCAAATGTTTTCCCAAATTTTTAGCGTTTTCATTTATATATCCACTAAATATAAATATGTATATTATCATTTTCATTTAACTTGATCTAATTAATTAAATTATGAACTTGTGCGATAAATGATCTACATTAAAACATACTTTTTTATAATGTAAAAATAAAATTTTACCACCCATAAAAAGTGCAAATTAACACAAAAATTTATATATATTTTTTCTAAATATTAAAGTTTATGAAAAATAAACTTATAAAAAGTTATTACGAAACGAATCTTATATATATCATATAAAAAATATGTTAATTACCACATCTAATATTTTAATTTTAAATATCACATCATGCCAACAATTAACCAATTTTTTAATTTGTTAATAGTTTTTCAATTGGATAAAGAAAAAGAAAAAGAATCTATTTAATTTTTTGATTTTGTAATTGCTTTTTTATAGGTAAATTATGATCTTGTTTTAATTTTGTTTTCTTACCATTGATATTTTTTATGTATTATACATTTTAAATATAAGCATACTCCAAAAAATTAATATAGTTTAAAATAAAATATTAAAATATCAATTAATGTAGAGAGAAAGATGAGAAGAGAGAAAAAGAAAAGGAGGAGAGAGAAAGAGAGAAGGCATAGGAAGTAAGAGAGGAGAGAGAAGGAGAAGAGGAGAGAGAGAATAAGGAAAAAATTTGGGTGGAATTTTGTGTGTGTGAGATGAAATGTGAGCCTTTAGATTAAATTAGAATGAATCTGAGTCGTTGTTGTGCTTTCTCAAATTCTAGAATTCAAATTGGGTTATGTTTTATTATATAGATGATAATATCATATCATATATATATCGAAATTGGTTAGCGTGAAATTTATTTTTAAATAAATTAATCAATAAAATATTAACACTTGTATATGATAATATATTTGCCCGTATTTACTAATTGAAAAAATAGATGTTTGTCACATTCTTATCTGATTAAAATGAAAATTAATTATTCATAGATGGTCAAACTAAATTAATTACTCACTCCGTTCTTAAAAGATTGTCGTTTTAGAAGAAAAAATTTGTTCTAAAAAGTTTGTCGTTTACAAGTTTCAAGGAGAATAAATTATTTACTTTCCTATATTTCTCTCATTGTCTCAAGAAATTTCCTCCTTTATATTAATAATTTTCAACTTCTCATAAAGGGATAGTGATGGAATTTCAAACAAATTTTACTTTGTAAATGATACTTTCTTAATCAATGTGCCAAAACCTTAAACGATAATTTTTTAGGAACAAAGGTAGTACTCCCTCCTATTCATATTAAGTGACTTTTTAGAGTTAAGCACACTTATTAAGAAATAACACAAAATATCTTCTATGTCCCTAATTAATTATTTCTCTCTCCACAATTGTCTCTTCTCATTCTCCACAATTGTTCCTAATTAATTATTTCTCTCTCCACAATTGTATTTACTAAGCATATTAAATAGAGGGGTAAATTAGAAAAAAATAGTGCAATATTGCATAGATATTACTTATATAGAATAAAATTAAAAAGTCAATTAATCTGAATAGGAGGGAGTATTAATTATATTGGTACCTGTGTACCAACAGTGGCTTCACCTGCCCTAACCACCACGTGTTTGTTTTGTATAGGTCATGAACAATTAAACATTCATGTAACCCTATATATAGACTGGATGGAGCTCATGCAACTGGTTTTAATGGTATGTTATAAGATTTGTTACTATAACCATTTTTGGCACCCAAACTTTTACATAACATTGCTTGCCTTAGGTTTAATACTTTTTTTCTTTTTATTTATATAAATAATAATAATTTGAAATTATTTATAGTATTCCCCGCCAGATTTAGTGGAGGAGAAAATAATTGAGCTAACATGTTGTTTATTGAATTAATCACTAATTTCCAGGCCCAAAATAGTAATTTTAGAACATTATAACATGGATTTCGTATAAATCATAAAATCACAGGACTATAGGGCCAGCCTAACCAAACAATCATGAGCCACATTCAAACAAAATCTTCAAAATGATATTGGACCTAAACAATACATAATGGCTACCAACATGTAATTGGTGTGAGGAGTCAAAAAAGGTTCCTTTTTGGGCTGGTTTGGCCCATGACATAACGGTGGGAAACGGCAATGCTCCTTAAATCCATTAATATGTTGTTGGAATTGATATGTTTTACTCAACAGTAAATTATTGAATAACCAATTTTCATTTTTACCAAGCGGTAGACTCTAATATATAGTACTCCAGTATGATTTTAAGCTATAAAAACAAAAGTACTTCATCATATTAAACTACCACCTTTTAGTCTAATTCATGATCATTTAATTTTAACCTTTACTACATGAAACTCTGTTCACATGAGACAGAGTGAAAGTAATTACGTATCATTACATTAATTTAGTAAGTTTGGTGAACTTATGATGCTTCCCTAAAGAAGGAAATTGATGGCTCATAATTTAATTAATTTGTTGGGGATCACATCAAAACTCTTCAAGTAGTAGTAGTAATTAACCAAGCTCAAAAAGTGGTACTAATATAGAAGAATTATATCAACCCCCATTAGGGTAGGGGGGGGGGGGGCTAACTATTTTGTAATAATAATAAAAAAACAAATATTGAAGAAAAAGGCAATTATGCAAGAAACTGATGACTTACTCTATCTATAACCATTTCTGAATTTAACAGAGTTATAAATTACTAAACTATGGATTATTTGTGTAAATAATCAGAAAATTATCCAATAAATATTTACCCAGTAACGGGAAATCATAATTAGTGATGTAATAATGTATTAAATTATAGTAGTAGTAATTAGTTAATCATTCTTAAGTCTATCAAAATATTATAGTACCCAAAAATTGAGAGTATACTTAAAATTCAAAAACAAGTCATTAATTATTCAATGTGTGCTTAAAATTAATTAACTGGAATTCAATAATAATCCTTCTAGTATCAAAATGCTAGCATGCCTGCAAAAAGCAGTAAAATTACATAAAGGCCAACTTTGGTCTCCCTAATCCTAAAATCTACACCATCATTACTTCCAGAAGTAGTATTACTATTACCGTTACCGCTGCTGCTATTACCACCACCAGCGATAGTACCATTATTATTCTGTGTCTTCAACAGCTCTAGCGTTACCCTAGCATTCAAATTCGCCGCCTCAAAGTCGTGTCTGGCAGGCATGTCACCGGCGGCGACCGAACCACCGACCTGCCACACCTGATTCACAACGGTCATATTCGCCGGCAATGTCAGCGTGGCAAATATCTTCATTAGGCCGTCGGAATACTCGGCCGACGAATCAGAGACGTCGAAGGAAAGCTTGGACGGCACGATTGAACTGTAGGAGCTGATGCTAAATGTTTTGACGGTCATTGAGCCGTCGGATTGCTTGAAGGCGATGAGAGACTGAGCGCCGGCCATTCCGGTGCCGGTGGGGTTGATGGCCCAGGCTACCCAGCCGTCTGGTTTAGCCGGGGGAGCTAAAAAGGCGATGCAGAGGGAGGATTTGGAGGAGTCGTAGGTCCAATGGAGGTAGGATTTCAATGAGGGGAGATCTGTGCAGTTTTTATAGAGTTTGTTATTTTTGAAGATCTGTGAGGGGCAGGTGAGAGAATGCGATGAGAGAGAAAATGATGGTAGAAATAGGAGCAGCATGTACGGGATAAGAGGAACAACAGCCATTGTATGGTATGGAGTAGTACAATGTGTTTTAGAGAGAAGGTGAAAAGGGGTTGTACTAGTAATTTATAGAGTTTGAGACAATTGTGGGCTGGGTAATTAGTAATTGTGAATGAGACGTAAAAATAGTGGATCGTGGGTGTGGGTGTGGGTCTTAATGTAGTACTAGTATTTATTTATAGACAGTTTTAGTTTGATTAGGGAAGTCAGCATTTTTCACGATCTTTTAGGGAGGGAGAAGAGATCGGAGCGGGGGTCACGTCAGAATCATGTGCATCTCCTTTTTTTAAAAACAAAATTAAGACGGACCCCACCCCCAATCTGCATCACAAGGTAGAAAAAGTAACGGGTCAGCCTTGGGTTTGGAAAATTGCATGTTTGGATCAAAAGCCTGTATTTGATTATCGGGGTATAAAAATTTATTACTCGAAAACATATTGTAATAAATTCCTATTTACTTTAAAAGACATGTGGAGAAATTTGTAATGTAGTTGGTTGTGGAAAAAATAAAGGGAGAAACATTATGGCTACTTCCCTTAATTCTCAAAACGGTTAACTTTGGCTTGGCGTATGAAATCATCATTTCTCAAAACCTAATTTGATACTAGTAGTAGTAGTTTATATTGTGGTTAGGAGGATGGTATTGAATTTATGTAAAAAATAAATAATACTACTATAATAAATGTAATTTGAATTGAATATAGAGGTAGGCTAGGAGGTATTCCTGGTGTCCGGTGTATTGATTCCCGTGTGAGGAGGGAAGTGGAGTAGTAATTCTCATGCCGTGTGTGCCTAAGTCCTAACATTGGGCACAATTCAATGTTTTCAATATCTACTGAGAAGACAAAATCAAGTGTTTGAACGTGCTGGGAAGTTGGCCAGGAATTCAAAGGAAGAAAGTATTTTGTAAAATTTGGGCCTTCTCCAATAACATGGAAAAGTCTTTTCCTTAAAGCAAAACGTTTACTGTTCTCATGTAAGATTACAATTGTTATATTTATTTGAACTACAATTAAATAATTTCATATTAAAATTTAAAATTTCACAAAATACTGTACATACACTATAGGTTAGGTTAAATAAGAATAATATAATTCCAAAGATTGGTTAAAAAATTAAGATTCAAAAAATCAAAAAATCTTTTTCCGCCATTCCAATTTTATCATCCTCTACTTTGAATACTCCTTGGACAAATGACTCCACATCAATTTTCTTATTTCCTTCCATATCCTCACCCTGTCCTCCCACAGGAATAAACGGTGGCCTCGGGAGTTGCAGAATCAGATCCCAATCCATTCCTGAGAAGAAATCATGACCTTTGATTTTCTCTACTGATATCCTCTGCTTTGGATCCTTCTCCAGCAGTTTTCCGATTAAGTCCCTCAACGGCGTCGGCTCGCCTACGAGTTCCGGCGATTTGGACAGAATCCGGTAGAAGGTTTCCTTCCTATTTCTTCCCTTAAACGGCGTCGCAGCGTACAGCATCTCATACAACATGACACCTAAACACCACCAATCCACCGCGAAATCGTGGCCATTACCCTGAATGACCTCCGGTGCCAGGTACTCCTCTGTTCCGACGAACGAGTTCGACTTTGTAAACGAGTTACACTCGGAATTTACGGATTCCATCCCGAGTTTATCCGAATTCATCAAATCCACCGGCGAAATACCCGAGTTGGATCTCCTGTAGAACGCAAGAGCTGATCTTTTCTTTCTCGGCGCAGGTTTTGGTACAGATTTTACGATCGGACTCGGTTCCCCAGTTTTGGCAGAGAGTTTAGTTGAGAGATCGAAATCGACGAGCATCAAGTGTCCGTTTTCTTGTATCATTACATTATCTGGCTTCAAATCTCTGTAAACTATCCCTAATCCGTGTAGATACCCCAATGCCAGTACCAATTCTGCCGCATAAAACCTAATCATGAAATCGAGTCAGTTTGAACTTTAATTTTCACGCATTGATATCTTATTTTAGAGCATTCATATAAATAAAGAATATGCAGTAGATTATACCTAATGATATCATCGGAGAACATTTTCTCCGTTTGTTTCATTCTGAGAGAATGCAGATCGCGTCCTGGACAATAATCAATAGCATACCCGACTATTTTTTCTGTTGATAAAACTCCACGGAGTTTCGGTAAGAGCGGATATTGAAAACAGCTTAAAACCTCCTGTTCGAAGGAAATTCGTCTGTACTGGCTCCCATCTATGTTTTCAGTGCTCTTCCTCCTGTTCTCAATCGAAGCTTTTGAGATTGTCTTTAAAGCAAGCAATTCTCCATTTGATGATTCAGTTTGGACCAAAAATACTACGCCTTTGGCACCGCGGCCGAGCGCCGTAATTACCTTCAACTGCCGGAGGTCTAAAGACGGAATCATTTCAGGCGGTTGTTGCCGGTGATCGTTCCCATTGGTCATAGCGGAAATGACCGTGTACGATTTTGAGGAGGAATTATTTATATTAAAGTGAAGTGATATATAGAGAAGTAGTAACTGGTAAGGATGTGCAATCTGCAATGGAGGGTAGGATTTATATATATAGAAAAGTGGGAAAGAGAAACACTTTTCTTGCTGAGCAAGACGAGTAGAAATGACACCAAAGTGGGGCGCATGGAATTGGTATATGCCTAATATGACTGTTGAAAAGTCAGCGTCTTTACGTAATAAAATTATTAAATAACGGCCTCACAGCACATTTTCAAACCAAACACGTGATGAAATTTATGTAGAAAAGTGATAGTTTTACATGGGAAAAAAATATATTCCATTCGTTCCTTAATATAAGTCGTTTTAGAGTTGTGCATAAATATTAAGATAATAATTATATAATATTAACTATAATATTAATTATCTTTATTGCCCTTGTATTGAAATAAGAGATTATTATTTATTGGACAAAAAATAGTAAAAGAACCAAAATTATATTTAATACTTGGGGTAATATTAGAAACTAAACAATTAATGCTTACTTGAAATTCTCAAACGATTTATATTAAGGAACAAAAATATTTCTCTAAAACGACTTATATTAAAGAACTGTTCGGGAGCATTCGCTGACCTTCACTTGGGCTGAAGGCCCGATATCAGAGGAGTTGTATGAGTTCATTGGGCCGAAGCCCATGGTGGATTTAGAGGTGTTCGGGTCGGCGTCTGAGTCCTTCTGGGTCGGACCCTCACTTTGGTGGATGTCTTCGGGTTCGGCATCCGAGTCCCTTGGGCCGGAGCCTTATCCTGTTGTGTGCTGTTGGGAGTCGGGCCTTCGGGTCCTTTAGGCCGAAGCCTAGACCTGACAGTGGGATAGTTTGGGCCTGTACAGTGGGCATTCCTGTGTGCAGAGTTGGACGTCCCAATTATAATTAAATACGGTTACTCCAAAGGTAGTGATTAGATTGGATTCTACTTGCATCTTTTAAAGAGATTGTGTTGGACCCAAGTTATGGTAACTACCATTGCTAGGAGTCCTTAACCGATTAGGAGAAGGATTCTAAGGCAGTGCGATTATTATAAATACCAGGCCATGGTTACAATTAAGAGGTAATCCATACTTTTGGGCACTAAACACTTAACCTCCATTGTTAAAACCTTGTAACGGCCTATACTCATTCTCACACCGGAGCTATCCCCCGGCGGCACAAGCCGTTAAGCTTCTGTGTGATCTGTTATTGTGCAGGTTCAAGCGCGTGGATTCTGTGATTGGACGCGCTGGCGAAACTTGGCGTTAACATTGGCGCTAGAAGGAGGGCTTGAGTGCTTAATCAATCACAATAAGATTCTTTTCTGGTGAGAAATTATGGCGAGCTAATAAGTAGATCTCGTATTAATATGAGAGAGACTATAATATTTTCACGTAAAAATATCAATTCCTTTTATATACTCACATGACTCTAAAAACAAGTTTTATCAGAAAGTAAAAATAAAACATAAATTTGTATATAGATTAATTTACCTTTAAATAAAATATTTCACATAAATTTTTTGTATCTCTAAACCCAAAACTCAAAAGATAGGCCGGCCGGCCGGCCGAAAAGAAAACTTGCGCTCTCTTTTAAGTTTTTAATCTTTTGTGGACAGATGGATTTTCTCCATTCTAAAAAAGATGATTCGAGTGTAAAAAAATCTTGCCCCTCAAAAGTACTACGTAGTACAATATAATTTTTATTTGGATAAATTTATTCTTGACTTATTATCATATTTTATTTACCTAAATACTCAACCACTCATATCACTTATTTTTTCTCTACCCAAAATCTAATTAAATATATTAATCCATACAAATATAAACTCATTACAATACTCAAAGACAATGGTAGATTGAATATATATATATATACCCTCTTCTCATTTTTTTCACTACGTTAAAATTGTGAATTTAGTTAGGGTGAAGTTGATTATATAGTTTTTCATTATATTAAAATTGTATTGGTAAGTTGTATAATATATTAGTAATGAAAAATTATATACCTTATTATGATAAAGTTGATTTTTAATTTTACCATAACCAAATTCTTGGAAAGATAGAGCAAGTATGATTTTACAGCTCCACAAAATAGGATATATAGGATGTGATGTAACCTGGCAGGTTTGCACATAAACCAAACTCGAACGAATTAAAATTCACAAATTTAACAAGATTCCATTCATCTTAATGGAACAAATGTTTAGAACGAAAATATACAGTAATGTGAATATTTCTCCTTTATGTTATATTTAATTATAGTCGCTTTAAGGTTATTTCAGTTGGATCAAATTCTAGTAGGAAACCGAAATACTAATAGATGGCCTGAGCAAAAGGACCCGTGGATAAGGTGCTTTATCACCATTAATCTTAGAATCTAGCATGAATTTTCCTAATGTTTTGTTACAATTAATTACTTGGAAATTATGATTATATCCTTCGCTGCTACTAAATGGTGGTGACCCAAAATCCAAATCCGAGAAGGAATTAACCCTCCCTCCTGATCTCTACCTATAAATTAAGGTACCCTTAGGCCTTACCCCCCAGATCACGTTACTTTAATTTTATCTTAATTAATTAATGCATGGCTAAAGGCGTGAATTCATTGATGGGACGACGCAATAGTAGTGTTGTTCTTTGTTTAACACTCGTCCTTCTCCACTTTTCCTGCTGTGCCAGATCATTGATCCTCTCCCCCGACGACGACGACTGGATCATCACTATTACAGGACTTGAGAAGGACACCCGTGGACGACCGGAGGAGAACAACTGTGGCTTGGTGAAGATGACCGATCATTGGAACCTCTACACCGACAAGGACCACAGTATTATCAATGGACTGCCAGCACCACTACAAAGTACCTAATAGACAACACTTAATAGACAACGTTTTTTATAAAAACGTTGTGATTTTTTTTTACAACGTTTTTAAAAAAAACGTTGTAGATATATATGCAAAAACGTTATCTATTTAAAAGGATATTTTTTTTTTAATTAGATAACGTTTTTTCTTAAAAACGTTATCTATCAACAAAAACACGGAGCAAAAATTCGTTTAAGTTAAAACTTAAAATTAGAAAGACGTTCTCTTTTTTCATTCTCTCTCCCGTTTTCCCTCTCTATTTCCAAGTTTCTTCTCAGATCTGCTCTTTTGGTGGCCGAGTTTGGGTTTGTTTAGGCGGAGCAAGAGCTATCTGGTGGCGCCGCCGGATCAATTTATTGCGAGATCGTGGGTTTTAGGTCGGCGGAGGCGCTGTCGCCTTTGAGGGAAGGCCCGGGTGCCAATAAGGAGATGGACGGTGGTCATTCAAAGGTGGAGATGTTGGGTCACTGGATGAAGGGTTAGCTGAGTCGCGAACCATCCGATCCGAGGTTGCTGCTGGGGGTTTTGGGTGCGCTGCTGAGTGTCTTCGTCTCTCATCTCTCTCGTTCCATGTGGAAAACAAAAGCTTTCCTGTAACTCTCAAATCAGTAGATCCATGGCAAAGACAAGCGGAGGGCACACTTTAACACCGATCGACAGTTGGTTCGTTGCACAGAATATTGGGATTTTTCAGGTACAATATCTAACTTTTAGTTTCCTCTCTTGTTCATCATTATCGTTCTTTTTTTCTTCTTCGTCTTTCGATTTTAATTTGGATCCTAATACCGTCTCTGTCCACCATACCCTAAACCTCCTCAAAACATGTCAAAACATGGCCCAACTATTCCAAATCCAAGCTCGTCTGCTCACGTTTGCTCTCTTCCAAAACCCATCTTTCGCCGGCCGAATTTTGAAGCTTTTTGCAGATTTCGGTGACCTCGATTACACTCTATTGATTTTTCGATGTATTTCTTTACCCGATACATTTTGTATAAATATTATTATAAAGTCCTATGCTTTTCAGTGAGGGATTTGGTGTCTTGGATTTCTATGGTTGGGATGGGGTTAAAGCACTTTCGGAAAATGGTTGGGATGGGGTTTAAAGGTAATGATACGACCATGGTGACTGTGGTTTCTGCTTGTGGTAGGTCAGCTAGACTGAAGGAAGGAAAATCTATTCACGGATCTCTTGTAAGGACATTTTTTAAGCTAAGTTTGTTTATTAATACATCGTTGATAGATATGTATAGCAAGTGCCAAAGAGTTACTGTTTTTAAATATTCATTTCTTTTAATTTAAATTATGCACTTTAAGTGAACTTGTAGATTATTTCTTCTAGTATGTTACACTCAATATTATTTCTCCTAAAATAAAATGTGAATGCAGATGTAGTGAAGTTTAAAATATTATTTCTCATAAAATATTAAATCTTCTAGTATGTTACACTAACATGTAGAATTATGCAATTTTATACACTGAAAGTGTAGTGAAGTTTGCATCGTAGAAGCATTTGGATTATACAAGTATAAATAAGTGTGTATAAGTTTGAATAATCCTATTCAGTACAGAACATGTTAACTATTGATGTTGTTTCCCTTCAAGCTTTCCCTTTAATATGCGAATGTGTAATTAGCAAATGACACTCTATTGCATGATATTCAGCATTTATAGTGTGTACAACCCGATTGGTATGAATAGCATTTCCCACTTAAACATAGCAGTTATTTTCAGACTAAAAGACACCTTTAATTAGTTGTTGAAAACTCTTCTAATCCTTCGTTGACTGCTGTTTCTATTTCAGTTTGAATGCAACTGACTTTATGGAAAGACTCAAAGGGAACACCTTTAATGTTCTGATTGTAACTGTTAGAATATATGTTGTATTCTTCTGACTTTATGCATCTGACTTATTCCTCTGCCAGCATATTGCGGACTTACTTGCAGCTCAGTTTTGTTTGATGGTAAGAACTGTCGGTCAGTTTAAAATTTAAGATCAGATTTTAAAAGGCCACTGCATTTTCCTGTTGTACTCAAAGTAATATTATCTGTTTATGTAGATGATGCGATAAGGATATAGGGTGGAAGATCACGTCCAACCAAAACCAATCCACATGAATCGTTCCTCTAATGGTCAATCGAATACTACTTGTATCCCTACTATTACTTCAGCAGCTGAGATGCACCAAAACTCATCAGCAGTGTCAATCCAGCCATCTAATAAAGTTGCAAAGCCATCTAACAGTGGCAATGCATCACTAAACTCGTCCCAGAATGTACCAAGCATAAGGATGCTTCCTCCTGGAAATGCACAGGCCGTACAGATCTCTCAAGGACTACTTCCTGGTGTTTCAATGCCTTCTAGGCTTCAACAACCTGATGCTCAACCATCTCTACAGCAGCAGCTGCACCAAAACGAACACTCCTTGTTGCAACAGCAGCACCATCAGTTCCAAAGGTCGCCTCTAATGCTTTCGGCAAATCCGCTGTCACATTTGAATACTCTCAATAGAAATATGTTCCAACATTCTTCCCAGTTCCCATTAATAGTCTTTGGGTATGTGCTATTCATTGAATCCCATCTAATTTTATAGAATTTTATAACTACTAATTTTATGGAAAACAGCCAGCTAGTAATGACCAAACAGATGCAGGCAATGCAGGCTTTGGCACTTGAGCATAATATTGATCTATCACTTCTTGCAAATGTCAATTTGATGGTGCAACTTATTATGCTCTTGCAGTCCAGGATTGTTTCTCAGCACAAAGCGACTGAAAGCAATATGGATGGACATTCCTCATCTGTCCCTATGACAAAGCAGCAGGTGAGAACTTTTTCTGTATTAAATGGAAAGGCTAACTCGCAAATTGAGGTGAGAACTTAATTTTGTTTCTGCTATTGGTACATTTTAAATAGAAACTTTGAATTGTTCTGTTGTTTAATGAATGGGTATTTAATCTCTATGGCAGTTTTCTTTTGGCGAATTACATGTTGAAGATAAAGATGACTTTCCTCCGAATGCACATAAGTGGGATTTGGATACAGAATTGATTTTATGGTAGAGTGTAATAGTTGTAAAATAAGATTTTATTCCTCTGCTTAGCTACACATTGTGCTGGTTAAAATTACATTTGATAATATTCACATCTACTGTATGCCATCTACTTGTAGCAATATGTTATAATAAAACAAAATATTATACTTATTTTGTTGCTAAAACCTATGAGAACTGGATTTGATTTATGCGGCAACTATAGCATCTAGCCTGGCAATACAAGGCCATTTGATGTTTCAGTTGGTCGATCTTAGATGGAATATAATATTAACACTTTAAAATAATCGTTTAATAAGCATGGATGCGAATATTAAAAGGATTGTTAGACTTGCTAAATGCTACAATTTTCCTAGTGTAGAATTAATTTGTGATCAATCTTCATATTTTTGTACTTATAGTGCATTTAATAGTCTTCTAACTATCGGTAATTGCTGACAGTTGGAGGTGATTGGTAAAGACGAAGCTCAATTCTTTGATGACCTGTATGATTTCTGCTGCAAGGCAGCTGATAATGATGGTAAAACTATAGTAATTGCTGGCCTAGACGGTGTCGAGTAAGAATTGATTTATGTTATACTATTGCAGAGGTCAGAGGGTTCTGCCAATTGTGATTGACCCAGGGCTTTACTTAGCTAGGAAAGTTCAAATGGGTCTAATCACTGAGCAGTCATTTACTTATGGGTATTATTTTGCATTGTTTACTTTCAGCAACTTCCATATTGTTCATGAGAATGTTACTATATTGATGGATTCTGTAATTTTGTTCTTTGGGGTGTTGCCCTTGTATTGGAAGGTGAGTGTTTCAGCTTTGTTTTTGGCAACCCTGCTGCCAGAGGGTTCCTTTTTTTGATTTACGTCTTGATTGCAGAAATCAGGAGAATTTCTCAAAAAACACGTTACATAGTATCCCTTACTATGTACAACAGAGGAGGGATATTAATTGGTATCCCTTGCTTATCCCAAGGCTATGTTTTGTGTGCAAAATGATGGATGAAATGAGAGATATTAGTTTTTTTTAACTCTGCAAGTTCAACTTTGTGGGTTCTTATTTAGCAGTTATCTTGCAAGTAGCAGTTCAACTTCTAACTCTGAAATTTGATTTTAGCAGTTTGTCTATACTGCTTGTATCTTGAGCATTATCTAAGCAATATAGCAAGTATATCTTGAGCATTATAGCACTTCTAACTCTGAGCATTATATCTTGAGCATTATCTGAGCAGTATAGCAAGTGTAACAGTATAGCAGTTACATCTTAGCAGTTACTGCTTGTATCATTGCATTGTATCTGAGCAGTACATATAGCAGTATACTAAATTTGTTATTTTTTTATTGCAGTGGGACAAGGCATGTGGATTAACGTACACACAAGAACAAATTGACGAAGTACGGGATGAGTGGGCAACGTACGTGAGCAGCTATATGTAGAGCCTTGAGTAACGGTGAATATGTTAGATGAATGTACATATTTTGGGAGAACTAGGCTTTTTTGCACATGCTTAGTAGCTTAATTTTATGGATAGTTTGGTTTATTTTGTGGATGCATATAATCAAATTCTTTGAAAAGTGAATTTGAGAAGCATATATGGATACATTTTGGTATATTTTTCGTGGATTATTGGGATGTATTTTGAATGATTGATACATTTTGGCTATATTGCAGGTGCATTGGTAATATAGGTGAACAAAATTTTTTTTTATTTTTTTTATCTACAACATTTAAAAAACGTTGTCTGGTATACTAAACTATAATATTTTTTTTTATTCTACAACATTTAAAAAACGTTGTCTTAAATATTAAATAACAACATTTTTTTTATTCTACAACATTTAAAAAACGTTGTCTTATATACTAAACAACAACGTTTTTACCCAAAAAACGTTGTGAAATTATAGATTCTACAACGTTTTTAAGCATCTGCTAATTTTTTGAAAATAAAACTACAACGTTGTGTATTGTGATTAACTACAACGTTTTAAAAACGTTGTGTAAGAGTGTCAAATAGACAACACCCTTAACCACTACGTTTTTCTGACAGAAACCACAACGTTTTTTCCGCGTTGTCTATTTACTGTTTTGTAGTGGTGCAGGGGATCAGTTAATCTTTTTCGATCCAGCTTTTCAAACCCTCTTATTTTCATGGTTTGATAATCAAGAGAGCAACCGGACAGATTTCGATACAACTTCTTATTGGATCATTTTAGAGACCGCAGTCATCTTCATTGTTTTGTTGATGACGCTGGATAATGATCGATGACCGAAGCCGCCGGAAGACTCGTCGGCTGTGAGAATCAGTAAAACAAATGCACCCTTATGAAGCCATGAATAAGCATCAATTAACAATTATAATCTCAAACGGACCTTTTATTATATATAATTTATATAAAACAAATGCGTATGTTGCTCTCTCAATTTCATCTTATTACAGTATTATTGATAGTTGTTAACGCCAGGATCTTTCTCCACGTCCCAATCACAAAAGACGTCCTGATCCTGCACAGTAAACACAACAAACACCACAAGCTTGACGGCCGGACCGCCGGGGGATAGCTCAGGCGTGAGAGTAAGTATATATGTGTTCACAAGGTTAACTCAAGAGGATGATAATATCTAGTGTCTGAGAGAATAAAAATGTGGTGTGTGTAATATTTTGTTACTTACCTCCTCTTTATGATCACAGCTCCACGCGAACTCCCCTTCCGGCTCACCGTGCCACCCATCACTTCCTGACATCTTTTTCTCCCCATTTCCGGTCATTTCCGCCGAAAGCATGCACTCAGCCTCCATATTTTCTGTCACACCTTTTTCTCCGCCCCCCTTCTCAATCCCATCCTCATTAATGTCATATAGAAAGGTGGCAGACATAATAGTCAACTATTATTTTGAGTAATGATTACCGGTCAAAGCTGGGCTAAGGGGAAATATGCATAATGGGCTAATTTGATAAGTAAACCCAACTAATGGAGATGACCCACGCGACCGGATCCAATCTGTATGGATTTAGTGAAATAATAAGTAATTAGACCCAAAACATCCGGGTCAACCAGGATAAGAATAATCACAACCCAAGGGAGGAGCCCATTGAATTCTGGCCCAATAAGGAAAAGGATCATGGCCTAACACTGCCCCCTAGTCTTTTAATAAACAGGGGGTTTAATGGAAGACTATAAATAATATAGGCCCATGATATAATAATTTGTGGTAAGCTGTAAAAGGTCCAAAGTAAAATTCATCAAAGCCCAATTAAGTCGGTCCAAATCGGTATCAAAGATAGAATTGGGAAGTCCAACAGATATAAATCCATTCGGATTGGGATATTTAGATCCAAAACTGGGCAGCGCCTTTTCCAATTCACCATCATTACTGTGAATTTATTGTGCCGCCTTCGATTACGGTGCAACTGTCAATATAAAAGACAAACTTTACCAATTTTGACAATTTTACCTGGCAATTCAAATTTCGAACCTTCAAGCTTTCTTCCTATCTATTGAAATTTCTTTGCAATCTCTGCAAATTGTTAACAATGGCATCCCAAGATTCCGAACAAGGTCTTCCCCTGCTAGTTAAACCTATTTGCTCCATTGTTCCAGACCCAAACCCTAGCAAAGATGCTTCGAGCTCTGGTCAGGCTGCTGCAACTACTACAAAGAAACAGACAACAACATTTTCTCCCAGTCCTTCTGAATTCTATAGGGACAACTAGCTGTACGTTCATGCCAACATCCCCTCGAAGGTTATTGAGGCTGATCTGGAAAGGCTTCGAACTCGTTGCCACATTCTGGAAACCCACCAGATAAGAGTTCCCAGGTCTGGGGAAAAAATGTATCAACGTCCTGAAGGATGGATGGCTGTTACAACAACCATTCTGGAGAAAGGTATCCGGTTCCCTTTGCACGCCTTCGTGGTGACCCTATTAGGGTTTCTGGGTGTTGGGTTCGCCCAACTAATGCCAAATTCATATATTTTGGCGTTTATAGCTCTGTGCTACGAACTTGGCGTCGAACCTTCGCTAGACTTTTTCTTCACTGTATATAAGGTTGGTCAGTCCAGAGAGAAAGGTTTTAAAACCATAAGCAAGCAATCTTCAAAAACAGGGGAGAAGTTCGAGAGACGTTCACTAGTGAATACCCCTTCAAGCAACAAAGGATGGCATGAAAGATGATTTTTCGTTAAAGGGCCCGAAGTTCTTTCCTTACCGGGCTGGGCCACAGATGAGAAGATCTCCACAGACTTCGGGGATGTTTCTGAAGAGCGTGAAGCTGAGATAATAGAGCTTCTGGACAATTTCCCGAGGGAGGAATGAAATTATAGACTTCTTTCCAACCAAGCGTGGTTGTACAACCACAAATGTAAGTATGAATTCATTTTGTGAATATTTGAAGTTTTTGTGATGTAAATTCTGACGTAGAACTGTTAATCTTTTGTAGTGACTTTAATCAAACCATCACTTTCGGAGATGAAAGACTTAGAAGATTTGTTAGCTGGAAAACCGGTAGAAGCCCCCATCGATTCTTTACAACATGAAGTTCCATCCGAAGACAATGCCGGAAAATCTGCAGATGTTGATGCCGGACCTCCACAACCGGATGCTTCCTCCAGATTCAACCCATCTACCGAAATACCAGCTGAGGAGCCTCGAACCCACGCACCAGAAGATGACGAACCTCTTCTTCCGAAAAAAGTTCTTCAACTTCGATGAAAGAAAAGAGCCATCCGAAAACCTCGGCCAATCTCCATCCTGTCAGATTTCGAAGATCTTTCCGAATTCGAACCGTCTTTTAATTCGATACCTTCAACCACCAGTCCAACAGCAACTGCCGACCCAATACCACCGAACATAGATCCAGTACCACCAACTGCTGATATAATACCTCCGAACATAGATCCAGTACCACCAACTGCTGATCTAATACCTCTGAACGTAGACTTAATACCACCAACTGCTGTCCCTCCATTGGCCCGAACAAGCTTATTGGATCTTTCCGTGAATGATCGAAGACAACTTCTTCGGATCAAAAAGTTGAGAACCAAAATCATTCTCCTAACCCCCGATGAGCTTAGGGTTCCTTCTTTAAATATTCACCCTTCAATAAAGCTCGTGGAGACTTCAACTGTAAATGAAGAAGAAATAAACGAGTCTGCTGCAGTGCCATCTCGAAAGAGAAAATGACCAGCTGACAATGACTCCAGTCCAACGCCTTCAACTCTACCAGTTCGAGATCCTTCTCCAGTTCAAAATTTCCACGATGAGGCTACCGGAGCGCCGACTTTATGGCCTCGGTACAACGTCAACTTCCCCTTTCAAAATGTTTGATGCCTTCGTTCAGGAGAATGATGATCATCGATTTGATACTCATACGAACGGGAATTTTCTTGATGAAGGCATGAGTTATCTGGCAAAGGTAAGTGAGAGTTTTATTAATTAAACATTTCTTCACTTGCTGAAATATTTAAAATCGACTGAACACTGTTGAGTATACGCAGGCGAATGCAGTCTTCGGGCGTTTACGTCCCAGGCATCTAAATGCCGAGTCCGATGAGGAGACTCTGAGGAGGGAGAATAATATGATGAAGGCTACGTTGGCCCGAGAGAGAGAGAGAGGAACGTGAATCTGTTCTTCATACCAACGAAAGTCTTCAGAGAGAACTGGCTCAAACCAAGGAGGATATGAAGGAGACTTACGATGTGCTGAGCTCAGTCAAAGAAGAGTTAAAGACGACAAAAGCCAGTGAACAAAAATTATCTATGTTGAATATTCGTTTTGTTGCTGAGACTGAAGCCTTGAAGAATACCAAAGAGGATCTTGTTGTAGCCAACCAAAAATTGTCAACCCAGCTCCACGAAGTTCAGACGAAGGCTCGATCTATTAAGAAAGTTCAGAAGGCCAAGCGTCGCAAGCTTCGTGGTAAGATAAAGGCACTTCAGGAACGAGATCCCCCTTTGACCGAAGATATAATCAATCAAATACGGGTGGACTATCGTACATCGGACGAGCTTGGGTCAGAGATTTTAAGGGTATATTACGAAGGATACGAGGAATGCCAGAGCAGGGGCAAGGGAAAGATGGTGGCTGCTCAACTAGATCCATATCTGCTAGATTCTGAAAGTGAAGCCGCGAGCTGAAGATAATTTTATTTTAATTTGTAGGACTTGTAAAAATTATTTGTTTCTGTAATTAAATCGAATATTAATGAAATTTGATTTCGTCCTTTATGACTTTGGTGCATTTGCTTTGTGAAAACCTCTCAATATTAGTGCTACTAGAAATATATATAATCGCTTCAAGGATTCAGTTGTTACTAACAATTAAGTATGACATATAATAGATAAAGTGAGGTTAAATAATGAGGTATCCCGAACTTAACACTTAGAAAAAATTTAGGTAATAAAGTTAAGGGATACTTATTAGTTACCGAAGACTGAGACAGATCTGCTTCATCAAGAATTTGTTCACCTCGAGAGGCTTGATCAAAAAATGAGAGATGACATTTGCCTTCCACAAAGGGCCTGACAAAGTCTTAAAGATGACACTTGCCTACCACAAAGGGCCTGACAAGGTCTAGGTGTCGACAATTATCTACCACGACGGGCCTGACAATGTCTTAATTGACCACCTGCCGAAGAAGCTACCATCGAATGGTCAGTCAGTCCTCCCGAACCTCCAAACACCAATGACGTTTGCCTACCACGAAGGGCCTGACAAACTCATAAGGACCTCCTGCCGAAGAGGCTACCATCGAATGGTCAGTGAGTCCTCCTGAACCTCCAAACACCGATGACGTTTACCTACCACGAAGGGCCTGACAAACTCATAAGGACCTCCTGCCGAAGAGGCTACCATCGAATGGTCAGCGAGTCCTCCCGAACCTCCAAACACCGATGACGTTTGCCTACCACGAAGGGCCTGACAAACTCATAAGGACCTCCTGCCGAAGAGGCTACCATCGAATGGTCAGCAAGTCCTCCCGAACCTCCAAGCACCAATGAACAGATTGGCAACAGAGACAAAATTTGTTTAAGAGAAAAAAGGGAATTTTTATTGATGATGATGTAAATATTTACAGACTTCCGATGTGCTGGCATTGTTCTTACTGAAAGTACTTCCTAAGCCTGCCAGCATGCCAAGTATTCTTAATTGCTGACCCATTTAAAGCCTTCAACCGATAAGTCCCTGGCTTTGGCACTTCAATGACTTCATATGGCCCTTCCCAGTTCGGCATCAATTTTCCCAGATTTTGAGGTGTAGATGCTTCAACTTCTCCGAGAACAAAATCTCCTACTTCAAACCTGCGAAGCTTTACCCCCTTATTATAATGCTTGGCTACTCTGCATTGATAGGCTGCCAATTTGATTAGGGCTGTTTCTCTAACTTCTTCAAGCAGATCAAGATTATCTTTCAACCCCTCTTCATTGTAGATTTCTCTGAATTGGCTGACTCGAAGACTTGTAGATTCAATTTCAACTGGGACTAAGGCATCAGTGCCATAGGCCAATCTGAAAGGTGAATCCCCCGTTGTAGTCCTCGGAGTAGTTCGATAAGCCCACAACACACTAAGCAGCTCTTCTGGCCATCTGCCCTTAGCCTCGTCCAATCTGCGTTTGATCCCATTCAAGAGGGTTCTGTTGGTCACTTCAACCTGTCCGTTTGACTGAAGATGAGCCACTGAAGTCTTTCTGTGCTGAATCCCTAGTTCTTCCAAAAATGCTTCAAACTTCGATCCCACAAATTGACGTCCATTGTCCGATATTATCACTTCAGGAATCCCAAAACGGAATACGACCGATTCTTTTAAAAATTTTAAGCACTCCTGTTCCATTATTGACCTAAGTGGCTTCGCTTCTACCCATTTGGTCATATAGTCTATGGCAACTATAACAAAACTGACCTGACCTTTTGCTTTCGGTAGTGGACCCAGTATATCAACCCCCCAAACAACGAAGGGTATAGGAGATAGGATCGAGTATAGCTCATCCGGTGGCTGATGCGGTATTGGACTGTTGTGCTGGCATTTCTCGCACTTCTTTACATATTCGGTTGCTTCCTTGAAGATTGTAGGCCAGTAGTACCCTTGACGAAGTACTTTGTAGGCTAATGACTTAGCATCCATATGATCGCCACAGATACCCTCATGCACCTCTCGCAGAGCATATTCAGCTTCAGACGGAGTCAAACACTTTAATAATGGAGACGAGAAAGCCCTTCGAAACAAATCTCCATCAATCAGAATATAATTAGCACTCTTGTACTTGATTTTCTTGGCTAGCATCTGATCCGAAGGTAAGACACCATCTGCCAAGTATTCCAGGTATGGAGTTAACCAGCAGTTGGTTCGGTCGACGCACATCACCACTTCGTGATGAACACTAGGATGTTGTAAAATTTCTAAGTAAACCGACCCATCAAAGGTATTAACATCCGTAGTGGCTAATTTGGAGAGGGCATCGGCAATGGAGTTTTTGTTACGTTCTATCCCTTGAAATTCGTAGGACTGGAAATACTGAAGTCGTTCTTTCACTTCCGCCAGATACTTGATCATTCTCGGGCCCCTGGCTTCGTATTCTCCAGAGAGTTGTTTAACGACTAACTGAGAATTATAGAAGATGACCACTCTCTGTACTTCAAGACTCTTTGCTAATCGTAACCCTGCGAGTACTGCCTCATACTCAGCTTCATTATTGGTTGCTTTAAACTGAAATCTGATGGCCTGCTGCACCTTGAATCCCTCCGGACTCGTTAGAATAATCCCGGCTCCACTGATGTCCGTAGTAGAAGACCCATCTGCATACAGCGTCCATAGACCCTCCTTCTGCTGAAGAACTGCAACTGCCCTGTCAGCCCCTTCATCTTCGGCCACGACTTCATCAGTCTCAGAAAACGAACATTCAACCCCAAAGTCAGCCAACGCTTGTCCTTTAATGGCGGTTCGGGGATGATATTCAATAAAAAATTGGGACAACTCCATCGTCCATGCAGCTAGTCTCCCCGATACCTTTGGTCTTCCCATAACCTTCTTTAAAGGCTGATCTGTGTATATTATTACCAATCTACCCTGGAAGTATTGCCTAAGCTTTCGACTAGCAATTATTAGAGCAAAAGCGAACTTTTCAATATTTGGGTACCTCGTTTCAGCATCCCGAAGGACATGACTTACATAATAAACCGGGTGCTGCTTACCCCCAATTTCCCGTACCAAAACCCGCTCCCACCGCCAAAGAACTAGCCGCTAAGTACAGGTATAGAGGCTCTGTAGGAACGGGCTTTACCAATAAGGGTGCCGAAGATAAGTAAGACTTGATGCTCTGAAAGGCGTCTTCACACTCTGAAGTCCATTGAAAGGTCTTTGCATTCTTCGGACCTTTCAAAGTATCAAAAAACGGCAAACATCTCTCTGCAGACTTGGACACGAACCTCCGCAAAGCTGCAATCTTTCCAGTCAGACGTTGAACATCTTTAAATGACTGAGGAGTCTTCTTGTTCACGATCGCTTGAATCTTCTCTGGATTGGCTTCAATTCCTCTTTGACTAACAAGATAACCCAAAAATTTGCCAGACCCCAGACCGAAGGTGCACTTTGTGGGATTTAGTCTCAAATTGTGATGACGAAGTGTCTGAAAGCACTCCTCTAAATCATCTAAATGTTTATGTACCAACATGATTTTGACAATCATATCGTCCACGTATACCTCAATATTCCTGCCTAATTGATACCTGAAGACATGGTTCATCATCCTCTGGCAGGTTGCTCCGATATTGATGAGGCCGAAAGTCATTTTCTTATAATCATATACCGAACGATGCGTAATGAACGCCGTCTTCGGTATATCCTCTTTACACATGGAGATCTGATGATACCCAGAGAATGCATCCATAAAACTTAATAAAGCATGCCCCGAAGTGGCATCAATAAGTTGATCGATGTGGGGCAGCGGGTAAAAATCCTTTGGACAAGCTTTGTTCAGATCGGTGTAGTCGATGCAGACTCGCCATTTACCATTCTGCTTCTGGACTAGCACTACATTTGCCATCCACTGCGGGTAGTCGATCTCAAAGATGAAATCAGCTGCCAGCAATTTTGCAATCTCCTCATCAATGATCCACTGTCGTTCAGGCGCAAAGATCCTCCTCTTCTGTCGAACGGGTTTCTTTGATGGATCTACCTTTAGCCGATGCTCAGCGATATCCCGGCTTACTCCAGGCATGTCCTGAGGTTCCCATGCGAAGATGTCAACATAACACCTTAGTAGCTCCATGAGGTTCGTTCGGAGGGGTTCTGGTAGACCCGAACCTATTTTTACTGCTTTATCCACTTTGCCCGGGATGAGCTCTATCTCCTCTGTTTCTTCAGCTGGCATGACTAATGGCTCGGAACTGCTCTCAGTAAAAGGCTCGATTTCTATCGCCATGGTTTGCTTCTGCTTCGATACTCTTACCCTCGAAGTGATTACAGCATTTCTGTAACACCTTCTGGCCAAATCCAAATCTCCTTTCACCTCGCCAACCCCATGAGCCGTAGGAAATTTGATTTTAAAGTGGGGTATCGAGGTCACAGCTTGTAGAGCAATTAAAGTGGCCTCCCCAAAATAGCATTATAAGCAGAATCTACATGTACAACATAAAATTTACAAATAATCTCTACCTGCTGAGGGGCCGTTCCGAAGATGACGGGTAACTCAATGGTCCCAGCAACCTTGACTGGATCATTACTAAAACCGTATAGAGGAGCCTCCTGTCCTATCTCCATCTTTCGCCCATCCAGATTCATCCTTTGATAAGCGTGTGCATACAAGATATCTACAGAAGACCCATTATCCACCATCATCCGTTTCAGATCTACTGAACCCACTTGGGCAGTTAGCACTAATGATCCTTCGTGCGGCTCGATGACCTCCGAAGGGTAATCTTCATCGGTAAAGGAGATTACCGTATTCGGATAGGGTCTATCAGTCTTCGGGAAGGATCCCGCCACTGACATGACCGAATCCAAATAACTTCGGCGTCTCTTTCCAATTAATTTGCCAGAAGTACCTCCAGTGATGACATCGATCACATGCCTTGCAGGTTGTCCCGAAGCTTGCAACGCCTGCTGAACTGGTTGAGCCGCTGGGACAGGTCCTTGGTTCTGTTGTTGATTAGTTCTGACAGCCACATACTGAACTAAAACCCCACTTTGTACCTTTCTTTCAATGAAGTCTTTCAAACTGGCACAATCATTCGTATCATGACCCGAAGCCTGATGGTAATCATAATATTTGCGAGGATTTCCTTTTCCGGGCTTAATATTATCTCGAGGTGGCTCGAAGATAGGTTGATTTTTAATTTGTTCCAAGATAACAGCCCTGTCCGCATTGAATGCTGTATACGTCCTATTTACCCTCTAGGCCGGCGCGGACGAACGTCCTCCACCCTGTCTCCAAATATTATACTTCTTTGACCCGCTCTCATAACGGTCTCTACTCCCTTCATTCTTCTTCTGGTCCCCATCAGTTTTATCCCGATCTGTCTCCCTGAGTCGCTCCGAAGAGGGTCGTTTGAGGCTGCTCATAGCCTCCTCCACCACAATATAGCCTTCGGCTTTGTCAAAGGCTTCAGCGAGACTCTTCGGGTGATTGAACATTAGCTTCTTTACCAATTTTTTCCGACTTGACCAAATCTAGCCCATTCTGAAATAGTACCACAGCTTGTAAATCGTTCAAGTCTGCTACTTGACCGACGACTTCACGAAACCGTTTCACATACTGGCCTAAAGACTCGTTAGAAAACTGTCGAACTTGAGCCAACGAACCAGTCGGTTTTCCCCCTTCTTTTATTGCTTCCAAAGCGAGCATGAAATTTACTACACATGTCTTCCCATGACGAGATTGAATCCGAGGGCAAAGTTCCCATCCACTGCCGGGCATCCTTTCTAAGCGTTGTGACAAAAGTATGGCATTTAGCTAGCGTCGCTAAAGTCATAATAATCCACGAGCCGATCGAACGCTTGACTATGGTCGTAAGGGTCCCCCGATCCGTCATAGCTCTCGATATGGGGCAACTTCTTGGTGGGATCAGATTTTTTTTAAGAATTTCCGCGGAAAAAGGAGAGGCCTTCTTTCCCGGAGTATCTTTTATTCTCTGTACTTCGGCAAGCTGCTTCCGAAGTTCTTTTAATTCTTTAACCAGATATTCCACGCCTTCCGGTTGAGACGATGCTTCCTTTTCTGGCGACTCCTTCCTCTTCTGAGCAGACCGGTTTTTTTCAATAGAAACTTCAACATTAGAGGGACTCTTTCGATGACGAGTGTCTACAGGGTGGTGTACCCTCAGTAAACTCTCGGGAGTATGATCTCTTGATAAACTTCGCCTCTGAAACCGGGCGCTATGGTGAGAGTGGGCAACAACAAGTGTTTTCCTTCTGTACTCAGGGGTGCGTTCTTTGGATCGACCTCTTCGTTCGCTTTGCCCCCGTCCTCTAGAATTAGTAGGGCGATATGTCCTTTTTGATCCTTGAGGGGTAGGGCTTCGGGATTTTCTTCTTTTCCTAATTCGACCCAGCGATTCTTATCTTGAATGAGCAGGTTCCTTTCCCCTCCGATGACCACGTTCTTCAGATTGAATATAACTGAACTCTTCGTCTCTCATTTCTGTCATTCGAGCCATTTGTTCAGTTATATCCTGTCGCTGCTTCAAAAGTGCTTCCACGGCCCTATCCGCTTCATCTGCCATTTTAGCCAGTCGTGAGGCTTTTTCGTCTTGTTCGTTCCGGTATCGAGTTCTAGGCGAGGTGCCTTCTACCCGTTTTCCGATCATGGTCAGACCCTTTCTCTATCGGGAAAACTAGCTTACGCTTAACGTTGTTCATAACCCTTGGCCGAAAATTTTCATGTGATCGTTTGGACGCTGTGCTAGCATGAACACTTATTGCCGGTCCCAAACGATCCTTGACAGACACTCGCGGTGTCGATTCACTGACTGCCATGGGTTGCCCTTCGGGTGTAGGTGTTCTACTCTTCACCATGAATATCGACGTAGGACAAATATGGTTTGTGATTGAAAAATGTTCAGGACACTAGAGAGCCCTCCTTCTAGCGCCAATGTTAACGCCAGGATCTTTCTCTACGTCCCAATCACAAAAGACGTCCTGATCCTGCACAGTAAACACAACAAACACCACAAGCTTGACGGCCGGACCGCCGGAAGATAGCTCAGGCGTGAGAGTAAGTATATATGTGTTCACAAGGTTAACTCAAGAGGATGATAATATCTAGTGTCTGAGAGAATAAAAATGTGGTGTGTGTAATATTTTGTTACTTACCTCCTCTTTATGATCACAGCTCCACGCGAACTCCCCTTCCGGCTCACCATGCCACCCATCACTTCCTGACATCTTTTTCTCCCCATTTCCGATCATTTCCGCCGAAAGCATGCACTCAGCCTCCATATTTTCTGTCACACCTTTTTCTCCGCCCCCTTCTCAATCACATCCTCATTAATGTCATATAGAAAGGTGGCAGACATAATAGTCAACTATTATTTTGAGTAATGATTACCGGTCAAAGCTGGGCTAAGGGGAAATATGCATAATGGGCTAATTTGATAAGTAAACCCAACTAATAGAGATGACCCACGCGACCGGATCCAATCTGTATGGATTTAGTGAAATAATAAGTAATTGGGCCCAAAACATCCGGGTCAACCAGGATAAGAATAATCACAACCCAAGGGAGGAGCCCATTGAATCTGGCCCAATAAGGAAAAGGATGATGGCCTAACAATAGTTATACAAAAATTGACATAATGTACTTAAATTACCTTCTTATTTTTTTAGCGCATTATTACTACTTATTAAACTAATAATTCATAATAATTTATGAACCGGTGACTATTTTATTTCCAACATCACCTATTTATCATAAACTAGGCAATGCTCAAGCATCGTTTCAAAATAAATAAGAGTTTTAATTATATATTGTCAAAGATATCGATACACAAATAATTATAAGATACTCCTTCCGTCCCAAATTAATTGCTCAGTTTTATTTTTTTTAAGTCAAATTGATTATTTTTAGAATTAATAATTAAGCATATATAAATATATTTTTAAAATTATAAAAATTAGGGTTAGTAATAAATTGTATATACTTTCTTTTGGTTATAATATTTTCACCTATATTTTAGCAAAAATAGTAAAAAGATTAGTTTTAAAAATGGTCAATTTAACTTTAAAAAATCTAAACTGAGCAATTAATTTGGGACGGAGGTAGTAAGACATTATTTTATATATCTTTTATATGATATTTATAACTTTTTAATATAATTACAACTTAAATTTATTGATGTAATAGATGACTAAAAAATTACTACTAATATTTAAAATATTAAGAAATGCCATTTCCCAAAAAAAGTAACAATAATTTGAGGTTTAAGTTTCACCTTGACCGAATTAAGGGTAAGTTTCTCATTTTCAATTAAACCCCTTCTTTATCCGCCTGCCCAATAGAACATTCGCGAATCACGACCTATATTATATACCAACCCAAATTTTACTTTATTTCTTTTTTGAGTGCCGTTAATAAATTTATGCGGAGTTATCATTATAAAACATATTAATATATATAGACGGTCCGGATCAAGTGCATACTCTTTATCTTACTCACCCGTGCTTACCCTCTTTTAAGCGACGATTTCGGTCATACAACCGTCGTCTATATTTTTACGGTCGTCCTTTATACATATAGCGTCGCTAAAAGTATAAACGATGGTTATATATCGAAATCGTCGTCTAAAGGAGGGTAAGCACAGATGAATAAGATAAAGGGTATGCACTTGATATATATAGATAGATAGATATATATAAACAAATCTTATTTGTTACATATTTTTTTAAAAAAATTATTATTAATATATTTATTTTTCCTTTATTTTTTTAAAAAAAAGTTGACGAGAAACTCTACTGTTTCAAGTTCGCGCAGCAGACCTGAAATTGCCGACTCGTTTCTTCTCCCTCTCTTTCCTTCAATAATGGGCGAAGGTTCGATTTAGGTATATCTGTATATATATATATATATATATATATATACATACAAATATATACAGAGAGAAAAAAGAAGAAGAAGTAGGAGAGAGAAAATGGGGACGAAACAAGCGGAGCAACTGCGTGAAGATGGCAACTTCTACTTCTCCAAAGATAAATTTGCTGCTGCCATCGATGCTTATACTGAGGTACCTTTTCCTTTTTCTCTTCTTTATCTGTTATGTGTATAATCTTCCGTGTCAGAAACGTTATGCTTTATTCTCGTGCGTTTTTATTTATTTTATTTGGGGGTTTTCAGGCTATTACGTTGTGCCCTAATGTTCCTGTATATTGGACTAACCGAGCTCTATGCCATCGCAAGCGGAAGTATGTACGGCCGCGTAACCTTTATGGTTTTGCTTATTCATTTCTGATTATTTTCCCCTTTCGATACTGAAAGACTGGAATTTGTGATGTTCGAGTTCATTGACCATTTATTTCCTTTAATTTTTTGTTGCCTTTGTTTTGTAGTGATTGGACCAAAGTTGAGGAGGACTGTCGTAGAGCTATTCAGCTTGATCACAGCTCTTTTAAGGTCAATTTTCCTAATTTTTTTGTTTTCTCATGTTTTCCATTTATATGTAAAATGAGCATTTTTATCAAAAGAATCTAAAAGTATATAGGTCATTACAAATGTTGCAAGGGGGTGTTTGTTGACACTAATGGTTTATCTATTTGAGCAACTTCGAGGGGCATAATGAATGCACTTTGAACTTCAATGCTTCGAGGTCTTTGGATCATATGATGTAGCAAATTTTTATGCTTATTATTTTTTTATTTTTTTTGCTGCATGTTTGATTTGTAGAAGATAGCCTTTTATATTGTTTCAGTTGCTTTTCTCAGATAAGATATGCCTAATAATTCAGTCTCAGTAGGAGTTTCCATGTATAAATCTGATTAAAAATTAAAATTAGTATGACACCATTGTAACTATGTAGAACCTGTAAATTGTGTATTGCTAAAGAAAAATGGGCTCTTGTGGCTTTTCATCAACAATGCTTTATAGAAGGATCAGTACATGATTTTCACTATTCTACGTTTCATGCATCTTGAGTTACAGGTTGTCATGCTACAGACTAGTTTCCATTTATCTTCTTCCTTGACCTAGTCGTTGTGGCTAATGAGGTGGAGAGAACTCTTAGATCATCATTCATCACTTAAATGAAGCTCCCCATCTTTTAGCAGCTTCTTTATATATGAGATGATAGTAGTCTTGCATAGGTTATTTCTTTTGTAAACTATGTGTATCTAGTTTTTTTGTGTACCCCCGTCCCTCTTTCCCAAATGGAGGGTACATTTTCTCGAAAATGAGAGACTACTTTTCAAATTAATGTTCAATGTCTGATTATAGTAAAAATAAGTTGTGAATTGGCCTTTGATTTTACTCAGTCATTGGTTGGATTAAAAATGCTGACTGTTAAAGGCGGCCTCTAATTTTGGCACAGAGGGAGTATATAAATCTTTGAAAAATGTCATTTTCTCAGTTAGTATAGCTTTTTTTTTTAAAACGTAGGGTAATTTTCATTTAACCTCCAGGGGTTTATACGTTTTCTAACATGACCACCTATATTTCAAAAGTCGACATTTAAACAACTATGATATTGAGGCTATGCTATTTCATCTCGCCTGTCTGTAGTAAGCAATATCCAATTTAACGGTGCGTGTTTGCCACTCGCTAAAAGTGGGTGAAAGACCACAAAAACTATAACATTTGAAAAAGATATCCAAAATACCCTTACCCAAACTCACTTGTCTAATCATCATCTTCCTAAAGAGTGACCATTACCTCCATTACAAAACTCTATAGCCACCATCTTCTATATACACACAAAAACACGTACTCAAAACATACTTGGATGAAAAATTACTTTTTAACAAGCAATTGTCTATTTTTTTATCGGGAAAAATAAATAAATTTTGGGGCCATTGTTAGAGATGTTCACCGTCTCTATCTTCATCTACTATGCTTCTTCCAATTCAATCATCATCATTTTTTCCCTTCACATCATCTTCTTAATCTTTTTCTCCTAACTCACAAATTGAAAACCTAAATTAAGACCTCGAAAACAAAATCCAACACAATTTTCACCCACCACCACCATTGTCACCTCCGTCTCCACCATTATTGCACATGCACAACTCATCCATTTGATATCCCCTCACCAATTAAAACCCCAATTTGACTCTATTTACTCTCAAATCATTAAATTAAAGAGAAACTTAAGAATTATTCACTCACCATGAGAGTGTGGGTGCCGATGGTGATGGGTGTGTAGGAGAGATGAAAGAGCTTGCCTCACTAAGTATGGTAATGTGTATGAGAGATTAAAGAACTAGTCTCACTAAGGTTGGTAGAATGAAGGAATAATACCCCTAATAAGTCATTGTAATACTTAGTACCAAGAGATTAGAGAGTATAGAAGCAAGTGAATTTTACAAGAAAGAATTTAAATATGGGTTAGGGCTTAGAGATTGGGCGTTTACTGTTTAGAATACAGGTAAGAGTTTGGGGGCAAAATGTCCTTACACATTTTAGTTGATAGAGTTATGGTAGAAAACGGTTTTTCACTTAGCCTCAATACCATAGGTGTTTAAGTGTCGATTTTTAAAACTTAGGCGGTCGTGAGAAAACATATAAACCCCAGGTGGTTAAGTGATATTTACCCAAAAAAGAAATCTGACGTTAAAAAATCTTATTGTTTTTTATGACTCACAGGATGTCTTAAAGGGATTAAAAATCTAATTGTTAATACTTTCACAAATTTCCCTTTTCCATGTTATGTGACTTGTGTCTTCATTTTTTGGTCTCTGCCCACTCTTCGGAGGCTCTTCATAATCCAGTCTTTCTATTTGATACTGAATAAAATAACTGACAAATGTCTATAGGCTCTTCATTTTTCTTGCTGTTACCATTTCAAATATTCACTAACATTCTAGTCACCCTCGAGTTGTACAGTTGACCTTTAAGTTAAATGTAAAGTTTGGTAACTAATTTTCTCTAGATAATTGCTCGGTGAGTTCTAAATTTCTACAAATGCCTTAACTGAGTAGTGATTGAACTGACCTGGTGAATTTATATTTTCCTTGTTGTAGTTTTTTATTTTGCTGTGAGGAGTATTTGTAATGGAAGTCTCGTGATAATTTTGGATTGCAATCATTTTGCCAAGTTCATTTTTGGGGTTTGGTTTTTGTATTTTGTTGGTCTGTGGTATAAATTGGTTGGGCTCGTTGATATTACCTACTTATTTTTTAACTCTAGCTTACTTGTCAAAGGAAAAAATGCAATAGAATTGTTTAGCTTAAATTGACACTTCTTATTGGAATTTAATTTTACTTCCACCCATTTCAAAATATAAGATTTATATCAACTTTATATAAATCAATTTGAGACTTTCAAATTAGTAGTACTTTTTAGCTAGTTTGTAATATTAACAAAAACTAAAATGGATTCATATCAATCTTGAATTTGAAAATGTCTTATTTATCTTATATTTTGGAATATCAATCTAGAGTATGCCTCGGATATGTCTCGGATATTACATAAAATAATTTGGCTTTGGGTACCTCCCTAAATAAGAATAAACAGGCAATTTTTTATTGGATTCTTATTACTTAATAACTTTTTTGCTTCTAATCTAACGATCTGAGGACGCATGCTGTGAAATGCAGGCTCATTATATGCTAGGGCTTGCATTACTAGAGAGGGAAGAATATGCCGATGGAGTCAAGGAATTGGAGAAAGTATGACGTTATCTTCTTTTTTTTTGAATTATTTTTGTCACTCTCACGCAAAGATATGGTTTTCATTCATATACAGCTGATATATAAATGTGTATATTTTTAATTATGATACAATTTTAGCAAACTGACAATGATCTTAATAAGCCTAAAAAATGAAGTAGGCTTTTCTACTTATATAGCAAACTGGAGGACCAACTGAATGTAGTGATCTAATTGGAACCTTTAGATTAGAGTGCTTTGGGAGAAATTTATAAATTTACCTTGAACTTTATCCTTCTTTAAAATTTTGCTTAACCCCAAATCTATAAGTGTGTCTAGAGCAATTATAATACCCATCTAATGGGAGCTACTGGGTATAATGAAGTGAATCTTATTGTCTTTTTCGGGACAAGATATGGTTGGTATTCAAGAAAGCATATTAAGTCAACATCATTGTAGGCTTTGGATTTTGGGAGAGGCGCAAACCCTAAGAGTTACATAGTCGAGGAGGTATGGCAAGAGCTTGCCAAAGCTAGATACCTAGAGTGGGAGCATGAATCTACCAAGCGATCGTGGGATCTGCGAAACTTGAAGTACGTGCTCTTTCTCCATTTAAGTTGTTGATGTTTGCAAGAGCAAAGGTCTTAAAAGTTTTTACCATTGGTGTTTCATTTATGCTGCTAGATTATCACCATCTTTCATTTTCTTTTTTGTTTCAGAGAAGCTTGTGAGACTGCTCTCAAGGAGAAACATGAGCGTGATCTTTCTCAAGTTGAAGGGGTTGTTGATGACACTACTAATAGTGCCTATTCAAAACAGTTGGAGGCTCTTGGGCAAGTATTTGGCAAAGCATCTGAAGCTGACACACCGACTGAGGTGAGAATACACTTCATTTTCATCAGTTTTACCTTTTCTCACTCTTTTTTGTATCATTAAGAAAGACTTACAAATTTAAGGGGAAGGGATGGGGTGAGACTTGAACCCTAGTCAATGCTAGGAAAGTGGGTCAGGAAACCAGTACCAAACCCTCTCCCTTCTAGTTGAATGCAAGGCACTTATCAATGACTCTGGTTGAGGACTGCAGGTGCCAGATTACCTATGCTGTAAAATCACCCTTGATATCTTCCGTGATCCTGTCATTACTCCAAGTGGGGTTACGTATGAGCGTTGGGTGATTTTTGATCATCTCCATAAGGTATATTTACTTCATCTTTTTGTTAGATATTGGCCTTCATTTTGGTTAGTGTTATCTTTGATACCCTACTTGACCACTGGATTATAGGTGGGCAATTTCGATCCAATTACGCGTGAAGTGCTTTATGAGTACCAGTTGGTGCCAAATCTGGCAATAAAAGAAGCTGTTCAAGCTTTCTTGCAAAAACATGGGTGGGCTTATCAGATGGATTGAATGTTCTGATGTTAAATGGGACATCAGGATGAGTCGATAGCATGCTGAATTCTTCATAGACACAAGGTGCTGGCAGAAATAAAAAATTTAGTGTGGCGCTTGGTTGACACGTTTAGCACCTATAATTTTTTGAACACCTTTTTGGGTGCAAAGTTGAATATATACTTGGTATGAAATTTGTATCTCTCACCTTTAAGACCCCTCTTTGTATTTTTTGGGTGTGGAAAAGGGTAATGGGTAAGCTCCCGAATTGTATATTAATTTAAGCATTTTATGCACTCGGTACAGTTAGTTAGTTCACTAGTGATCCTTGAGCTGAAACACTTAGTGGTGTGATTGGAACTTCTGTTAACGTAGTAGTAACTTTCTTTGAGACTGGGCAAGTCTGGCTCATTATTGCTATTTTGCTCAATTAATATCTTATTATCCTCTAATTGGTTCTTGGTTTCAGTACACAAGTCAAACTGCCAAATGTTACCGTGCCAAGTCAAACTGCCAAAATATTCTGTAAAATCGCACGTTTGTGGATTTCAGTCAATTTTTGTTTGAAATTTGGAAAAACTTCCTTCTGCAAAGTTGTAGAGAATTTAATTTCCTATAAAAATTTGCAAAATTCGATTTTTCTGATAAAAGAGCTATTTATTATGAATTATTGAAGTTTCGAAGCTCCGAAATAATTGATTTTTGGAAATATAAAATATTTAAAATGACAAAAATGTTTTTTGTCATTATTGTGGGTCTTGCATGTGTTAGAAGTGGCTGAATTCAGATCTCTAAATGTGGGCGTAGGAATAAAAATTAATAAATTAATATTTTATTAAATTTTTTACTTTGGTGTTATAAGCATTTTCCTATAAATAGGGTGCTTAGGTTAGAATTGAAAATCACACCAGAAACTGAAGTTTTCTCTCTCTATATTATCGAGCGTATTCTTGTGAGTATTTTGAGTATACTTTGAGTATTGCTATACGGTGCAAGTTCAAGTCATAGCCTATATTCGGTGTTTCAACTAGAAGTACTATCTTTCGAAGTAAGGGATATTATTTTTTTTAAATGATATTATTTCTTCTAATATCATTTTGCCGAAGCATTGATATGAACTTTTAATCAAATTTAGAATTTTTTGTGTCGGAGTTACTATTCACGTATACAGCAGTATTCACGTATACGACACTATTCACGAATACGGCACTATTCATCGAAAAATGAAAATTTTTCTTTTCGTCTAAAATATCTATTGTGGATACTAGCTTTGATTGTATCCATGTGTTGATCATTCTTGAATTTTACACCACTATGATTATTTTTGAGGTATTTTTGGACATGGTTAAAATAAAGTACGAATCTTTAATCCTTAATCCTTGTCATTTTGTTTCACTGGATTCGTTTCTATAAAAATATTTTTCATCATCTTCAGTCTTAAATGATGATATTATTGAATATCTTTGGTCTGTAGTGCTAATATGAATGATTTCTAATGAATAGCTTTGGTCCGTAGTGCAAAGATGAACATGTGTTTAGATGAACATGACCAACTGATGAATATCTTTGGCCTGTAGTGCAAAGATGAATATTTGATTCCAGATATATATTGATTGATGTTACAGGGATAAAAGATAGAAGATGAACTTTTAAATTCATACATAGAAGATAGTAGTTTGCATTCTCTACTTAACTCTTCTAATGAATTATTATTTTCGTTGCAAATATTGATTTAAAACTTGTTGTTTATTGTATTCTATTAGATTTTTTTCCCTGTTGAAGACTAATGATAATTTGTTGTATATTATCTTAGTCATAATATTTTTTACTGAGCTAGTTGAGCTCACCCTTTTCCTTTTTGTTCCATTTTTTTCTCAGGAGGCGAGAATATAGCGAGTACGAGTCGGAGTATGGAATAAAGGTTCTAGAGAGAGTTGTTTAGTAGTCCTCACCATTTTTATAAAATAATGTATCAATAAATGTGATAAGGATTTATTTGAGTATATATATTGTCTAGAAGATAATGTTTGTAATAATAAAGTTGTAGTTATTTCTGTACCATGTATTGACAACTCAGAATGGGTGATGTATACCTATTTTGGGGGCGTCACAGTTGGTATCAGAGCTTAGGGATATGATCTCTGGCGGAGATCGGGGAATAGAACTAGGAGGGGAGAGACGAGTAAATCCTTCGCTAGTGTGTCCTACCTAAGCTTATTTGTTAGTTGGTCAGTATATAGAGATATTATGTGATATATTGATTTCCTTAATTAATCCTTTTTTTATGACAGTATTTTAGAATATTAATAGTGGAAATGAGACCGTGGAGACGCCTGTACTCACCAACGAAGAGAACGTGCAACAGGTTGGCAATGTTCCTCCTGTGAACAACACCACTGAGCAGATGATGAACGAGGGGATGTTTAGAAGCTTTTTGCAGTTCATGCAAAATCAGACGAGGGAGACTCGTGTTCAAAATACAGGAGGAAATGATAGTAATTCACGGGTTGTCACAGCCAAGCAGTTTAAAGAGTTGGGACCACCAGAATTTAAGGGAAAGCTAGATCCGATCATGGCGGAAACATGGGTCAAGCAAATTACCAAGATATTCGATGTCTTGGGATGCACGGAGGAATAGAAGGTTCCATTCGCCACCTTTATGTTTCGTGGCGAGGCAGACTACTTGTGGGAGTCTGTGAAGCGTACCCATCCAGCCGCACTCAGCATGTCTTGGGAGACGTTTCAGAAACTATTTAATGACAAATACTTTCCTGACAGTGTTCGTCATATGAAGGAAGTGGAGTTCATCATATTAGAACAAAACAACATGACGGTGTCTCAGCACGAGGAAAAGTTCGCGGAGTTATCCAGGTTTGCACCTCATTTGGTGGAGAATGAGGAACGTATGACGCGGATGTTTTTGAGAGGTTTGAAACCCGGCATACGTCAGTATCTCATTTCTCATAAATTTTCTCTCTATTCAGATGTTGTCAACAGGGCTCAGTTGTTAGAATGAGATAACGAGAACGTTCAACCGAGGGACCATAACCAGGATCATACAGGGGATAGCAGTCAACAGAATAACGATAACCAGCGAAGAAAGAAAAAGATGGACAAAAATGGTAACCACTCTGGTGGTAATCATGGCCATGAAAATAAAAGAAGCGAGTCAGCAGGAGATTTTAAAAAGAGGAGATTTAACAACGACCATGTGAATACGACAGTGCCGACAGCAACTGGTTCTAAGGGAGGAGAATGACCACCGGTCATATGCTATAAATGCCAGAAAGAGGGACATATCAGTCCAAACTGCCCACAACAGTTTAAGGTATGCTATAATTGTGGAAAGGAAAGACATATCGCTCGAGATTGTACGGTAGCTAAAACCTAGTTCAGCGAGGACGGTGACTCAAAAGACTGTCCCAGAAAAGTCAAAGTCAATGGTTCCTGGAAGAGCGTTTGTTGTGACTGGTCAAAATGCGAGGAACCCAAACGAAGTGATCACGGGTAAGCTATTTATAATTTTTTGCGAAGTTTATAACTTACTTGATACCGGTGCTACCCATTCATTTATCTCTCTTGCTTGTGCTCAACGTTTAAACTTGACTCCGGAGAAATTAGACTTTGACCTATCTGTGGAAACTCCGTTAGGAGAAACTTTCATCACATCCACTGTTTATGAATCTTGTTTGATTCAAGTTGGCACCATCACCTTACCTGTTGACCTTATCTCTTTAAAGATACTTGCTTTCGATGTGATTTTAGGGATTGCTTGGTTAACTACTCATCATGCCAAAATTGATTGTTTTCGTAAGGTTGTTAGTTTTCATATTCTTAACCAACCTGTTGTACGAATTCAAGCAACTAAACCATTAAAATCAATCACTGTCATATCTAATCATAAAGCTATTCGTTTATTGAAAAACGGATGTCAAGCTTTCTTAGCCCATGTTATGGATTTGAATAAAGACACGTCAAATTTGAATAATATTCCTGTTGTTATTGACTTTCCTGACGTATTTTCTGAAGAAATTCCTGGTCTACCCCCAGAACGTGAATTTAAATTTTTTATTGATCTTGAACTTGGTACAAAGTCCATTTCTAAAACCCCATATCGAATGGCTCCTATTGAACTTCAGGAGTTAAAGGTCCAACTACAGGAATTGTTGGACATCGGTTTCATTCGTCCTAGTACATCTCCTTGGGGTGCTCCTGTTTTATTCGTAAAGAAGAAAAACGGGAGTATGCGACTTTGTATTGACTATCGGGATTTGAACCATGTCACCATCAAGAATAGGTATCCTCTACCTCGTATTGATGACCTGTTTGACCAGTTGCAAGGAGCACAATTCTTTTCAAAGATCGATCTTCGTTCTGGATATCATCAGCTGAAGATTAGAACTGAGGATATTCCAAAGACTGCCTTCAGAACTCGGTACGGGCATTATGAATTCTTAGTCATGTCTTTCGGATTGACTAATGCTCCTGCGACTTTCATGGATATGATGAACCGAGTATTCAAGGAATATTTGGATCAATTCATTGTTGTTTTTATTGATGACATCCTCATATATTCGTGGAAGGGTTTTCTCGAATCGCTACTCCATTAACCCAACTAACTTAGAAGGATACAAAATTCGTTTGGAGCGAAGAATGCGAGAAGAGTTTTCAAGAGCTCAAGAGGAGACTCATTTCAGCACCTGTTCTAACAATACAATCTGGTACGGATGTATTTGTTATCTACAACGATGCTTCAAGCAAAGGGTTAGGATGTGTTCTCATGCAACGTGGGAAAGTCATAGCCTATGCCTCGCGACAACTTAAAGAGTATGAGAGGAATTATTCTACTCATGATCTAGAGTTGACAGCAGTCATTTTCGCGCTAAAGATCTGGAGGCACTATCTATATGGGGAAAAAGTGGAGATATATTCAGACCATAAAAGCCTTAAATATTTCTTCACTCAAAAAGAACTCAACATGCGGTAGCGACGTTGGCTCGAGCTATTGAAAGACTACGACCACATTATTCAATACCATCCTGGAAAAGTGAGCGTGGTAGCTGACGCGTTGAGTAGAAGATCATATGCAGAAACGAGTGCGATGATGTCAAGTATACGCATAGAGCCAACTTTAATAGAAAAAGTTAAGGTTGCTCAAGCCACCGACCCGGAGCTGATGCGTATGAAGAAGAAAGCACAAGAAGGAGCTATTCCGGAAGCGAGAATTAATGAAGAAGGAATACTTCGAGTCCATTCTAGACTTTGTATTCCTAACGACTCTGATTTGAAGTACAAGATTATTATGGAGGCACACAATTCACCATTTGCAATCCATCTTGGAAGTACTAAAATGTATCGTGATCTTCGACATACATTTTGGTGGAACAATATAAAGAGAGAGATTGCAAAGTTTATCTCGATGTGTTTAACTTGTCAACGTGTAAAGGCAGAGCATCTAGTACCTAAGGGTCCGTTGCAACCACTTGAGATTCCGAAATAGAAGTGGGAACACATTACCATGGATTTCGTTACGAGTCTTCCTACGGTTTCAAAAGGCATCAATGCTATTTGGGTTATTGTTAATAGATTAACCAAGTCTGCTCATTTCTTGCCGATACGGGAGACTTATTCCCTTGAACGTCTTGCTAGTATATATGTAAATGAGATTGTGAGGTTGCATGGCATGCCAGTATCCATAGTTTCGGATCGTGACCCAAGATTCACTTCAAGATTTTGGGTTAGCTTGCAAAAAGCTATGGGCACGGATTTACGATTCAGTTCGGCATACCATCCTCAAATAGACGGACAATCAGAGAGGACTATTCAAACTCTTGAAGATTTATTAATACTCTGTGTCTTAGACTTCAAGGGCAGTTGGGATAAGTATTTACCATTGGTGGAATTCTCCTACAACAACAGTTATCAGGCAAGTATAGGTGTGGCTCCATTTGAAGCATTATATGGACGAAAGTGTCGCTCTCCAATATGTTGGGATGAGGTGGGTAAAGCAACATTGTTGGGACCCGAGTTAGTACGTATGACTACCGAAAAGATCCAAATGATTCGACAACGTATACAAACGGCACAAGATCGACAAAAGAGTTATGCGGATCTTCATCGAAAGGACGTGGAATTTAGTATAGGGGAATCATGTATTGTTGCGAGTTGCTCCATGGAAGGGAGTTACAAGTATTAACCAGTATTCTGCAGTGTTGAAACCAAGTATGGACTCGATACACTTCAGCTTATATTGAGAGAGAAAACATCTGTGATTGTGGGTCCAAGTGGTGTTGGAAAGTCGAGTCTAATCAACGCTTTGAGTACTTGATATATTATCTTTTGCTACCCTTATTGCACCCAAGCTAAAAATGTACCACGTGAGCTACTCAACCTGCTACCCTTACTGCAACATTTAAACAGGTGAGAAGCAGGTTACTTGAGAAAAAAATATAAGACTTATTAAGATAGAGCTTAAACAGCATGCATGCTGTTTAAAGAAGTTAAACATAAGATGTCCTTATACAATTATTATGACACCAATTAAAGAAGTTAAACATAAGATGTCAAGAAAATAAACTCAACCTTTTATTCTGATTCAACTTCCAACAGAAACAATATATAGTATAAATGTATAGTAAAATAAAATAAAAAAATAAAGAAATACAAAAAATAAATCTAGGCTCATAAGATTTGGAACAATAGTATTGAATGTATTTTTGAAACAATAGTAAAATAAAATAAAAAAATACAAAAATACAAAAAATGTTAAGTTTTTGTCATGATATTTAATTTACAAAATTTATCTTTGCAGTTTTATTTGCTCATGTTTAACTCATGTTTAATTTATTAAATTTGCTCTTACAGGTTGATCTAAGTGATAGTAACAACATACCTGTCAATGTTTTAGCTGAATGTATGCTTAATCAATTACATATGGATAAGGTAACACTACTGGTATTGTTAAAAAAAGTTATTTTGATATTAGTTTGCATTTTTTAATTAATGTCTTATTTTTTACTTCATAGGGAGAATTCACATGTGAATCACTTGAACAACCCAAGTGTTATTCCATCTTCAACAAAGGGGAAAGAAAAAATTGGTTGTTCGATTGGAAAAGAAAATTGATTTAATCAACCTGTATGTTGTACTAATCATTGTTTATATATTGATAAAAATCGGTTAGAGCGATATACACTATATTGTCGGTGATATTTTTGAGTTCCTCACCCTTCACTCTCACTCTTATACAACTAGCATTTAGTCCTTGAACATATTGAAACAACCTATCCTAACTTGAGTCCATCTTGATTTACTTTTTAAATAAATATTCCCGGAACATACCTGATTTATACTCTTTTTGAAGTGCTTATTTGTGTCTTTTATTTGGTGAGGGTGGTTTTTTTGTCCACCCATTATCTTATAGTATAAAAGAGAAAATAAGAAATTGCGAGTTCTAGAAGTAAAGGAGAAATTATAACCTATATGAATTATGTCTGAAACTGGAAAATGAACGCCAATGAATCATGATTTATTTTTAAAAAAATTAAGCTATTTACTTTCATATTGAGTTAAGTGAAAATTTGGATCACTTTCATAATTATAGATTATTTTTTCATATACATTTATTTTTCAGATTAGTATTGTAGATTTCTTTTCATGGAAGTTTATTTTTTTCAAGCTTAGCATTAGGTATAGACCGACTCCTAACAATCAATAATAAACATAATGATTAGAAGAAATTGGTTGTTTTGATGTTACCTTACTTTTCTTGTGTCTGTGGATGTCATTTATATCTTCATCTCCATCATGCTTCGTTTTCTATGATCAAAAGGAAAAATAATTTCTTTAATTATGTAAACCTAATTAAAATGAGTGTTTGAGACTTTGTCTTAGGATCCAAAAATTCAAACAAAGGCTAAATAAATTGAACTGAGTCTTAATGGAGAATAGCACAGTCGAACCTTCTCATTAATATCAGTTTATTCAAAATTCTAAAAAAATTAATTCAGGTAGAGAAAATGGGAGAGAGAAACTTATGACAATAGTCAAATTGAGTAGTTTGTATATAATGTTTCTTTTGCTACTGCAGGGGTTTGCGACCTTTGACTAAAGAATGTTATGTTGTCAATCTTTTCTCAAAGCATATGAAGGTTGAGGATCAGGTAGTGATGTCTTTTCTCAAAACTTTTATTAGGACCGAGTATTGGAATAATATATTAGGTGAAGAGGTCTTTCGGAGCATTGCGTTGCTCATAAAGTAAATATGTGTGTGCTCATTTGTTTTTTAGATAATTTAGAGTAAAGTAAGGGTTCTTATGTTTCAAATTTACAGTTGTATTATTTTGACTCACATATTTCGATAATTTTTATATTTCAAATATTTTCAGGTATGCATTGAAGGATACTTGATGTAAGGTGTAAAGAATACTTGTTGTAAGCTGTAAAGTAATGGGTCTTATGCTCAACATGTTGTTTATCTATTTTCTGCATTTTTGTATATTTTTGGTTCTATCTTTTGTAAAGTTAACTAATTATACATGGTTATGATGATTTTTGGGTATGGAATGATTATTTTTTGGTGATTTGTATATGTATTGATGATTGTTATTTTGTAGACAAGTTTAAAATTTTCTGGATATCTACTTTTAAAGGAAATTCTGTCAAAATTTCTTGAAATTAGTACCGACTAGCTTGATGTTTTGGTGGCTTAGATATATGTTGATGATTGAGTATGTAATAATTGTTGTGCTGGTATATGTCTTTAGATAATGTAATATTTTTCATTACGTTGTGCATTTATATTGTTATATGTACATCATGTACTGGTATTAATCTAATCTAATTTCAAGATGGTTATATGTACATGATGCGTCTAGATTTTGTGTCACTAGGAGATAATTCTCCTCTTAGTAGCATGTGTTTGTTAAGAAAGAGCAGTGCAAGTCCCAGATATCACATGTTGCCGTAAAATAACTCTCATTTCAATTTTTTGTGTTCATAATTTATTTTTATTTTTTTGAGAATTATACAGTGCCTTCAGGCACGGGTTATCGCTAGCTCGATGTTTTGGTGATTGGATATGTATTGATGATTACTAACTCGATGTTTTGGTGGTTGGATATGTATTGATGATTGAGTATGTATTAATTGTTGTGGTGGTATGTATCTTTAGATAAATTAATATTTTTCAAATTTTAATTTAATTTTTCGTTACACCATGCCTTCAAGCACGGGTTATCGCTAGTATATATATATATATATATATATATATATATATACGGGAAGGATCAAGAGCATAATTCTTAAATAGCATAATGCCTTAAGTAGCATAATTTCATCAAAACGACGTCGTTTTAATGGGACGCGGTGGCATTTTTGTAAATACGCGGTGGCATGGTATTTACAAAAATGCCACCGCGTCCCATTAAAACGACGTCGTTTTGATGAAATTATGCTACTTAAGGCATTATGCTATTTAAGAATTATGCTCTTGATCCTTTCTATATATATATATATATATCTTCAATTATGATGAAACACAATTAGAATTTTCTCTCGAAAATATAAATATATGTATATAGCATACATCCTTTTGACTATTTCACATATTATTTTACGAGCAGAACTAGGTATATTTCCATATGTAAATAGAAATTCACCGAGTACACAATGGTTATAATTCAAGGTCACTAGAACTAGAACTAGAACCATGGTGATGATGATTGCGATGACAGGATAGAAAGGGTTGTGGTAGCAACAGTTTAGTTTGCTAGGGGGACTTGATCAAAAAGTATGGGGCAAAAATTATGGATGGACCACATCACCAGTATAATTCAAAAAGGCCACATTCTTCCCATTGCCCTCCCTAACCCAATCCTCAGCCATTCATTCTATTATCCCTACGAATTATTCAAAGGGGTAACGAGCTTTGTCTTTATTCCCACAAGGGGCCAATATCTGAGTAAGAAAAATCCAAAGCACAGCGGTAGATCACCCCAAACAAACAAGTAAAATAGCCAGCGCTGCTACTTCAAGCAAAATTATAAGGACACATCTAAAAGCATGTAAGCCATGTGGAATGTGCAGATGTTGCTATGAACAGAATGCAGTAGAATGATTAGTTGATGGTACGAGTAGAATTCAAATTAGACAAAGTAAAGAATCTCACCAACTGATGTTTCAACTGAAAGTTCATGCCATCTACCAAGTTAGCCATGTGCAGAATTCAGTGGACAAGCTAATTTGAGGAAAATCTTCTGTATTATAAATTGTTGATTGCAGCAAAAACTAATATTTAATACTACAAAGTATAGTAATGATCAATTAATCTACCAAGCCATGTGTATGCATTATTGGATAATAGAATAGGCAGAATCAATACTATAGACAAGGCTTCCATTCTTCCATGGTAGTTATTCACAGTGACCAACTCAATCAACCTGAAATTGACAAAACTTATAAAATATAATGTACAAAATTTAAGTAGAGAATGACCACAAGATACCCGGAGAGTAATTGCGAGCCAAACGTAGTGAGACAATGTAGAATTTACAGATTTATGATCACAAACTGCTGTATCATGCAGTATGGGTGAGATTCACAGCCCTATTAAGTCTCTCAAGAATGCCACCAGCCTTCCTTTTGGCCCTAGAGGTGCCATTTTGAGCAACCTCCGAGATTGTACCATAAGTATTTTCATCCTCTCTCATCTCCCTCCACTTGGTCCGGTCATTGAAACATATTGTGTGGAGGATGGCTATGCAATTTTCCTTGTTGCGAGCACAAGAGCTCTCTCTTATTATACTAAGCAGGCACGAAACAGCTCCAAGCTCTCCCAATTCTTCGACAGCCTTTTGATTGGTTGAAAGCATGGCAAGGATAGCTAATAACTCATCAACATGCATTCTGTTCATTAATTTTTCCAGGATTACTCTCACGGCACCATCCCTCACAGCTCTCAACTTATTTTCATGAAGGATACAGAGGTTGAAAATGGCCGAAGCGACATCCTTCATAGCTAATGGATGGCCATCTTCTAAAAGGTCGATGAGAGGTTTTAGAGTGCCAGGATTTTCCAATAAGTGTTTTATTAGAATCAAGAGCTGATAATGTAAACAGAGTTGCAGCTGCATTGCTCCTTGTTTGAATTGTTCCTGATCTCAATGCATCCAAAAGGAGAGGAATAACAATTGGTGTTTCCGCAACAAGTTTCTTGTTGTTGTCATGGATAGAGAGATTCAAAACAGTGGTTATCAAGTCTTCTTGGAGATCAGGATGAACTTCACTTCTAGACTTGTTTTGAGAGAGTGGATTAAGCAATTGAGGTATGGCATCAAGGGATTCGCCAAAAAGTGCACGGAATGAAGGCGTCCTCTTGGTCAACAATCGCAATTCCCTTGCAGCTTCCTTTTGATCAGACAACGTTGAAGACATCTTCTCAAGCAAAGAGAGGAAACGATCCCGGTCAGATTCTGTTAATCCATCCTCATCGGAGTACTGGAGAGAGTCTGGCAACTGAAATCCATGGCTCTTGCACCATTGTGATATCAAATCACGAATCAAGTGATTAGGCGTAAGGATAGTGTGAGAAAGGACTTGTTGTGTTTGAGGGCATGTTCTGTTCCCAGATTTTAACCATTTCTGGATAAAAGGTCTATCATATGTCTGCATAATTTACACACAAAAGAATGTCAAATAAACACACAACCATGGTTACCTATCAAAAAAAAAAACACACAAACATGGTAATAATAAACCAACAAGAATTGGACAGAGAGGAAATTGTAAGGCAAACTATTTCACCAAACAACATAAATTTTTCCAGCACAAATTCATGGAAAACATAACCCAATGCTAGCAATTTTGGCAAGGTTTATGAGAGATGGCCATAAACAAGTTAGTACAAAATTAGGAATTAAACACCAAAAGAAATCCACCAATAAAATTGCATATTTAAACGAAATTTCTGATTATTAACCAGGTTGAACAGGCATTATTTTCCATTTGCCAATCTCATTACATGATTATACAAGAAAATCATCTGCATTCATAACCCGCATCTATCAAATAATTCAGGAACCTCCTAATATGAGAACAATCACTCCAAAATGAAAAAATAAATAAGCAACACAACAAATAACACTCAACTATTGAGTAACAGTTGAAACTTCCAGAAAACTTCAATTCCACCAACCCACCAGTTTTAAAACATACTTCAACATGAACAGTTAAAATTGCCCATACAAACAAAATTCATACTTAATCAGATAAACCCAAACAAAATATCCAAAGCATCAACCACAACAAAAAAGTCACAAATACACACATTTTACTCAAGAAAAAGGAAACCCTAATAATAATAAAAAAAAAAGTACACAGACCTGCCCAGTAGCCACAATAACAGGATCACGCATCAGCTTTTTTGAAAGAGGGCAACGAAACTCTTGAGGAAAACCCAATGACTCGTCTTCTTCACGCATTAGTTTCAAAGACAGTGATGATCGCCTCACCTTCAAGTCCTTCAATGCACAAAGGGTCTGATTGGCTCGATCAATTGTTCCTAAACTAAAATACTCATCTTCATCCACAATCGCCCGCACCAATCTCTGCAACTCTTTCTTAAGCTCCGTTGCCTTGGCTACCATCGCCGGATCAGTCTCAAAAACCCCTGTTTTCGCCATTAATGATTCAACAAAAATAAAAGAAAAAGGGTCAAATAGAGCAGTGTAAGAGGAGGGATTTGGTCATCTTTCTCTTGGTTTATACTTATATTCAATTCTGCAAATTCCTCTCTCCTCTGTCTCTCTCTTTCTAACATAAAAATTTCAGTGGGGGAAGGGGGTGAGTGTGTGAGTTTATGTGGAAGGTGGGGTCGCATGGTGGTCCAGTGAGGGCGCAATCACGGAATCCATCGGCCGAACAGCTGGCAGCTGTTACGCGGAAGGGACTAATCTATGGACTCGTCATCAACACTCTTTGTGGCTTATAGATTTTGCTGCCTTTCCCTTAAACCACATTAAAACACATATTTTACTTTTTCATTTTTATATTAAAAAAAAATCATAATTCTTTCAATAAGTTTTAAATTTCATCATTATAAAAATATCAAAGAAATAAATATCGACATTTAGAAATGAGTACGCGACACATTTCACGTATTTGTTTGAATTATTCCTTATAACATTATTTAAAATATCTTTTTACTAGCTGGGTCCCGTGCCTCCTGCACTGTATGAGCAGTGTGATTTATCTCAAACTTAGAACGGCCCAGATGATTTATTAAGTGAGCGAAAAATTCAAAATCATTATTAGATAGATTAGATAGATAGATGTATGAACGGTGAGATTTATCTCAAACTTTGGACGGCCCAGATGATTTATTGAATGAGCGGGAAATTCAAAATCATTTGTATTTTATTAGATAGATTATTAGATTATTAGATAGATAGATGTATTTTATTAGATAGATATATGAACGGTAGGATTTATCCCAAACTTTGGACGATCCAGATGATTTATTAAGTGAACGAAAAATTCAAAATCATTTATATTTTATTAGATAGATATACAATATATATGGGAGAGAGACTCCACTTTTTTATATATATTCAATTACACAACCTTTGAATGTAATTAATTATATACGATGTTACTCACCTAGTCACCTTTAAGAATGACAATACGGTATGATGGAGGCGATGCGGGATTACATATCCCACTATAATCCCCTATCTTATAAAAAAAATATTATATTTATCCTATTTTTTACGGGAATGGAGATGAATATTTATCACATTCATCTCTATCCCCACCAATCTTGACTTTAAACTCTCACGAGAAATTTATATCATTACTGAGATTAATACTACGTGATTTTTTTTAATAAAAAAATTCAATTATAATTATATTTGTAATAATACATTCATGAAAATTGTGCTAAAATTAAGAAAAATCAAATAACAATATATGCATTCACACAAGGACATATATTTTAATTATATAGTATATAATAGTATAAATATTAATTTACTTTATTGATTTAATTAATATATAATTATACAATGGCGGGTATGGGATAGGAATTGGGGAGGAGGAAGGAAATATCATTTGTTGCCCATCCCCATAAATAGTTTGTGACGCCCTCAAAATAAGTATACACAATTCATTCTGAATCGTCAAATACATGGTACAGAAAATAACAGCAACTTTATTATTACAATTGTCGTGCAAAATACGACAACACATATACTGTGAGTTTAAATACAAATATTGTCTTCTAGACAATATTCACACTCAAAAAAATCCTCGTTACAATTATTGATACATTATTTTATAAAATAGTGAGGACTGCTAAAACAACTGTCTCGAACTGTCACTCTATACCCCGACTAGTTCCCGCTATATTTTCACTTTATACCCCGACTAGTTCCCGCTATATTTTCGCCTCCTAATAAGAAAAATGAAACAAAAAGGAAAATGGTGAGTTCAACTGGCCCAGTAAAGAATATTATGACTAAGATAATGTAGAACAAATTATCCTTAGTCCTCAACAGGAAAAAATCTGATAGAATATAATAGACAACAAGTTTTAGATCAACAACTGCAGCGAAAACAACAATTCATTAGAAGAGTTAAATAGATAATGAAGTTAACTATCTTCTATGATTTAAAAGTTCATCATCAATATTTTATCTTGTAACATCAATCAATATACATCTTGAATCAAATATTCAACTTTGCATTACGGGCCAAAGATATTCATTCTTTATTAACATGTGGGAATAACATGTCTACGCGGTAGTGCGGACTACCGCATACCTGCTGAATAACATTTCGTATTCATTCTCTATTAAGTTGTGAAAATGATCTATCTACGCGGATTACCGCATGACGAGTGAAAATCTATTTGCAGTTTATTATATTATTTCATTTCATATTCCTAAATTTAAACTTACTATGTCAAGTATTACTCCCTCCGTTCTTTAATATAATTCGTTTTAGAGAAATATTTTTGTTCCTTAATATAAGTCGTTTTAGAATTTTAAGTAAACATTAATGGCTTAGTTTCCAATATTATCCCAAGTATTAAATGTAACTTTGATTCTCTCACTATTTCTTGTCCAATAAATAACAAACACTTCTTCCAATACAAGGATAATATAGACAATTGATATTATAGTTAATGGAATACAATCATTACCTCAATACTTGTGCATAACCCTAAAACGACCTATATTAAGGAACGGATGGAGTACTTCTATAATTCTAATTTTTTCATGTCGGGATACTATTCATGTTGGAATATTATTCATGTTGGGATACTATTCATTCGGGGTACTTTGCATAACGGGGTACTATTAACGATAAAATTAGTTTTTTTCCTGTCCAAATTATTTTTGATATATAAATCTTATGCTTAAATTTGAATCCACGTTTTGATCATCACATTGACTATTTGGACATTCTTGAACTTTGGATAAATTAAATTATAAATCTCTAATATTTATTCTTAATCTCACTTGATTCATTCTTTATATCATTGTCATAATCTTCATACTTAAAATTATGGTTAAAGTTATCTTTAGCCCGTATTGCAAAGATGAACTGTTGATTGATGAATATCTTTGGTCCGTAATGCAAAGATGAACTGTTGATTGGTATGATTATGATCAGAAAATGTGTATTGATATAATCATGACTTTTAATGTTACAGATAAAGACTTGTAATGAAAGTTCTCTTTGGCCTATAGTGCAAAGAAAAACTATTGATTGATATCTTTAGCCCGTAGTGTAAAGAAAAGCTGTTGATTGATATCTTTGGCCCGTAGTGCAAAGATAGACAGGTGATTGACATTATCATGACCACTGATGATATAAATGAATATCTTTGACCCGTAGTACAAAGATAGACTATTGTTTGGCATGATAATCAATTTTACAGTTGAACATCTTTGGCCCGTAGTGCAAAGATAGACAATTGATTGATTTGATCATGACCATTGATATTACAGTTGAATATATTTGGGCCGTAGTGCAAAGATAGACAATTGATTGGTATGATCATGACCATTGTTGTTACATTTGAATGTCTTTGGTGTAGTGTGTAAAGACGATATGATTATTGAGTGTCTTTAGCCTTTGTGGCAAGGACATTGAATGAAAGTTCTATTAAGCCTTTGTGACAAGGAGAAACTGTTAATTTACATGATTATAAACATGAATTGTGAATTTAACTATAATCTTTGGTGGTTCAGGTGAAGACAGGTAATGAAAATTGTCTTTGTCTTGGGTACAACATAGAACTGTTGATGAGTATTACAGGAATGAAATATTAATGGACTTTTAATTTGGAGGAGATGGTAGACATTATGTTCTACTTGACTCTTCTAATACATGGATTGTTGATTCTGCTGCAATTATGGTTAAATTTTTTCATCATCTACCATATATATGTTCTAATTATCTGATTTATTATTGACGAATGATATTAATAATTTAATTATCTTTAGTCATAATATTTTTTACTAGGCTATTGTGCTTACCTTTTTGCTTCACAATTTTTTTCAGGTAATAAGAATATAGCTGGGTCGAGCGGAGATAACATGGGACTAAAGTGATGGTCTGTGACTGTTGAAGTTTTTCAATACATTATAAAATAGCATGACAATATATAATTATATTGAGAACTTAAAATGTGTGTGTCGTATTTTATACGCCATTTAATAGTTAATTTTGGTGAACAACAATAGGGTGGGGTGAACTCGAATTTGGAAGCGTCAAAAATACACACCATTAGAATGAGGACGACAAAAATCTTCTCGTGTTCTTTTGAAGACTTGAAATATTTGTTGCTGTATTTTATATGAAATTATAATAATTTGGGTGTATATTTTCGTATTATATTTAGTACAATATTTGTATTAAACTCACAGCTTATGTGAGACCCCAAATTTTATGAATAAAAATTTAAATCTCTCGAAATATTTTTTTTAATATTATTGTGTGGATTTGATATAATATTATAATTGTGGGTAATATTTACAAATTTTGCAAAGTAAGCAAGTAGTTATATAATATTCGATTGGTCGGGCAATATTCGTACGACGACACAATCATTGGTGGATCCCACAACGGAAGTATTGTCGTAGTTAGAAAACGACATAATTATCTTTTTATAAAAATAACGGTGAAAGTTTTACCATTAAACTGTTGAACTACCCGATAGTAAAAGTACAGTAATACGCGTGGTTGAATAGTAGCACACGACATTGATTATTGATGCTTACATGAGAAGTCACTCAGTTATACTCAATTATTGCTACAGTAATTGCTGGATCATATCTCTCATATTATTAATTCAGTTATTGTCATAGTATCATCTGCATAATATGATATATTATTAAATCAATAACCGATACGGCAAAGTTATTCATATTATTATTTGAAATATTGACAATGTCTAGAAGTTCTGTTAAGGAGAGGTTTGGTCACCTAATTGCACGTCAATAAAGAGAAATCCTTATCAGAAAGCCCCCTCTTTCCAACGACCTGGTTGTTAAATATGGTGAATTATAATATTAATGATGAATAAGTTCGTGTTGATTAAAGACGAAATTGATAGTTTCATTGTGTTGAAATTATTATTGATAGTGAAAATCGACATTTATTTCGATAATAATTGATGTCTGGAGGTTATATTGACCAATCAGATAATTAACCGGATAAATGAGCAATTAATTACTATTGATTCACATGATTTTAACTATTTGTTCACATGTGTGTATTATTGATTCACATTCATTTACTATTAGGGGAGTTGATGCAAGATTGATAATACTTGCATGACTAAGTTAAAAATGGAGGTATAGATGGAGATACTATACTGTTATTCGTATTTTCACATGTCTAGAACTATTGATTCACATGATTTACTATTAGGGGAGATGGTACAAGCTTGATAATACTTGTATGACTAAATTAAAAATGAAAGAAAAGAGGAAAGTATTATACAGTAATATTTTGAGCCCCAAAACGTGCAATTATCGAATTATATTTTCCTATAAATAGAAGTTCATTCCTTCATTATTTTTTACCAATTCACTAAAGCTATTGAACAATTATTATAGAGAGAAATTAAAGAAAGAAAGAATAAGAGAAGTCTGCTAACTCACTATTCCAGTATCTAATCTTCTTTTGAGGTAAGGGGTATTATTCTTTCGTATTCATGAAGAGAGTTATTTTCTTTCAATACTCGTAAGGATTGTTATTTCATTCTTTACTATTATGTTGGAATAACCTGTCTATGCGAAGTAACGCATACATGGTGAAATTCTTCTGTTATTCTATTCTTTATTTTTTTGTTGTAATAACCTGTCTGTATGGTCTATCGCATGCCTGGTGAATTCTGTTGTTATTCCATTCTTTATTATTCTGTTGGAATAACATGTCTGTGCGGTCTATCACATATCTGGTGAATTCTGTTGTTATTTCATTCTTTATTATTTTGTTGGAATATCCTGTCTGTGCGGATTACACATGACCTGGTTCTATTCTTTATTATTCTATTGAAATATCCTGTCTGTGCGGATTACGCATGACCTGGTTTCATTCTTTATTATTCTGTTGGGAATAACCTATTTATGCGGTCTATCGAATGCATGATGAATTCTTCTGTTATTCCATTCTTTATTATTCTGTTGGAATAACCTGTCTATGTGGATTACCGCATACATGGTGAATGATCCTTTGTATTCATTCCTTATTAAATTGTAGAAATGATCTGTCTACATGAATTACCGCATGACGTGTGAAAATTCATTTGTAGTTTCATATATTCTGTTATACTCATCTAGGATATCATTTCTTTTGCACTCGTCATGAAATATCGTTTTTTGGTATTTTTTGTTATGAGTTACTATTTACCCAGTTATTATTCACTCTAGTATTATTCACTCGGGTATTCGGGGCACTTTTCGTGTCAAAGTACTATTCACGAATTACTATTCACAGGTTACTATTCACCCAAAGTACTATTCATCTGAATATTATTCACTCGGGTATTCGGGGCACTTTTCGTGTCAGAGTACTATTCACGGGGTACTATTCCTGAAGTACTATTTATGGAGTACTATTTACCCGAAAAATATATTTCATTTCTAAATTATTTTTGATACATGAATATTATTCTTGAATTTAACTATACAAAGTAGTATCGTGTTGACTATTTGGACGTTATTGATTTTTGAATAAATTAAATTATAAAACTTTAAAATTTATCATTGAACTTGTTTTATTGAATTATTATGTCATTGTCATCATCATCGTGCTTATATTGTAAGGAAAGTCATTTTTAGGTTACGTGCATAGATAGACTTGATATGATTATGACCAAGGATTATTCTGTATAATCATGACCGTAATGTGACGAATGATGCGATGAAAGTCCTCATTGGCCTGTAGTTCATTGATGGAAAGTTGTGGGTATGATTATGATCGTGGATTATTCGGTATAATCATGACCATTGATGATTACATGAATATCTTTGGCCGTGGTGCAATGATGATTCGATTTTATTTATTAAGCTGAGTCTCAACGATAAAGTTGATGAAAATCTTTTTAAATCATAGAAGATAGTGGATTTTATGCTCTATTTGACTCTTCTAATGGATTGTTTATTCTGCTGTAGTTGTTGATCTAAAACTTGTTGTCTATTATATTCTATCAGTTGTTATACTGTTAAAGGCTAAAGATAGTTTATTATGCATTATCTTAGTCATAATATTTCTTACTAGGTTAGTTGAGCTCACCCTTTCTTTCATTGTTCTCTTCAGGAAATGAGAATATAGCTGGAACGAGTCGGAGAATGGAGCGATGGTCCAGGATAAATGGCTTTAGTAGTCCTCACTATTCTACGGAATAATGTGATAATAATTATAATGAGGACACCATTGAGTGTGGATATTGTCTAGATGACAATATTTTTGTTTAAACTCTCAGCTTTGTTTTGTCGTATTTTACAGGACTATTGTATAATTAAGTTGTATTTGAATTTATGTACCATGTATCTGGCGACTCAAGATGGGTGATGTATACCTGTTTTGGGGGCGTCACAGCTTATGTATTTTCGTATTTTGCATAATAGTTTAATAGTTATAATAGAAAAGTTTGTGTCAGTAGTGTTATTTTTTAGGTCCTTTACAATAATATACAACATTTAATAAGTAATTACACTATTAGTGCATCACCAAAATAATTACGAAAATAATAATCTTTCCATATTTATTTACAATATTAATGTCCTTAATTTAGGGAAATACTCATCCGTTCATTCTCTTTCTCTCCCTTACCGCCTCCTCTCTCCTCCCCTTCATCCTCCTCATTCGCCGTCGTCCCCGCTTCAACACCTTGAAGATGTAGATCTTGTAAGTCTTCTTCTTCTTCGTCCTCCTCTTTCGCCGCCGCCGCCGCTTCAACACCTTGAAGTTGTAGATATGTAGACCTTGAAGATGTAGCCGTCATGGACGCCGAACTCCTCATCCATTACGACAACAACTGCCATTATGACGAAGATTGATTTAGTCCAAAAATTAAAAGGAGAAGAAGATTAATTTTAGTGCAGTTGGTAGCCAAACATTTATACAAAGGTAACCATTTTAGTTTTTGTGGGTAATCCAATAGAAATTTCAGTGTTGTTGGTAACCATTTTTATTTTTGTTGCTTACATTTGTATTAAAGTTTGGCTACCAACTGCACTATGAAAAAAAAATCTATAACAGATTTTTTATAATTAATTGGTAACCTAATAAAACTGAATTGGTTACCTTTGTATTAAGGTTTGGCTATCAACTGCATTATGAAAAAAAAATCTACAATATTTTTTTTAATTAATTGGTAACCCAATAAAACTGAATTGATTACATTTGTATAAAGTGCTGGCTACCAATTGCACTATTAAATAAAAAAAAATCTATAATAGATTTTTTAAAAAATAAATTAGTAATCTAATAACACTGAATTGGATACTTTGGTTTGAATGTTTGGTTACCAACTGTACTATGAAAAAAATCGCAATGTGTCCATTTTGTAACCGTCCAAGAAGTGGCTTAGCATTACTTGCATCTCTCTTTAAACCCATAACTGGAGCACTACTCTACCTATCCACTATCTTTCTTTTCAGATTCAAGCAAACTTTATATATACCGCAAATTAAAACAAAAGAGATAAGGTCCATAAATTTCATTCAAACTTCAGAACTCAAATTCAAACCACCCATTTCATTTCACTCCATATCATCTATAATCACCCATGCACTGCATTACCGCCTGTGAGCTCGTCGGCGACCAAAGCGAGTTTGGTGGAGGGGGATAGAAGGGAGGAGAGAGAAAGTGCTTAATTAAAACATTCAACTAAATTAAAAGGAAGATCATGCACTAATTTTTGTAAATAAAATTTTAAATACATTAATTGTGTAAATATTTTATGAGTGCACTATTGTTGTAATAATTTTTAAAAATGTAATAGAAAATGTAATTGTTCGTTATTTTTTGGCGACTCAAAATATTTTGTATGAGCCTATTTTGGGGGAGTCACAAACTCATTTAGATTCAAAATAAAATTCATTCAATTCTTATCAAACACTCCCTTGATTATATAACGAATGTAAAACTTGTACCTGGTCAACAATCCCGGTCTTCCCAAAATTATTGTAATATTCTCAGTAAAATGTTAAAAAACATCCTATGAAAATTTTATTAATGTGTTAGTTTTGGAATTAATGCCAAAACTGTTTATGTAAATTAAGACGAGATGAGGAAGGAAGACGTTTTTTTTCCTTCCCATACACCCTGTTATTAATTGGACAGAAGAATTAAAAGAAACAAAATATATATATCTACGGTCCGGATCAAGTGCATACCCCTTATCTTACTCACTCGTGCTCATTCTTCTTTAGCGACAGACCCGGCGACGGTTCGAACATACAACCGTCGTCTATACTTTTAGCGACGCTATATGTTGCTCGTCGCTAAAAGTATAGACGACGGTTGTATGACTGAAACTGTCGTCGGATCCGTCGCTAAAAAAGGGTGAGCACAGATGAGTAATATAAGGGGTATATATATATATATATAGGATACCTTTTTCTATAAAAAAAAAACTTATGTTATTTAAATGTATTTTTTTATTTCTTTATATTGGAAAAATGAAATACTTGCATGGTACGTACGTAGTGCATGGTTCATGATTATATGAATGTTCAGATGATGTTTTCTTTGTCTTTGTGGTCTTCTTATTTTTGCTTGTATGTATGTATATATGTATATATGAATTTTCACTTAATTACAGAAATAATTTAATAGGTAATTAATATTGATTAATTATTTCTTATATTTATTTGATTTTATCCTGGTTAATTCCCGATAAATCTTAAATAATCCCTAGCTATTATTTAACTATACAAAAATATAACTCATCTAAGTTCCAACCTACCTTGATTAACAAATTACTTGGTGTATATATAATTAATAAAATCATAAACATCCAGTACTCTTGTACGTACGTATGTACCTCTTCTTTAATTTGCCATGGAACCTATCTCACTGTTTTATTCGATCTCCTCTTTACGGTTAAATCCAATTATCAAGTTGGGGGTACTTAAATAGTAAACAATTAATTCCGCCATAGAATGAATTCCCTAAAGGAGAAAAGAAAAATCAAAGAGTAACAAGTAATAATATAGTAGTATTCGCTCAATTAATATATATATATATATATACACACACAATCGGTTTCTCCAACAAACTGGAAGGAGCGAAGTAACGAATTAAGAACGATAGCAACGTACGATTTTTTCCGTCGCTATAGCATAGAAAGCCGATTTTTTATGCTATAGCGACGGAAAAAACCGTCGTTATAACTGTTTCGCTATTAGTTCGCTCTCTCCAATTCGCTAGAGAGAGCCGGACTATATATATATATATATATATAGAACACGAATCAGGTCCGGGAGTCCGGACCTGATCCAAAATCCGGACCCTTTTTTTTTGTTGAACAACTAAAAAAAAAATTTTATGGGACTAAATTTTTTCCATAATACAGTGTTTTGGGTGTGTTTTTAATACCTACACCAACCAATGTATGTACAGTCTGTCCAGACTGTACAGATATATTTTGTTATACGTATCCAAATCACACTCAAAACACTGTATTATGGAAAAATTCAAGTTCCATAATTTTTTTTTAGTTGTTTTAAAAAAAAAATAATCCGGATTTTGTTAAAATCCGGGAGTCCGGACCTGATCCGGACTCTATATATATATATATATATATATATATATATATAAAAGAAAAAAATTGAAAGTGGGCTTTTATATATTATTAAAAAAAAGTCCAACATTAATGGCTTAATTAGTGGCCTTAGTTAATTAGGCATAAATATTAGTTCAACCTAGTGTGGGTTCAAGTTTCATGATTTGTCTTTGAAGGTGTGGAGACTGGAGAGATATATGCATGTTTCATGGAAGCACCAAAATTCAAAACTTGTAAAAAAAGAAAAGGAATTACTAGTCCTCCCTCCTACTAGTACTAAAACAGGTCAAATTAAACCCAGTACTTTTGGTAATTGAGAATTAATTAATTAAGCTCTAATATAACCCTTTAATTAAATGTTAATTAAAAACAATTAAGCTGGCCTCGATCGATCGATCGATCGATCATTCAAGCAAATGGTTTTAATTTTTTTTAAGCCCAGCTAAAGATAAAGATATGATAATCTGCTTTTTACTGTTCCTTATTAACTTTATCCACCAATTCTGCAATTAGCTAGGAGGAATGATTGTTAGGGAACAATTTAATTAATTTGACCCTTGAAAGTGTGTGTGTGTATATATAATTGATTGATCATCACCTAATGGAATTCAATTTCTTTTTAATTTTTCCAAAACAAAATTAATATTTTTTCAGTGCATGGTATGTGTTAACGCCAAGATCTTTCTCCACGTCCCAATCACGAAAGACGTCCTGATCCTGCACAGTAAACACGACAACACCACAAGCTTGACGGCCGGACCGTCGGGGGATAGCTCAGGCGTGAGAGTAAGTATGTCTGTTCACAAGGTTAACTCAAGAGGATAAAGTCTAGTGTGATGTGAGTATGAAAATGATAATCTGTGGTTGTGTGTGAATATATGAAAATACATACCTCCTCGTGAAGACTTACTCGGTAGGATATAATATTTTTGCCTGGAATATTGTGCCACCTACTACCAACTGACATATCCCCATGATCTGATGGGCTATGCCGGCTGCATGAAGCCTGTACACTACTTTTTGATGCTGTTCACCCCGCCGGCCATCTATAATCTCATCCACATTAATGTATGGCAGGTATCTTGGTCAACTGTCATACTATATCATCATTACAAGTCAAAGTAATAGATATTATATGACCCAATGGGTTGATCCATTGATCCAGTCCGATTTTTATAAGGATGAATGAAGTCAACATAATGATTGGGCCCAATGACTTAATTAATAAGTGAGCCCAATGTACCCAGCCCAATATAGAAGAAATATCATGACCCAACATTACCCCCTAGTTTTTTAGTTAAACAAGATGTTTAATAGAAAACTATAAATGGTCCATGATATCAAAATTTGTTAAAGGCCCAAAAATGAGAAATAATTGAAGCATACCCACTTTAATGTGTAAAATAGGACAAGAGATGGCAGGATGCCCAGAGCAATAGGCCCATTCTGATAAAGGATTTTAATTTGAAGAGGATGGGTCACTAATTAGAAACTCAACAGATAGGCCCAAATCGACAAGATATCCAAAGGTCACCCAAACTCGCCTCATTCAAATTCTCATCATTACTGATAATTAATGTGCCGGCCTTGTTTACTGTGTAACCGTCAGTATAAAAAAGCAAACTTTACCAATTTGACGGTTTTACCTACTGATTTGAAATTAGAACCTTTGAGCTTTCTTTTGCTTCTCAGAAACTTTCTCTCTAGCTTTCCAGATCTCAACAATGGTGAAACCAAGCCAGACACCTTCGAGCTCCTCTCGCTCAAACCCTAATCAAGAGGGTTCGAGCGCAAACCTACCATCCCCCACTGATTTCTTTAAGGATGGGGAACAATTTCCCCATGCCAACATCTCTTCCAACATCTCTGAGTCAGAAATATGTTTCATCCGGACTCGCTATAGGATCCCGGAAACATACGCTATAAGGGCTCCTGCTCCTGAAGAGCGCATGTACCAGCGACCAGACGGCTGGGTCGCCATGCCGGTTACATTCCTGGAAAAGGGGGTTCGCTTACCCCTTCACGCCTTCATCGTCACCCTCCTAGGGTTCATAGGAGTGGGCTTCGCACAACTGGTGCCCAACTCCTACATCCACATATTGGCATTCATTGCCTTTTGCCATGAGCTAGGGGTTACCCCCTCTGTTGACTTATTCTTCACCCTTTTCTCAGCTGGTAGATCTCGAGAAAAAGGGTTTAAGATTCTGAGCAAACAATCCCCTCGTCCAAACTCTAGATTTGAGAAGAGGCCCCTGATGAGCACCCCCTCGAGCAACAAAGGCTGGCACGAGAAATGGTTATTCATCAATGGACCAGAAATTTCTTCTCTTCCCGGATGGACCGTCTCGGATCGGATCTCTGCTGACTTCGGTGACATTCCCGAAGAACGAGTGAGGGAGATGGCTGAGTTTCTGAAGAAGATCCCTCCATAAGAGTGGAGTTTCACTTTGCTGACCAAACAGGCTTGGTTGTATGATCATAAATGTAAGTTTTAAACAATTCTGTAAGATAGCTTTTTGATATATTTGAATGGCATGAATTTTATTATATGATCATTTTACAGTGTCTCTGATCAAACCAACTTCTTCGGAAGTGAGAGATCTGGAAGACTTTCTGACGGGAAAGACCTCGGAGGTTATTGAAGAGCTTCCTGTTGAAGAGCCTTCCCAAACAAACCCCCCAGCCTCCGACCCACCAACCATTCCCCCTCAAAATGATGAACCTGAAGCCGAAGAACCTATCATTCCTGAAGAAGTTCTTCGACCCCGCCGAAGGAAGAAGATGGCTAAAAGGGTCAGGACTGTCCATCACGAGATAGATCCAGAAAGTGATGAAGAGATTCTTCCTGAGGCGGATCCACAAACTAACCCTTCTGAAACGATTCCACAACCTACTCCTCCAACCGAGCCCATTACCGCACCTTCCAAACCGACCCCGAAAAAGAGGAGTTTAATTGACATACCTCCACAAGATAGGGCCAAAGTTCTTCGTGCCAAGAAAATAAGGACGAAGATAATTCCCCTTACTGCCGAAGAACTCCGCGTCCCTCCACCTTCATCGACTGACCCTCCAACCACAACTCAAGCCCCTGAAACCTCTTCTGCCCCTTCTTCGACTTCTGAGCCTATACCCATTCGATCTCCTCTCCCAGAAGCAGTACCTGTGAATCCTTCTCCGGTTCGCAGTCAGCCTGTGCCTTCCCCTCAAAGACAAACGACCACCGAATTCCAGCATGATGCCATGGGTTCGCCAACTATGTGGCCCCAATTCAATGCTAACTTCCCCTTCCAACTGTTCGAGGCCTTTGTTCGCGAGACCGATGACCACCGATTCGGTAACAGTTCGAATGGGGATTTGCTTAATGAAGGCATGAGCTATTTGGCGAAGGTGAATGACTCTTTCCTTCCTTCTCATACTTACGTTTGTATTTGTGTATCTCGCACTGATTGAGTAATATCGAACATGTGTAGGCAAATGCTGTGTTCGGGCGTCTGCGTCCACGATCTCTCGAGGCTGAATCCGAAGAGGAAAGGCTGAGGAATGAGAATGCTATCTTAAAATCAACCTTGGCTCGGGAAAGGACTCAACGTGAAGGTATCCTTCATACGAATGAAGGTCTTTATAAAGATTTGGCCCAAGCCAAGGAAGATTTGAAAATTTCCAATGAAGAACTGAAGTCGACTAAGGTTCAACACGCCGAGATCGTCCAGATGAATGTTGACTTGGTTCTGAGGAGCGAAATAAGGATGAACGAGATCAGTGAGCTGAAGTCCGACGCTAAGGTTTTAACCAAGACAATCCATGATCTGGAGCGGGAAGAAAAGCGTCAAATAACCATTCGGCAACAGCTTGAACAAGAGATCCGAGAACTCAAGGCTCTTCGGGACCTGGGGCCTCCGCTAACTGATGCTCTTCGCAAAGAAATCTGTGAAGAGTACCGGAATTCGGATGAAATAAGTGGAGAAATAATGAGGATTTTTACGGAAAGCTATGCGCTCTGCCGAAGTCGTGGCAAAGATAAGTTGTTCAAAGCCAACTTAGATCCACATTTGCTCGACTCTTCGGATGATGAGGGGGCTGCTTAGAATAACAACTTTTGTAATTTTCTTATTTTTGTAAATAAATTGAATATCAATGAAAAGTGATTTTCTTCCTTATGACTTCAGTGTACTTTCTTTCTGTTAATAATTTGATATGAATTAATACGGACAAATGTGCAAAAAACTCCTTCGAGGATTTAACTCAAATTATTAATTAACAACTGAGCAAGTCATATATCAGATAAAATGAGGTTATATAACAATGCATTCTGAACTCAACACTTAGAGAAAATTCAGGTAATAAAGTAAAGGGAAACTTATTCAGTTACCGAAGTGTGAGACAAGTCTGCTTCATTGGAAATTTTTTTACCTAAAAGGCCTAACAAAACTAAAAGATGACATTCGCCTACCACGAAGGGCTTGACGAAGTTTAAATAATAACACTTGCATACCCCAAAGGGCCTGACAAGGTCTAAAGATGACACTTGCCTACCACGAAGGGCCTGACAAGGTCTAAGTGTCGACAATTGCCTACCACGCAGGGCCTGAGAACGTCTTAAGGATGACACTTGCCTACCACGAAGGGCCTGACAAGGTCTAAAGATGACACTTGCCTACCACGAAGGGCCTGACAAGGTCTAAGTGTCGACAATTGCCTACCACGCAGGGCCTGACAACGTCTTAAGGATGACACTTGCCTACCACGAAGGGCCTGACAAGGTCTAAAGATGACACTTGCCTACCACGAAGGGCCTGACAAGGTCTAAGTGTCGACAATTGCCTACCACGCAGGGCCTGACAACGTCTTAAGGATGACACTTGCCTACCACGAAGGGCCTGACAAGGTCTAAAGATGACACTTGCCTACCACGAAGGGCCTGACAAGGTCTAAGTGTCAACAATTGCCTACCACGCAGGGCCTGACAACGTCTTAAGGATGACACTTGCCTACCACGAAGGGCCTGACAATGCCAAAGTGACGACAATTGCCTACCCCGAAGGGCCTGACAATGCCAAATAGTGACCACCTGCCGAAGAGGCTACCATCGAATGGTCAGCGAGTCCTCCCGAACCTCCTAACACCGAGGTGGCATTTGCTGTGCCTGTCAGACTATGGATGAGCTACCGAAGTTCCTCATGAATGTTTTAAACTTCGATCCCATGAGCTGGCGTCTGTTAACCTGATCCCTAGGCAATGGACCCAGTACGACTACCCCCCAGACAGCAAGAGGTATAGGAGATAAAATCGAATATAGCCTTTTGGTGGCTGACGTGGGATCGAACCATTTATCTGACACAAATATCCACATGAATCCTCCGAATAACATTTGCAGCTTCGGACGGCTCCCGAAATTCCTCAATAGTGGGAGATGGGTCCAAAGTAGAATATGCGAAGTCTTTCTGTGCTGAACCCCCAGTTCTTTCAAGAATATCGCTGCCGAAGTGCTTCGTAGGTCAACAACTTCGGGCCAATTAATTGCCACAAATATCTCTGTGAACTTTCCGAAGAACACACTCTACTTCGGATGGAACCAAATGTTTAAGTAATGATGACGAAAAAGGTTTTTTGATAAAGATTCTCATTGATGAGAACAAAATTGACACTCTTGTACTTGGTCTTCTTTGCCAGCATCTGATCAGAAGAAATGACGCCATCTGACGTCAAAGTTATAAGCATCTGTAGTGGTCGGTTTTGATAATGCATGTCCGAAATAGAATATCCATCTGCATGCAATGTCCACGAGCTCTGCTTCTGCTGAAGTACTGCAACGGCTTTGTCAGACTCCTTATCTGGAGCTGCAACTTTAGATGGATTTCCCCGAAGACAAGTGCCCACAGGGCGGTGCGCCCTTAATGGAGTCTCGGGAGCGTGATTTCTGGATCTACTTTGGTGAAACTTTTTGTCACTGTGGTGAGGATACTCAAGACAGAATGCCTTATTTGTATTCTGAGGTGCATGCTCCCTGGATCAGTTTCTTCATCTACTGCGACCATAATCCCAAAGACCAATAGGGTGAAGTACCCTTCTCGGTCAATCAATCAGGAAAACGGTTGTTGGGTCTTCGTCTACTCTGCTTCGACCATAATCCCGAAGACCAATAGGGCGAAGTACCCTTCTCGATCAATCAATCAGGAAAATGGTTGTTGGGTCTTCGTCTACTCTGCTTCGACCATAATCCCGAAGACCAATAGGGTGAAGTACCCTTCTCGGTCAATCAATCAGGAAAACGGCTGTTGGGTCTTTGTCTACTCTGCTTCGACCATAATCCCGAGGAGGGCCTCGAGACATATCTTTAAAGTGTAGACTTCTTTCTAACTTGATCGGTCTGTCAGTCTGACCATTTCGGTATAGGATTCTAAGCAATATGTCTTCTACCCTTTTCCGACCATGGTCAGGTCTTCTTCTCGGCAACAAAATCAATCTTCTTCCAGTATCATCCTGGGCTCTCGAACGAGAACCCTCAGAAACCTGCTTGGAAGCAGTACCAGCATGAGCATTCTTTGAAGGACCCAATCAATCCTTGACAGATACTCATTGTGTAGACTAAGTCATAGCCATCAAATATCTTTTAGAGGTAACTGTTCTACTCTTCTTCACCATGGATTCCGCCGTAGAGCAGCTACAATTTGTGATTGAAAACTTCAAGAACACTAGAACAAAGCCCTCCTTCTAGCGCCAATGTTAACGCCAAGATCTTTCTCCACATCCCAATCACGAAAGACGTCCTGATCCTGCACAGTAAACACGACAACACCACAAGCTTGACGGCCGGACCGTCGGGGGATAGCTCAGGCGTGAGAGTAAGTATGTCTGTTCACAAGGTTAACTCAAGAGGATAAAATCTAGTGTGATGTGAGTATGAAAATGATAATCTATGGTTGTGTGTGAATATATGAAAATACATACCTCCTCGTGAAGACTTACTCGGTAGGATATAATATCTTTGCCTGAAATATTGTGCCACCTACTACCAACTGACATATCCCCATGATCTGATGGGCTATGCCGGCTGCATGAAGCCTGTACACTGCTTTTTGATGCTGTTAACCCCGCCGGCCGACTATAATCCCATCCACATTAATGTATGGCAGGTATCTTGGTCAACTGTCATACTATATCATCATTACAAGTCAAAGTAATAGATATTATATGACCCAATGGGTTGATCCATTGATCCAGTCCGATTTTTATAAGGATGAATGAAGTCAACATAATGATTGGGCCCAATGAGCCCAATGACTTAATTAATAGAGTAAATTACATATAATAATACATTTTTAGAAATAATTACAAAAATCATACATCTATAAAATAATTACAAAAGTATTACACTTTTTTGTTTTTATTTTCAATCTTAACATAATTAAAGGTCCTTAAATTAAGGGATTAATATGTACTGGCTCACATGACAATATTAGTATAATTAGGATTCCTTAATTTAGGAGATTAGTTTTGGTAGGTGCCATTTTCTCTCTCATCTCCTCTTATACTGCCATTTTATTATTTTCTGCTATTTTCTCTCTCATCTCCTCCTACCTTTATTTTTTCTATTTTCATATTTAAAAACAAAAGTTGAAGAGTGAAGAGAGAAGATGAAGACGTCATTGAAGAAAGAAGACGAAGACGTCATTTTGCCATTTTCTCTCTCATTTTCTTCTATTCTGCCATTTTTTCTTCAAAAGATGAAGACGCTATTTCTGCCATTTTTTATAAAAGATGAAGACGCCATTTCTGCCATTTTTTTCTATTCTGCCATTTTTTCTATTTATTTCATTCTTCCAATTGTTCTTCATATTTCTTTGTACTCTGTTTTTGTAAGTACTTCTATTTTACCTCTCTCTCTCGAGCACTAATTTTTAAGATTTTCTCTTTAATTTCATTCATTTGGGGTTTATGATCTTAATTTTATGCAAAATGTGCGTTTGATTATGAATTTATGATCACTTTTTTTGTTGATTGGTGTTTACTTTAGTATAAAAGTTTGGTTACCTCGGTATAAAAGTTTGGTAACCAAACTTTTATACCAAAGTAACCAAACTTTTATACTAAGGTAACCAAACTTTTATACCAAGATAACCAATCCACCTCCACACCATCAATTTTTTCATAGTGCAGTTGGTAACCAAACCTTCACACCAAGGTAACCAAACCTTCATACCAAGGTAACCTTGGTATAAATATTTGGTTACCTCAGTATAAAAGTTTGGTTACCTTAGTATAAAAGTTTATTTACCTTAGTATAAAAGTTTGGTTACCTTGGTATAAAAGTTTTGGTTACCTTGGTATAAAAGTTCGGTTACCTTAATATAAAAGTTTAGTTACCTCAGTATAAAAGTTTGGTTACCTTAGAAATTACCAAGGTTTGGTTACCTTGGTATAAAAGTTTGGATACCTTAGTATAAAAGTTTGATTACCTTGTTATAAAAGTTTGATTATCATAACATTACTAATGATCTTCTCCTCTGCAGTATCTTGAGAATTTCCTTTTACTACCAGCAAATGGTTGCTCCCGCCACTACCGCCCCAGCCTCCACCTCCACCGTCTCTGTAACCACCACTTGAGCCACCACCGTCATCTCCGCCACCACCGCCACCGCCACCACCGCCATTGTTAACTCCTTCATAGCCATCACCGCCGCTTCTGAAGACACCATTACCACCTCCTCCGAAGCTGTCGCCTCCTCCAAAGCTTCCACCTCCTCTGAAAATTGTCTCCGCCACCTCATCCAAAGTACAAAATTTGTGCAGTCTTTCCTATAAAATTTGAATTTGAATTTGAATTTGTTTTTGTGGTTAGATCCCAGATATTTGAATTTGAATGATTAGTTATGGCATATATTTCTCCTTAATTTCAGGTTTCCTTATTAATATGAATTGCGTTGTTTTTGTAATTATGTTGTGTGTGTTTTATTTTTGTAATTACTTTTTAATTGTTGTATATTAGTGTTAAGGACCCTAATTAATAAGTGAATCCAATGTACCCAGCCCAATATAGAAGAAATATCAGTATGACTAGTTTTTCTTCTTTTACACTGTTTTTATGGAAAAAAATGGTTGAAAATTAATTGACTTTGGAGTTTATAATTGTAAGAAGAAATAAAATATCAATTTAGTTAGTTGGGATCTCATATTCACTCACCGGCAGGCATATGGCAATATCTTTTGACGTATTTGTTGATTTTTTAAACATTTTTTCTGTTTTGTTTAATTTCTTTATTGTTCAGCAAAATGTAATTAAAAAAAGAGATAAATATATATATATATATATATATATATATATATATATATATATATCTATATATCTAATAAAATACAAATGATTTTGAATTTTCCGCTCACTCAATAAATCATCTGGGCCGTCCAAAGTTTGAGATAAATCCCACCGTCCATACATCTATCTAATAAAATACATCTATCTATCTAATAATAATTTTGAATTTTCCGCTCACTTAATAAATCATCTGAGCCGTTCTAAGTTTGAGATAAATCTCACTGTCCATAAAGTGCCCAAGACACGGGACCCAGCTAGTATATATATATATTATGTTTGCTACTTTGCTTCTAGGTAATTAGGAACTGAAACTTGAGAACACAGTCCAATTGAATTCACACACACACACACACATATATATATATATATATATATATATATATATATATAATTCATATTATTTTAAATTTTAATTATCATCTGCCGACAGAGTTTGAGCATGAACTTAGGCTTCCTCACAAACAAATAGTAGAAGATAACACTTTTTAACTTTTTCTTTTTTGTGCATGCCAACCATTTTTCTTTTTGACTTAAAATTAATTGACTAAGATTATAACGTAAGTAGAAAAACAAATGAAATGATCCTTGGATGATTCGATCCACCCAGGCCAGCTGCATAATTGAGCTATACAATTTTGAACTAATTCTATCTATAGATTCTGCCAAATTAAGAGTTTAATTAAGGATCAATATTTAAGGTAACATGATATTCAAATACAACTAGGGGATCTTATTTATTACATATATATAAAGAAAAAGTGATAAATGAACAATTTTCATTCGGAAAATAAAATTTTACTTAATTTTGAAAGAAAGTAAAGTACAAAATAAAATAAATAAATATTATGAATAGTTCTCATGATTGTATGAATTAATATTATTATAATTTTAATTGGTAGGTCAGACTAGTAATCATGAATCAATACCACTTTATTTGCTAGATTGAAGAACATTAATTAATTAATTATTGATCAAAGTTTAATTAATATATAAACTTAAAATATTTGTTGAGGGATACATAGGGAGGATCTAAAGCGGACCAAAAGAACGGACCAATGAGCGGACTAAGGCAAAAATACGCGGGTTTTAGGGTCAACCCATGTGTTTTTCCGACCCAGATCCTGAAACCTGCGTGTTTTTGCCTTAGTCCGCTTCTTAGTCCGTTCTTTTGGTCCGCTTTAGATTTTTCCGAGAGGGATACAATCTATCCTCACAAAAATCCTAAGTTATATAGCTAGGGATATTATTAACAATATATCGGATCCATCCATCCATCTCTAGCTCTAGGCTCTAGGCTCTAGGCTCTAGCCTTAGAGAAGAAATGAGGTGGATGTGGGGTTCTCCTGTTCATCTTCCTCACAAAACCAGTATATAAACTACACTGCTACTCCTCCGACCTCCTATAATTATAATGAAAGAAACGTCGTCCTGTTTGTCGTTTAGTACGAATATGCTGCATGCCACTATTTCTATTTCTATACCCACCGCACCTCAATTATTCTTTTACTATAAACAAGTCTAATTGCACTAATTTGTCTATCATGCATAAATAATTGTACGTAGTATATTTTTGCTTGTTATAGTTATATATATGTATATATGTATGTATATATACTATATAGCATCAACTACTTAAAATTATTTATTTTCTTTTTGTCAAAGACGGCTGCGTTTTACTTCCCTCAAAATATTACTCCATACATGTTGGATTTTGAGTAACGTAAAAGTATATGCCCTATAAAATATAATAACTTCTTCTTTTTATTATTATTGTTGATAAGAGTATAAAAAAATAAAATTATAATTATAATTTCAAAGTATAACTTATATTCATCACTAGAAAATAAAATTTCACCATTATAAAATATATTTTTAATAAAATAAAAATAATATAGTAATAAAATTTATTTTGACAAAGACAATAAAATATATATAATTTTTTTTAAACATATTAATATTTAGTTAAACCTTAACGGGGCCGTGACATTATAAATTTTTAAACTAAACTAAATGTAAAAGGGAGTCTTGCAAAAATTTTAAATCTTGGGATTGGGGGCGTAGAGATGATATATGTATCCTTCCATCCATTCCATTATTAAAGATCGATCTAGTCTAGTAACTAGTAATTAGTAATATAGTTATGGAAATGATGATGAGAGAGAGGCGAAGAACACAATGGGTTGGGCCTTGGCGCTTGCTAATTGGTACTCGATCGGTAGCGACGTGTGAGTGTTTATGTCCATGCGAAAACAGTACGTACAGTCGTCACATCATGGCATGGGTGTACTAAATTATTAAAAGCATCAAGAAATGAAATGACCGCTCCTCCCCCTCTCGTCCCGTCCCGTCCCGTCCAAACTCCCATGGCTTGGCTTAAGCAAGCTAGCGTAGGGCCCCTCCTCTAAGGGACAAATGTTAAGTTTTTAACCCTGTTAAGTTTTAATTAACAAATCTGCAAATTTGACATATATTTACATGTGTTTCTCTTCATAAATCTTATTATGTTCTTATATCAAATATTTATGTGAAAATAATGTTCTTCTTTTTAAAACTATCTCTAAGATTCAATTGAAATGTGAGTTAATGTTAATTTTAAAAATAAAAATTTATTATCAAATAATATTTTTTTAAATAGTTTACAATAATTAAATGAATTTACATTATTTCTAAATTTAAAATTTTAGACATCGACCAAGAAAAATTCAAAAATACTTTTTCTTATTAAACGAAAAAAATATATTTATTTTGAGAATCTATAGTACTGACATCCCAAAAAAGTGCTTTTTTTAAAAAAAAAAATCAACTACGTCTAGGAGGATAATACTAATATATCACCAAAAAATATATATATTTATGACATTAACTTTAAACGCTGTCCGTTGGATTTAGTAATCAAAGCAAAATATTTAATCATCTAAAGGTTCACATTTCCTGGATTGTTTGCAACGTGACCTCCGATCGCCTTCAAGTCTAGGCAATGTATATTTGCCGCGTACATCAATACTACTATTATATCAACATAATAAATCCAAAATTTAACACTAATATTTTTGAACATCCAATTTTTAGTTGGATTATAATAATAATCTATCTTGTACGAGTTGTCGCGGGAAAGACATCAACAGCGTCAAATCCAACCGATCTGCATTTCACTTGTACGAGTTGTCGCGGGAAAGACATCAACAGCGTCAAATCCAACCGATCTGCATTTCACTGTAAACGTTTCTTTCGCCAGAGTAAACAACGACGAGGAGGAATTTTCCGGGTTCAAATTCACCGCACTACAACAAAAAAGCCTATCAGCGACCACCTATCAGCGACCGCATGTGGTCGCTGTTACATATCTGCGACCGAATACGGTCGCTAAAAGGCGTCGCACAAAATCTGGTCGCTAAAATGCACATCAGCGACCACTTTTAGCGACCGATTATTGGCGACCGATATCAGCGACCGAAATATCAAATCCGGTCGCTAAGCTGAGTCAGCATGGGCCATGTCCAATGCTGACGTGTTTCACGTTACGTGTCAGCGACCGATATCAGCGACCGCATGCGGTCGCTGATATTAAAAAAAAAATAACAGAATCTTGCTGTTTTTGCATAAATCCCAAAAACCTGTACCTGTTTTGTACCTGTTTTATCCCAACACACATACACAATAACAGCATACACAACAATATAAACATCCATCGTCCATCATATAACACATACACTAAACTAGAATATAAACCATTCAAAACCAATATGATTTTGAATAAAAATAATAACATTTTAAAAATTGTTTAAGTAACAATATACAAACATCCTAAGAATGAAACAAGTACAAACTTATATTATAACTATAAAACTAATCTAAAGCAGGTACTAATCAAGCATCACCGCCTCCTTGATCACCCTGTAATATTAACAAAATAATAAAACAAGTTATAAATATTTACTAACTATGTTAATATTGGTATATTACGATAATATACAACAAATTGATTTTATACCTCGTCGCCATCCCCGTGTTGTGATGCTGCTGCTGCCGCTACTGCTTCAGCTAACTCCTCAGCACTCAGAGCCCCCAGATGTCCGCCCAGTATCTTCAGAAGATCCCGATCTTGACATATAGCTCTCACACAGTCAGCCGGAGTATGAACAGCTGGATGGCTAGATGACTGTGTAGACTGGGTAGAAGAGCAGCATGAGCCACTGAAGGATGGGCGTCGTCGTTGTCCTTGACCTTTAACGTAGTTCTTCTTCACAACAGACGCCCTCTCCCACAACTCTTGATCGATAGACGGACGTGGAGTGCCTTCAGGATAGCGCTCATTCAATAAACGCTTATAAGTGTCCTGCATGTCATCATGTTAACAATTAAATAGTTAAAAATAAATTAATTTTGTAAGCATTAATTAAAGATCAAGTTGTTAAAATTTATTACCGCTATCTGGATAGCCTCAGGCAGACCATCACGGGTGGCCACGTACACATCCAGCCAATGGATAGGCTGACCTTGAGACTGAGACTCCTATACAAAAATAACACAATATTACTAAGTAAAAATGGGATATATTTTCCACAATTCATGATTGAAAACATATTAAAACTTGTAAATACGTACCCTGGCAGTGATATGCTGCAACTGTGAAATACTGCCGCCCTTGTATGTTCCTTTAGCCTTTTCGCCTTCGGATACACCCGAGGCTCTGTTGGTGGCGGCAGTCTTTCGTCTTTTCACCCAGCTCTCAGCTCTCCATTGGGTACACATCTCAGCCCATATGGACTGAGTGCACCACCAGGGGCTATGCTCGTGCATATAATCTTCTCCCTGGCCTGGATGGTCGATCTCGGCATTGTGAATGGCTTTTTGTCGTTCTTTATTTAAGTTATCCTTGGTACGGACCGCGCACTTCTGCCAGAATAATGTCTGAATCACCGAAGCCTGCGCGTCCTCCCATCTATACCTTTTCTGCAAATAAAACAACAATAATAACATTACTAAAAATTATCCTTAATTTGAATATTATATTAATATAATCTGTCATAATTAATAAAAACATACCTGAAATTCAGTCCAAACTGCATCCTTATGGGCGAGAGGTGTGCTCGCCCATGTAATCACTGGCGTAGGCCAGTTCTGTAAGCATAATTGTGAAATGCACTTCACAATTTTACTATCTTGAAAATCACTACAATATACAGTAATTTACATTAAAATATATTTATAACAATGAAAATACACGATGTATACACGAATATTAAACTCTTATATATACACGATGTTTAACTTACGTGCTTTCTGGAGGAGGACGGATCTGTATAAGAATGAGATCATCCGGATTAGCCGGGGCCTTCGGCACATGATTAGGGCCCCGACCCAACCCGCGCTTTTGTGCTGCAGGTTCAGAAGACATCTATAAATAAAAAAATTAGGATGTTAGTATGAAATTATGAATGACAATTAATTGTATGAAATAGTTAACTACGATTATCATAAGTGAAAGATACATAAACATGACTGCAAAATAGTTAACTACAACAACTACAAATGATATAGTTAAGGATATAGAGAACATTCCTATATAGAGAACATAAATGAAAGGTACATAATTATGAACTAAACATGAACATGAACATGAAAATTTTTATGGATATGGATATAGAGAACATCTAGGACGCTTACAAATATCTTTCATGTCCAAACGTGCCTTATCGTTATCTTTTGTCTTCCCCGTAACATTCATCACAGTGTTAAACACATTGTCAAACACATTCTTCTCAATATGCATCACATCTAGATTATGACGAATCAAATTTGTAGACCAATATGGCAGTTCCCAAAAGATGCTTCTCCGAACCCAGTTATGAGATTCACCAAACCCATTGATTATGTTTGTGACATCAACCTTACCAAATGGGATAACCGGCAATCTCATCACACGATCTCGCATCTCTGTTCCCGACAATCGCGGTGCAGGCATATCATTATCTACTTTCCCTTTCCTGAAGTGTTCTCTATTTCTTCGAAACGGGTGATCTACCGGTAAGAACCGACGATGACAGTCAAACCAACAAGGCTTTCGACCTTTTGATAGATTAAACGACTTTGTATGCTCCATACAATACGGACAAGCCAATTTCCCGTGTGTACTCCATCCAGCTAACATACCATAAGCTGGGAAGTCACTTATAGTCCACATAACCGCTGCCCTAAGGTTGAAATTTGTTTTCGTTGCAACATCCCAAGTCTGTACTCCATCCTCCCACAATACCTTCAACTCGTCTATAAGAGGTCTCAAGTAAACATCTAAGTTCTTTCCAGGGCTCTTAGGACCAGGAACCACGAGTGAAAGAAACAAGTATGGCTGTTTCATACACATCCAAGGAGGCAAGTTGTACGGAGTAACAATCACAGGCCAACATGAGTACGGAACAGCTGAGTGGCCAAACGGATTGAAACCATCGGTGGACAATCCAAGCCTCACATTTCTAGGTTCCAATGCAAATCCAGGATGTGTTAAGTTGAAATCTTTCCAAGCCTTCCCATCTGCAGGATGATTTAGTTCTCCATCTTTAGCTGGAGATTTCGCATGCCAACTCATATGTTCAGCTGTTCTTGAAGACATGTACAATCTTTTTAGTCGATGTGTTATTGGAAAATACCTTAGAATCTTAAACGGTATACTTGATATTTTTGTAGTCACACCCTCTTTATTAGGCCTAAACCGATCATGACTACAAAACGTGCACCTTGTCAACTGTTCATTTTCCTTATAAAACAACATGCAATCGTTGGGACATGCATCGATCTTTTGGTATCCAAGACCCAACTTCTTCACCATTTTCTTACAAAAGTAATAGTTACCAGGTAATTTCTCACCGTCAGGCAACATACTCTTAATGGCATTCAAGAGCGACTCAAAACACTCATGGCTCATGTTGTGATCAGCCTTGATGTTAAGTAATGTCGCCACTGCAGACAATATAGTGTGTTTGGTGCAACCATGCCACAATGGCTCGCTACCCTCGTCTAACAACTTAAAGAAGTCTTTGGCATCAGAATTCATAGGTTGCTCTCTGCCTTGCTCCCAATCAAAATCTGGCCCTGCAATATCATGAACCATTTCATTCATTCGATGAGTACTACTGCCCGAATTGTGTACTTCTGTGATGCCACCATCTCTTCTCTGCCCATGTGCCCACCAGCATTCTTCGTAATTTCTCATGAAACCAGAAACAAGTAAATGATAGTTTACCATGTCTCTGTCCATATAATTTACATTCTTACACTTCAAACATGGACATCGTATCTGCGACTTATCATTCATACATTCCGGGTGACTATACGCATACTCCAAAAACACCTGGCAACCAGCTCTAAATTCAGCTGTAGCACCTATCTGGGCACTTGACTTTCGTCGTGCCATCCAACTACGGTCTGAATAGAGGTCCATGATTCCACGGTACCTACTACAGACAACATTATAAATGTTAACATATGACTTGAGCATACTTGTAAGCATGCATATGATTAACATTTAAGCATACTTGTAAGCATATGAGTTGAGCATACTTGTAATTATATGACTTGAGTATACTTGTAAGCATCTGATTAACATCTGAATATGTTAACAAATGATTAACGAACGAATGATTAACAGTCTCTTTATTGACCAAGTGTGTCTAGTTACCTTCTCTGTTGCACTAACAGTTCCTTAGCACTGCCTATTTTGGCTTAACAACCCCCTAATAGCTTACCATGCTAACAATCAAGCTTGGAGTGATAGTACAGTGTCGTATAATATGTGGGTTAATGAGACTAGTCCTAGCTAGGAAGTCAAATGAACAAGGATAGTTTAGCTGTCTTCATCAACAATTTATTTCTTTTTGGAAGTCTACGGAGTGGAGTTATAAAACTAGCAACTTTATATTGGCCCCATTTGCATTGGCACAGCTCGAGAGTTCATAATTGTACATTTTATGTCTAAACAATCCACTAGTCATCTTCATTGTACCATCACTTGGGCTTATTTACCCATAGTCTTCATCCTCTTTCTTCCTTCCTTTTATATATATATATATATATATATATATATATATAGAATGTTCTTGAGGTTAGTGTCAAATTCAAACATTTATTATACCAGACCAGCTGCTGGACTTTGAGATTGTTGGTTCCTGCATGCTGATTCCAAGCTAAGCTAAAAAATAATATATGTTTTAACACACACTCCTATGTTATGGTGGTTTGTAGGTTGGAATCTTGTTTATGCTATAAACTCCACCAATTATGGGGTAATATAATACCTCACATTTGAGCCTCTGTCGGGATGATAGTATTTTAGTATTAAACTTCACGCTAACATTGATAATATTACTATTAATCACAAACCTCGCAGAACGTGAGAATCAACAGAATTAGTTATGCGTCATCTCAAGGACTGTTTCAAGACCTATTACTGTATTTGGAGAGGGAGGAAAATATGCTAATCCTCACATCTTTTCTTGGATAAAAGAGGTTATCCAATGAACTCTCCCAAACATACTGAATTTCTAATCGACTACAATTAAGTAACCCATAAATATAGCTCCTTATTAGGTGATACACAGACGCATAAGAAATCTTTGCTAAAATCAAGGTGAGTGTCAAGAAATAACCCAATTTTGAATAACACACAAGGTTGAATAACACATATTAAAACACATATTCAGTATATTCCCAATTTCAACACATATTAAAACACATATTCAGTATATTAAACACATATTAACCCTAAAAATAATTTAACCTAAAAATTTCAATAATCTCATAAAACTCTTTGCAACAATTTCAGTATATATTCCCAATTTCAATAACAAGCTATAAATTTCAGTAATCCCAAATGCAATAATCCCAAATTCATACCACAACGAACTACTAGAATTCATACCCAAATTCATAGCTCTAAATTAACTCTTAAAACAAAAATTCAGTAGCAATATAACATAATTTATTGTATGAACTAGCTTTGCCCCAAACTATTGTACAAGAAATTCAGTAGCAATTTACCTATGGGCGGCGGCAGCAACGATGGCAGTGGCGGCGGCGGTGGGTGGCGTGCGTGCGTGCGTCTTCCCCTTCTTCTCCTTTTTCTTCTCTCCCTCTTCTCTCTATTCGATCTCCCTCTTTTTTTTTCTTTTGTTTCTGTTTCTGCGAATGACTGAAACCGTGTAAATTTATTTTGATCAGCGACCGTTATCTGCGACCGCATGCGGTCGCTAATTTTTAATGACATGGATTTATCAGCGACCGCATCCGGTCGCTGATATTAATTGGTCGCAGATACTCTTGGCGCCAACATTTCGTGCCAAATTTTACGAGGGAAATGTGTGTTAGCGACCTCTCAGCGACCGCATGCGGTCGCTGAAATTAATTAGCGACTTAATAAATTTTGGGTCGCAGATATCGGTCGCTACTAGTAATAACAGCGACCAAAAATGCGGTCGCTGATAATGTTGGTCGCTGTTAGGCATTTTTCTTGTAGTGCCGTCCGTCGGTACGGACCGAACCACTTGTTCTGCATGAAACGATTTTTCCTCCACGGAGGGAGGACTAATCCTCTACTCTTCAACGATCTTCTCGCTGCGTCGCTACCTACCATCACGTAATCTAACTTCGTTGACATATATATCATGTTTCATACTTTTTAGATAAAAAAATTTCACTTTATTTGTCTACAACTTTCTAGAGTAATAAATTATTGGATTTTCTATATCACTTTTAACTTTTTTTATTGTCCCCAAGACTTAACTTCTCTTATTATACAAAGAAATTTCTCCCTAATAATTTTCAACTTCTCATAATAGGATAATAATAAAATTTTACACAAATTTTAATCGTTAAATAATAATATTAAATAATTTTTCTTAATCCATATATATATAAAATTAAAAAAACTATTATTATAGAATGAAATATATTATTGGCATTAGCTAGGGCTGAGGAAGGAATTAAAATTGCACCAAAAATCGATTAACTCGCATTGATTGAGTTTTATTAAAAATAATAAATAGCTGAATAGATAATTCTGTCATTATTTGTTTAAAATTTTATATTGAAAACCCTGATACAAAACCAAAATAACACTGCATAATGACCATAAAATATATGAGAATATATTTTATTATAGTTAAATTTTTTATATATTTTGTTGTAATTAAATAATTATATTTTAAACTTTAAAAAAATATTTTTTAAATACAGTTTATACTTTTATTTATTTATTTTTTTGATGATGACAATGTTTTGAAATTGATCTCGGCCCTAATAATGGAGTATCAAAGCAATGTGAAACCAAAATATATTTATATACCAATTCAAAAAGTTCTCAACCAGGTAAACCAAGAATAAGCGACCGTAATCATAAATCATAATTCTATAAAAATGTAGAGCTAATAATAATTAGCTTATTGGCCTAAGTAGGACTCTTGCAATTTAAAGGACGGGAGTCTTCGGTTTTGCTACTTTACAAAGCATAGGAAACAGATGAAGATCTTCAATTGTTGGAGGAGGAGATTTCTTTGCAGGAAGAGAATTTAGCTCACCACGGCTGCCATTCCATCCGCTTCCGTCACACTTTTGCCATTCAGCCTCTTCTTCCTCTTTTTGTTTCAAGAATTCATCGATGCTAATCATCTGTGCTAATGACAAGTAAATTGTTAAAAACATTGGGTAATAATGGACTTTAATTCAAATTACCCCCACACCAAATAAGAGATACAGGAACAGACATACACAGAAAATAACTAACACCACCTCAGAGGCGATAATTGATTACCTTGCGCATTTTAATATCCTTGACAACACTATCCTTCTTTTTAAGTTTTTCCTTATCAGACTTCTACAATTAACAACATAATGGCATCAGTTTCAACAATCACAAAAACACATTACAAAAATACAAGAAGCTAACAGAACAAATTTAACTCACCAACTTGATGAAAATATCGCCGCCTTTATTTTTCCTAACAACGTGCATCGACTCAAAATCCTTGTCAAGCGTTACTTTCCTCTCATGGGACTGTGAAACTCCCAAAGCCTTGTTCTTCTCAATCATCTCCGCATATTGTTTAAGAGTCATTTTCTGCCAAAAAACTATGTTTATGTTGGTGTTGAAAGTGAATTGCTTCCACAATTCGGAAAAATTACCTACCTTTGCATCTTCCTCTCTTTGCCATTTACGTTGCTCGTACAGTTCTTTCTCAAGATTTCGCTCCTCCTCCTTCTGTTTTTGCTCCTCTTTACGTTTTCGCTGCTGGTTCTCTTCTTCAGAATCTTTGGTGGTCGCAGAGCCATTCCTGTGCCAAAAATAATAATGCACAAGCTATGAAAAGTAACAAAAGAACTTGAGGATGAAACGAGAGGATCAAATGAAAACATTCTGCAGTTTTTTTCACAAGTATTTGATTATTATATAGACTCAATAAAGCAAGAAGGAATAGTAAGTTAAGCCCATATTTATCTGGATAACCAAAACATGAATTGGAAATAGAAATCACATAGTTAAACTATAGGTAACATCAATTTATATCAACTATCTACTAGAACCTATGAATAAGATATTAGTTCACTCTTGATACTGCTTCTCTTCAACACATCTATTGTTTTGCCCTGTATTTCTTAAAATAAAATATTGAACGCAAAACATATTTAGATATTCTCCCATGTTATTTAGTACTATCTGATAAGAAGGCTACAATGTCTTCCAAAACATCTACCCTTCAAATAATAGAACACTTTGTTTTCACTTTATTGTACAATTAATAAAGGTATTTTAGGCGGGCAGGCGGGCGGGCGGTTATCAGCAGATGTAAAAATTTCAATGTGCAATGTAAATTAATCAATAAGATAGTTTCACAAAAACCGCTTACCCTTTAGTCTCAGAGTTACTATTATCAGCATTCTCCTTTGTTTCATAACCCGTTTGTGATCTTGGTACTCGATTATTCACATAATCATACCCTGGCCTCTCACCCCTATAATTCCGATTCCTACTTGTAAATTGCATATCATCCTGAATTGGACGTCGACCCTCTTTATTCCGGAAAACCTCCACCCACCCCTCATCACCATCAGCACGTCTGTTATCCTGACGATCACCGTCAGGTCCCTTTGCAACATTCCGATCACCATCAGCGCGTCCCTTAGCACGATACTGATTACCGTCAGCACTTCCCATAGCACGATACCGATTACCATCAGCATGTCCGTTTTCCGGAAGATAACTATTGAGACGGTTGTTTCCAAACTGATCTGCATCATTACTATTGTTTATCTTTGAGTAGAAACCGTGACCCCCATTCCCTATTCCTCTACCACCTCCCACTGTATTGAATTATGAACACAAAAATCATAAATCAGTGGGAAAACAAAATAAAACAGGTTCAATTATCTTGATATTTAATACCTTATTACATATTTATATTTTACAGTCAACTAAGTTAGTGACCAAAATATATTCAAAGAAAAAAATCCAAACCCTAAATTCATTAAAATAATATAAACAAAGAAATTGAGAGTGGTATTATTAGATAAACAGGTTGGCCCCAATATGCATATTAATTATCATTTACTTATAAACAGATTATAATGTTAATAAATAGTAATAACACAAAATATAAATAAAGAAAAAAACTCCAAAACCCTAACATGCACAAGCACAATTTAGGAAATATACAGTTATATAATATTTGAAAAGATCCATCATCCTTTGCCAATAAAGCATCACTTACATTGTAAAACAAAATAAAACAGACAAAATATTAAATAAAAAAATCTCGAAACCCTACACCATGCAGCAATAAAACTAAAAATTTGAAGAAATATTGAAATAATCGGAGCACGTAAGCCCAGGTAAAACCATCCACCACAAATAAATAGATACAGATAATTCAATTCAGTCACGTATAGGACTAAAATTAATATTTGAATTCATATTAAAAGAAGAAAGAAACAGAAGATCAATGGGAAAGAGATATTACCAGAGTCAGGAGGAGGGTACTTCTTCCCATTCTTCCCCGCCGTGGACGGGCGTGAAGAAACCTCAACCTTGGCGGCGATGCTCTCAATAAGCATTGAAACTTCGTCGCCTTCTTCACCGTCCAAGACAGCAAAAAGGTTACCTTGACGAGCCATAATTGAATAAAAAAGAGTGATAATGTAAAATAAGATGCAATACACAGAATATCACAACCTAATGGTTCTGGGTTTCAATCACAAACCCAACCATTATCACACACACACTCTAAAATTCTGTCCCCCCTCTTCTGCGTGCAGTGCACTAGTTAGTGACGAGGGCTCAACTTAATAAGGTTTGGTTTACGAGGAAAGCCAAGGCGTATAATAAGGTTTTTATACTGAGCTTTTTTTAACCCTAAGCTAATTAATTCGGTACCTTCCTTTATTAATCCTTCCTTTTCTTGGAGTACGATTTTATCTCTTTTTCCTTTTACAATTCGAATAATACACTTCATATTTATCTTTTATTTAGACATTATTCGATTTTCATTTTCTTTTTCGAGTGTTATTTTATAATAGGAAAAAAGAATATTATTATTATTTATCATTCTTTAGGAATAATGCAATTTTCTAGTTTTCCGTATGTCTAAACACAAACAAGAACTAATAATTATTTACGTATAATAAAAACATTTACGTATAATAGTGAAACGACATTAATAGTTATAAATGCTTTTACGAAAAATATTCGAGCATAAAATTGATTTTCCGCATCAATTTTGTCGTATCCATGCGTTCTACAAAAAAGAGTCTTACTTGAAAGAGAAAAATATTTTGTAAAAGCACTTGTTTTTATTGATACAAATTTATGCAATATTCTCAAATTTGTTATTATAATTTTATATTTTGTTAACACTACTAAATTAATATTTTTAAAAATAATAATATATATTTTCAAAATTTTCGAGTAAAATTCTTTTTTGTTTTTGGTAATAAATAAATTATTTTTGGTGAATGAATGGAATAATATATTTAAAAAGTTTGGAAATACAGAACTGACCCATATATATTCTTATTCAAATTCAAAAGAGGAGGTTTCGGATTGCCTGCATAACAAAAAAACAACAGGCACAAAAAAGGAGTAGAACCGAAACCCCCTATTGCATTGCATAGGGGCCTGGCTAGACGCGTAATAGTGTCTAGTAAAATTCAATTTGGGCCTAGACCTTAATCATCACCTAATGGAATTAAGGAAGTTCTAAAAATTAGTGAGTGTTATTGGGTCATTTTATAAGATAGAGATTCAATTTTTTTATTATGTATCAAACAGGTTCCTTATATTGATTCGTTAATATTAAATTTTGAAATTTAATATTTAAAAGTTAAAATTTGAAAGTTCCAACCGTCAAATCATATTTTGAACTTTGTAACTATTATTTTATTTAAAAGTAATTGTTGTTTGAATTTAAAAATTGTAATTATTTTAATTTAAAAATAAATATTACTAGAAATCAAAATGTGCAACGATCGTTATGTGTTTATGAGAACTAAAACAACATTATTTTAATTATAAAATAATAAAATTTATAATTAGTAGTAATATTTTTTACAAAAATGATCAAAATCAAAATTTTACTGGTTTTTAATTTTTTTATAGTTCTTTTTCTTCTCTAAATCATATGTTTAAAAAATAAAAATGAGTGAATTTGATAGGCATACATACTCAAATCAGTAATTAAGTGAGATAAAGATCCTTTAACCAACATAGAATCGCAATAAATAGGGTGTGAAATGTCATTTTACATAAATAGGGAACGCTCTTTTGATTCCCTCATCCTGAGGAGTCAAATCATATATAAAAATTAAAATAAAAAATTATATAAGGATAAAAAAACTATTAAATATTAATTTATTGATATATTGTTAAAATATAAAAATAGAAAGTCTATTTGAAAATCTGTTGCGAATGCTCTCACTTCTCAGTCCAGCCATTCCCTACAATATTCCCGCGGTTTTAGATAATCTTGGCCCATAGTTTCACAAACCTCTTCTTTTGATCTTGCAAACAAACACCGACCGTTTTATATTATAATACTGTTATAGTTTAATATCTATCCATTAATTATTAATATCATCTTCCTTTCAATTTATAAGAATATTATTAATTTTAAAAATTTAATTTCAAACTATTGAAATAATTTATTAAAAATTATGAAAAAAATAAATATTATAATGAATAATATATTTTAAATTAAAATAGTTTACAATTTTTATTATTGTATTGACTAACAGTATGAAATTCATGTCAATTTAATTTAAAATTGTTCAAAAAAATTATATTTAAGAAAGGAAGGAATACTATGGACTACCATAAAGTAAACATATTTACGTATAATATATATGTGTATATATTATATTATGTTTTTGGTTAGGAGACTATATTAATTTAATATACCCATATTTTTACAAATAATTTTAAAGGCTTTAGCTTCGTCTTGTGAGAATTTATTTATATTTTTAATTTCAAGAAATATCTTTTGTTACGTACTTACAGGACAATAGACAAAACTTAAAACAAAACCCCATTTAATCTCAAGTTACTTGCATACACCTACGCGACAATTTGAAAAATAAAAATAAATAAGAATATACATTTTACATTTGGATTTGATTAATTAATTGAAGTGGATACGTGCATGCACGTTGTCTCAAAGTGTGTATATATATATATAATGGACCGACTTAACTGCTTATGCTTTGGATTCCATATATCTTTATATTTTTTTTTATCAGAGACAACCAAATCTCTCAATTAATTTACACGGAAAATATTTAAATAAAATAAAAGATAAAAAAGAAGATGAGTGACACATTATATAATTGTGTGACGACTAATTAATATTGTTTTGTGTAATTAAATATACTCTCTCTCGTATTATTTATATAAAAAAAAATTTTAATTTTTTGAAAAATATTCTTATTGTAATAGACGTCTTCACTTTATATATTGATATATTTATAATGTGTGGATTTTGTTTTAGAATACCAATAATATTATTATTAGTGTTTGGTCCAACCCAATTCGCGTATTTTTTTTGCCTTGATTCGTTCTTTAATCCGTTTATTTGGTCAGTTTTAGAACGCCTCTGTATGTATATATATATCCGTTGCATGTTGTGTAAATCCGACCAAAGCCGATATTTAAGCCGGAGAGGTCGAAATATTTTTTGCATGAAATGATTGTCTCTCTCGGCCTAAACACGCTAACATATTCCCTCACGTTATCGTATTGACTTAAAAGTTTTGGCATGAAGAAGTAACTAAACACAAAAATTAGTTGAATCTAATTATTTTAATTTACTTTATGCTTTTTTACTCAAAACTACCACGTTCCCTCCAATCATCTGTCATAAATATTACTACTACTCTGGATAATTAGCATAAAAAATACTATGAGCTAATACAATTAATTTAACTGCCGTGAAACATTAATCGACTTATATATGGATTAAATATTTACTTATGTATGGGCACTCAGAATCTTTACCTCTATAATTTTTTTTTGAACAACTCAATTTCAATTTCAAGACCTGAAATTAAAGTGTTGCACCAAAAAATTGAGCTCTATAAATGTGCTTCAATTTTTATTATTTATTTCAAATATTAAAATTAATTGAGTTAGTTAACAACATATATATATATATATATAGGTAGGTAGCTAACATTAAAAAGTATGCGTGTGCCCCAAAAGACATTGATGAAGGAGGAAAATAGAATAGAGTTCATAGACAGAATTTTTGAGCTTCAATGAAAGCTAGCAAAATTGTAGTAACAAGTGTCAGCAAAAAAATAGAGCGTACCATTTTTTGAGCTTTGACGTTCAAGGCCCGGCATTCTATTTTCTTTCCACTGTCTGGTGTATACGTCACACAAAACTAATTTCTAAGAAAAGAAATACTAGTGTGTGTGTATATATATATATTGTGAATTTATCTATCCATCTGTTGTTGGATAAATATATATTATTGATAATTTGTTAAACAAATATTATATATTTATGTAATATTGTGAATTAATTTCTTTTTTCGTTCAACTTGTAATTTAATACAAAAATTTTCGTGCATAAAAAATTTAAAATTTTTGTATTACAATTATAATTTAATACTAATAAATTATAAAATGTTAATATTTAATTTTCATGTCTCAAATTTATTTGTAAAGAAAATGTCAAACAAACCGTTTCCTTCTCGGCTATATAACTTCTCATTGCCCATACCAAAACCTTCCCCCTCGCCCCTCTCCCGGTCTCCCCTCTCCCCTCTCCCCTCTCCCCTCCCCCCTCTGCTTTTCTTTTCTTTTGTACCTGCAGAAATCTCCTTTCATTCACCAACCTCACCTGTAATATCCCCCAAAGACTGCAATCATTTTGAGCCCACATTTCATAACTTTCACTCATTATTCCCCCATCCAAACTCCTCTGTTTCCCCTGTTTGTTGTACCACCTAATATTATCTCTCTACCAGTTTATTTATATCCAGGGTCGAGAACCTCAAATTCTGTCCAAATTCAAAGTTTTCCTTGGAAATTCTCGTCTGGGTTTCCATTATCCATCATCACCTCAAATACCCTGTTAACAAAATCAGTTCTTTCAACATGGAAAAAGAGTATTTTTTCAATGCTGGAATTCCGCCACCACTCCACTTCCAACCTTCACTCTCGCCATTACAAATGCCAAACAACTTTCACAATCCCAATTTTGAAAAGTCAACGGAGCACTATTCCCAATTCGAGACAGCTCTGAGCGCAATGGTCACATCCCCTGCACCCTCCAATTCTGCCACTGATGCTTTTGCAATCCGGGAATTGATCGGGAAATTGGGCACCATTTGCAACGCCGGCGTGATCGCGCCAGAGCTCATGCCGAGGACTACTTATATAAGTGGTGGAAATAACAGTCCTAACACTTCTTCGTGTTACAACACACCCTTGGGGTCTCCACCAAAGTTACAAGTGCCAATTATGAATCATTTGGTGAAAGAAAACTTACCCAATTTAGGCAACCCAATGCCCATGAATTCAGCTTTGCCGGCGCTCTCTACTGATCCTGGGTTTGCCGATAGGGCTGCTAAGTTTTCTTGCTTTGGGAGCCGCAGTTTTAACGGTAGAACAAGCCCAATTGGAATGAATAATACCGAATTTCAATATAGATCTAGTGGCTTATTAATGGGAAATGGAAACTTAACTAGAGTTGCTAGTAGTCCTTCTCTTAAGGCAGCTGGATCTCCAATGGGTATACAGCAAAACAAGAATTCTGTTCAAACCCAGATGGAAATGAGGTCTAGTAATGGCACTGTTTCAGCTTCTGATAGAAAATTCAGTAATTTATCAGGCTCTGTTGCCAATTCCACTGAGGAATCCTCTGTTTCTGGACAAAACCCAAGTGGGGAAAATGGATTGAGAACTCCAAATGAATTAAGTTCAAGAAAAAGGAAAGTAGTTTCAAGAGGAAAAGCCAAGGAAACTGCAGTAAAGGTATATATATATATATATATATATATATATATATATATATATATATATATATATATATATATATATATATATATAAAGTCAAGATCAGTACTTTCCTTTCATTTTTTTTTTAAAAAAATAAAATTGATTGACACTTCAATTTTCAGGAAGCAGAAGGTGATGATGATTCAAGTGTAAAGAGATCAAAGATGACAGGCTGCAGTGGAAACAATAATGGTGGAGTTAAAATGGAGGAGGAAACCAACAGAGGTGCTTCAGATGAGGATCAGAAACAAGCAAATAACAACCAAAAGCCTCCTGAGCCACCAAAGGACTATATACATGTCAGAGCAAGAAGAGGTCAAGCCACTGATAGCCATAGTTTAGCAGAAAGAGTAAGCGTCTTCAAATCCAACAGAAAAAAATTGCCATGCTAATAATTTTAAATAATCTAATCGATATTTCACCGTTTGATCAGGTTCGAAGAGAAAAGATTGGTGAAAGAATGAAGCTTCTTCAAGATCTTGTACCAGGTTGCAATAAGGTATATATATGCTATAAAAATTATAGCTTTACAAGTTTTAGTCACAGCAGCACATTTAATACGTCCATTACTAACCCGGGCTTCACAAATTTGGAGTATAGGTGACCGGAAAAGCACTTATGCTTGACGAAATCATAAATTATGTACAGTCATTGCAGCGCCAGGTCGAGGTAAATTTACACAAATTACTCGATCTCCTAATGGAAAATCAAATTTGGTTGATTATTAAAATTTTGAATTTTCTTCACAGTTTCTTTCTATGAAGTTAGCTACAGTGAATCCTAGTCTGGATGTTAACATGGACAGTCTTCTGTCAAAGGATGTAAGAAATTACTAACATTTTTTTTAATGTAATATCTATCTTTATATTTTTCAGTGATCTTTTCTTAATGAAATTGAGTTGTGTTCATCAGACATTTCAATCAAATGGCACTATGCCGCATCAAATTTATCCGGTAGATGCCACAGCCTCAGCCTCAGCCTTAGCTTACTATGGCAACCGGGGCCTTCGAAACCCACAGGTTCATAAATCAGTGGAGCCGTTAGATGCCACATTGTGCCGCAACCTGTGCATGCCATTAGATGGATTTGGTGAAGGTCTTCCTCAGGTAATTACATCAAAAACCTCTTGTGATTCGTACTATTATTTACAAACACATTGAGCAGGACAATCTTTTCATGATCTAATTACTTCTTTTAAACTTATTGTGTCAAGTTTCCTGCATTCTCTGAGGAGGATGATCTGCAAAGCATTGTTCAAATGGGTTTTGGTAAGCCAAAAAATGTTCTTGAGAAAAAAATCTTGAAATATTTGTCATAATTTGATCTGTCACGGCCTTAATTAATGATCGGTATTTGTTTAATGCAGCCCCAAACCAGACATCCCACATGAAAATTGAGCTCTGATGGTCCTGAATTCAAATTCCCAAGGGAGGGAGGTAGAGAGGCTTGTTGTATATATTCCAGAGTGGAGCATCCAAGCATGAACTTCTAAACCTCCATTAGGACTAATCTAGAAATTCTTTTCCATTTAGTATTATTATAATTATTTATTATTCTAGTTAAATATGTTTGTAATTTCTTTCTCATCTGTATAAATATTAGAACCACATGTAACATGTATTGCAACTACTAATACTAATATTTCCACCAGCTTTCATTTTTCCAAATCTCTGGACATTGTAAGTACCTTTCAATTAAGAAAATGTTGCATCAATTTGATAAGATTATTTAATTCAAATGACTCAAATGTACAGTGTTAAGATCCTGTTTAATAGTGTTTGTGATTCATTAGTTATGCGTTAACCAGCTGTATTAGTGGGCTCCTCTACTCTCATGAAAGTCTAATTTGAATGATTAAGACTTTGGATTGCTTGAGCTGGAGTCAATTAATCCTTAATTTCTGGCACATTTTCTGCTCCTATAACTTTCACAGATTACCCAGTCACAGAAGCTTCTGTTCTCTTTTTACTGTGCCACCAAAAAATAAAAACTAAAGTTGAAAAAGTATTCGTATGGGTATAATTTATGAGTAAATGAAAGCATCATATATAAGAATCCCAGGTTGGCAACTGGTGAGATTGTGACTAGACCCAATGAATCTGAAGGAATTAAAAATTCAAATCTACCTAATTTTTTAAAATTATTATGTGAATTGGAAAAGGGTAATGTAGTGGAGTGGAGTTCAGGTATGAAAAGATGGATTAATTTAATTATATAATGAGAGGTAGTTAGTAAAAATTCATTTTTGGGGTTTAACAAAAGATCTCTCCACTGCAGTCTGCAGCCTTCTCTTATTTTATTGAGACTGATTTAATTATTAAAAAAGATTATTTGAAAATGGTATTTTGAGCATAAATTATAGTAATGTTTTGGTGCCAGAATTGTCCCAAAATATATAAATGAAAGGTGTCTTACTCTTACAGATGAACTGTGTATTTTGCTTTATTTTCTGTTCATGCTTTTGTTTTGACATCTCTGGGATCAAACTCTTTATCGTCTTTTACTAGCTTGCTAGAGAAATGGTAATTTGCAGGAAGTAACCTTTCAAAATTATTTTAAAGAATATATTATCCAGCCAATCATCCACCGTCAATTTCTTTAGTTAATTGCACTTTGGACGTGGCCTATCTTATTTTTTTTTAAATGACACCCTTCCTGGGCTGGAAAAGTATATCCACATTTGTTTTTGTCTGTTTTGTCTTCTTCTTCTTCTTCTCCCACATTTATATAAATTAAAATTCTTTAGGTAGCATCTGCTTCATTATTTTAGTTTTTGTTGGAGCTATCTGGTTTCTATGAAGGTATGAAATTCAAGAAAGAAAGAAAGAATTTTGTACTAAATAAATGCATAAGCATTAAGCAAAGACCATAAGGTGCCACCCTACATGATGCTAGGTTCTCCTTTATATGCAAAGTGGTGAGGGAAGAAGATACAGTGATAAAGATGGCAACTTTTTTGGAAAAATTTCCCTTTTCCAAAAAGTAAATGGTAAAATTGATGTCCAAACAAATTGTTAACTAGTAAATTAAGTTTGTATTATTGTAGTGGACAAGAGACTATGTGAAAGTGTCAAGCATGCTGTCTCTATGAAGCTATCAATAGTGGGGAATTTCCAGGTCAATTGTCACTATCTAAATCCAGAATTTCATGCCCTTTTACATCAGGGGGAGGGGAGGGGGAGGGGGAGGGGGAGGGGGAGGGGAAAACTTTGAGTTTCTTCAAATGAAAGTCTTACCAATTAAAGAATGGTTAGTAGGGATTGAAGGGTTTTGTAGGGCATACCTTAATTAAAATGATAGTAATAAGAATGAGAGGATCTGCCACTATAACTAAGCTGTCTTTGCTCATATTTATAATTTCTCCTTTTAAAAATATTTTCTTTTGGGTGAATGTTTTTCTTTGTATGGGAGAAACCATTCATGGCCTGTGTTTACTTATGCATGAGTTTGAATTTAACCGAATAAGTCATTTAAATCGTTTGTTTATCAATTTTTAAATTCTGAATGCGTCTAAATGTGTCTGAACGATATTTTTAACAAGTAGTGATGAATGATATTTTTACTTACCTACTCTCATAAACCATTAAAATTTATATTCATTCATCATTTTGTTTATTATTGTAAATAAATTTTGTTATGCACAAATTATTTTTTTATTTTTCCTTAACAAACTGGTGAATAACCAATGTTGTAATTTTTTGTTATTTTATGTAATATAGAATGTTATTAATATTTTTTAGTATTTTAATCCAAACATTATATTACTAATAGTATACACCATCAAAGATTAAGATTGTTCAAAAGTTTATAATTAATTTTTTTTAGATAACATTGTTTATTTATAATTACATAATAAATTTAAACATATTCAGCTCGTTTGTTAAGATTCTATTACATAATCAAAACTTTTTATTGAATTTTATGAAACAAGTGAAGTACCATCATTTGTTTCACCAACCATGCAATTATAATGAGTTGTAGAGTAACATTTATCCATGTCAATATCATCATGTGTTTCCTTCTTTCTGCTAGCCGCTGCCCGCTAGGTAGTTGGAATTTCATCAAAGATTTTATATTCCTTGGGCCTTTCTGGGCCTCACCACTGATGAGCAGAATAAGTCAAATTATATAAGAGAATATGAATATGTTGTTTCTCCGGTGAAATCTCAATAGACTGAGGTCGAAGAGTCCGAGAAAAGGCCCAAAGCATCATGGATGGTTTGTTTAATTCTTTTTGTGCGGGATGGCCCAAGAGTTGTGATAGAATATATATATATATATATATATAGGGAAAAATGTATATACACAACTGTGTATTACATAGTAGACTATGGCGACGGTTTTTTGGAAAATAGCGACGGTTTCATCCGTCGTCATAGCTATTATGGGCTATTGCGACAATTTAACGTCGTTATAGCCTAAACATTCTATTGACATATCCCTACTGTATAATACACAACTGTGTATATACATATAGCCCTTAAATATATATATATATATATATATAGCTATATGTATATACACAGTTGTGTATTACACAGTATGTCTATGGCTACAGATTTTTTGGGCTATAGCGACAGTAGTTGACAGTACTTGACAGTAGTTGTACAGTAGTATAGTAGTATAGTACAGTAGTATACTAGTACAGTAGTACAGTAGTATAGTACAGTAGTTGACAGTAGTTGTATAGTAGTATAGTAGTTGTCGCTATAGCCCAGAATAGCTATAACGACGGATGAAACCGTCGCTATAGCTCAAAAAATCGTCGCCATAGCCTACTATACACATATGTGTATATACATTTTCTCATATTTTAATTACTACTTCACTCTCATTTATTTAAGGTCTATGGGAATTTTTGACTTTTTTCTCTTCAACCACAGCCCTCACTTGTAACAATTTATGAGGGTATATATAGTTTTGTATCATTTATTTTGGGAATTGGAAACTGATATTTTTATATAAATAAAAACGGAATTCATATTTATGTAAGTGGTGTTTTGTGAAAATACAAGTAATAACTAATATATTTTATTTATATTATATTTTTTTATAGTGAGAAAGGATTGAAAATTTTTAAAATGTAAACGAGTTAATAAATTTGACAAAATATTAACTTTATATATTAATTTTTTAAATAAAAAAAATTATCCAACATGTTTATTGGGATTTTTCAATTTCGCTTTCATGAAGTGGTGTACTTTGGGATCCACCTGCGGACATTTTAGGTGGGTTTGCTTTATAAATCTAATGCAGGCTAAATGTTGCATTTTGACCATTTCTTCTTTGGGCCTGTATTTCTTTTATTTTCTATATATTTATGGTGAATTTACCTATAAATGATTTGAAAAACTTAATCTAATTTAGTTAATTTATTTTTAAAATGGGTCACATGAGAAAAACTAATAATCTCAAAAAAAAAATGATTATATCTCATAAAAGAAATATATATAAATAAATATCCTCTAATCGAAAAGTAAAAAATACTAACTCAGAAAATTGAATTAATTTAGCTAATTCATAAATGGATCTAGTGTAAAAAAAACAAACTTAACCTACCTTAGTGTAAAATATTGATTCAGATCAAACTAGTCCACCTTTGTCTCTTTCATCTTCTCCAATCTAATCTCTTCTTATCCTCTCTGTAATATTTTTACAGGCATAATAGAAAATATAATCTCCACCGACGCACATGTGTACTGCTACTAGTTGCTACAGCACATGGCCTTCTTCTTCCTCTTCTTTCTTCAATAATAATACTCCCTACATACATACATTAATATGCTAGAAAATACACCCATTATTCACTCCATTACAGACACCCTTCCGCTTCATCTGGTGAACGAATCTACTTTTACCTAAAACCCCTCAATATCTCTCACTGTAATGGTTCACTGACACACAGAAAGAGATCTCAGAACATACCCACTTATACATACACTTCATTTTACATATATACATATATTTATGTCTCGCGCTCCTAACTTTGAATTTCAAGAGTGGTGGAATAAACAGAGAGACAATAATGGCCTCTTCTCCGACAATTCCCTAAACCCTAATACCCATTTAGCCCTCGAGATCCCCAGCCCAACCGCTGATGGGACCGCCCACAAAGAGCGAACCCGGAGCGCCCGCCAGTTATCCTGGGTTTACCTCTTGAAGTTCCATCAAATCGCCCATTATTTAGCTTATTCCGCCAGTGCCTTCATCTCTATCCTTAGTACCGCCAAACGCCGGCTCACTTCATCCGATTCGGCCGGTCATTTGGGCTATGACTCGCGGCTTTATCGCGTAATTAAGCTGTTTTTGATTGTTGTAGTTTTGTTGTTAGTGTTTGAGCTTGTAGCTTACTTTAAAGGGTGGCATTTTAGTCCGCCTTCGGTGGGATCATCTGATGTTGAAGATTTGGTGGAGCGTGTTTATGCGAATTGGCTTGCGATTAGGGCAAATTACTTGGCACCGCCACTGAAGAGTTTGATGAATGCGTGTATTGTTTTGTTCTTGGTACAGTCCGTGGATCGCCTAATTCTGGTGCTGGGGTGTTTTTGGATCAAGTTTCGGGGGATAAAACCGGTTGCCCAGATGGATTATATGGATGGTGGGGAGAATTTTAATGTGGAGGATTATCCAATGGTGTTGGTGCAAATTCCTATGTGCAATGAGAGGGAGGTAAGAAGATGTAGGTTTCAAATCCCTAATGTGCATTATTTTTTAAGTTGTGATTTTTTTAGTAAGCTTTAGTTCTGGTTACAACTTACAAGGGGAGTAAATTTTTATCTCAAGTTTAAAACTTTAGCTCTATCCATTTGTTGTTCATTAATAAGAGCCAGCTATTGAGTAACATATACATATTACATAGTAATATTTGTTATGTAATCAAGCTTGAACTATAATGAACTTTAGTTTACTAAAGTTCAAAACTTAAAACTATGTTTGAAATCTTTTAGAAGATAATTCTTATGACTCTTAATATGTCACAATTAAGTTTGTTTTCTAAATAAAAAGAATTACGTGTTTTCCATGTTTACTAAGGAAGCTGCTTATGATTAACATATATTTTGTGATCTATAGAAAGTTTCCCCATGCAATATAGCTACTTATAGGTAAATTGTAGATACTATGGTAATTAATGTGGGAAACTAGGTAATTTTTCTTATATTCCATACTTATGGTCAGTTTTCAAATAGAAAGCATAACTTTATGATACACCTATCTGTTAGTAGTTGGGGTTTGAACACTTTGCAGACTATGTGTTGTCCATGAGGTGGTACAAATTTGATATTGTAGATGTGCTTTAATTAGTTTATCTCTCGGAACATAGTGAAGGCTGAGTATATTATGGAGTATTTTTAAAGCATGTTATTTTCCACTTTCTTCCCCAATCTAAACTGATGGCCGATAAAGCTATATATCTTTTCAATATAAGTATATCTATGATTTGATGTACACATATAACAGTAGATTTTTTACATTTATGTTGCATGGTGTGCGAATACAAACACACTCTAAGGTTAGCGTCATCTTAGGAACTTTAGGAAGTAATAGATGATTGAAATACTTTGAACTTTTGAAATCAAATAATGGAGTGCTGCTAATACTTCTAAATGATGATATTTATGCACCTTTTGATGAGATCAATATCTCTATGTATCAAGTATCAACTTGAAATCATTTGGGTGTAACCAAAAAGGATGTGAAAATACTACCTTTTAGCAAGTAAAAAGAATTGAGGAGTTCCATGCATAGTTCAATGCAAGTCTTAGCTTAAAGATAACGTTTGCTCGCCGGCGTCGCTTCTGTTTCCCAAAACCTGGTGGTGGTTATAGGGTTACTGCTTTCTCAACATTATTTTTTTCCTTACTTTTGTTTTGTCCACTTCTTATTGAAATTAATTGAACAATCATTAAGTCATTGAGCATATTAGTTCAGATTATATGGTCCTCATAAAATTTGCAACTCCCTGCCACCCCCACGCGGTTGTGTAGATTGAAACTCTTTTTTGCTTGAATATGGGATTCTTATTCAGTCAACTTTAATCTTGTTCCACTGGGGTGTCAAACAGGTTTACCACCAATCAATTGCGGCAGTTTGTGTACAGGACTGGCCAAGGGAGAGAATGCTTGTACAAGTTTTAGATGATTCTGATGATCTGGATGTTCAAGATCTTATCAAAGCAGAAGTACAGAAATGGCAACAGAGGGGTGTGCGCATATTGTACAGGCATCGACTTATTCGCACAGGCTATAAAGCAGGGAATCTTAAATCAGCGATGAGTTGCGATTATGTGAAAGATTACGAGTTTGTGGCAATTTTTGATGCAGATTTTCAACCAGCACCAGATTTTCTGAAGAAAACCATTCCTTACTTCAAGGTAAATTATATTTATTATGGACAAATAGTTGTCTAGGCGCTCATCAAAATTTATACATCAAGAAATTTTGTAGAAAATGGCAAATTCTCAGATAATCAGGGTGTGTAGATACATAAATCATACGACTTTGTATATTTGTTCCCTGCTGGAATTAGTCTTTTTCATCCATGTTAGCGAGTTCCTTGGATTGGCTGCCATTTGTGATGAATGATCGTACAACTTTGATTGTTTTTCTGTAGCTTATCAGTAAAAAAAAAGAAGTAAAATGTTTTTCGACTGTCCAAGATTTATTTCATGATGGAAGAATGATCTTATATTGGTGAAAGAGTTTACTGTGGACACCGTAGGAAAACGCTTGTAAGAAGATCAAGGGAATATAATATGCACCAAGGAAGTTTGTGATCTTATCGAGCATTGTTCACTATCACGCAAATGGTCCCAATTCCGTTGATTTATTCACACAAATAAAAACTCAACCATCCAAGTGCACATAAAAAAAAAACTTATATCTGGTTTTTGAGTGTAAGCTTGTTTCGCTCAACCATGTTTATGTTTTCTCTTGTTATTTATCTTTTATCATCTACTCTACCTGATCATGACTTATGCTATCCTTAACCTTCAATCACGTTGTACTTTTAAGGATTGAATAGTCATTATATACATTGGTCTTTTGAACCTTTAAAAGACTATGTTGCATAGTACATAGTCTAAAATTAATTTTTTAGATAGACAATGGACGATTAGGATGATGAAGAAGAAGATTTATATGGCTTGAGAGTGTGTTTCATATAGAATTAATGCAACCATGTGTCTCAGAATTGAAAGATTTGTGGAGAGAAAAAGGGCTAGCTTTATGAGGTAGTCATTGGTAAACTACACAATTTCTCAATTATCCCCAAGTCTTATAGCTTTTCCTGTTTTCTTGAAGGGAAAAGATGACCTGGGATTGGTCCAAACAAGGTGGTCTTTTGTGAACAAGGACGAAAACCTGCTCACAAGGCTGCAGTATATAAACTTATCTTTTCACTTTGAGGTGGAACAACAAGTAAATGGAGTTTTCATTAACTTTTTTGGTTTCAATGGAACTGCTGGAGTATGGAGAATCAAGACCCTTGAGGATTGTGGTGGCTGGTTGGAACGAACAACAGTTGAAGACATGGATATTGCTGTCCGTGCTCACCTTTGTGGATGGAAGTTCATCTATCTGAATGATGTTAAGGTTTATAGCATATTTTTAAGATTGGTGACCAACTCTCTTCACATTTTTTAGCTTGGACATGATGGTTGTAATAAACTTACTCGTGCTTTTGCAGTGCCTATGTGAACTCCCAGAATCCTATGAAGCGTACAAGAAACAGCAACATCGCTGGCATTCAGGTCCAATGCAATTGTTCCGTTTGTGCTTTCTTGACATAATCCGTTCAAAGGTTTGAAAGATTCTGTATAATTGTAGCCTTGTTTAGCTTGTAATATTTCATGGAAGTATCATCTAAATTAACTTGTCGTGATTTCAACTTCAAAAGTTCGCCAGGATTTAGTACAAAGGAATACAATATCGTACTTTGTTGGTTTTGTAAATTTCCATATCACATAAATTTCTATAAATAGTGCCTAGGTGGAGAAAATAATTATTCTCCGTCCCCGGAGGTGCTTTATCCAGTTGAAATCTAGAACAAGTTCATTTGGGGTTAAAACTTGAAATATTTGCTAATTTTCTGATACTTCATTCCATGAAGCATGAGATTACTGAACAAGCACGCTCACACACGCACACAAACACTCACTGGTGGGGTTGAGTAGTCTTACTGACATTTTCAAATTTAGTTGACCCTTATTTTTGTTCACATTGCAGGTGAGTTTGGCCAAGAAAACCAATTTGATATTTCTCTTCTTCCTCCTGCGGAAGCTTATTCTGCCCTTTTATTCATTTACTCTCTTCTGTATTATTCTCCCTCTGACGATGTTCCTGCCAGAAGCTGAGTTACCAGCTTGGGTAGTTTGTTATGTCCCTGGACTCATGTCTCTCCTGAACATCCTTCCGGCGCCACGCGCATTTCCATTTATTGTTCCCTATCTTCTGTTTGAAAACACCATGTCTGTGACGAAATTTAATGCCATGATATCAGGACTCTTTAGGTTAGGAAGTTCTTATGAGTGGATAGTTACTAAAAAATTGGGTAGATCCTCAGAAGCAGACCTAGTTGCCTTTGTTGAAACGGAACCTGAACCTCCCAGGGGAAGTCTTAATATGCACAAGTCATCCTCAGAATCAGGTCTTGCAGAACTAACCAGATTAGAGATGACCAAGAAAGCGAAAAAGACTAGAAGAAATCGTTTGTATAGAAAGGAACTCGCTCTTGCATTTATTTTGTTAGCTGCCTCTGTGAGAAGCTTGTTATCTGCTCAGGGCATTCACTTCTACTTCCTATTGTTTCAAGGAGTCACTTTCCTAGTTGTTGGTCTCGACTTAATTGGAGAACAGGTAAGTTGAGCCTTTTCGTTGCTTGTGCAAAGTGTTGAAAGCTTCTTATTTTTTCCGGAGAGTCGAGCCTATGATGAAAAAAGTGGCCACAATCGGGAATCATTTGTAGAGTATCAACAATGAGTCTTTGCTGACCATACACGTGATTGTAGTACATGGTCCCCAATTAAAGGGATTTTATTTACTTGAGAAAAGATTGTGCAGGCTTCATTTTTCGGTCTATTTACATACTTGAGGAAGAGATTATCGTAAGGTTATTGGTGTCAACTCATGTGCCTTCAATTGAAAGTAAAAGTTTTCTCAAGCCATGGAGAGGGAAAGACTTGAGATTATTTTCTCTACCTGTTTGATTGATAATGTAATACCAGTGTACGATTTGCCCATGTAAATGGTGCAGTCATTCCTTAGGTTTTCATATTTTTCATTATTTATTTTTGTGGATGACAGGTTCTGTATGGGACACAGATCATTATATTAGTTTTCAATTCGGAGTGATATTTAGAAACATTAAAATGTCTTGATCTTGATGCTGCTAGTTGGCTGATGAAAATTTCTGTGGTATCCTTTTCCATTTGACAGTTGGATCTTTCAATTTCAAACAATAGCCAAATTTAATAGTTAGTTGTTGTTTGGTATTGAAGATCTGCTTTCCAGCAAAGAAATACTCTCCTCTAGCTCCACAAAAAATAGAGTCCGATTTGATGTTAATGTGCATAATCTCGTAAATTTACTCAAGTTGATGGAATGTATTTTTAGAATTAAATTGTAATATAAAATTAAAAAAAAAATTAAAAAAAGAAGTAATTTCTTTGGCAGTATAATTTTAAAATTTTATTTCTTAAAATATCTGCTAATTTTAATTTCTAGTTGTTTGTTTGTTTGAAGATGTTATTGATGTGGCTACCCTTTTAAGTAACAAGACAAATGATCACCTAACTGTACTCGGGGGGGGGGGGGTGGGGGGGGGGTGGGGGGTGGGGGGTGAGGCAGGACGGATACTTTTTTCTTTCTCGAGCACACCGTACAACAGTGATAGTATTGGGAAAATGCGGAGCACAATTTTTAAAGTATTTGGAAAAATCTCAGTACCGGAATTCCCCATCTGAGAAGAAATCCATTACAACAAAACTCATAACGGACTATATATACATACCAGAGAAAATTAATATGATAAATTCACCTCGACAAAAGACAGAAGCTCAATCTCATAGTAAACAATCGAGTTAGGTGGGACCAGGGCCAATTCCTGCTGTGATCTAGACGAACCAAAAGCACATTCTGGTTCAACTGTTACCAGTGCTACCCCCCCCCCCCCCCCCCCCCTTTTCATTGCCATCACCGCTCTATCAAGCCCTTCTATAACTTGCTCTGTTCAACGCATACCTCAATAAAGTAAGAAACACGCAACAATAGGCCAACTAGATTCAAAATCAAATATCTGGTAAACTCTTAACACCTTCATCCGTCTGAAACTCGAAAGGCTCCTCATCACCATCATGGCCCTTCTTATAGAAGACAGTACCATCTGCAGCTTCCTAATCGACAACAGTTCCTTCATTCAGTTTCTCATATCCCTCCCCTTCAGGATCTTCTTAATAACTTTCTTATCATCACCAATATGAGAGACAGCCTTCCACGATACTAGCTCTAGAGTAATCTGCAACATGGCATTTGTCTTTCTCTCCAAACCCATCTGCAACCACAGAAAGAACAAACACAGGAAAATTCACTCTAAAAAATCTTTGCTTTCAAATACACTTCTCTTTATGGAAACAACTTGCATACAGCAAATCTACTCGCACACAGGCTTCACTGTAAGGAGGACCTTTTCTCCTTTCTTCATGGTTTTTACAAATTTGGCCAAGGCAGGACAGAAATGACCTATAACAAATGCAAATCGAAAACATCCATAAAATATCTAGACATTGAAAAAGTATATTTTAGATGGACCACAAAAAAACTTACCATCTTCCACAATGAACTCTACTGCATCTGACTTTGCAATCAAGGTTCCATCCTTTTAGCCGAGCCTCATAATTGACTACATTAATAGCAGCAACGGACAGGGTAAGCAGTGATTCAACAGAAGGATCCACAGTCAAAACTGTAAGCATTGCTAGAGAAATATGTACAATGTACCTAACACTTCATTGAGGTTCTTAGGGTTCTCCCCATTTCTTTTCTTGAATATTCCACCATCCTTGCAGATGTCCTTAATGCTAATCCAAGATAGAAGTTCAACATCAAACTGGAGAGTAGCATTGGGCGGAATGGTTGGAGGAGGACCTGACTCGCCATAAGCTCGTTCAGGAGGAATGGTGAAAAGAGCATTTTCACCCTTCATCATTGTCTTGATTCCTTGATACCATCACTTAATCACTTGCCCTTTATAACAACACAGAGCGTCAAAAACTTGAGCAAGTCTCAAGTACAGACAACAGAACATGATCTAATACACTAGCATTAGCCACTTTAAGAGGAAGAAAAATTGTAAAATTGAAATTGAAGGACAATGGGTAGAATTTTGATTTACCCATACATTTCAAATACAAAAAAGAAAGAGCCGGGGAAATGGGCATAGACAACCGGTGAGTGTCAAATCGGTTTCTTTTCAATTCCATTATGCAAGATGAACAGGAGGCTAGAAAATTATACAGAGCCTTATTCTCATGCAGTTACAAGTTATATTTTCATACCTTTATACATGTTGACCGAAAAGATCGATCAAAACATCAAGTTTCATTCTTTTTGTTCAAAGTTTACGTTATCAAAACATTTCAGTTACATAAAAGAAAGATCAACAGGTGACAAGAAAATTATATAGTCTTACTGTAACACCCCTTCCCAAAAAGGAAAGGGAGGTCACGTGCAAAGCACAACAAATCTCAAAATAAGAAAACAGAGCACTAATAACCTCAAAACATTAATAGTGGTGATCCATTAATAGCGTACTAAATACAATTCTCCAAATAGAGTTAAAATAATCAAAACTTAAAATTCAAAACAACCTAGATGGTCAAAGGCAACTCTCTCATCACACTAGCAAGCCCTGAATCACTCCTGCAAACCTGCCGGAAGAAAAACACAGCATGAGTCAATTGCCCAGTACGGATATAAAGATACAAAAGATATACAACTAAAATACAAAATCAACTGAGACAAAATATTGCCTCTAACAAAAATAAAATCTCTGAAGATTTGAATGGAATATATTTGAACCAACAGAATTAATGAAACAAACAGAATATTAAAGAATAACGAACTGAAGTGACTAATCCGATGAATTGAACTGAACAGAAGCCAACAACTAATACAATAAAATAATAGGCTGAAACAAATGGCTGGGGTTATTTCATACCGATTGAGCTCAGAAATATACCTTGCCACATAGGCAAGTCAAAACAATGCCACACAGGCAAGTCAAAATAATGCCACACAGGCAAGTCAAAACCATGCCACACAGGCAAGTCAAAATAATGCCACACAGGCAAGTCAAATGATGCCACACAGGCAAGTCAAAACCATGCCACACAGGCAAGTCAAAATAATGCCACACAGGCAAGTCACACATTGGACCGCGAATCCAAATGTATGCAAATCGGATAGGTGTGTTTGGCACAACATCACCAATCCGCAGAACAGAAAACTAGGGTTAACCCATACGCCTCCCACAACAAAACACCAAACGGCCCACTTCCTCCGGAGCCCAAAACGGAGACGCCGTGGACTAATCACACCGCCACGGAAAGTGTCATGCCTCTCGTGCCAAGACGACATGCCTGTGGTACCCCCACAGGTGGTTATAACTCAGGTATACTCTACGGTATATTCTAACAAAATACCATGTCACAACACATGCGACATAATACCAACAAAAGGGTTCTATATGTACATGTTGAACCGAATCAAATTATAGTCACAAGGTTTCAAAAGGAAGGTAGCAACATGTACCGCTCTACAATTATCAAAATAAATAATACTAAACATGATAACCTAATTCAAAGAGTACAAATACGAGTCCAATGTGTCAACTCCAAAATGAAACAAATATATGAATTTCACAAGAAACAATTATGTGAAATAATAACAGAATTTGAAACGAGGAACAAAACGAATAAATCAAATTTAACAAAAGTATCGCTGAAAGAGTACAGAATCCGTACCTGATACTTCCAACCCATTTATATCACACTCCACCAAATCTTACCCTCAAATGTCAACGATATCAAATACGAAACGTCATTCATCACCTAAACATATTCACCTCAAATTAAAAATAATTCAAACTAATAATTCTAAAATAATTCATAATCTATTTAATATGCCTTTAATCATCGCCTTTATCAATTATTAATACTCCAAAATTTATATTCCAAAAATGACTCTTTAAATTCCTTCTGTTCGAACTAATTAAACAACATAATAGTAAATATAAGTTTATAAATTCCTTGGTAACTATATTTATAGTAATATAAAATTAATTCCCAATTACATTAATTTTACAAAAATAAATTCAAACTAAATTACGAAAGAGCCTTTTTCTTTATATTATTAGTATTCTAATCTCAGGAGGAGGCAACAAAGTTATAATTTACGCTGCCTAACATAATTAGCAGTAGTTATAATTTCAATCCAGATTTGATTAACTATATTTCTAAATAAACTTAGAACATGACAGCTTTTCCTCAAGTCATGTGAACCATCCAATAGTATGTATGCACGGCTGGCCACATGTTCTAAAAATCTCAAAAAATGTCCTTTTAGTGCCTTCAGTAAAATTTTGAAACATGATTCACATATACAAAGTACAATAATATATTCATGAATAAATGATTTACCTGATTCAATTTTTCTGCTCTCCTTTTCTTTTCCTCCGATATCAACTACAGTGAAAGCCACGCCGACTCTTGCTACTGCTCTCTTTTCCCCAATTCGAAATAAGAGTATGCGACTTAAATTAGGTTATTTATTACATCTTTTATTAAAAAAATTTCCTACTCATAATAATATTTTATATTACCCACATATAAATTAAACTCAACTAGTATTTAAGGCCCAATTTGTACTAAATTAATTTACCCATCACTTGTTAATATTTATTAGCCCACACAAATTAAATAACTAATTTGACCCAAACATAAGAAAAGCCCAATTAAATATGGATTTAAATATTATTTATTTTTATTTTTTTTTACCGGGTATTATATCACCTACCCCTTAAAAAGGATTCCGTCCCCGGAATCAAAAGAATGAACGTACCTAATTATCAAAATATGCGGATACTCCGCTCGAATATATTCCTATATCTCCCAAGTAGCTTCCCGCTCCGAATGATTTTAGCACAAGACTTTAACAAAAGGAAATATCTTCCTCAATTTTAATTTAATCAGTTATTTAATTATCTACTAAACGAATTTAATTTTTTTTTAAACAAGACAAGGAAGAAGAGAAGAAAACAAAATCATTTACCTTTTCAATTTAAACACAATTGTATCGGATAAAATTAATTAATATTTAATTATTAAAAAAAATGGGTTATTACATTTTTCACCCCTTAAAAATAATTCCGTCCTCGGAATTCAAATAAGCTACAGAAAAAAATAAATAAATTTAGTTACGACGTAGCGTCGCCATTTGTAACGATCAATGTGGATAAGTCATCGGTCCACGTAATTATCAATGTACTTGTAAAAGATTCGTCAACTACCATGTCAAGTCTTGGTAAGGTTCTTCGCGTTAAATCACATGATCCACTGTTGGTGCGGGCCCCCCGTTAATATCTTTGAGTTTCATTCTTGCAAGCGTACGTACTCTTCGGAATATAATTCGAAATCACAAACATTTCTCTTCATCTAAATACGATTCGAATACCCAAAATATTTAAAATTATTTTGAATTCGTAAAATGTTTATGTTCCACATATGACAAGGATCTAACAAATTATTTTTGTTTTATTTTACATAAATTCATACAAAACTCTAAAGACATCAGATAAACAAAATAACTTAAATTATAACACCAACTCTCACTAAGTCCTCAAGAATTTCAAAATATCATAACCTCCAATCAAATTAGTTTTCAAATATCATTACACCTAAAATATACTACTACTAAGATCTCTCCATCACCATACCAAACTCCAAATCATATATCCTACTATCTGAATAAGCAAATGATAGCTTTCAAAATCTCTTAAAGATTCATCACTTAATATCTAATCATTTAATAAATCAATCATTCTCTTAGTGCAAACCTTAACCCAACAAATTTCAAAATCTCCTCATACTATCACTCAAAATTTCATATAAGATAACTCCAATATTCTACTAGGAAATAATCGCAAAATTCATTTACTCAAAAAAAATTAATCTAATTACCTCGAATCTTTACAACAACTCAAAATTACAAGAGATCCTTTGTACTTAATAGTTTTCACTTTATCATATTATCCCACCGATTCACATACCTCAAATTATTCACAACTTAACAAAAATTAGAGTCTAACCCAAATAAAATCCTCAATTCCAAAATCATAATAATTTGTAATTACCTGTATTAAGTCTTAACAAATAATTCTCCAATATCAAACTTACTGATACAAATGCTCATATCATAATTGTATAATCATTTATCATATTATCTCATCAATACACATACCTCAAATTATCCACAACTTAACAAAACTAAATCATCACCCAAATCAAATCCTTAATTCTAAGATCATAATAGATTATTACCCAAAAGCACTATAAAAAAATCTCCAAAACCAAATTCTCGTTGATAAAAGTAATCACATCATAATTGCATCTCATATATGATCATTTATTAACTGTACAAGGTATAACTTTATTCTCCTTAATGATTCAATCATAATCTTTAACTAATATTATTGCTCCAACGCATAACCATAATAATCATAACAAATTATCTCGCCTTTCTCAAATCAAATATAACTCAAAGAACTAAAAAAAACACTTGGTCAGAATAAGACCAACCAAACAGAGAACAAAATCAATTCAAACTCCTATGTCTACCCAGTGATTTACCCACAACTCACAGGTCAAACCTAAATAGGTTTTCTACAAGAAAGAACCTAAGCTCTGATACCATCTCTGTAACACCCCTTCCCAAAAAGGAAAGGGAGGTCACGTGCAAAGCACAACAAACCTCAAAATAAGAAAACAGAGCACTAATAACCTCAAAACATTAATAGTGGTGATCCATTAATAGCGTACTAAATACAATTCTCCAAATAGAGTTAAAATAATCAAAACTTAAAATTCAAAACAACCTAGATGGTCAAAGGCAACTCTCTCATCACACTAGCAAGCCCTGAATCACTCCTGCAAACCTGCCGGAAGAAAAACACAGCATGAGCCAATTGCCCAGTACGAATATAAAGATACAAAAGATATACAACTAAAATACAAAATCAACTGAGACAAAATATTGCCTCTAACAAAAATAAAATCTCTGAAGATTTGAATGGAATATATTTGAACCAACAGAATTAATGAAACAAACAAAATATTAAAGAATAACGAACTGAAGTGACTAATCCGATGAATTGAACTGAACAGAAGCCAACAACTAATACAATAAAATAATAGGCTGAAACAAATGGCTGGGGTTATTTCATACCGATTGAGCTCAGAAATATACCTTGCCACATAGGCAAGTCAAAACAATGCCACACAGACAAGTCAAAATAATGCCACACAGGCAAGTCAAAACCATGCCACACAGGCAAGTCAAAATAATGCCACACAGGCAAGTCAAATGATGCCACACAGGCAAGTCAAAACCATGCCACACAGGCAAGTCAAAATAATGCCACACAGGCAAGTCACACATTGGACCGCGAATCCAAATGTATGCAAATCGGATAGGTGTGTTTGGCACAACATCACCAATCCGCAGAACAGAAAACTAGGGTTAACCCATACGCCTCCCACAACAAAACACCAAACGGCCCACTTCCTCCGGAGCCCAAAACGGAGACGCCGTGGACTAATCACACCGCCACGGAAAGTGTCATGCCTCCCGTGCCAAGACGACATGCCTGTGGTACCCCCACAGGTGGTTATAACTCAGGTATACTCTACGGTATATTCTAACAAAATACCATGTCACAACACATGCGACATAATACCAACAAAAGGGTTCTATATGTACATGTTGAACCGAATCAAATTATAGTCACAAGGTTTCAAAAGGAATGTAGCAACATGTACCGCTCTACAATTATCAAAATAAATAATACTAAACATGATAACCTAATTCAAAGAGTACAAATACGAGTCCAATGTGTCAACTCCAAAATGAAACAAATATATGAATTTCACAAGAAACAATTATGTGAAATAATAACAGAATTTGAAACGAGGAACAAAACGAATAAATCAAATTTAACAAAAGTATCGCTGAAAGAGTACAGAATCCGTACCTGATACTTCCAACCCATTTATATCACACTCCACCAAATCTTACCCTCAAATGTCAACGATATCAAATACGAAACGTCATTCATCACCTAAACATATTCACCTCAAATTAAAAATAATTCAAACTAATAATTCTAAAATAATTCATAATCTATTTAATATGCCTTTAATCATCGCCTTTATCAATTATTAATACTCCAAAATTTATATTCCAAAAATGACTCTTTAAATTCCTTCTGTTCGAACTAATTAAACAACATAATAGTAAATATAAGTTTATAAATTCCTTGGTAACTATATTTATAGTAATATAAAATTAATTCCCAATTACATTAATTTTACAAAAATAAATTCAAACTAAATTACGAAAGCCTTTTTCTTTATATTATTAGTATTCTAATCTCAAGAGGAGGCAACAAAGTTATAATTTACGCTGCCTAACATAATTAGCAGTAGTTATAATTTCAATCCAGATTTGATTAACTATATTTCTAAATAAACTTAGAACATGACAGCTTTTCCTCAAGTCATGTGAACCATCCAATAGTATGTATGCACGGCTGGCCACATGTTCTAAAAATCTCAAAAAATGTCCTTTTAGTGCCTTCAGTAAAATTTTGAAACATGATTCACATATACAAAGTACAATAATATATTCATGAATAAATGATTTACCTGATTCAATTTTTCTGCTCTCCTTTTCTTTTCCTCCAATGTCAACTACAGTGAAAGCCACGCCGACTCTTGCTACTGCTCTCTTTTCCCCAATTCGAAATAAGAGTATGCGACTTAAATTAGGTTATTTATTACATCTTTTATTAAAAAAAATTTCCTACTCATAATAATATTTTATATTACCCACATATAAATTAAACTCAACTAGTATTTAAGGCCCAATTTGTACTAAATTAATTTACCCATCACTTGTTAATATTTATTAACCCACACAAATTAAATAACTAATTTGACCCAAAGATAAGAAAAGCCCAATTAAATATGGATTTAAATATTATTTATTTTTATTTTTTTTACCGGGTATTATACTTACTCTAATGCAGTTACAAGTTATATTCCCATACCTTTATACATCATGTTGACCGAAAAGATCGATCAAGACATCATGTTTCATTCCTTTTGTTCAAAAATTTACGTTATCCATACATTTAAGATATAGAAAAGAAAGAGTCAGGGCATGTGTGTTTGTGTGTGTGAAAGAGAGAGACAACCGACGAGTGTCAAATCAATTTCTTTTCAATTCCATTATGCAAGAAGAACAAGAGACTAAAAAATTATACACAACTTTATTATATTTCCATACCTTTATACATGTTGACAGAAAAGATCAATCAAGACATCAAATTTAATTTCTTTTGTTCAAAGTTTACTATATGATGGACCAGGACAGTCCATTGTCCATTATACATGTTGCTTACTTCATTTTTTTTTTAATTTCGTCCATCGCAAATAAATTACCAAGTAATAAATGAAGGAATATTTTGATTATCAAAAAAGTTTACTTATTTTCGCCGATCGTACATATTACCAGGGACAGTTTCGCCCATAGTACATATTACCACGGGTACCAACAGCATCTGCCCTGGATAATGCATAATAGAGAGATCCTGCCCTTTCCAGTATCTTAAGGTACAAAATTGAATGTAGGTACCCTACGGAATATGCTATACCAAACTTGAGCTAAAAGGAAACAAATCACTGTCTTGAGCTCCCTCTGATCATAGTTCTTCACTATCATCTGTTTCCCCTCCAGTTGATGGTTGTCCATTCACAGCGACAAGCTCAGTGTCAAATATAAGTGTTGCACCACCTGTCAATGTCAAAAAATTGTAACGAGGGAGATAGAAATGAATAAATTTGGAGCACAAACATGTAGTCGCAGTCCCAAATCCGCAACATTTTATACAGATTGAAAAGAAAGTGTAAAATTGAATTTGTGCAATGGCCTTGCTGTAAAGAACTAATGGATGCAGAATACTGTAGTCTGATCTATAACATTAGATCAACATAAAAACGCACAAAAACAACTAGTAACAAATAATTAATCAGATCGACAAGCAGGGTGGACTTAAAAGCCATGATTACATTTAAGTATATTAAACAGTATTTCACTATAAGGTTACAAATCCAGCATATATGAACTTGATAGCTCATAGGGTCAACCACTTGGCTCAATGAAATCCTACAAATGCTCTACTGTAGCTAAAGGTTAAATGAGAATATAAGATAGAGGAAGCATTACCTGGGATGGAAGGAGGAGAACCCTGGGTTCCATAACCAAGTTTAGCAGGTATTTTCAACTTTCGCTTTTCACCCACGCACATTCCCAATAGTCCTTGGTCCCATCCTGAATGAATTTGTTAAACAACAATAACTTTAATGGTTAGTGACAATGGAAAAAATTGATGCTCAACTATGATAAAGCAAGAGCACAACACTACTCTCTGGTGGAAATGGAATTATGCTGAAATATTGGACACTTTTTAATGGAGAAAAGGATTTTGAAATTATAAGAAGATTCAACCCAATAAAGTTTACATCATGTAAGCATGTTCTGCATCTTCCTTTGCACATTTATGGAGACCTTAATTTAAATTACGGATGCAACTTCCCTTTTAGATGGTTCAACAAACTTCACATGAAAATAAAGTACATTAAAGTCAGTAAGCGTCGAAGGGCCCTATAACCAATTGGAAACAATACCAAAACCAGTTGTTTTCCCCAAAATGCCCGGAGGATCATTTGTCTGATCAGCAAAATATATGAATCAATTTTTATTTTTGAAGAGTAAATACATTTTCAATAATAAGAAACAGTATTTCCATCTGCCGCATAGTGGATTATATAAAAGTGTTAAAGCCACAATGACTTCTCAAAATATCTCTCAAGTGTACTCCAACATGATGTACTAACAAACGTATCAACCTACTCTCCTATTTGATCCTGTTTCTTTCCATTGCAATTACCATCTAGCCATCTTAATTCCACCTGTTTTACATGGCTTCAGTTTCACTATCTCACCTGTTTTATATTGCAATTGTGCCCATTCTTACTTTCAAGTATTTCCCTGAGAGCTTTCCTTAAAGGCTAAAGGACATTTAAAAGCTGAAGTGCCTTAATACAGTATTGCTGACATAATTATTATTATTGGGAGTTCACTCTGAAGTAGGATAACAGCCTGTCATGCGGTTCCAGTACCAACCTGGCAAGAGCCCGAGCCTTAAAACAGAAAAGTAGATCCTAGTCCTTAGAACTTAGGAGGACAACTGAATCTAAGCTGATCATCAAGGTAGTTCAACCGAAAAATATATAAAATAATCTACTCATCTTAAACAAACAGACAGAGAACTTTGGGAAGAAAAATGCTGTTGGGCTAATCGGGTGGGGGTGCACATCATAAAATTTAATCCCTTCACAACATACCCTCATCCATCTGATTATTGGAGCACTGCAGCGGAAAATCACATCGGCTCTTCATTTTTAAATAAATTCCCTTAAATATGTGAAGTATATATTAAGGGGGGGGGGGGAGAACAGGACAACTTTATACATACCTTTAATCACTTGACCAGTACCAAGCTCAAACTCGATTGGGTCACCCCTTTCAAAGCTGGAATCAAATACTGTTCCATCTGTAAGCTTCCCCTGCAATGATGAGTGACAACCAGAATAAAATAAGATGCCTATTTTTTTATCTCAGATATGCTCCCTTAAAGTTTACACATTGACATAAGTAAGAAACAACTTCTTCTCCTTTTTTTCTTTGATGAGCTAGAAGAAAGAAACCTTTTGTTCAATAAGATGCAACAATAGAACAGATAATAAGTGCATGAAACAAGAAAAATCCTGTGCACAGATATACATCCTGCTAAAACTAGGGTACTTAAAACCCAAAAAGTATTGGAAAATGTGATAGCGTCCGTTCGTCTAATTAATAATTGGTTTACCAAAAAACCTATTTACCAAAAACAGTTGTTTGAGATTTTACAGCAGACTTTGACCCACACTGCACAGGAAGGAGATGAAGAAAATGAAAAGAAAGGAAATTAAGGTTCTGTGATTTTACCCGATAGTGTACTTTGACTTTATCACCCTTGTGAGCCTTGATTTCACAAGACTGTGGCTTAAACTGCAGCAATTGGAGGAGTATTTATTATAATCTAACAAAAAGGAAGGGAAGCAGACATTGAACAAGGATAATGACCTTATATGTTTATGTATATAAATATATAACGCCGCATCAAGAAACCACATATATTTTGTGCAACGTGCATGTGTAAACAGAAAATCAAATTCTATACAAATTTCAACAATCAGTCTGGTACTGTGATACATAATGCGTCATCCCCTGCGTATTTTAGAAATAACTAATGTTTGATAGATTTTATTGAATAAGAAATGAATATCTCAATTCTCAATATCACAATAAAAATACAAATTTTAAACCTAATCCAAAGGTTTCAGTTTCCATGAAAAAAGAAGCTAAGCGTCAAGTGCCAACAATTAGAACTCAGAAATGTATTTAATAAACGTCATATTTCTCCACTGAAATTCTTTTTACCCCTTCCTGTTTGTTCAAATCAAACTAAAGAATGTGTAGACGTAAACAGGCAGTTATGGTTATACAAAATGCAATGGGTCCCTCACTTCACGTGCCAATAGAATCACTAACAAACTTCTCAAATTCAAGTATTACTAACAATTAACAAACTTATCAAGGATTACAAAAAGAAGAAAAGTATGCGTAAGAAATTATGTATACAGAATATTCAAGTAGCAGAGTTTGTTTTGTAAAACTCTTGTATGTCATAAATGAAAGTCAAAGGGTACAGAAGATTTATGCAAATTCTTCCTTCTCCCTCTCACTCGCTCGCTCAAGTATACGTGCGCCAAAATAAATTGAACTATCAAACAGCTGGACTCATGCAAGATGAACGTATTAACTAACTATTATTTTTGTATTAAGGGATTTCGCAACACCCAAGGTGACTGAACTGCAGTCAAGCATCACTAGGCCAACAATTTTAATTTTTAATTAGACGCAGGTATCCCCGGCAACGGCGCCAAAAACTTGTTGGGTAAAATCTATATACGCACAACACGCAAATATACGTGGTCAACAAGTAATAAAGTGATGAGTAGAGTATCGTTCCCACAGAGACTAATTAGCAAAAATCTCAACTTACAATTACCAATCTTCTATTAATCCTAATTTTATTAAACAAATCAAATTCAATGATTAAAAATAACTATTCTAAATTAAAAAGTAATTAAACTATCACAAACCAATCACAAATATCAAAATCTGAAATTTCAAACAATTAATGGAGAATTAGACTTATGATTTCACCCTAAGCTTCACTCTGATTTTAACACTTTTATTCCAATTCAACTCACTATTCCAGTTTATTAATCAAGAACACGAACGTAGTATTAACCACCTCTCGATGCACTAATATCGTATTAACGTCAATCCACAATTAAGATAGAAATTCGTTAAACACCTTAAGCAACTAACTCACTATATCTCTATGTGAATTACAATTGAAGAAGGTTGAAGAATAAGTTCTCTATCCGATTACATGCGATGTCAAGCATATCTCTACCTTAACATACATCAAGTTTAAGCTATTAACAAAATCCTGAACACATGTTATATCAACTAGGTCTAGATTTGAATATCCTCTCTCGATTCCATCCAATTCCACAAAGAATTGTTGATCAGGCAATTCATAGATTCAAGCTCAAATTAATATAAATAAACTGGAAATAGCTTATTAAATTGGAAATCAAAATTTACAAAACCATAGATTCACTCAACGATCCATCATAAGCCTAAAAAGTGATTTAGTTCATAATAAACGAAATAAGCACTGAATAAATCATGAAAATCATCTTTTCAATTACAAATAATAAACTAAGATGAAGAATATTGAAAAACACCCCTCACATAGCCTAGAATCGCAATCGTCTCGAAAATCGCCTTGAAATACTCCTACAATGCTTGCTAGAAAAACTGAGATTAATCTTCGTAATTTGCCTTGTGTGTCTCCAAATCTCAGAGTTTTATGTCCATTTATATATTACCACATGTATTTTGACTATAATTCCATGCATATACAAGTCCCAAGTCATTACCATCTCTAAAACTCCACAGTTGTAGCACTAGAAACCGACTAGGAATCTTGATTTTCCGAGTACCCAGCCCCAGCTGGATGTTTCCCATTGCACTACCCATCCCCGGCTGGGTACCAACCTGCTAATTCATCCCAGACCCCCAGCCCCGGTTGGGTGGTAAAACTTAAAAAAAGGCCCAGCCCCGGCTGGATGATGTGTTTTCAAATAATTTTGCTGCTAGAAACTCTTCTGCTAAAACTGCCAAAGCTTTCAAACCAGGAGGAATTACGAGGCCAGCGGCATATCAAAACGAAGCTATCGACGAAATCTACAACTTTCATTCTTTGAGCTTTCAGAAATAACAAACGCATGACTGTCGAAATTGTATCGGAAGCAGCTGCTACTGTGTAACGACAACCGAAACAACTCAAAACTTTGTCTTTGTTGCTAAAAACCATACTCTCGCATCCGAGCTTCCAATTAAAATGATGTAAGATGTTCCGGGATGCCAATAAAGAGTTTCTTTAACATAATCCAAGTTCCACGCCACAAACAAGAAATGCACATAAAATAAACATGAAAACCCGAACTTTAACCGGAATTGCTTTTCCTTGCAAATTTTATACCAATAGTCGCTCATGCCGCTTCCAAGCATATAATCTACAAAATGGAAACAAAATGCATGAAAAGTAACTAAGAAACACGAGATTAAGCAAATAATTTAAGTAATAGTTGCCGGATTAGTAGGTATAAAACCGACTTATCAAATACCCCCAAACTTAAACATTTGTTTGTCCTCAAGCAAAAACAAAATAAAGATGCAACATAACGCAATGGAATGGAATGCAACTAATATACATGCCTACAAATCCAGCAGTAACATAGAATCAAAATTATGTTTCCGGCCTCAGAGAAATCAAACAAACACTACAACACTTCATATAAAAACCATTCAATAATTCCTTATCAATCCTCAAATCTTAAACCGTTATCACTGGTATAGTGTGTGTGTGATCAACATCCATGCTAATTGATACAAATTCAAATTCAATACATAACCAATCTCTTAGAAAGAAATATACAGGGCAAACTCAAAAAATTCAAAAGTAGACGAGTTCCAACTAAACTAAACAATTACCACTTTCAAGGGTTCACATAGGGTACTTATACTTTATATATATATTTTTTTCACGGGGCTTTTTGCTCTTTTCCCGTTTTTTTTAGATGGCTGTGCAATGCCTCATTCCATTAGGCTAACAGTGCTACCCCTTAGCGAGCTTTCAACCAACGACTCCCAGACCATAAAAGACCTTAGGACGCTAGGTGTTAAGACACCCCTACGGGCGTACTTGCTCAAGTAACAAAGGCCCCGAAACAAGACTAGTCACGATATATATTCATTTTTTTTCTTTTTTTTTTTTATTATTTTTTTTATAAAGCTTATGTACCCCACATTTATACCCCCAAACTTAGTTCTTGCTCAATTCTTCGTCTTTACTGCCTATCCTTATCATTTTCTCATTTACACTAGCATTATCCTCTTGAAACTCCTTATGTATCAATTTGAACTAATCAGTCAACATAGGTGTTATTAACGTGCTACCCTTTTTATACCAGTTTCAAACAAGCACAAAATCCAATTCATAACAAGAAATCACATCAAAAGCTCTAATAATCAGCATTATATTTGTCTACTCAATTCCAATCTCATCATTGGCCAAAATAAACTGAACTATCAAACAGCTGGACTCATGCAAGATGAACGTATTAAATAACTATTATTTTTGTATTTTTTTGTTTTTTTTTTTGAAATATATGGTAAACAAAAAATGATTGCAACGATAAATAAAAACTATTTACATTCCTAAGCTACTATGCAACTACATGAGTATTGGAATGCAACACTTAACAATCCTAAACATAAACCATGAACTAACATGTGCAAACCTAACTAATGAGATAAAATATGCAACATGTAACATGCGACTAAATCCCCCAAACTTGAAAATTACAATGTCCTCATTGTATAGATAAAGCAATAAATAAATAAGAACTTCCCTGTAATCGCTTAAGTCTGGGTTGGTGGTGGTTATTGTTCTTCATCGGAATCGCTGGGTGGGAACCTTGGCATTGGTGCTGCTTGCTGGTAAGGGAATTGGGCATTAGGATTGAAGCTCTGGAGCGTAGTGTTCAATGAGGCGAAAGATACATTCATGGCCTCAAACATGTGGTCCTGCCTTGCTGCTAGTCTCCGCATTTCTCTTCGTGTCTCCTTGGTGTGCTTATCCACCTGTCGTTGAAGGTTGAGGAATTGAGGGCGAGATTTTACTCCGGGCTGTTGTGATGTCTCTCCCAACTCCTCATTCCCCTGAAACTCATCGTCATCCGAGGTGTCCTCAGCGTCAGCCTCATCCTCCGAGGCTGAGGGAAATTCAAATCCTACTCCTCTCGGGTGCGACTCTCCTCCAGGCCACACAGCATATCTTGCAATCATTTTTGAGTCAAGTGTCTTCAACGGCATCTGTGTTATCTAATCATCTGACCAACGCACTCCCGCCTATATACACAATCCACAGATAAGTGATGGGTGTGGCAACCCGCCAGAGAATGGTCCTCGAAGGCATCTTCGGATTGAAAAGTTAATTACAGCCCCTATGTCCATGATGAAATCTTGTACCATAGCATATAATAGCACTGCCTAATCCTTAGACACGTCTGACGTGTGTGAAGATGGAAGTAATTTAGCGCACAGGAAGGCGTACTATATTTTCCCATACCGACTGAGATCCTTACTGCGAAAGCCAGTGGCACCATTATTTGATTTTTTCCATGAGGTACCCGACTTTGTCATCTCCTGCATAATAGCCTCATAATCTGGATCATTATCACGTAAGTGTCGGTACTGGCAATGTCTCGGTGCTCGTAACTGATAGTACGTGTTGATTGCGTCGGCACTAAAGAGCACTAACCTACCCCGTACAAAAGCATTGTAAGGGGCTTTATCCTCGGCGTTAGCGTAGAATTCTTTGACCACACTTACAACTGCGGGTTCGGGCTCTGCTGTTAATTTATTCCAACCTTTTTGATAAATTTGTTGCATCATTTCGCCATCCACAGGTTCAGGTGCCAACCCCCGCTCAGGTGTGAGTTCTTTTGTTACCATATAGTCGTAACGGTCGGCGGCGGCGGCACTTGTGAATTTTCGCCGATCAAAGGTTCGTGTTGGTTTTGTGGTCCCCGAACTCTCTCCTCGTTGCCTTTTTGATGTCGATTTTGGTGCCATTGATTTGGAATTGATGAGTTTTTCCCCCAAACTTTGCTTAAGCAATTTGTCGAACACTTGATGTGCGAGACTTGAAATTCCCACAAACTTGGTTATTTGGCTTGAACTATGGTGATAGAAGATGAGGAATTGGAAAACCAACTTCTACTTTCGATATATGTCGAATTTGGTTGTAGAGATTTGCACAAATTCTATCCTTGAACTTCCAATTTGTGTGAATTAAGGTTGTGATAATGTGTGGTGAATGGGTGGATTTATAGAGAGGAGTTTATGGAGGTGGGTAGTGGGATTGTGGCTGCTGGGATTGTGTTGATTTGTTGTGATGAGATGAGAGGTAATGTGTAATGTAATTTCAGTCGTGAGTGGAAACTGTGAAGTAGTTGGAGTATAGGAGGTTGAAGTATAATGGAAGTGGGAGACTAGTTATGTACCAACTGCCGAACTGCATTATCTGTCGTGCACTAACAGGACATCCAGCCCAGGCTGGGTGGTTAAGGCTGCAAAGGGCCAGCCCCGGTTGGGTGGTCTGCTGCAAAAACAGAAGGGGTGCCAGCCCCGGCTGGGTAAATTGCACTATGATGGTCCAGCCCCGGCTAGGTAGTCTTTTGCTACAGCACACAGGGCTCCAGCCCCGACTGGATCATGTGCATTGAAGAACCCAGCCCCGGCTGGGTAGTTAAGGCTGCAAGGGGCCAGCCCCGGCTGGGTGGTAAAGCTTAAAAAGGCCCAGCCCCGGCTGGATGATGTGTTTTCAAATAATTTTGCTGCTAAAAACTCCTCTGCTAAAACTGTCATAGCTTTCAAACCAAGAGGAATTACGAGGCCCGCGACATATCAAAACGAAGCTATCAACGAGATCTACAACTTTCATTCTTTGAGCTTTCAGAAATAACAAACGCATGACTGTCGAAATTGTATCGGAAGCAGCTGCTACTGTGTAACGACAACCGAAACAACTCAAAACTTTGTCTTTGTTGCTAAAAACCATACTCTCGCATCCGAGCTTCCAATTAAAATGATGTAAGATGTTCCGGGATGCCAATAAAGAGTTTCTTAACATAATCCAAGTTCCACGCCACAAACAAGAAATGCACATAAAATAAACATGAAAACCCGAACTTTAACCGGAATTGCTTTTCCTTGCAAATTTTATACCAATAGTCGCTCATGCTGCTTCCAAGCATATAATCTACAAAATGGAAACAAAATGCATGAAAAGTAACTAAGAAACACTAGATTAAGCAAATAATTTAAGTAATAGATGCCGGATAAGTAGGTATAAAACCGACTTATCAAATAAACTTGTTGGGTAAAAACTATATACGCACAACACGCAAGTATACGTGGTCAACAAGTAATAAAGTGATGAGTAGAGTATCGTTCCCACAGAGACTTATTAGCAAAAATCTCAACTTACAATTACCAATCTTCTATTAACCCTAATTTTATTAAACAAATCAAATTCAATGAATAAAAATAACTATTCTAAATTAAAAAGTAATTAAAATATCACAAACCAATCACAAATATCAAAATCTGGAATTTCAAAAAATTAATGGAGAATTAGACTTATGATTTCACCCTAAGCTTCACTCTGATTTTAACACTTTTATTCTAATTCAACTCACTATTCCAGTTTATTAATCAAGAACACGAACATAGTATTAACCACCTCTCGATGCACTAATACCGTTTTTAACACCTTTATGAAACCAGGAGGAATTACGAGGGCAATCAGTCCTTTTGTTCAACTCACGGTTGAGATTGTTCCCAGACAAGCTTAAGTCAAGATGGTCAGGACCATTTACAATAAAAGGGGTGTTCTCACATGGCGCCGTTGAAATCTACAGTCAGAATCCTTTAGAAACTTTCAAGGTCAACGGTCACAGATTAAAGCATTATTGGGGTTGCGAGGCTAACACGGACGTCATAGCTATCACACTTGCAGACGCACCATAAACAGGGAGTAGTCAGGCTGAACGACTTAAAATCAAGCGTTCATTGGGAGGCAACCCAATTTTATTTTTACGTTTATTTTTATTTTCTTCAGTTGTCTATTCTTAAGTATTTTTTATCCATGCTAGTGAAATGGTAGTAAAAAAAAAAAAAATTGGTCTAGAATATAGTCATGTAGGATTTAAAGTATACTTGATTTTTAAATAATCTTATCCCCTATGCTTGAAGTTGCTCCATTTCTATTGATAGGTAACCTATGACTTATAATATAGAAGTCGCTGAAAAAGGCTAGTGCGGAGCGGAGCTTGTGCCGAAACGGAGCGGTATGGTACAGGTTATTTATGTATGCGTGTGTGTTATCCTATATTACAATGATGGGTATGTTTTCATGTGTTTAGGTATGCAAAGAAGAAGCTATGTGATGCATATGAAGTAAGTCAGCAAAAACCATGCATCAGCAGCTAAGAGCCTTGACAGTCCATTATCCAGCCGGGGCTGGACCATCACAGTACAAACTGCCCAGCCGGGGCTGGACCCCTTCATGCTTTAACAGATCACTACCTAGCCGGGGCTGGACCATCACAGAGCAATTTTTCCAGCCGGGGCTGGAGCCCTTTTTGCCTTAGCAGAAGACTACCCAGCCGGGGCTGGCCATGTGTAGCACAATAGACCCAGCCGGGGCTGGAACCCGTTCTGTCTTCGCAGCAGACCCCCAAGCCGGGGCTGGCCCCTTGCAACCTTAACCACCCAGCCGGGGATGGATGTCCTGTTAGTGCACGACAGATAATGTAGTTCGGCAGTTGGTACATAACTAGTCTCCCACTTCCATTATACTTCAACCTCCTATACTCCAACTACTTCACAACTTCCACTCACGACTGAAATTACATTACACATTACCTCTCTTCTCATCACAACAAATCAACACAATCCAAGCAGCCACAATCCCACTACCCACCTCCATAAACTCCTCTATAAATCCCTATTCACCACACATTATCACAACCTTAATTCACACAAATTGGAAGTTCAAGGATAAAATTTGTGCAAATCTCTACAACCAAAGTCGACATATATCAAAAGTAGAAGTTGGTTTTCCAATTCTTCATCTTCTATCACCATAGTTCAAGCCAAATAACCAAGTTTGTGGGAATTTCAAGTCTCGCACACCAAGTGTTCGACAAATTGATTAAGCAAAGTTTGGGGGAAAAACTCATCAATTCCAAATCAATGGCACCAAAACCGACATCAAAAAGGCAACGAGGAGAGAGTTCGGGGACCACAAAACCAACACGAACCTTTGATCGGCGAAAATTCACAAGTGCCGCCGCCGCCGACCGTTACGACTATATGGTAACAAAAGAACTCACACCTGAGCGGGGGTTGGCACCTGAACCTGTGGATGGCGAAATGATGCAACAAATTTATCAAAAAGGTTGGAATAAATTAACAGCAGAGCCCGAACCCTCAGTTGTAAGTGTGGTCAAAGAATTCTACGCTAACGCCGAGGATAAAGCCCCTTACAATGCTTTTGTACGGGGTAGGTTAGTGCCCTTTAGTGCCGACGCAATCAACACGTACTATCAGTTACGAGCACCGAGACATTGCCAGTACCGACACTTACGTGATAATGATCCAGATTATGAGGCTATTATGCAGGAGATGACAAAGTCGGGTACCTCATGGAAAAAATCAAATAATGGTGCCACTGGCTTTCGCAGTAAGGATTTCAGTCATTATGGGAAAATATGGTACGCCTTCCTGTGCTCTATATTACTTCCATCTACACACACGTCAGACGTGTCTAAGGATAAGGCAGTGCTATTATATGCTATGGTACAAGATTTCATCATGGACATAGGGGCTGTAATTAACTTTTCAATCCGAAGATGCCTTCGAGGACCATTCTCTGGAGGGTTGCCACACCCATCACTTATCTGTGGATTGTGTATACAGGCGGGAGTGCGTTGGTCAGATGATGAGATAACACAGATGCCGTTGAAGACACTTGACTCAAAAATGATTGCAAGATATGTTGTGTGGCCTGGAGGAGAGTCGCACCTGAGAGGAGTAGGATTTGAATTTTCCTCTGCCTCGGAGGATGAGGCTGACGCTGAGGACACCTCGGATGACGATGAGTTTCAGAGGAATGAGGAGTTGGGAGAGACATCACAACAACCCGGAGTAATATCTAGCCCTCAATTCCTCAACCTTCAACGACAAGTGGATGAGCACACCAAGGAGACACGAAGAGAAATGCAGAGACTAGCAGCAAGGCAGGACCATATGTTTGAGGCCATGAATGTATCTTTCGCCTCATTGAACACTACGCTCCAGAGCTTCAATCCTAATGCCCAATTCCCTTACCAGCAACCAGCACCAATGCCAAGGTTCCCACCCAGCGATTCCGATGAAGAACAATAACCACCACCAACCCAGACTTAAGCGATTACAGGGAAGTCCTCTCTTATTTATTGCTTTATCTATACAATGAGGACATTGTAATTTTCAAGTTTGGGGGATTTAGTCGCATGTTACATGTTGCATATTTTATCTCATTAGCTAGGTTTGCACATGTTAGTTCATGGTTTATGTGTAGGATTGTTAAGTGTTGCATTCCAATACTCATGTAGTCGCATAGTAGCTTAGGAATGTAAATAGTTTTTATTTATCGTTGCAATCATTTTTTGTTTACCATATATTTCAAAAAAAAATACAAAAAAAATACAAAAATAATAGTTAGTTAATACGTTCATCTTGCATGAGTCCAGCTGTTTGATAGTTCAGTTTATTTTGGCCAATGATGAGATTGGAATTGAGTAGACAAGTATAATGCTGATTATTAGAGCTTTTGATGTGATTTCTTATTATGAATTGGATCTTGTGCTTGTTTGAAACTGGTATAAAAAGGGTAGCACGTTAATAACAACTATGTTGACTGATTAGTTCAAATTGATACATAAGGAGTTTCAAGAGGATAATGTTAGTGTAAATGAGAAAATGATAAGGATAGGCAGTAAAGACGAAGAATTGAGCAAGAACTAAGTTTGGGGGTATAAATGTGGGGTACATAAGCTTTATAAAAAAAATAATAAAAAAAATAATAAAAATGAATATATATCGTGACTAGTCTTGTTTCGGGGCCTTTGTTACTTGAGCAAGTACGCCCGTAGGGGTGTCTTAACACCTAGCGTCCTAAGGTCTTTTATAGTCTGGGAGTCGTTGGTTGAAAGCTCACTAAGGGGTAGCACTGTTAGCCTAATGGAATGAGGCATTGCACAGTCATCTAAAAAAAACGGGAAAAGAGCAAAAAGCCCCCGTGATGAAAAATATATATATATAAAGTATAAATACCCTATGTGAACCCTTGAAAGTGGTAATTGTTTAGTTTTAGTTGGAACTCGTCTACTTTTGAATTTTTTGAGTTTGCCCTGTATATTTCTTTCTAAGAGATTTGTTATGTATTGAATTTGAATTTGTATCAATTAACATGGATGTTGATCACACACACTATGCCAGTGATAACGGTTTAAGATTTGAGGATTGATAAGGAATTATTGAATGGTTTTTATATGAAGTGTTGTAGTGTTTGCTTGATTTCTCTGAGGCCGGAAAAATAATTTTGATTCTATGTTACTACTGGATTTGTAGGCATGTATATTAGTTGCATTCCATTCCATTGCGTTATGTTGCATCTTTATTTTGTTTTTGCTTGAGGACAAACAAATGTTTAAGTTTGGGGGTATTTGATAAGTCAATTTTATACCTACTTATCCGGCATCTATTACTTAAATTATTTGTTTAATCTCGTGTTTTTTAGTTACTTTTCATGCATTTTGTTTCCATTTTGTAGATTATATGCTTGGAAGCGGCATGAGCGACTATTGGTATAAAATTTGCAAGGAAAAGCAATTCCGGTTAAAGTTCGGGTTTTCATGTTTATTTTATGTGCATTTCTTGTTTGTGGCGTGGAACTTGGATTATGTTAAGAAACTCTTTATTGGCATCCCGGAACATCTTACATCATTTTAATTGGAAGCTCGGATGCGAAAGTATGGTTTTTAGCAACAAAAAATGAGTTTTGAGTTGTTTCGGTTGTCGTTACACAGTAGCAACAGCTTCCGATACAATTTCGACAGTCATGCGTTTGTTATTTCTGAAAGCTCAAAGAATGAAAGTTGTAGATCTCGTCGATAGCTTCGTTTTGATATGTTGCGGTCCTCGTAATTCCTCCTGGTTTGAAAGCTATGGCAGTTTTAGCAGAGGAGTTTCTAGCAGCAAAATTCATAAATGAAAGGTGTTAAAAACGGTATTAAAACGGTATTAGTGCATCGAGAGGTGGTTAATACTACGTTCGTGTTCTTGATTAATAAACTGGAATAGTGCACTTATCAGAGTTTGTTTTGTAAAACTCTTGTATATGTCATAAATGAAAGTCAAAGGGTACAGAAGATTTATGCAAATTTGATAAGTCGGTTATATACCTTCTTATCCGGCATCTATTACTTAAATTATTTGCTTAATCTCGTGTTTCTTAGTTACTTTTCATGCATTTTGTTTCCATTTTGTAGATTATATGCTTGGAAGTGGCATGAGCGACTATTGGTATAAAATTTGCAAGGAAAAGCAATTCCGGTTAAAGTTCGGGTTTTCATGTTTATTTTATGTGCATTTCTTGTTTGTGGCGTGGAACTTGGATTATGTTAAGAAACTCTTTATTGGCATCCCGGAACATCTTACATCATTTTAATTGGAAGCTCGGATGCGAGAGTATGGTTTTTAGCAACAAAGACAAAGTTTTGAGTTGTTTCGGTTGTCGTTACACAGTAGCAGCTGCTTCCGATACAATTTTGACAGTCATGCGTTTGTTATTTCTGAAAGCTCAAAGAATGAAAGTTGTAGATCTCGTCGATAGCTTCGTTTTGATATGTCGCGGGCCTCGTAATTCCTCCTGGTTTGAAAGCTATGGCAGTTTTAGCATAGGAGTTTCTAGCAGTAAAATTATTTGAAAACACATCATCCAGCCGGGGCTGGGCCTTTTTAAGTTTTACCACCCAACCGGGGCTGGGGGTCTGGGATGAATTAGCAGGTTGGTACCCAGCCGGGGATGGGTAGTGCAATGGGAAACATCCAGCTGGGGCTGGGTACTCGGAAAATCAAGATTCCTAGTCGGTTTCTAGTGCTACAACTGTGGAGTTTTAGAGATGTTAATGACTTGGGACTTGTATATGCATGGAATTATAGTCAAAATACATGTGGTAATATATAAATGGACATAAAACTCTGAGATTTGGAGACACACAAGGCAAATTACGAAGATTAATCTCAGTTTTTCTAGCAAGCATTGGAGGAGTATTTCAAGGCGATTTTCGAGACGATTGCGATTCTAGGCTACGTGATGGGTGTTTTTCAATATTCTTCGTCTTAGTTTATTATTTGTAATTGAAAAGATGATTTCCATGATTTATTCAGTGCTTATTTCGTTTATTATGAACTAAATCACTTTTTAGGCTTATGATGGATCGTTGAGTGAATCTATGGTTTTGTAAACTTTGATTTCCAATTTAATAAGCTATTTCCAGTTTATCTATATTAATTTGAGTTTGAATCTATGAATTGCTTGATCAACAATTCTTTGTGGAGTTGGATGGAATCGAGAGAGGATATTCAAATCTAGACCTAGTTGATATAGCATGTGTTCAGGATTTTGTTAATAGCTTAAATTTGATGTATGTTAAGGTAGAGATATGCTTGACATCGCATGTAATCGGATAGAGAACTTATTCTTCAACCTTCTTCAATTGTAATTCACATAGAGATATAGTGAGTTAGTTGCTTAAGGTGTTTAACGAATTTCTATCTTAATTGTGGATTGACGTTAATACGATATTAGTGCATCGAGAGGTGGTTAATACTACGTTCGTGTTCTTGATTAATAAACTGGAATAGTGAGTTGAATTGGAATAAAAGTGTTAAAATCAGAGTGAAGCTTAGGGTGAAATCATAAGTCTAATTCTCCATTAATTGTTTGAAATTTCAGATTTTGATATTTGTGATTGGTTTGTGATAGTTTAATTACTTTTTAATTTAGAATAGTTATTTTTAATCATTGAATTTGATTTGTTTAATAAAATTAGGATTAATAGAAGATTGGTAATTGTAAGTTGAGATTTTTGCTAATTAGTCTCTGTGGGAACGATACTCTACTCATCACTTTATTACTTGTTGACCACGTATACTTGCGTGTTGTGCGTATATAGATTTTACCCAACAAGTTTTTGGCGCCAGTTGCCGGGGATCGAACCCGGGTCATCCGCGTGACAGGCGGATATACTCACCACTATACTACAACGACATCTATTCAAGTATACAGAATATTCAAGTAGCAGAGTTTGTTTATTAATAAAACTCTTGTATATGTCATAAATGAAAGTCAAAGGGTACAGAAGATTTATGCAAATTCTTCCTTCTCCCTCTCACTCGCTCGCTCACTCTCACTCACTTTTTTTCCAGAAACTACCAAATCACAACCAGCTTAACAGTAATGACAACATATTGTAAAACAGCTGAAAAATTAAACTATACAAGCAGTTCAATAAAATTTCTTTCAGATCTTTGATCACTATCATACTAAAAAAGATTAAAACTTTGACCTTGTCTTTCGTGACTCGTGAGTGAAGCTCCTACAACTACTGCTTGTGTTTATAATGAAATTTACTTGTGTTTATGATGAAATTTAAGTCGAGTTCAATAAAGGAAATACACAGTACACTATTACGAAATCGAAACGCAATACGAATCTTAAATATCACCTTCACACCGATCTGTAGTTCCTTAACATCCCCTGACTTTTCAGCCGAAACTGAAAATCACAGTAAAAATATAGCAATATAGCAATTAATTGTATGTATACTCAAATTTGAAGTACATTTTTAGATCTAACAACAATATTAAAAAGAAAGATTTGATATGATCTGATAAATCGTTTAGTAATTACCTGATGCCGCAAGAACTAAGAGTAGCAATATCGGAACTGCGTTCACTACAAACTTGAAATTCATCTTCACCATCCTTTATCTCCGTTGTGTTCCGTCTATCCGAATCTATGAAATAACGTAGATGGACATGAAAGTGATCATCGGAAAATATAAGCTCTCAAGTTTCAACCAAGTACTGAAGGATACTGAACTTATGACGATGTCGACCAATGAAATTTTGCCACGTCATCGAAGAGACATTCTTATTGGTTGATTTAATGATTTGATACGACGCCGTTCGTATACAAATTTAAGCAAAACCATATTAAAGTGCCATATGTTACTACTTACTACTAGTCTAGTACAAAGTTAGATTTTAATTATAATTTTAAAATTATTAATTTTATAATTAAATAATCTTATTCATATATTTATTTTTTATAAAATTATTTATTAGATAATTTAAAATAATTATATATTATGTTTGTTTTTTATAATTAATTAAATGATTGAATAAAAAAAATATTGTTTGAACTTTTTATACTCTTTTCAGTAATAACATATTTAAACTATAATCTAAACTTTTTTATGCATCAAAAATAATATATAAGGGTAATATAGTAAATCATGTCATTTATTATATTACTAATGTATAAGGGTAATATAATAATAGTGTAGTTTAAAAATAAAAATATTTTTACTTTCATTCCTTCATTTTAAACTCACAAAAAAAATAGAAAATTTTAATTCATTATCTTCCTTTCTAAAATTCATAAACATAACAAAAAAAATATTATAATTCATTCTCATCTCTTCCCATCCATCCATTCCCCTTCAATATTTTAAATAATGACTTTAATTTAGCATATTTGAAACAGTGAAAGAGTGTTTGATAATATTTCATTATTTAAAAATCTGTAAATATTAAAGTCAGTAAAACGACAGCTACTAAAACTTAATTTACTGACTTGGTGCTAGAGCGGTAGAGCCACCTTGATATCATTCCAATTTCATTTGAGCTCTTTTAGATATACGAGAGTATATTTGATGAGTCAAAATATAAATAAATAAAATTTAAATATATTTATATTTAATTTTCATATTTTCATAGAGTTTTTGATTTCATTTACGGGTTAATTTTTTTTTTTTTCTTTTTTTATAGGTCAATTTAAATTCAAGATTCGAACAGAAAAAAAAAATTTAATATATTCCTTTTCCTCTCCGTCTTATAATATATGACGTTTTAAATAATTTTAATTTTTTTAAATTATTTATTATTTTATATACTATAAAAAAATTAACTACAGTCTTTTTAAAAGTAATCTTCATAGAAAAATGTTACAAATGATAAAAAAAATGAGATAAGTATAAAAATTTTAGAGTATTATAGATAATTAATTATTTTTTTTAATTTTATGTACACAAAAGGTAAGAGATACGTTTTCATAAGCTCATTTTATAAATTCTATAATACAATGTTCCTCGTTCTTACAATGTTTTAAAATGTCGTATTAATTTTAATTAATTAAAAGAGTATTCTCCTGCGACTATGATTGTTGGGTCATCGATTTATTACCATGTATACATCGTACGGTATTTAATTTAACAACTATACATAATAAATGTCCGGTCCACAAGTCATAAACTTAGATAATTTTGACAACACCCTTGATAAATAATAAAAAGTTCATACCACTCCTCTATTCTTTTTTATTTATCTTTCTAAAAAGTAAAATTTGTTAGTTTTTATTTGTCCTTTTTAGATCATAATAAAATATTAATGACTTAATTTATTATATTAATTTTATATTAAATATTAATTTATTTATTTTTCAATAATTTTTGAAGAATAATATTAAAATTTTATACTTATTTTAATTAATCAAACAAAGCATCCATTACAATTTTTAATATTATTGTTTTAATTATACATACAATTTAATTTTTAAAATCAAACAAACAACGCGGTATTAACTTTTAAAATTAGTATTACTCATAAAATTTTAAAATAAAATAAAATAAATATTATAATTAATAAATTTTATTATATATTATACAATTTAAACTGACAAAAAAAATTAAATTGTGTCGACAAGGGGAAGTATTGCTCGGTGATGTGATGGACGTGGACCATTGGACGGCTGCTGACCCCACCTGGCTTATCACTAGGAACTAGGATATTTTGTCTTATTATTGTAACTAGGAAGTCGTTATTATATTGTCTTCTTATTGGTCCTATTATTACGGTTTTAAATTTTAATTAATAAAATAACATATAGATAGATACTACGTGGCAATTAATTTTACAAAAACCTAAAATATCAATAATGAAATCAATTACAATTTTATATATTTATAAATTTATACATATTAAAAATATTTTATACTTTCATGATAATTATCATGAAATTATGATGTTGAACCTAAGAGCATGTTGGAATTTATATCATCATAAAAAGTTATGAAACAAATATAATTTATGAATACAATTGTGTGAAAATAGAAAAAATATTTTTCTAAAAAAGTAAAGAAAAAAAAAGGCAGCATAACTATATAATACAAAATTGATATTTTTATATAAGTATATTTTTAATATTTTTATACGTTTCTCTCAAATATAAACGAATATTAAATCACATTTTAATATATAAAATAATTATAAAAAATATCAAAAACACATACAAAATAATATCTATTATATATACTAAATCACAGTACATAACACAATATATTAACACAGTGAGAGAGCTGTCAGATCGAAGCCATGAGGAGGAGAGTTATACTGATGCTACGTTTGGATCGATGGAATAGGAGGGAGAATGGAATGAATCATTCTATTGGAATGATAAAAATATTGTTTGGTTTGTTTATTCCAACGGAATAATGTATTCCTCCTGGAATGATAGTTAATTTAAAATTTTAGTTTTCATTCCATGAGGGGTGGCCAGGAATAAATCATTCCATCCATTATTTTAAGTAATTGACAAATATACCCCTAAAGATATAATAAGGCTTTTTACATATTCATTCAATTCGATCGATCTGGGAACGACGAGAGAGAAGGGGCCGAGATTTGATAATTTTTTTGGAATTTTCATATTTCTATTTCTTCGTAATTTACCCCACTTACCCCCACCCCACCTCACCTCACCCCACCTACCCACCCACCCCACTCCACCCACCCACGTACCCTACCTACCCACCCCACCGCACCCCACACTACCCCCACCTACCCCCACTCCACCCCACTCCATCTCCCCACTCCACCTACCCAACCCACTCATCCAACCCACCTACCCCACCTACCCCCACCTCGTATAACCTACCCCCACCCAGCCCCCCCAACCCACCTACCCCCACCCCTACCAACCTACCCCCACCCAGCCCCCTAACCCACCTACTCTACCTACCAACCCACCTCACCTCACCTCACCTACCCCCACCCCCTACCTACCCCCCACCCAGCCACCCTAAACCACCTACCCCACCCCAACCACCCACCATACCCCCACCTACCCCACCCCCACATGCCCACCCCTACCCCCACCCAGCCACCCCAATCCACCTACCCTATCTACCAACCCACCCACCCTACCTACCCCACCCCCTACCAACCTACCCCCACCCGGCCACCCTAACCCACCTACCCTACCAACCCACCCCACCCCACCTACCCGCATCCCCTACTAACCCACCCCCACCCAACCACCCCAACCCACATACCCTACTTACCCACCCCACCCCACCCCACTTACCCCACTTACCCCACCCTACCCTACCCTACCCCCACCCCTCCCCTACCCTTTATTTCTAAGAATAAAATATGTGTTAAATTTTTAATATAAATTGAATTTAAGTTAAATTTGAATATTTGAGGGTATTTAGGTCACTTTCTAATTATTTATTTCATTCTTAGATGTATTCCTAACATCAACCAAACATGTACATGGAATATTAAAAAATCATTACATTCCCTTCCTTATTCCATTCCCTCATCTATTCCATTCCCTACTCTATTACATTCCTTCAATCCAAACGTAGCATGAGTGTTACGCCAAATAAATACTCTATTACATAGATGACTTGCGGATGTGCTATTGTGGGGGTTGTTTGCCTTTGTCAATTTTTCATCTCCATGAAAAGGAGGTTTTTTATGGTTGCATATATCTTGAAATGCAGGTCCATTGGCCAACAACAATCGAAATGAATGGGTATTATAAATGCTACAATTGAGTGCAAAAACTCTTGTCATCACCAACTTGAAAAGCTATACCACATTGTATTATTATAAATACTAACAAATCAATACAAAATAAGGAATTGATATTTTTACATTAAAAAATTAATATTTTTACATAATCTCTCTTACATAAATACTAAGTGAAATAATAAGTGGGTTTTACCTTCATGTAAATGTGAAAATATTATTTTAACATGTGGAATTATCAATTTCATATTATATATCCTATCAATTATTATGTAAAGATTGCTTTTATAACAGTGATTAGAACTTTCTACAACTTGAGTTCACTCTAAATTATACTCCTACTAAACGTGGTGCACAAAGTTTTTGGGAAAGTTATGAACAATTGAACACTATCTATTAATCTTCAATCATCTTCTATTTTTAATTTAATCTAAATTTTATCGTTTAATTCTTTCTTTTATATTTAATCAAAATATGCTACTTAAATTTTCATTTCATTTAAATAGTTTTGTAATTAATTTCTTTTTAATTATTTTATTTCATTAAATATTTATAAGAAAATCTATTTTATTATTGTAAGGAAGTATTTGCCTTTCTATTAGGAGAGAAAATAGTTTTGTTCTGGAATTTATATTATAAGCCTTTTTGATTGATTGTAACTTTTTAAATAGTAACTTGACAATTAAAAATTATTGTTTGTTTGTTATAACAACTCATTTTTTTCGCATGTAAATGGATATACAGTTTCACAGAGCCGTAACTTGATACAAAAACTGGTTGTAGGTCGTTATATAAATTTAGGAATTTGATTGCACGTAGAATTTTAAAAACAATTGTTCTCCTCAAACCCAGATCAAAAAATATAATTTTTGTATCAAGTTATGGCTCTGCGAAATTGTATATCCATCTACGTGCGACAAAAAAAAAGAGCTGTTATAACAAGAAAACAATAATTTTACCAAACACTATCTAAGAGTGCTAAATAAGAGAAGTGCTCTTGATCCTTCTTCTACATTATATTAATAAAATTATAGAAGTTTACGTAATTGATAATAAAAAATTAAATAATTAACTTAAACATTCATAATATTTATTATTTTTCTTAAGCGAAGATCCAACACACACAAATAGTTAAATGAACTGTAACATGTTTTTTTTATTTTTGATTCTATAAGGACATTCAAAATTAATACATGTTATAGTTGTATGTGTGACGCCCCCAAAATTAGGTATACATCACCCATCTTGAGTCGTCAGATACATGGTACAGAATTCAAATACAACTTACTAATATCACTGTCGTGTATAATACGACAAAATACAACTGTGAGTTTGAATACAATAATTGTCTACTAGAGATCATACAAACTCAAAAGGAGTCCTCAATACAATTATTGTCACACTATTTAATAGAATAATGAGGACTACTAATACTATTCTCTGGTCCATCACTCCGTTCCCCGACTCGTCCCAGCTATATTCTCATTCCCTGAAGAGAACAGTGAAAGAAAGGGTGAGCTCAACTAGCCCAGTAAGAAATATTATGACTAAGATAATGCAGAATAAATTATCATTAGCCTTCAACAGTGTTAAACTGATAAAATATAATAAACATCAAGTTTAACTGCAGCAGAATCAGCAATCCATTAAAAGAGTCAAGTAGAAAATAAAATCTACTATCTTTTATGATTTAAAAGGTTTTTTATCACTGTTATAGCTGAGACTCAGCTTAATAAATATTCCACATCATCGAATCACCCCTGCACTACGGCCAAGGATATTCTTTAGTATCACGACCACAATTATTCATGCACTACTGCCAAGAATATTTGTGTATTCATTAATGGTCATGATCATGCCAACAACTGTCCATCAATGCACTACGAACCAATGAGGATTTTTAATTTTTACATCATTTGTAATATTACGGTCATGATTACACCGAATAATCCCTGGTCATAATCATACCAAGTCCATCTATGCACTACAGACCACAGATGACTTTCAACAAAATATAAACATGAGGATGATGACAATGATATAAGAATTCAATAAAACAAGTTCAAGAATTATTTTATCCAGAAATTATTAACGTTCAAATTGTCAACACGATATTGTTTTGTGGTGTAAAATTCAAGAATGCTCAGAAGAATATTTCCATGAAAAGATACTGGATGAAGCGCAAATATCAAGGATATTCCACTAATTTCATGGAGTATAGAAGTCAAAGTTTTATCCAACTGAGTATAATAAAGAATGGAATAACAAAAGAAATCACCATGCATGCGATAGACCGCACAGACAGGTTATTCCAGCAGAATAATAATAACGGAACCAGGTCAGGTGAAATTCACACCGACAAGATATTCCAACAGAATAATAAATAACGGAACCAGGTCCGGCGTAAAACGCACAGACAGGATATTCCAACAGAATAATAAAGAACGGAACCAGGTCCGGCGTAAAACACACAGACAGGATGTTCCAACAGAATAATAAATAACGGAACCAGGTCCGGCGTAAAACGCACAGACAGGATATTCCAACAGAATAATAAAGAATGAAACCAAGTCCGGCGTAAAACACACAGACAGGATGTTCCAACAGAATAATAATAAAGACGGAACCAGGTCCGGCGTATAGCACAGACAGGATATTCCGACAGAAATATAAAGACAGAATAGTAAACGGATGTCACCAAGTATAGGGTATTCCGCGTAGGCGCGTATACAGGTTATTCCAACAGAATAATAATGAATGGAATAACATAAGGATTTCACCAAGTATAGGGTATTCCGCGTATACAGGTCATGTATAGGGTATGCCACTTTTACAGGTTATTCCAACAGAATAACAAAGAATGGAATAACATAAGTTCTCTTCAAGAAGAAAGAATAACACCCCTTACCTTATTAGGAAATTGAATACTGCAGTAGTGTAGTAACCGAATACTCTTCTTCTTTCTCTCTTATTCTCTCTATACTTTCTCTCTATAGCTTGAACGAATTCGTGAAAAATAATGAAGCCCCAGACCTCTATTTATAGAAGATTTATTACTATTTACGAAAGTATTTACTATTTACGAAGGTAATTACTATTTACGAAGGTAATTATTATTTACGACGGTAATTACTATTTACGACGGTAATTACTATTTATGAAAGAGACTCTTAGATGATGACATATGGCCCCCCATAAATAATTAAACTTACCACAAACGTCTAATAATAGACTCTTTATATACATCAAGGATTGAATAAAAATTACCAGAAATTATTTTATTTTTAATCAACACATATTTAATCTTTCAACAATTATTAATCATTTATAACTTGTCGTCTCAATTATTGTTTAAATAATATAACCTATTATACAGATGATACTGTGACATAATTGAATCAATAATATAAGAGATATGATGCAGCAATTACTGTAGCAATAATTGAGTATAGCTGAGTGACTTCTCACGTAAGCATCAATAATCAAAACCGTGTGCTACTATGCAGCAACGCGTATTACTGTACTTTTACTACCGAGTAGTTCAACAGTTTTAACGGTAACACCTCCGCCGTATTTTATAGAAAGATAATTTTGTCGTTTTCTAACTACGACAATACTTTCGTTGTGGGGTCCACCAATGATTGTGCCGTCGTACGAATATTCCCCGACAAAAAGAATATTCCCCGACCAAACGAATATTTTATAACAACTTGCGTACTTTGCAAAATTTATAAATATTACCCACAACTATAACATTATATCAAATTTAATCCATAATATTCAAAAATAATAATTATAAAAATTCATCTTTATTTATAAAAACTAGGGTCTTACAGTATGCATTTAATTTTCTTTGGGTATATTATAGTTTTGTTTCAGATTTAGACATATTTGTTCTTCTTATATTTTTTAATAAAAAAATAAAAATTAAATTATGGTAAATAAAATATAATTTAGTTACTTTATTGAAATTGTTCATTTTAAAATAATTTTATAATAATTAATTAAATTTGTGTCACATTTGCTGTTGAAATATAAAACACATATATATTACAAGTTTGAAAAAGTAGGATAATTCAGTTGCCATTTATTCAGTTACAAATTTGCAGAGGGGATATTGTCGTGATTATTTCAAAAGGCATGCGTCCAGCTTAAGCTAGAAGCATAAATTAAGAGTCGGTTAATTAGTGTTAATATGCATGCAACTATATAATATATTCTTGAGAGATAAACTTTTGGTCGTCGGATGTTGAAGCCCCAAATGATTTTAGATCGTTGGATGTTGAAGTCTAAATTTAGGGGATTATTATATAGATAATCCCCTAAATCACTATTATAAATCTAAACAGTTTTTTGATTTATATCAACTATTTTGATATTATCCTTTGTAATTTAATTGTTATCTCATAATTTATTGATTATAATCCCCTAAATCACTACTATAAATCTGATTAGATTTTAGTTTTATATCAACTATTTTAATATTATCTTTTGTAATTTAATTATGATATTATCATTTGTAATTTCATTGTTATCTCTTAATCCCCTAAATCACTACTTGATTATATCCTAAAAAATCACTAATTTATGATATTATGGCTATAAATACCAACTCAATACACAACAGTTCATGCTACAAACAGTCAACTCCTCCTTATTATTTTACATATCCCAATATTTAGATGACGGCTAGTGTAAGACCCCAACTTATTATTAATGAAATTAAATTTTCTCTATTTATTATTTTAAAATAGTAAGGGTAGATTTGATTAATGGGGATAGTTATGAGTAAAATACGCAAATATTTTAAATAAGCAAGTGGTTATAAAATATTCGTTTGGTCGTGGAATATTATTACTGTTGGGGAATATTCGTACGACGACGCAGCCTTGTGTGGGCCCCATAACGGAAAGCGATTGGATGAAGAAAACGACAAATATAAGTTGTTTAAAAATAACGGCGTAGTTGTTACCGTTAGTACTGTTAAAATACTCGGTGGTTAAAATATAGTAGCACGCGATATTGCACCAATTATTGATTCTTACGTAAGAAGGCATTACTAAATGATTGTTACTGTAATTAATGTTCAGTATTTTATTTTATTAATTCAATAATTGTTGCATTGATATTTTATATTACTGTTGTTTCAATAATTGTCACTACACAGTATTTTCTATTATCGGAGCAATAATTCATATTATCTGAATAATATTATTGAAAGCCCCCTCTATCCTAGGAACTTCCTGGTTGTCAATAATGTGATTCTGTAATATTATTTGTGAATAATTAATTATTGATTTATATGATAAGGAAAATATTGATTTTATGAGGATATAGATGGAGAAAATTTTTAATGTGACAATTGTTGAAAATTAATATTTTATCTTTTTCTAATAAAATAATTCATTTAAATATATTATTTTAATAATATATTAACGGTGATATTTTTATAATAAATGTTGGAAATATGAGTATATGAAGAGGAAGAGTATTTTTGTGGTATTAAATGTTTAACACATATTTTGTGTGTTGGTGGATACAATTATTGACCGAAATTTGATTATAGCCTGTAAAATCGTCCGTTTATAAATTTCGGTTAATTTTTGTTTAGAATTTGGAAAAACTTCCTTCTGAAAAGTTGTAGATAATGGAATTTCCTATGGGAAATCGCGAGTTTTGAATTTTTTCTGATAAAAAGACTATTTATTATGAATTATTGAAGTTCCGAAGCTCCGAAATAATTAATTTTTGAAGTTTAAAATATTTTTAATAATAAAAACATTTTTATATATTGTGAGCCTCATTAATCACATGCTAAGTGGCTGAATTCAGAAGTCTAAGGTTGGCGTAGAAATTTTATTTATATATTAATATTATATTAAATTTTCTGCTCTGGTGTTCTAAGCATTTTCCTATAAATAGGGTGCTTAGGTTAAAATTAAAAATCACACCAGAAACTAAAGTTTCTCTATATTTCTCTCTCTATATATTGAGCGTATTCTTGTGAGGATTTTGATACTTTGAGTATTGTTATACGGTGCAAGTTCCCTTCAGCACTATACCTAGTATTCCAGCTAGAAATACTAATCTTTCGAGGTAAGGAATATTTTTTTTAAAATAATATTATTTCTTCCAATATCATTATGCCAAAGTATTGATCTGAAATTTTAATCAAATTTAAAACTTTTTGTGTCGGGGTTACTATTTACGTATACGACACTATTCATGAATACGACACTATTCACAGAAAAATTAATTTTTTGTTTTCGTCCAAAATATCTATTATGGATACTAGCTTTGATTTTATCCATATTTTGATCATTCTTGAATTTTACACCATTATGATTATTTGTGAGGTATTTTTGGACATGAAATAGCTGAAATACGAATCTTAAATACTTATTCTTTTGTTTCACTGGATTCGTTTCTTTAAAATATTTTTCATCATCCTCAGTCCTAAATGATTGTATAATTGAATATTTTTGGCCTGTAGTGTAAAGATGGTTGATTTTATTATGAATATCTTTGGCCCGTTGTGACGCCCCCAAAATAGGTATACAACACCCATTCTAAGTCGTCAAATACATGATACAGAAATAACTACACCTTTATTAATACAACATAAAAACTGTGAGTTTAAATATAAATATTGTCATCTAGACAATATCCACATTCAAATAAGTCCTCATTACAGTTATTAATACCCTATTTTACAAAATAGTGAGGACTAATAGAACAACTTCTAGAACCATCATTCCACACCCCGAACTAGTACTCGCTACATTCTCGCCTCTTGAGAAAAAAATGGAACAACAAAGAAAAGGGTGAGCTCAACTAGCCTAGTAAAGAACATTATAACTAAGATAATATAAAATAAATTATCGTTAGTCTTCAACAGGAAAAAATCTAATAGAATACAATAGACAACAAGTTTTAAATCAATATTCGCAGCGAAAATAATAATTCATTAGAAGAGTTAAGTAGAGAATACAAACTACTATCTTCTATATATGAATTTAAAAGTTCATCGTCTATCTTTTATCCCTGTAACATCAATCAATATATATCTGGAATCAAATATTCATCTTTGCACTACAGGCCAAAGATATTCATCGGTTGGTCATGTTCATCTAAACACCTGTTCATCTTTGCACTACGGGCCAAAGATATTAATCAGTCGGTCATGTTCATCTCAACACCTGTTCATCTTTGCACTACGAGCCAAAGATATTCATCAAGAAATCATTCATCTTTCCACTACAAGCCAAAGATATTCAGTAATATCATCATTTAGGACTGAGGATGATGAAAAATATTTTAAAGAAAACGAATCCAGTGAAACAAAAGAACAAGTATTAAGGATTCGTACTTTAAATAATCTCAGTTCAAGAATACTTCATAAATAATCAGATTGGAGTAAAATTCAAGAATGAAGATCAAAATATAGAATATTGGTGTGATAAATGTTTTGACCATGTTAATTCTGTTACACTGAGGTATTGTGATACAATATTTTGTTATATGTTATATCTACCTTATGTTAATACTTTGTTCACTCTATTAATATTATCTAACTTTGTAAATGTAACTTTTAATTGTAGATTTAAAGTTCAAGTTAAAGTAATGGATGATGTACGTCCAGTGCATCTTTTGTTCTATTTGATCATGAATCCCAACACGTCATAGGAAAGTCAGCTAATGAATTGAGGGAACAATTGATTAAGGTAAAATTAAAATATAAAAACACATTATATATTTAAAGTATACAATCTTAACCTTGTGTACATAACTATTGTCATTTCATGTTTTTTAAATGCGTTTAAGGATGGACTCTGATTATTTTCCGGATGAACTTAATATATTGTTGCAAAAGAGGTTCCTTTTCAAAATACAGATATCATCTTATAATTTGAAGGCAAATTATGCGACATACATAGTTGCTAGGATGACTAACGATGAAAAATAATAATTGAATCCTACAAAAGTATATGTGATGAGCCTTAGGTAATTCATTTGGTTTATGTTGAATCCTACAATAAATTTGTTTATACTTATGAAAAATATAATTGAATCCTACACAATTTAATTCTGTTACTACAGTTTATACAGGGTGAGTCAATGCTCGATGTTGTCAACTGTGTCACACCTATAAGTAAAAGGCCTATACATTCAATCAGCGATGATGATGTACAAGGATCTCAGTCAACTGATGTTGAAATGTCAACCAACAAAATGCAAAAGAAGATTAAAATCGAGAAAGATGACAACTTTACTGCTTCAAATTAATTTAATTCATTATCTCATTTTACTGCGTATCTTGGTTGTTTTAAATATTATAAACTTCTAAATACAATTAGTACGTTGATCTTTGAGTTTTTAATTTGAATTATTTGGATGTTCTGTGTGACATGTATTTGGATTATTTAGATTATTTTTCTTATACATGTTCTGTGTGACATGTATGTCCCCTATAATATATATTTATTTATTTATTTATATAAAATTTGATTATCGTATAACAATTTATTATTTTTTTATTATATTTTAATTTATTAATTATACGTATGTATTTATTATTAAAAAATTAAATAATCTCGCTGCAATACGGCTACGGCGGGTCTGTATCTAGTATTCCCCTAAATTTAAGATTTCCCAAAACGTTTAAGATTGTGGGCCTTTATAACAAACTACAAAAGTAGAAAATGTAAATATGAATGTAATAAACAAATAAATATGAATATCTTATTTATTCTGTTACTGGTATTGGGTGGGTAATGGTACATCTCACAGTTTCCAAAAATACTGAAATCTTATCCATTCGCTCTCTCCTCTTTGTCGTCACTCTTCGGTAATACTCCTCATCTACATAATATCAACCCTCCCTAAAACCCTCTTTCTCTCTCACACACTCAAAACACACACAAATAGTGTTTGTTGATGGACTGCTGCCTTTCATACAACAATCCCTCCGTTTTGAAATCGTTACCTTCCTCGGTGAAGTTTCGATTCTCTTCTTCAGTCTCCACGACCACCATCGCCTATAATCGCCACCCGATTACTCGTACTGTTCCGACAAATGGGAGACCGCTGATAATTACTACTGTAGCTTGTAGTAGTACCTGTGAGTTTGGTGGTCTGAACACGCCGCTCGAGCTCAAGTCTCGGACCGGTAAGTTTTTGTCCGGGGTGCTACAGAATGACCGGAAAAACTTTCATCAAGCAGTTGCTAAAGAGTTGGAGCAGTTGGTTTATGATCGCCATGAGGCTCTGGCTCGCGTCAGTTTGAGTTTCGGAACTACTGATGCTTCACTTTACAGGTTTTTCCTAAAATTGTTCTTAACTAATTCATTATACTTCTGAATGTGTTCTATATATATATATATATGTTTTTATTCATATTGTTCTTGCTGTTTATTGTGGTGATATTGGTGTTTAATTTTCTTCCTGCCTAATATCTGTTAATGATTTTAATTGAGATTAAATTCTGAATTAAGGTTGCTGATAATATGTTTTGGCTTTCGGAATTATGAGGCACTCACTTTTATTTTATTTTTTTAAGAAAAAAGTATTTGGGGTTCCTAAGGTAAGAATTTCATACAACTAGTCCAACTAATGAACTAAAGGAGGCTGGAAGAAATTATTGAAATATACTAAAACTGTAATAAACAAATAAGAAGGTAAATGCTGGAAAGATGGTCATTAATAAATTTGAAACCTTTCTACAAACTTATTTGCTTCTAATTAGAATTTATGACGGATGAAATAGGTAATCTTTTGAGCATGTGCAAAAATTATCAGGGGATAGCATAAAGCTTAAGTCTGTTGTTCAGGCAGTTTGAAAAGGTCACTGTTGCATTTTTTTCTTATTTGTGTTTATTTTCACCTTCGTGTTCTTTCTCATATTATACATTATTAACTATCTTCTGTATGCAATATGTCTCCTAATACCTCCATTTTATGTACGTCTAGTTGTACATCACGGTCATCACTTTGTAATATGGTGTGAAATTATATACTTTGTCTGGATCTTTAGCTTAAGCAAGTTATGAATGTAGAGCACAACAAGAATACAACTTACAGGCAATTGAGACGGTAAACCACAGCAAGATATTTAATCTGGTAACCGACTCTAGTTAGCATAGATTAGCCGTAGTAGCTGATGTGTTAAGATAAAGGGGAAGAACAAAATGAGTATCTTCCATGTGGGCAATACCAAAAAGAACCCTATATAACTCAGTTACTTCTCCCTACTTTAGTTTAACTTGCATATATCCATCAGCATGTCCCTTCAAAAGATAAATTTCAGCAATAAGTCTGTATTCTTATATATCACTCATGTTGGGCTACATGGAACTGTCAGTGAGACTCAATAAAGGTGGATTAGAGCCTTCATTTCATTTCTCAATAAGACTTGAAAGAAATATGGAGTGATCATTTGTACTCTGTGTCATCCTGGGTCCTATCATGTGCTTGATCAATGAATTCCATTGAGATAATGTCCTGTAAGCTGTTTTTTATTATTTTTGATTTAATATGTAGTTCTCTTGTACTTTTGCTTTGACTTCAATATATCTTTCATAACTTTGCAAAATTCTATTAGAACTAGAAAATTAAATTTCCAAGATTTTCTTAATGGTAATGGAAACTTTAGTAGGTTACCATGAGAAGATCTAGTTCAAAAAGTATCCAAGTCCAAATACTTTGAGCTAAGAATTAATCTTGTTCAGTCCCACCAAATTCTTGCTGACAAGTAGGTCTCTCTCTCTCTCTCTCGTTCCTTGTTACATGATGCTAAGATTTTACATTATAACTTAAAATGTATTCAGTGCATGAACAACCTCAAAAAGTGGGGCGGTAAGAGCGGCTCAGCCAACTAATGCAATACTTGTATTCTTAGAGCTTTATTAGTAAAAATAAAATAAAATATCGCAAAGATCTAAGAGCTTTACTTCTCTCCAACTGTCTGACTGTCTCTTAAATTTTTTCAATACAATCCTTGCTCCATATTATAGAGAAAAATAACAATAGGGATGAGAACTAACAGGTACACAGTAAGCTCCTAGTCTTATAGGTGGTGCCTTAGTCACCCTCTTGATTAATCAATTACCAAACCAGAAAACAATTGTTTCTTCCTCTATAGCTTCCCTATATTATTCCGTGGAACTTTGTGATTGTAAAAGTGTATGCTCATGTGCATTTCTTGCACTATTGGGCCTTTGTATGTACAGAAGTATTTGGTGAAAAGTGTGTAATCTTTGATTTTAATATGGAGGCTTGTTCTGGTATGGATCAGATATCAGATGGGCCAGTTTGAGAAGTAGAGGCATGTAGTTGCACGAGTGGCAACTTAATGACAAAATATTTTAATCGTGGACCAAATGGTGGTGATAGGTAAATAACCATGGTAGGATTTGGCTATACCATACTTGGAATTATTTCTGTCCGACTGAAATATGGTCATGTGTCTCATATACTTTTCTAATTCAAACATATATGTCCGAGTACCAGGAAGATAGCTGAATTGAAAGAGCTCGAGTGCCAAACTGCAATTGAAGATGTCATGTATATGTTAATATTTTACAAGTTTTCTGATATCAGAGTCCATTTGATTCCTAAGCTTTCAAAATGCATTTATAACGGCAGACTTGAAATCTTGCCTTCCAAGGACTGGGAGCTAGAGTCTATTCACAGCTTTGAGGTTTTGGAGATGATAAGGGAACATCTGGGTAGTGTTGTTGGCTGGAAAGCAGACTCTAATGTTGCAGACAATTGGGCCACAACTCAGATACAAAAGGTTCAGCTCTACCGAATCTATGTTGCTTCCATCTTGTATGGCTACTTTCTAAAGTCTGCCTCCATGAGGTACCAACTTGAACAGAGTCTGGCTGATGCCAGATATGACCTTGGTACCAATACTGCCACCCACCTTCTACTTTCGGAGTTATGGTCTTATGGAGTCAAATTTGTTACCACCTTCGGTCGAATTAGCAACACACAATCCTCATCTGTTGGTCAAGTGTCATGTAGCCAGGGAAAGAGACATGAAAAACTGAGTTCTTATGTAATGAGGTTCAATCCTGAGGTATTACAGATGTGTGCAAAACCAAAATCTAAGGAGGCTATGAATTTGATTGAGAAGCATAGTTGTGCACTCTTTGGAGATGAGAAATCAGACCTGCCAGAATCCAATGAGGTGATATCTACGTCATTGGCAAGCCTGAAGAGATTTGTTTTGGAGGCTGTTGCTTTTGGTTCTTTTCTCTGGGACGTAGAAGAAGAGTATGTGAAGACTGTATATAAGCTTAAAGAGAACAAAGTTTGAGAAACAATGAAGCTTTGCATGGTTAAGTCTATCTGTATAGAGTTTATTGCTTTTGCTTTTGACTACTAAAGGTTTTCATTGCCCGTAAATTTGAAGATATGAAGTATATAGTTTATACACATAGTTGAGAAGATAACTCATAGTATTCTAATGCAATGGATGGTAGATGAATATTTCGAGTTTATTTGGATTGGTGATTGTCTGCATTCTTGATTCTGTTATTGACGCTTGCTCAATAAGCTTTGTCATCCCTTTGTATTTGATGCTTTACTTACTGTGTAAGAAGAATGAAATCAGAAAACCATGTTCAGATATTGAATGTCAATATTGGTTTGGAATGTTCAAGAAAAAAATATAAGCTTTTGACGGATTGACCTAGATTTGAATAACTCCTTCCTCCTGCAAAAAGAGTCTTATATGAAAAGTTTGTAAATACTATTAAGTTTGTGTTTTTGTTTCATGTTTACTATTAAAATAAAAAATTGTTATTTTATGGGTGACTCTTTTTATGGAACCAATGGAGTAATTTGTGGCTAGTTAAGGTGGTCAGTTAAAGTCCATAACTTGTTGATGTTTAATTGCATCTTAATACATTTTAATAACTTATCTCTTAATGTATTTTAATAACTCACATCTTTGTATTAAGAAGTCTTCTTAATAGTTAAACGGTCCGGATCTAAAGCTCATCCCTTATCTAACACACTTTGTTCACCCCCCTTAGCGACGGATCGACGATTTGATCCGTCGCTATATGTTATCCGTCGTTAAAAGTTAAGACGATGGTTGTTCTATATAGCGACGGACCGAATCGTCGCCCGGTCCATCGTTAAAGGGGAGTAGCAAGGTATGTTAGATAAGGGGTGAGCTTAAGATCCGGACTTAAGATACAAATATAAGTTTAAACTATTCAGAATACTTCTTAATATAAAGAGGTGGGCTTTTAAGATATATTTAGAGGTAGATTGTTAAACTTAAGGTGCATTGAGATGTAATCAAATACTTTTTTTTCTTTAATTTAAAAGTGTTTTTAGGTCACTGGAAAACTCTTTCAAATGTCGTATAGTTTTTGGCTGAGCGATAACTCTTGGCTAATTATTTTCATGAGCTCAAGGGTGTGTGGAAATTATGAATCATTTACCTCTATGAGGATTTTTTTTTGTGAGGATCTTGTGAGGGCTTTGTTGTGGGGTTGACAACACATTAAAAAAGAGATCCAACGGCTCACAAATTTTATCAAGAAATTTTAAAAAATTATATGTAAAAATAAACTCGTTTAGTGACTTCTAATTTTCTATCAACTTGTAAAAAAAAATTCTTATCAAAACGTTGTGAGCCATTGGATCTCTTTTTTAATGTGTTGTCAACCCCACAATAAAATTCTCACAGAGAAATCCTCATAGAGGATCCTGATTCGAAAATTAGAAGAAAAAAAACTCTTAGAGGGACTTTTAATCTTAGTTGGTGTACTCTAAACTCCATAGATGAACTCGGTGGACTGTCGGGCCGTCGGCTGAAGAATGTTTCTCGTCTTAAAAGATATCAAATGAAGTGTGACGTTTTTTTGTTTTTTTGTTTTTGCAAAATATTAAATAAATTGCACCGCTAATAATAATTTTTATTTTGTTTTCTCCAATTAATGAAAGGAAATTAGAATCAACGTAATAATTTTTTTTGCTAATTATCAACGTAATCATTTTAAATCTTAGTTCACAATAATGCTTCGATGAATAAAGAATGCCTATTAAAAATGGATACAAAATGATGTGTACGGTTATGGTTACTAGACTCACCTCCATAATGCATTTTGGGCTCTGCAGTTGCCACTGGCTCAGCAATCAGCAATAGAGTTAATTTAAAATATTTTCAGATTTAAAATGGATGAGGATTCATTTAATTATAAATAATATAATTACGAGAATTATTGTATAAAATATCACTGAAACATTACTATTTAAAATGTTATTATTTTTAAAAACTTAAACAAATTGCATAAATTTAAAAATATATCATTTAATTGAAAAATAAAATTTAAATAGAAAATTATTAAATTCAGAACATAAAAAGTTATTTTCATCTAAAACGAGACCTGATATAAAAATAACAAAAAATATTTTGAATTTAACAATTTCGTTCCTATTTATTTTGAAAGAGATGTCAGTTTGGATGATAGTCTTATATGATGGCCGGAAGAAATTAAATAGAAAGAAGGCGGCGACGGCTAGCAGCCTCTGCCACAGTCCATGCCGTGCTCGGGTACTTTGACGAAACGAGTAAATGACTCATCTTACTCTTTTATTTTGTCAAGACATTTTTTGTCTCTGTCATTTTTCTTGTCGCTTTACCAAATTTGTCACAAATTTTAGGTTTACTAAATAACGCTAAAATATAAAAACATAAATTTAAATTTTGGTCAATACAAGATAAATCTTTTATTATATTAAAAAAACATAAATTTTATTTATACAAGCTTTTCTATTTAAATTTTAAAAAAAAATTGATAACTAATAATAGCACGACACTATTTAATAATTAATATATAAATAATGATATGTAAAAAAAATGTATACCGCTTAATTCGTAAAATAAAATATATCTATAATTTTATAATAAATTAAATACGCATTTTCCAACCAAAAATTGACACACTTTTAATTTGTCTATTTCTACTACTAGCAGTCAAAAATGGGACGTCATGAGTAAAAGAATCAGTTGGACTTGACCCACCCAAAATTATTATCTATATATCTACTTAAGGCTGTATAATGAGCAAACAATAAAATTATTATCTATATATAATTACTAATATATAAATAGAACATTTATTTTGGAACATCCTAAAATAATTGACTACCTATTCTACTACTACCTATATTCCATAATAATAATTGACTTTTTATATATAAAAAATTGTTCAATTTCATTTTGTGTATACAACTTTTTAAAAGAATAAATTATTTACTTTACTATATTACCTCTAACTTTTCTCATTATCTCACCAAGAATTTTTCTCTTATATATTAGTAGTAATAGTTTTTAACTTCTCATAAAGGAATAGTGATGAAACTTTGTATAAATTTTAATTATTAAATGATAATATTAAATAATAATTTTAATTTATGTGCATGAATTTAAAACGATTATTAATATGGCATGCATGAACTTGATGAATTTATTGGACCTTATTCATTCTCAGAAAACTTATTTCAATTTTGACCAATTACGACAACAAAAGGTAATTATAAAAAAATAGATATAAAATGATGAGTATTAAATTATAATTAGATAATCTTTCACCATACATAATGAATTCAATAATTATATTCAATCGCTATTATAAACACATTATTTTATATTTTATTTAAATAATTATTTTTTATCACCGAAATAGTAGGATTAATTTTCCTCTCACTCTGTCTGTAGTACACTCGCTGGAAAAGCCTAGAAAGAAGGAAGCCGCCGACTTCAATGTTTACCAAAACAAAACAAAAAAATCACCGTCTTATTACTCGTTCACTATATTAGTATCAAAATGTTATATGAATAAAATGAGAATTATATAAATAAAATTTGAGAATTGATATTTTCTTAAATAAATTTTAATAATTCTATTAGAAATGGACCTCATTTACTATTCGAAACTTGTAGAATTATTAAATTTAAATTTATTTATAAAAATATCAATTCTCTTTCTCTTTTTTTTTTGATTTCTTATATGTATATAATATAAACTAGATAGACTCATTATGCATGTATTTGTATTTTAACGTGGATTACATTCATTTTTTACCGAAACAAATAGGCCATGTTATTAAGTGAAAACGCATATTAATTTTATTTAAAAATATTGGAAATCACCTTAATAAAAAACAACTCATATATGCTTGGTACGTAATCAATCACCTCCGTCTCTCCTCTTTTCGCATTTTAAATATAATAAAATAATGAAAAGGAAAATTAAAGGAGAATAACTTAAATTTAAAATAATGGAGTAATGGTACGTATTATTATCAATATAATTATGTATGAACGTATTTTACAACTCATCCTGTCCCGTGACACCATTTTATTTATTTTAATTAATATTATATAATTAAATTAATTCTTAAATTTAATGAATATTATTAGGCATAAAAGTGTTATCAAAATACATAAAATATATTATTCAAATTAATTTATTTATATAATTATTATTTTAAAATTAAGACGACTAAAGTCAGTCGGATGGGCGGATGGGGAGAGTATAATTTTTATTTTGTGTATTTTACTTTAGGTGTCTTTTATATCGTCAAAAATGGAGAATAAGGAAAAAAGGGTTTAGGGGACCCAAACCCAATAATAAAAAAAATATAAACAGCTCCTTTAAAACCCATTGGGTTCTTCCATATTCCAGCAATACTGTAAGCTTTAAGTATTACTTTCGATCTTCTTCTTCATCATCATCATCATCTTATCTCTCTCTGATTCTCCGTATACATACATACATACATTACTAATCATCTCTCTGGGTCTAAAACCCTCTAACACTTCCTTATTTCGTTTATAATTTTCCGAGTAGTTATGGCGGGAAAGGTGATGCAAGCTGTTCAGTACTCTGGTTATGGAAATAGTGCTGCTGATTTACAGGTAATTATAATATTCAACTTTCTATACTTTCGCTTTGAAGCTTTCTTTTTCCCTTTTTTACTCTTCATTTGCTCAGATCTTTCATGGGTTCTCTTAGATTTTATTTTAGTACCACAAATCTAGTACTGATCATGCAGATGAGCGAAGTTTAGTTTTTTTAGATCATTAAAGAAATGGAAATTTATGACATAAAGCTGGGGTAATAGATCCATTTTTACAAACACTTATATTAGTGTCTATTGAGCTTCTTGTTTAATAAGTTATGCTGGCTAGCTATCTTGTCCAATTTGGTACTCACATCACCACCTTGTCTTTAGTACTTAATTAGTTGTTTGATTTAAGTTTGTTCAATTCTTTATGTATTTCAGTTACTGATTTCCTTGTTTAAATTAAAGTACTTTTTTCCTAATGTTGTTACAGGGGCAGTTTACCTCGGGATTTCTAGCTCTTAATTATGCATACTCTGTTCTTTTCATTTAACTGTCACTTCACCAAAAAAAATGTAGGAAAAAATATCAAGTGTTCAAGAAATTGTATAGTATTATGGTAGAGTTGAGTTATTTTACAATAAAACTAATCCCTCCTTTCCACGAAAAGAATCTCGTTTACCATTTTTTTTCCACTATAAAAGAATCAACTTATATATGATGATAGTAGTACAACACTACGGCCCTTAAGTTTACAAATGCTTCTACTTCTACTTTTGTGGAACAAAGTATTGCTACAGAGTGTTTAATTATTTATCAAACCATGCGAGCATGCTGATTCTGAAGTGTGAAGTTCTACACGATTTTCTATCTGTGCTTCTTCCTCATGTTATGTTCACCATGCGGTCCAAAAATAAGTCGTATATTACTTCTTGAGTTAATTTTATTTAAACTTGTTTTAAGGTTTGTCTAGGATATACTCCGGGTGTAATTCTTTTCAAGAATTTTTCTTCATAATAAATTTAATTCAATCAAACAAAATTATGTCTAGCAAAAGCTAGTTAAGCGGACATAAAAAAAAAAGCTTATTCTTTTCATACTTGCCAACTTACTATCTCAAAGATTTTGGGAACTTGGAGGGGAAGGAGGGAGGTAGCTTTTAATGAAATCTGAAACCAACCAAGAGAATCTGGCAGAGTTTTAGAGTTTAGCCTTGTAAAATTTATGAAACCAATAATCTTCCTAAAGCAAGCAGGAAGCATTATGTAGAAATGAATCTAAACATAGTGAGATTTCCCTTTACTAATTACGTAATCAAGAAATGTGATATAAGCTATTTTCTCGTCATTTTTGCAGCATGTTGAAGTTCCTGTACCTACTCCTAACAAAGATGAGGTCTTGGTAAAGGTGGAAGCAGTTGGCATAAACCCAATTGATTATAAAATTCAGCATGGAATGTTGCGTCCTTTTGCACCCAAAAAATTTCCTCATATTCCTTGTAAGTTCAAATACATAGGTGCTAATATTACTTTTTCTATCTTCTGGTTGTAAATGGTCCACTTACAGCTAATATTTTGCTAAATCAACGAAGCAAGGCAATTTTAATTTTTGCTCATGATTTTTCTTTATTGGGACAGGTTCCGATATAGCTGGTGAAGTTGTGGAGGTTGGATCCGGAGTTAAAAAATTCAAGAGGGGTGACAAAATTGTTGCCATGCTTGGCAATACAGTAAGTTTCATTTTATTCCTCTTTGCTTACAGGGTGCTGCCTTTTGTTTATTGGTAAACATGCTTGAATACATTTTCATTGCGAATATGGTTAATTTTTTAAAATTTTCATTATGATATAACGACAGACCGGTGGTGGACTAGCCGAGTATGCTGTGGCAAAGGAAAACTTGACGGTTATTAGGCCACATGAGGTATCGGCTGCTGAATCTGCTGCCTTAGGTACTCCTGGTCTCACAGCCTATCAGTGCCTCACGACAGCCGGAGTCAAGCTCGACAAAAGCGGCCCACTGTTGAATGTTCTTATCACCGCCGCTTCAGGCGGCGTGGGTCACTATGCTGTTCAACTTGCAAAACTAGGAAACACACATGTGACAGCCACATGTGGCTCCCGAAACGTGGATTTCGTAAGGAGCCTAGGAGCTGACGAGGTCCTCGACTACAAAACTTCTGAGGGAAATGCTCTGACAAGCCCGTCGGGCCGGAAATATGACGCAGTGATCCACTGCACCACAGGTGTTAGTTGGTCTACTTTTAACAATGTTTTGAGCTCCAAGGGTAAGGTAGTAGATATTACCCCTAGCCCCAGTGCGTTGGCCACTTTTGCTATAAAGAAAATCACGTTCTCTAAGAAGCAACTGGTGCCTCTATTTGTATCTCCCAAAGCTGCGGACATGGAATTTCTTGTTAAGCTACTAAAGGAAAGGAAGCTTAAAACGGTGGTCGACTCAAAATATCATTTGAGCAAGGCGGAAGATGCGTGGGCTAAGTGCACCGAGGGGCATGCTGTTGGAAAAATCATTGTGGAAGTCTAAAACAAAATTTACTTGATTGGAAATGCAGGTATGTGTGAGCCATGTGAAAGGGTTTGTGTGTAATCTTATTGTGTATTGAATTTTATTTCGAGTTGATGTTTAGGAACACTCTAATTTGCAAGTAATTTAATGTGAAATGTTGTATTAAATTTTGTCACAAAGGTGTATCAAATATTTTGATTTTGGATATTCTTAATTAACGAACACGACCAAAAATTTTGTTACGGCAAACTAGAACAGTCACTTGACCGATATGAAGATGAAATTATTTATGGGATAATTTAAAATAATGTCTTGTGTTTATTTTGTTCAAGATTATTTAAAGAATTGGATAAAAAATTATTATTTAAATTATTATACTCTTATCACTAATAATAAAAATATTATATTCTTACTCTCAATAGATAAATAAGATAAGATATATTTGTCTTTTTAAATAAAATTAAATGTTAATTTTGTTCACAAATTTTAATTCTAAATAATAGAGATTATAATACTTAGTTGAACATAATATTAAATAATTTTTTTAAAATTATTTTATTATCTTTCAGCTAATAGTTTTAAGTTTGTTTTTAAAAATAAATATAAAATTTGAAATTGATAATTTAATTGTAGATGTAATATTTACAAACAAACAAGAGAATAAGGATGTTCATGAAGCTGGCAAAGGTAGAAATAAGTGGGTCCCAAATGGTAGAATTTTTCTCCTATATTGTCACTCAATCTCTGCCTAACGATTAACATGTCATGGTCAAGTTCTCTCTCTCACTTTCTAGCAGTATCTGGTGCCAACATTATCAAATGGTCCTACTTTCTCACACCACAATTATTGCAATAAGTTTTTGGCGTTTATTCCATGCAGATAATCTCAAGGGTCTTAATTTTTTTATGTTAAATATATTTTTAAATAATATAACATTAGAAAATATTTTAAAGACTGTTTAAATTGTTACAGATGGGAGAGGATAATTTATCTAGTGTGGATCGTTTGTCCTCTTGTCATCTTCTTTAGAAATTTCAATTCTATCCGATTAAGAATATATATGAATCTAGTCGAGCTAAATATTGAATTATTCAAATTTAATTTATAAAATAAAATAAAATAAAATTAAATTTTATTGATGTTTATTTAACTATCGAGTCGAGCATAATTTCGAATTGAGCCCGAATAATTTGAATTTTTTAAGCGATTATGATCCGAATATCAATAAAAAATTATAATTTGAAGAGGCTCGAGTAATTTATTAAATTTTAAAATTTACTCGTATTTAAATTATTTATTTTTTGAAACGAGTTCTAATCGTATTTTTAATCAAACAAATACGAATCAAGTCTGATTTATTTTACAACCTTAACCCTTTGTAGTAGTATAGCTCTTCAGAAGGGGGTCCAATCTTATCCTTGAAGATTTTGGTCATTTGTTAGGCAAGAATTTGTGTCTTTTTCGATTTTTCATTTCCTACTCTTTCTTTTCAAATTTACCGTTGGGTAATAGAGGTTGTTCTTTAACCTTACCATTATGTAATTCGATTCTCCTTCATTTTTTTTAAATAAATAGTTTAGTGACACTAAGATAATATAATCTATGCCAATATTTAACACAAGTACATAAATAATTTGAAACGCCCAATGTTGAATCCATATGAAGTTTCATTAGTCTCTGTTAACGTCAAGATCTTTTTACGTGCCTTAATCATAGAAAAGCGCGTTTAACCTTACACAATAAATAAGTTAGCACCGGAAGCTTGACGACTTAAACCGTCGGGGGATAACTCCGGTGTGAGAATCAGTACAGGCCGACACAAGGTTAATAATAGAGGTGTTTAATTCTAGTGTTTCAGTAATAAGAATGCATGTTACCTTTTTATGTGAAGTGCTCTGTACTCATATATCTCTTCCACCGCCTTGTATGCCACTGACTCAAAGTGATCTCAGCTAATTGTATGTAAAATCACCAACTGGTCACTTTCCTGTTCCCCACTAACTAAGACTAGACTAAATCTTCTTCAATTAAGGTATTGGGCTCACATTCCAACACATGTCCATTAATTATAATCCGCCCAAGCCCAAACACCCTTATTTAAAGGAACAATTACATATTATAGTACATTTATAAAAGTAATTACAAAAATCATACATTCATAAAATAATTACAAAAATATGACATTTCATCATATATATTTACAATACTAATATAATTAGGAGTCCTTAATTTAAGGGATTAATATTAATGGGCTGATATGGCAAAAGGAAGTTTTTTTTTTGAAATACGTGATAACCGCCATCTATACAACAATTAGTTTTCATATTCCTGAAAAACTCCCTTCTCGTTCAGTCTCTCTCCGCCCAAACTACTTCTCTCTCTCCCTGCCTTTACTACTTCTCTCTCTCATCTCGAAGCCAATCGTCGTCTTCCTTCTCCGCTGCCACCGCAACACCACTGTCTCTCAACTCTAACAGAAAATTGACGTTAATCCTCTCAAAGGAACTAGAGATTTCCTTCCAGACGAGATGCGCCTCCGCGGTTGGCTTTTTCACAACTTCAGAGTATTTTTATGACGATTTGTACCAGATTTTGATTAGTTCTGGTTGTTGTTGTACTGTCCTTTTGAATTGTGTTTCATACTTTAGTTTTTGTTGAATATCCATAACCATTTGACATTGTTTGTTAGTTTGGATGAGTCTGTAATGTTTATTGGAACTTTTGTAAATGAGATTACATATTTGATTATATTACCAGTGATTTGACATTATTTGTTGGTCCGTATTTGCTACTTCTAAGTTGTGTCTGATACATTGTTTGAAAGGTACAGTTGGTAACCAAACATGCATAGAATGGTAACCATTGTATTTATTGGTAGTAACCAGATAGTTACAAGTTTGTATCAGGACATAATTCAAGTGTTAAATGTACATGTAAGAGTATACATGTGTTGCCTAAACTGGGTTGGATATACAGGTTGTTTCTGTTTTGTTTATCATTATTAAAACATGTTATGGTTACTTTCATATAACTATTTGGTTACTTCTTTATTATATTTTGGTTACTGTTATCTTATGGTTTGGCTACTATTATTGTGCCCTCAATGTGGGATTTTGGTTACTTTTATTTTTTATTCTAGTTAATATGTAATTGTTTAGTATACATGGATTACCTAAACTGGGCTTCATTACATGATGTTTCTGTTTTGGTTACCATTTAAAACTGTCCTGGTTACTATCATATAATTATCTGGTTACTGTTTTATTATGTTACATTATGGTTACTGTTATTAGTAACCAGATAGTTACAAGGTTGTATCAGGACAAACATCAAGTGTTAAATATACATGTGAGAGTGTCTTATTTATCTAGTTGATGTATACTTATAAATTACATACTCATAAAAATTATCAGAAAATTGTACAGTTGGTATTTAAATCTGCATATAGAGGTAACCATTTTTTTTTGTGAGTAACCAAATTTACATAAAATTGGTTCAGAACAATATCCATCAGTTATTTCAGTTGAAATGTTAAGTTGGTATCCAAACCTACATATATAGTAACCATTTTTTGTTTTTGTTAATAACCAGATAATTATAAATTTGTATCAGGACTATTATAAAATATTAAATGTATATGTTTTATTTATACCCTTTCATCATGATAGAATAAGAAACTCCAATTAAGAGTTCTTATTTATATATATGATGGTCACTTATAGATTTTATATTAAAATAAAAATAGTTTGAGAGGTGTAGTTGGTATCCAAACCAGCATATAAGGGTAACCATTTTAGTGGTTGTTAGTAACCAAATAATTAAAAACTTATATTAGAACAGTTATCAAGTGCTTAATGTACATGTGAGGGTTCCCATTTATCTATCTCATGGATACTTTTAAATTATATAATTATTAAAGTTATTTGGAAATGGTCCAGTTGGTGGTTCAGTTGGTAACTAAATATGAATATAGAGGTAACCATTTAATTTTATATGGGTAACCAAATTTACATAAAAATATTTCAGACCAGTTACCAATTGTTTAATGTATATGTTTACTTTATATTGACAACTCATGATGGAATCAAAAATCAAAATATTAATCAATAACAATTTTGGTTACTGTACACCATCAAAAATGTTACCAACCATGTGGTTAATGGTTACTAACAGTAAATAATTATATATTTACACACTTTTTATTTATGTTCCGTTGAAATAAAGCACAACTGGAATCATCTCCATTGTCTGACAACGGAATAAACATTGTAAAGTAACTAAATCAATATTACACAGTAACCAAACTACATAATCTTAGTAACCAGAACATAAACCAAATTTTTACATGCAATTTTGAAGGCCTAAATGATGGAATTTGACAAAAAATCATTTAGGCCTTCAAAATTGAATGTATATGTTTACTTTATATTGATAACTCATGATGGAATCAAAAATTAAAATATTAATCAACATCAATTTTGGTTACTGTTCACTATCAAAAAAGTTACCAACCATGTGGTTAATAGTTACTAGCAGTAAAAAAACTGAATAACAATATAGAGTAACCAAATAAACACCTTACAGTATCTAAATACATATTATACAGTAACCTAGCTATATGTAATTAGTAGCCAAGATTAAAAAAAATATTTTTACATTCATTTTACAACCAAAATAATCAGTAATGACTTTGTTACAAATTAAAGACTAACAAATGTATGAAGGTACCTATCAATGTAGTTAATCAGTAACCATATAATCACTATAAAACACAGTAATATAATGCAGTAACCATGATAATATTACACAGTAACCAAGTCAGTATTACATACTAACCAAATCCAAATTAGACAGTAACCAACATATATTTACTTAGTATACACAAGATAAATACATTCTGCATTGCATTTTTATAGTAAAAAATAACTAGTATAATTTGTTTGTTACCAACTAAAGGCAAATTTTTGTAAGAATGTAACCAATGTAGCTAACAAGTAACCATTAATATAAACAATATAAGTAGAAGTGTGCATTAATATGCTTCAGCAACCAAAATTACAGTAACCAATTAATCATTAATGCAGTAACCAGTTCAGCATTAATGAGTATCCATTATATTTTTACATAGTATCCAAATCAGTATTATTCAGTAACCAAAATAATGTTAAACAGTAACCAACTCAGCATTAGTCAGTAAACATATACATATAATTGTTCATACATAGGTAACTATATACATTTAATTGTTCAGTAACCATATATAACCAACTCAATGTTAGACAGTAACCAAACTACATAATGTTAGTAACCATAACATAAACTCGGGTAATATTTTGCAGTAACCATTGTAAAGCGATATTCCACCGACCGGTATATCAGATGAAGCAACCTTTTAGTATGTTTTTTGTTACTGTTAGCTTATGGTATGTAAAGTAACCAACTTAATGTTAGACGGTAACCAAACTACATAATATTAGTAACCAGAACATGAACTGGGGTAATATTATACAGTAACAATTGCAATTTTACACAGTAACCAAGTCAACATTATATACTAACCAAATCCAGATTAGACAGTAACCAACAGTGCAAGAAGGTAACCAATGTATTTAATAAGTAATCATTAATATAAAAAACATCAGTAGAATAAACTTTAAAATTATAAAGCAAGCAAATAAACATTATATAGTAACCAAATCAATAATAAACAGTAACCAATTTATATGTACTTAGTAACCAGAATATAAAACATATTTTCAAATGCAGTTTGCTTTCAAAACATTCATTATTCTGACTTTGTGACCATTTAATGAGCGAAAAAATTTGAGAAAGGTAACGAATAGATGAATACGTAGTAAACACGAGGTAACACTATGCATATAAATTGGAAACTCAAATACCTCGGTCATGGTGATTTGTAACGAATCAACAATTAGTGTAGTATAATCAACAATCAGTGCAGTAAGTTTCTAGTTACAGATCTTGAAGTTGCTGTCGATCTTTTATGTTCTTCTCCGATCTCAGAGTTTCGTCGCGACAAGAGATTTCGTCTTCTCCGGTAGATACGTCGTTGATCTGTTTTTCTGATATCAAAGTTGAATGTTTTGTTCAGTTGCTCGAATTTAGGTGCGGTTAGTTGGAATTATGAAAGTTGATAACTGATGTGTAGGGAGATAATGATAGTGATCCTTAATTGTAGGGAGATAATGATCCCTAATTTTAGCAACGTAATATTGTGTATGTTTTATTTTTGTAATTATGTTGTGTATGTTTTATTTTTGTAAATACTTTCTAATTGTTGTATATTATTGTAAAGGACCCTTATTTAAATGATGACCCAATACTCTAAAGACCCAAATAAAAGTGGCCCAATAAATCCAAATTAATTAGGGTCCTGAACACTAATATACAACAATTAAAAAATAATTACAAAAATAAAATACACAACATAATTACAAAAATAAAACAACACAATAATAAAGTTGCTAACATCACGCACACGATGGTTACCGACTGTCCTATCTAACACTAACCGCTCCTAAATTCAAGCAATCGAACACAACATGCAACTCTGATATCGGAGAAAGCCAAATCTTCTGTCGATGTTTGCCTTTGGACTCACCTCTGAGATTGCGACAAACATCTAAGATCGGAGAAGACGAAATAGCATACAAAATCATCATCAACTTCAAGTTCAGTAACCAAAAACAATCACAGCAACTTCGATACAATTCGGAATACTGAGGTATGTGAGTTTAAAGTTCGTATGCATATAGTTACCTATGATTACTACGATATTCATATATTGATTACCTTTCTTAAGTTTTTCACACTTAAAATGGTTACTACAAATTCCTATAACGTTTTGTTGATTCATTTATATGTTTTAGATTATGGTTACTAAATACATATAATTTTTTTACTGTATATTGTGTATTTGTTTGCTAAATAATGTTTATTTGATTAATTTATAATTTTAAAACGAGTTCTACTGATTTTTTTATATTAATGGTTACTCATCAAAAACATTGGTTACTATTTACTGCAACTACTGGTTACTGTCTACTGTTGTCTTGGTTACTGTATAACATTATATTGTTCAATGTTGTCTTGGTTACTGTCTAATGCTATCTTGGTTACTGTATGACAATATGTTGGTTACTGTCTAATGCTGTCTTGGTTACTTTGCAGCATTATATTGTGTAATGTTGCCTTGGTTACTGTATTACAATATGTTGGTTACTGTCTAATGTTATTTTGGTTACTTTGCAACATTATATTGTCTAATGTTGCCTTGGTTACTGTATGACAATATGTTGGTTACTGTCTAATGTTGTATTGGTTACTTTGCAACATTATATTGTCTAATGTTGCTTTGGTTACTGTATGACAATATGTTGGTTACTGTCTAATGATGTATTGGTTACTTTGTAACATTATACTATCTAATAATTTATTAGTTACTGTCTAATGCTTCCTAGGTTACTATATAACAATATATTGGTTACTAATTCATGATGATTCGATTACTGTGTAACTTTATTGTGGTTACTACATATTGCTGAGTTGGTTGCTGTGTAAAATTATAATGGTTAGTGCATAATATTACTGAACAATACTGACTTGGTTAATGAAAAATTATAACTTGGTTACTGACTAATGTTGACTTTGATACTGTTTAGCATTATATTAGTTACTAACTAATACTGACTTGGTTACTATGTAAAACTATAACGGATACTCGATAGTGCTGACCTAGTTACTGTGTAGGATTATAAATTTATATTCTTTTATATTTGAGGTTACAAATTGACTACATTGTATTGGTTACTGTATAATATTGAGGTGTATCATAAAATTATATGTATATATTTACATATGGTTACTACAAATTCCTATGGTTATAAATGGTTACTGAACAACTATATGTATATAGTTACCTATGTATGAACAATTATATGTATATGTTTACTGACTAATGCTGAGTTGATTACTGCTTAACATTATATTGGTTACTGAATAATACTGATTTGGATACTATGTAAAAATATAATGTATACTCATTAGTGATGAACTGGTTACTGCATTAATCTAATTATACTTATATTTTTATATTAATGGTTACTTGTTAACTAGATTGGTTACATTCTTACAACAATTAGTATTTAACTGCCCACAAACCCATTATACTGGTTGTTTTTTACAATAATAATTAAATTGAAAATATTTTTATCCTATGGTTACTAAATAAACATGTGTTAGTTACTGTCTACATTGGATTTTGTTACTTTATAATGTTGTTATGATTACTGTGCAATATTTGATTATTTATATTGGTTTGTTTTATTATGATGGAAATTAATTGGCTACATTGGTTACCTTCATACAACTGTTATAATTTAATTACTAACAAATAACATTAAACTGATTGTTTCCATTGTAAAATGAATGTACAAATGTGTTTCATTTTCTGGTTACTATCATTATATAGTTTGGTTACTGGTTAACATTGATTTGGTTACTTTACAAAACTTATTCTGTTTTCAAACAATGGAGATGATTCCTGTTGTGCTTTATTTCAACGGTACATGGACTGATAGTAACCAGTACACCAACTTTGAAGTTACCGGCATACTAGTTCCATCAACTTGTTCGTTCAGAGAAATGTAAAACATGATATGCATTGCATTACGGATAGACACAAACACAACAACATTGTCGATCAAATTTCACATTAGAATCGACATTCCACCGATCTGAATATCAGATGAAGCAACCTTGAGATTCTTTATTGAAGTCAGTAGAAAATATGATGAACAAGGAAAATTCCCACTGATTATAGATATTGAAAAAAGAAGCGGCCGCACAACAATCTTGCATAACTTGACAAATATAGAAGAATCTGTTGTTCACGATGTAACGCCAATTAGATCAACACAAGGGAATTCAGCACTAGTTCCACTAGCAACACAAGATTGCCAAATTGGAATGCAATATGCTGATCAGCTTGCAATGGGAATTTTTCAGTGAATTTTCTGTTGCATTCCTCATAGTAAAGATCCCATAACTGTAAATACACAAAACCAGAATTGAACAGTTATTAGTAACCAATATAAGAAAAATTTATACCAAAAACAAAATATACAATAAACCCATTAACCAAATACATACTAAACAAGTAACCTATTAATTCTATGATGGTAACCAAATCATCTTTTAATGGTAACCAATACATAAACAACATATACACTAAACCCAGTTTATTAAAACATGTATACTAGGCAAAAACATATTAAACATAACAACATAACAAGGTAACCAAAGTCCCAACTTAAGAAATGGTGTCAAAATAATAAGCTTACTTCAATGGAACATTAACATAAATCAAAAAATACAAAATACTAACCAAACTGTAATATGGTAGTAACTAAAACCTGATATAACAGTAACCAAAATATAATATAACAGTAACCAAATACTTATTAATAAGTAACCAAATCATTATAAGTTTACAGTAACCAAATACATACTAATAAGTAACCAAATAATTATGATTTTACAGTAACCAAATACATAATAATAAAAAAATCACAGTAACCAAATACATACTAATAAGTAACCAAACCATAAAAATAACAAACGAATATAATATCACAGTAACCAAATACATACTAATAAGTAACCAAATCATTATAAGTTTACAGTAACCAAATACATATTAATAAGTAACCAAATAATAAGCTTACAGTAACCAAATACATACTAATAAGTAACCAAATAATTATATAATGGTAACCATAAGAAAATTTAAATTAACACATCTTTAAAATTCTCTGTGTTGAAATTATATTCTGGATAAGCACTTGACCTTTGGCCTTAACTACAGGAACATCAAACTCAGAATCTAACTGCACTTGAGAATACTTGATATCACTATGTATCACCAGCCTATTCTCATTCTTACTCGATTTCTGACCTACATCCTTTTCCTTCCCCCTCCTATCCACAACAAACTTCTTCACGTCCTTGACAAAATCACGCTCCGATATTCTCTTCCTCTTCTCATCCTTATTCTTTGTATCAACCATTCTATACAAAACATAAAAAATAACACAAACCCACACAACAATCAATACTACATTAGACTGATAAACTACATTAACATATAATACGTTAAACTATATCAAAATAACTGACCTGAAAATATCACAACCAGAATCGATAACGAAGAAGAATAAACCAGCTGGAACACTGTGTAATCACGAAAACAAGTAACAATGATGGTGACGAAAACAAAACGGAAACGAAATGGCTATGAACTTCGATAACGATCAATGGAGAATACTGAAACACGAAGGAAAGAGAAAAGAGAGTTTCAGTGTGTAAAGTGTCTTAAGACGAAGACGAAGAGTCCTACAAAGACAATAGATGACAGTTATCACGCATTTCAAAAAACATACCCCCGTTAATATTATTAATCCCTTAAATTAAGGATTCATAATTATAATAATATTGTAAATAAAATTAAAAAAATGCAATATTTTTGTAATTATTTTATGGATGTAAGTTTTTTGTAAATATTTTCTAAAAGGTATTAACATATGTAATTTTTCCAATTAATTATTGCCTAACAGTCTTTATATCCTTTGTTATAGACATCTTATACTCTCCCCATTTTCTCAAAAAAATCAAAAAATAATTCCCATTATTAGTTTTTTTTTCATTCTAATTTATTTTTTGTGATATAAAATCATATAATATTTTTAATTTATTATTATTATGTTATACTACTAAACTAAATAGTTCACAAAATTACATAAATTGTATTAATATTAAATTACAAAATTTTGTAATTTAATTTCAAAAAATTAAAATAAACTATAAAACAATTTAAGGAGTTTTCTTCTTCTTCTTTTTTAACCTTTTTTGTTTATTCCTTAAAATATCAATAAATTTATATAACGCACACTTATACATAAAATAATTTACGATCTTATTAAACTTTAAAAGAGAGTATTAAAAAGAAAAAAAACAAATACGTGCCTAGGAGTAATCGAAAAATAGGATATTTGTCCTTGGTTGTACTCGTTTAAAGCAGATATTATTCATATTTGCTTTTAACGGATATTATTTATATTTAAGTAAGATATTCGCAAATAAACATATACAAATATAGATACTAAGATACATGTATATTCGTATTTTCTCTGTCACATAATTTTATTTGTCCTAAATTATTTGACATTTTAGCAAATCTAGTAAAATTAAGACTAAAAGACAATGTGCACCCCAAATTTTACACCCTTGTTGACATTTGCACCCTAAACCGAAAAATGTGTCTAAGTACACCCCAAACTTCAAATAAACGTAACAAAAAGCACACTGTCGTCAATTAGCCGGTCAAAAATGACCGGCTAAGGCTGTAATGTGGGATTTAGAGGGGTATTTAAGTCATTTTCTTTTCATCTTCCCCAATATCTGGTTTTTTTTCCTTCTCTCTCCTCCATAACCAACTTCCTATCTCTTCTCTGTTTCTCTCATCTCCTTCCATCTCACAAACTGAAAATGACTTCTTTATTTCTCTCTTCTTCCATTTGTTTGTCGGAATTTAATCCAGTTGTTTGAATTGCTTTGATGCAGTTGCTTACTGCAAATACACAATTACTCGGACACACTTCCATTAAATCCATCCGAGTCTAACCTCATCTTGTGGTGCCTGGCCTCCCTATGAACTCTGACTTTCTCAATCTTCTTAATGGCCTTAAAATTGAGTTAATAGACAAGCAGGAGGTGGATTAATTCAAATGTTAAGTGTTCTTAAATGTTAAGTCCTTAAAACTGAGTTAATAGACAAGCAGGAGGAGGATTAATGGGTTTACCATACATCCACCAAGTGTAAAGCAAGTATGAGTTTCTTGGAGTATGAGAGTAACACTAAGCAACATATGTTTGATAATTAGACTGTTGGTAGAAGAAGCTTAATGTATACTCCCACCCGTTCCATGTCTCCTTTCTGCTATCCAAATTCCGTTCCTTTCCACCTCGTTCTCTCTAAAAGAATTACCTAAATTGTATTTCTATGTTCAAATTCTTTTAAGTTTCGGCTGAAACAAAGAAAGAAGGCCAATAATTGAATTTATAAATTTATTTGGGAAGGAAATTCGAACAGCATCAACAAAGGGAGTTTATAAGTTAATTAGCAAAGTTAAAATTTTAACAAATTAAATTTGGTGCAAGGTAATATTGATGTTCCCAACTATTTTTAGAAAATTGAATAATTATTGCTTGTGTATCATTGTTGCTATGGTTGGGTTATAAATTATTAAAGAGGATGTGTTGTAATCGTTGTGCAGATTAATAATGGTGGAATTTATGGGTTAGAATCCATCTAAACATGTATGAACTCTGTTTTTAAAAGTAATGCATTTAGTATGTTTGATAATATGGCTCTTAGAGGTGGTCAAGCAAAAAAAGGGGAATTGGTCAAGTTTGTGAACAAGGAAGTCTTTATATATGTTATATGAAGTAATCAAAGTAGTTTGAGCAAGTAAAATTGAGTTCAAAAGCTATATTGAGAGAGATGAACAAATTGAGTTTGGCTAAAAAACTGCTTCAACATGTCAGTTTCTCTTCATTCTAAAATTCTTGTGGCATTTAATCTACAAAATTGGAATATCTGCAAATGGCAATTTATGAATCAGAATATCACGTCGATGAGCTCAGTTTATTAATATGGAAGGAGAGGAGAGAAATAGAGAAACCATTTTCGGTTTGTGAGAGGGAAGAAGATGAGAGAAATTGAGAAGAGAGAGGAAGTTGGTTATGGAGGATAGAAAGAAGGGAAAAAGACCAGATATTGGGAAAGATGAAAAGAAAATGACTTAAATACCGCTCTAGATCCCACATTACAGCCTTAGCCGGTCATTTTTGACCGGCTAATTGACGACAGTGTGCTTTTTGTTACGTTTATTTGAAATTTAGGGTGTACTTAGACACCTTTTTCGATTTAGGGTGCAAATGTCAACAAGGATGTAAAATTTGGGGTGCACATTGTCTTTTAGTCTAAAATTAATTACAATCTTTCCAAATTTATCACTCATGGAAAAATATGAGAGAGAATATGAGATAAGTATGTTAATAAATAAAAATTTAAAAATATTATAGACAATTGATACTATATTTAATATTTTTTAATTATTTCTTTAATTATTGTGCACAACTCTAAAATATAAGTAATTTTTGGGACGGAGGGAGTATCTGTTTAGAGTCGTACTACACGGATAGGAATTTCCGATCGGAAATTCCGACCGTGGGTCCCTAGTCCACTTTCCACCAATCAACAAACAAGTAATAATTCTATACTGATTTCTTCCAAATTTTGTATAGTTTTTGTATAATAGTTTTTATACTTTTTGTATAATAATTTTTATACTTTTTGTACAATAATTTTTGTGTACAATATTTTTTATAATAATTTTTTTGTAGAGTTTCTATACAATAATTTTTATACTTTTTGTACACATCTTAAATGATGTAATTTTTATTTGATGTGTTTGATTTCATGAGCAAGTTACATCATTTGGAATATTTGATGAATGAAATAGTTAGTATGCTTTAACCTACCAATTTATATATTGTTCACAAAAAAAAACTAAAAGAAAAAAAGAACTCTACAAAAAGTATAAAAATTATTGTACAAAAACTGTATAAAAAAATAATTGTACAAAAATTATAAAATATAAATAGTTATTAAAAAATAGATAATATTTAAATTTGAATAATTTTTTAAATATTAAATTCGAATAATGTCACAAGAAATTCGTTCAATATCAAATATAAATATAAATATATTTTTTTAAATACGCTCAAATATATCAATTATTCAATTTACATACGTAGACGTGTCCCACTCTCTCACGAGAGCACGACACGGAGATGTGTATAAACAATACAAGAAATATAGCACAGCACGGCACGCCAATTAAGAAATCAAAGAAGATGGACAGAAACTTAAAAGCAAACCCACAAGGCTCCCAGTAAAGATTCCGTTTTTTGAGCAATTCATAGCTTCTGCTTGATCCCCTTTTCCCCTTTTACCAAAAGTAATTTGCAAAAACAGGGGTTTATCTTCAAATGGCCGGTAAGCTTATGCAAGCGCTTTGGTACGATAGTTATGGAGGAGGTGCTTCTGGTTTAAAGGTAATCCCCTTCTTTATATATTTATGTTTCTGTTTCCATTTGTTCAAAGACTTGATGAGGTCTCTGAGATTTTATTCTCGATCTCATATTTTTACAAGTTTAAATGCTGATTCCTATACACTTTATGAAAAGGGGTTGTTTGTTCAACTTGTGCTGAAGATATTTAGTATATATTTTCTAGATTTTGAAAGTATAGATAGATATATTTATATGTTTTTTTGCTGTTAAAAAGGGTGGGATGAGGGGATTTTAGGAATCCTACTTTGGCGTTAGTATAATGTGCGGATCGGATGCGATTTGATCCAATTATGAGTATTATTATTAACATACGGTTTTAGCTTGATTTGATCCAATTATTATGTAGTTAGAGGATTGTAGCTTGCTCTTATATCAAATATGTATGTGCATACAATGATAAATGAAGATTCAGGCTTTTAGCAATATTGTCCACAAGAGCTTTTTACCAAGTTTAATTCCTTAGCATATATTTTTTTGCAATGACTATTTTCATAGGGGATTGTAATCCTATGGATTATAATCCTAAGTATTGTTTTATCCTTCAAAAATAATTGTGTTTCTTTCATTGTATCTAAAATGCATTGTAACAATTTGATTCATGCCTCCAATTCTCTGTTGCTTGTTGCATTAATGAGTTTAAAACAAGTGGAAAACGGAGTATGGCTCTGTAAACACATGCCTTTAATATTCTTCTTCTTTGTTATATTTAAGCACATGCCTTAGTTAAACTACTAGAAAGCGGTTGCAGTTGCATATATAAATAAATGAAGAACATTTAAGCTCCTGATGCAGGATGCACTGTGCATGAATAAAATTAGTTTTAATGATTAGTTTGTGCTATTACCACAACCAATAATTTTTAAAAATAAGAAGTTTTATCTTATGCCTTTCTGCAGCGTGTTGAAGTTCCTGTTCCTATTCCTAAGAGTGATGAGGTTTTGCTAAAACTGGAAGCGGCAAGCATAAATCCAATTGATTGGAAAGTTCAGAATGGGATGCTTCGTCCATTTTTACCCCGCAAATTTCCTTTTATTCCTGGTAAGTTCAATTACATTGGTAATCTATATATTATTTTTTTCTTCTTATAGGACCACTACAATGTTCATTGTCTTGTCCTGGCACTAGGCTTTTTTGACATCACGTGTCAAAGTGAGTAATCTGTTGCTGAAGTCACTATATATTAGGTTATGCTAAAGAATCATTCCATCATTTTCTGTGGTTTTATTTTACTTGCTGTTCAACAATCTTTTATTTATTACCGAATCATCTAGATATATTTTATAATGATTATATAATGAATAGGACTACAGATAAAAGGAGCCTGACCAAGGTCATCATTGTAAAAGCTAGATGAGCGTGCACACACACATATATTTACGCTCGACTCATTTGTAACTCAGCAAAATCTAGTTGAGCTTTCAATGAGCCAAAGTCAAGCTTGAGATAATCAAGAGATTTGCTGGGTAAATTTAAGAAAAATTGGAAGTTGGCAAATCGATTGAAAGATTTATGGTATTGATACATGTTGATAATTATGAGTAATTGAAAAGCAATTCTTAATCAATTTCGATACTCATGTTTATCCAAATTTTCTAAGTAAATCTTCAAGTATTTCTTCAGAGTGAAAAGTTTTGATCGAAAAGTTTTGTGAAAAGATGTATTTCTTCAGAGTTAATAACATGGTACTAATACGTCAGTATAATTATTGTGATAATTACATCTCAACTTTTTTCATTATATTTTTTTTACATGATGCATTATTATCTTGCTAATAGTGATTTTGCTATATCAAGCTAATTATAATAATTTTTTATTGGAAAACTTTGAGAAAAATTGCAATTGTAATTTTGGCGCAAGATTTTCTTTTTTGGAACAGTTACCGATGTAGCAGGAGAGGTAGTCGAGTTTGGATCTGACGTCAAAAAGTTCAAAGCTGGTGACAAAGTTGTAGCTAAGCTTGATAATACGGTAACTTTCATGTTCTCTCTTTCTGTCCCTCTTTTGCTTACTTTGAGTATCTTCAATTAATGGTGAACCACCCCAAGCTAGGTTGTATTTAAAAGTCTATGGTTGATCAAACATGCTTTAGCAGTGACTGGGATCACATAATAGAGTATGTGCTGCCTATGTCTTGCGTGTATTTATACCTTTCGTCATTGCACTTCTCTAATGTTAAATATATACTGATAGGGCAATTCATTAGCATATGGATGTATGATATAATGATACATTTGGGGACATAAGCTTGCTTCGTATGAATAACAGCAGGAGATGTATAAAATCCTGAATTTGTAGTGAAGCAATTGGATATATTTGGATCCTGAACTGTTTCTCATACACAAATGTTTTATGATTTGAATGACAGACTGCTGGGGGACTAGCTGAGTATGCTGTGGCGAAAGAGAGCTTGACGGTTGCAAGGCCACCTGAATTATCAGCTGCAGAATGTGCTGCCTTACCTACTGCTGGTCTTACAGCTCTCCAGTCTCTCACAGAAGCTGCTGGACTCAAGCTCGATAAAAGTGGCCCAGAGGCTAATATCCTTGTCACGGCTGCTTCAGGTGGAGTGGGTCACTATGCTGTTCAACTGGCAAAATTAGGGAACATACATGTGACCGCCACTTGTGGAGCCCGCAACATTGATTTTGTGAAGAGCCTTGGAGCAGATGAGGTTCTTGACTACAAGACCCCAGAGGGAGCAGCTGTGGTTAGCCCTTCAGGCAAGAAATACGGCGCGGTTGTCAACTGCACCACAGGTATTAGTTGGTCTACCTTTGACCCTAATTTGGGTGAGAACGGAAAGGTAATAGATATGACCCCCGGAGCTGGGGCCTTGGCAACTTTTGCTCTGAAAAAACTCACCTTCTCTAGGAAGCAGCTGGTGCCGCTTTTGGTGAACTGCAAAGGTGAGAATTTAGAGTATCTCGTCGACCTAGTGAAGGAGGGGAAGCTTAAGACCGTCGTAGACTCGAAACATCCTTTTAGCAAGGCTGAAGATGCTTGGGCTAAGAGCATTAGTGGCCATGCTGTTGGAAAAGTCATCATCGAGTTTTGAAATCAAGTTTCCGGCGAATGAAAATCAAAATGGGACTATAAATCTGATTTCGTGTATTTGTCACACTAAATGTTGGTTGCTTTATGAACCAAAAGGATTTGTATTTTAAGCATGCTTGGATATGTTATATCATTTTGCTATATATTGTGTCCTCAAGATATTCACCTGTGTCATTTGCTTAAGCCAACCCTACTTGGTTGGATATTCACCATTGTCATTTGTATCATGTGCATTGCTAAAGGAAGATTTGGCTCCTTAGTCAAAATATATTCTAAAAAAAATGTTGAAACAAACAGGCCAATATAATTTTCTTGATAATAAATTTTAGTATATTAAGGAGTTAAAAATATTTAAATAAACATTTTATAAATTAAAAATATTAACAAAGTTATATATTTTTATTTTTAAGGAAGGTGAGAGTATTTTTAAGGTTTGTTATATGGAGTAGTTTATGTAATCGTTTTAAAAAATTATTTTTGTTTTTTAATATAGGTCATTTGAGATTTTAAATAAGTATTAAATATTTAATTTTTAATATTACTCTACGTTTTAATTCTTTTATTATTTTTTATCTAATAAATAACACATTCTTTTAATATTATATTTAATACTATTATATAATTATTTTTTTAATATTTATACACAATTTTAAAATAATATTAAAGAGCCGAGGGAGTATTATGTACTACGTATGTTTTAAAAGTGCATAAAGCTTTTTGATTTCAACATACATTTTGGGATAAAACTTCAAATGAAGGTCATTCAATTGACACAGAAAATGGAGGCGACACCTTCAAACTGATGGTTACGACAGAAAAGGCCAACCAATTAACTTCCCGCACGAAAAGGAGGGTTTGCTGTGGACGCAATTAATGCTTTTCGGAGCTGCTTACCATAAACTTTTTTTCTGTCTCCTCACAGAGAAAGAAATACCCTTTTCTTCTTTTTCCTTTTGCTCTCTAGAAATCCATCGTCATTCCTAAATATGGCGGGAAAGACTATGAAGGCGGTTCAATACGATTCTTACGGCGGAGGTGCTAATGCTCTAAAGGTACTTCAACTTTCATGTTTATGTTGTCAATTTGGTTGATGGGTTCTCTGAATTTTCAATTTATATTTCATTGGGATTCGGTGTTTTTTTTAATTAAGGGAAAAAAATAATTAATAAAATTCTTTTAACCTTCAAAAGAAACACACAGACTTTGTTATAAATCGAAGCTTTAGCAATTACAGCATATTTCAACCATCCTACTGCAATTTCCGTGTTCCAAACACATCTAATTGTCAAAATTTGTTTAAGATCAATCACTTATGAACCATTCATACGCTTCCTAAAGCAAGGATGCATTATGCAGCAGTTAATCAAATATTATTAAGTTTGTGTGTTGCCTCAACTACTTCAATTTCATTTAGCATGCCTAATGCCTTTTCAGCATGTTGAGGTTCCTGTTCCTACTCCAAAGAAGGATGATGTTTTGATAAAAGTAGAAGCCGTAAGCATAAATCCAGTTGATTGGAAGGTGCAAAACGGCATGCTGCGGCCTCTTGCACCCCGCCAATTTCCTTTTATACCTTGTAAGTACAGATTGTACTGCGGCATTTGTAGTCTTTATTCATTTATCTTAAAGTACTTTCTTGACATGGTATAATCTTTCTTTTTCCTATTATGTTGATATGTTATCTTTCAATTTAAAAGTTTGCATGAAATTTAAGATTATTAAAATTTAACAAAGTTAAAATTATGTAACAAAGAGAGTGGCCAAAATTTGGTCAAATCCAAAAGGGGCTTCGAGAATGATGTCATTTGAGCACGATCATGGTGAAATTTTTGATTTGAGAATAACTCAGCATGTGGCAGTAATATATAACTCATGTTTTGTTGAAGAATTATGTTTCCAACTTGGTAAAGAATTTGGTAATGGTGGAGGAGATTCTGCAAATGTATCTGCATGATAATAGTTTTGGCTCAGAGTGTGAGAGCAATATATAACTATTGATAATTTCCAATTCAAGGGTTCAAGAGTGCAGGGCATAGCTAGTGGCATAGAGCTGACTTGGTATCAGCTGCTACATGCCACACTATGTGATCCATAGCTTTTACCATAAGGAAATTATTACAATTACCCATGTTAAATGGAATGAACCAGTAGTTTATAATATTGCTAGATGATTCAATTGACAGAAGACCTGCAGTATGTATTAATTTTCATGCGTTTTTGTTTACTTAATCTTGATCCTTGCCGATGAATTGTTTTGTCCAGTCACATTATCCGTAATGTAATGTTTTTGACAAGTATCGAAAGTGTATCCTGCACTCAATTGTTTGCTTCTTCTTTTTTTTGAACAGTATCTGACATAGCAGGAGAGGTGGTTGAAGTCGGACCTGAGGTAAAAAACTTCAAAGCCGGTGACAAAGTTGTGGCAATGCTTAGCACTTTTGTAAGAATCATTCTGCTTCTTCTTCTTTTTTTTTACTATTTTTTACAAAGCATTATTCTATTTAGTCATCGGTGAAGCTGCCTTAGGTACTTTCTAGTGAAAGTGTAATGAAAGGTCAGATATAAATGTATATAAAAAGATCAAAATTATTTGTGACTTTTAACCAAAGTGTATGATACTATAATCTATTTCAGAATTTTGTACCAAGTGCTGAATCGTTAGGACCCTTCTAGTTAGTTGCTTCACATTCTAATCTATATGTTATTTTGTTAGCTACGTCAATGTTTTCTTTTTATGATTTATGGGATTATAGGCAGGAGGTGGACTAGCTGAGTATGCTGTAGCTAAGGAGAACTTGACAGTTCCTAGGCCACCTGAAGTATCAGCTGCTGAAGGTGCGGGCTTACCTGTTGCAGGTCTTACCGCTCACCAGGCTCTCACCGTACCTGCTGGAGTCAAGCTTGATGGAAGTGGTCCACAAACAAGTATTCTTATCACAGCAGCTTCAGGCGGTGTTGGTTTGTATGCAGTTCAACTGGCAAAGCTAGGAAACACACACGTGACAGCCACTTGTGGGGCCCGCAACATGGACCTCGTAAAGAGTCTAGGGGCAGACGAAGTTGTGGACTACAAGACAGCAGAAGGAGCAGCTTTGAAAAGCCCATCAGGCAAGAAATACGATGCTGTGATCCACTGCGCCTCGAATATTAGTTGGTCCACATTCTCGCCTAATTTGAGCACTCATGGGAAGGTAATTGATATTACACCAGGGCCAAAGGCCATGTGGACTTTTGCTATGAAAAAGGCCACCTTTTCTAAGAAGCAACTAGTGCCGATGTTTGTAAGCCCAAAAGGTGAGAACCTGGATTACCTTGTTAAGTTGGTGAAGGAAGAGAAGCTGAAAACAGTGATAGACTCGAAACATCCTTTTAGCAAGGCGGGAGATGCTTGGGCTAAGAGTGCCGAAGGCCACGCTACTGGAAAAATAATCGTGGAGACATGAAGAATGAAGTTTTTTTTTTTTTGAGGAATGCAGTAGGAAGTATAAACTATATTATAGTGAATCATTTGATATATATATATATATATATATATATATATATATATATATATATATATATATGGGAAGCAAGCAGCTGCTGCTATTGCTTCTAATACCTGGACTACATTGTTAAGTTGACCGACCATGCTGTGTGGAGCCATCACTAAAAGGCCCAACTAAAATTTGTACTGGATTTAAAATTTGCCCAGTGTGTGTGATTTTAAACACTACATTAGTTCCAAAATCATTTTTTTTGGACTTTTCAAAATAAATTTGTAAAATTCAAAATTGATATAATTTTCAGTACTTACTTTTTAGCTAGTATGTATGTATAATTACTAAAATTAAGTTATTTTGTCCATTTTGATTTTTCTTTTTTAAATTTATAAATTAATATCAAAAATCAAAATATATCTCTAATTTAATTTAAAAATAATTTGTCGAAAAGGACGTAAAATTTCAAATGTTGACCGATTTATCGCTGGTTAAGCACATATAAGCTATACTAATTGTATTGAAATTATTCAGTTACTTCGAACTTTATATGTATCAAAAGCTAAATTATGTACTTTTAACATCTCATATAAAGAAATATATAAGAATGCATGCATTTCTATTAGACCTATAAAAATCCTGAACAGTATCCTATTCCCCCCCAGTTATATGCTATTCCAAGCTACGAATAACCCATCCAACACATGCCAAACAGCATCTTGGAGTACAAGCAATTTCCACAGCATATTCCCTTCAGGCCCAAGCATATTTTGCATTCAGGCTCATCCGTTCTAAACCCTGTCACCCTAAGAGAAGCCAAATAACAAACTTCAAACTAACCGCATAATAATACTTGAAAACCCTAAATCATCCTTGAATAAAGCTTAACCCCCTCAAACAAATAATAACCGACAAAGGGTAATATAGTCAACAGAACCAAAACAGCGTCGACTCATCGCTGTCACGTGAATTTTTCCCCACAATTTAATTTTAAATAAATAAGTCGTTGTGGGACCACTCGCATTTCCCCCTGAATAAAATATTGTTTTCATTAATAAAAATACTCTTTTAATAATTGTAATTTAATTTATCTTGGCTTCTTCTCCTTCACTTCTTCTGCGAATTTCGCTGTTATAATCCAACACCATTAATACAGTTTTTCTCTCCCTTGTTTTCAACGATTATGCTATTGCATTGCTGATCCGAGTATTATTCTTTCTCTAAAATTCTCCCTCTTTCTCTCTCCTGATCTTTGCCATTGAATTACAGCAGTATAACCGGTGAGTTTTAATTCTTCTATTTATACGCCAGAATCCTTTATTCTCATTTTTAATTTTACTGTGTTTAGGGTTTCAATTTGTTCTATTCTTAATCAGTTACTTATATGTATTTTGAACTTTTTAGCTTTGTTTCCTGAGTTATTATTTTCTTAATAAAAGACTGTAAATTGTATTTGTTTGCTCTTTCGTTTATGATTTGAGTTTTGTGGAATATATATGGTTTGGATTGAAATTTTCCGTCTTTAATTGTGTTTGTGTTAAGTTGATAGAGGAATAAAGTTTATAAAATTAAATCATTTATCTTATGGGGATTATCTGAGGCATGTTAAGCTAGCTGTTAGCTTAATTAGTTTCTGGTTGGGAGGAATTACATTACTATCATAATCTGTGTGTTGATTGGTATGTTTGTGTATCTCTTACCACATATGATATGACTTTTGTTTAGATTTGCATTGTCATATGTCGACATTCTACAAGTTAATCTGAATTTGGTAATTATATTAGTTTAATTTAATAAATAACTATTCTGCCATTGGACGGAACTTAATTTCAAGAGTTTTGCGAGTGGGATGGCAGCTCTATGAGTTGAATTTGAGTACACGAAGTTTCCAAAGAAAGGCCATCACTCACTTGACACAAACTTAAGGACATCTTAAAAATTCTACTAAAATCGAAGTACCATTATTATGCTACCAAACGCCACGACAAAGTCTTGTTTTTTAGTACCCTCATTTTTGAGACACGGGGGTGCCACATCTATCCTAAGGATGGAATATTTTCCCCTTGAAATAAATGTGCCTAAATGTGTGATTATGCAGAACTTTGCCTCCACCGTTACTTTTGTTTAAACTTTTCTCCTTATGATATTTTGTTAAAATATTAAAATGTATCCTTCCTGTGTTCAATATTGACTCCACCCTGAATCGAAATACATTTCTGTCATTTTTACTTTCTTCTCATACGGATGTGATTTACAACAAATCTCCACATTAAGATCTCATTGTAATTTACTAATACTACTGGCTGTTGATTTTCCAATTTTTTGACAGATGGACTTTGTATGAAGTACATGGAAACAGATGATGATCATGAATTTTTATGAATGAGGTTGAACTCATCCTTTTACTGAAATTAGAGCAGAAATTTGCAGATAACAGTGCCTGATTTAGATGTTACCAGTTGATTGCAGCTTTTAGAGGCTGCACCTAAGCATGTTGATACATATTTTGTTACATTTGAATCATTCCTACAATGAGAAGTGCGCTATCAATGATATTTTGAATTTTATGCTACCATTAAGCACTAACATTTTTCTACAAGCAAATGAAGAACACTGTTTTGGCATTATTGACTCCTCTTTTTGGACTTTAGAAGTCCATTGAAAAATTTGATAACGATTTACGCCAACTCAATAATGGAAAGGTTAGTTTCATTATAGTGGGCTCATAATACATCTATTCATTTTATTTTCCTGAGCTGATCCTTATGATTTATGGTTTTCTGGTGTACAATTCCTTCAGATATAAAATTATGAAAGAACTTGGAGATGGAACTTGTGGTAGTGTATATGAGGCCCTCAATATGGAAACATATGAGATTGTGAGAATTCATACCTTCGCCATTATTGCTATACATTCCTGTGATGGAATATATACCTATATTTTTTCATGAATTTGGAACCTGTTAGAAAACTTCCATTTGGAACAAATCTTTTCTACAAAGCATTAAATGTTATTTATTATGCTTGTCTAGGTTGCTGTCAAGAAAATGAAGAGGAAATTCTATTCCTGGGAAGAATGCATGAATTTGAGGGAAGTTAAGGTATGTTCCACTTTCCTGTTATTTTTGAAGTTTCATCGTTGATGTGTTTGACTTGTGCGTACAGTTTAATGTTGTAAAATTAATGGGACATCTATAATTAAGATTTAGGGAAGTTAACTTTTCCTCTTTTTGTGTGCAGTCCCTCCGCAAATTGAATCATCCTAACATTATAAAGTTGAAGGAGATAGTCAGGGAAAATAATGAGCTATTCTTTATATTTGAATACATGGTAAGATTAAGTTCATTGTGATATCTTCCAGCATTTTTATTTAAAATTACATCGTCACATTTTACATGTCTAATTTGGAATTTCATGCATTTTAAGAAATTATGCAATGTTGTATAAATTATACTAATTTTTACCTCCTTGTTTGAATAAATGAAACGTATTTTTGTGTGGAAAACTCTATGAAATTGAAATGGTAAAGCGGTAATATTATGAGATGTACTGTAGCGACTCGAGCTTTGTTCTCATATCTTCCTTTTTGGGACAATAGCTCTTTTTATAATGTCTTTTTCATACTTCCTATTTTCTAAATTTGAGAATGCTTCAAATTTTACGTAGAATAATGCTTTGCAAAATAAGAAAAGCTAAATATTACGTTGAATTAGTTAATTCATTCATAAGTCATATTTTTCACAATTTTTCGATAATCATTTTTTTACAGCATAAAAATTTAATAATTTAGTGCTCATAACTTTCTTTTTTCAATAATAATAAAAAAAATTGTTTCAAAAGAGCACTAGACACAAGGTTAAAAGATACTCCCCCTCCCTCCCCTGCTCTTGTTAAGACAAAGAATAATCCACGATCCACCAATGACAAGAATGAGCCTGGTAACAACTATGTTCATGTACTATACAAGTGGGCTTAGTTAGTGCACTAATTCAAGATTAGTTGCTACTAAAACTTTTAGCCTTGCCTTTCCAATTCTTTGTCTTAGGGCAAAAGCTCTCTCAGCCTCTCTTCTTGATTCTCTTTCCAACCTTCTTCAGCTCTTGTCCCTTGACCTCCGGCATAAAGGTTTGAAAGCAAATTCACTTTGGCTCAGTGTGCGTATGAATGTATGCAACGGTTTGTTGGAATAGGATATTATGACAACTAACAGGATTATGGATATTTATCTGTATTACTGTATATTACCAAATAATTACATGAGCTGCTATTTACCCTGAGTATAAGGCTTACGATGACCTCCGCATTTGAATTTTAATTGGTTTATTAGCTGCTTGTATCTGGACTTTTATCTCTTCAGGAACATAATTTGTACCAAATAATGAGAGACCGCCAAAGATCCTTTACAGAGGAAGAGATTAGACGCTTAATGTATCAGATGCTGCAAGGACTTTCTCACATGCATGGAAATGGATATTTTCATCGGGATTTGAAACCTGGTATGAATTTTAGTCAACAGTGTGGTTATGTGGATGAAAATATCTTTCTTTATGGAAAAAGTTGATTTTAGAAAGCAATTAATCAACATCTTCTCCGTATCTAGAGAATTTGCTGGTGACGGATGACATTATTAAAATTGCTGACTTCGGACTGGCTAGGGAAGTATCATCATCGCCTCCATTTACTGATTATGTTTCCACGCGGTGGTAAGTTGTTTTCACCAGTGCTATTATATCCTCTGTGTCTGCATGTGGATTTCAGTCACTAAATTTTATAGTTTTCTGATATTAATTCACCATATCTTATGGGTTGTTTCATTTTTCTTGTATCTGTGATGTTTCTGTAAGGTATCGAGCACCAGAGGTCTTGTTGCAATCTTTATTGTACACTCCTGCTATTGGTAATCAAATGTGTATCCTTCCTTTTAGTAACAAAAGCTCCTCAAGATGTTCAGTTTTATCTTTTGTATTGATAATAGAGGAATTGTATGACCTTTTTCATTGGATTAATCATATAAGTGTTCTCTTCTAATGTTATTATAACTTGCACTGTATGATAGATGAACTTCATTTTCTTTTCTATTTTGAAAAACAAAAAATCTTTAATTTCCTGGTTCTAGTTTGTAAAGCTCCTAGTTTGTCAACTGAGACTGTTTATCAGTTGCATACCGTAATGACCAATAGGTCTTTGGTCCTTTTGATTGATATGCTTATCATTGTTTAAAAGTTTTAGGAAGTTATGATATACATAATACACAGTAATACAACAACATACAGTTGATGCATTATTGCAGTGTATTTTTTTGTGTTGTAAGTACAATCTCATGATGAATTCAGCTAATATTGTATTGCAAATTACATATATAGTACTCCCCCGTTCCAAATTATAAGGTCATTATTGACTTTTGAAAGTCAACTTGAGATATTTTCAAATTTAAAATTAAGATGATTTATTAATAATTACGAAACAATAAATCTGACAATGAGTAGTATTTTTTTGATAGTTCGCAATATTTGTCATTATATTGACTAAAATTAAATGAATCTATGTCAATTTTGAATTTGAAAATGTCTTAAGTTGGCTTCAAAAAGTCAATAATGATCTTATATTTTTGAACGGAGGGAGTATTTGCAGATTTGGACTTATGAAAAAAGAATAATTTAGACTTGGAACTCTATAACCTGCATTTGATGCCATTTGGCTATTAAAACTCTAAAACATTTTAGAAATTGCCATTTAGTTATGACCTCCGATGATAATATGCATTCAATATCACAAGAGACAGTTGTTAGTTTTGGTGGTACCTTTTTCTTTTCTTTTAATTGGTGATAAGGGTTCAAGTGTCATAGTTAGAGATATTTACCATGTTTTTGCTCAGCTAAGAGTAGAAGATCCATGCATTGGGTGACTAAGGAAGTTCATCCCCTTATAATACCACCTCAGTAGTGAATATTTGACAGTCCTACTATAGATATTAGATGCTGGTGTTGGATACTTTAGGTGCTCCTAAGATGAATTGTTATTTTGATATTGTATGATTTTGGAAGTAAGAAGTATAAATATTTTGTCATAAAATGTTCTCTCTTTTAAAAAAGCTATGCCCACAACTTCATCAGCTGATCTTCTGAATACACCTGGACTTTTCAGCAAGAGGCCATTACAAGGTTAAGAACTTTAGATTCATGTAAAACACAAGAAAAAGTTACAAATTCTCTGCTGTATAACGAGACAAAGAAGGAAGTCAATCACATGGGCCAAAATTTTGCATAAATTTGTGTAGTTACTTCAGCTATTATAACATACATGCATATGTATTATTGGAAAAGTTAAAAAGGTGTGACAAAAGAGCACTGTGTTATACGTTTTAGACAATTTAAAGGTTATTTTGAGATTAAATCACCTAACATGGTTGGATACGACGAGAACTCCAGTTAGGAAGATGACAGGATCAATATTGTCCCAAACATCAGGGGAAAATAAATTGTTGACAAGTTTTGCTTTTCAGTGGGAGACGATAGTTCAAGATTATCCAATACACTATTTATTACAAATTAGTGTTTATGTTTTATGATATAATGCATGACAGAATTAGCTGACTAGTATGCCAGGATGTGCTGCAGTGCTTCTCTTTGTGATTTGTTGTTCTTTCCTTTTTGAATTGAGTTGGATTATATCTTACTGACATACATATGTACTGGGAGATGTATCTTGACATCAACTGAATTAGTTTCCAGTCTTGATATTTGTGGGATAATATATCCTGTATCATGTGTTGGAGTTGGTAGATTGTTGGGTAATGTGTCCTAGGTTTCCTTAAATTATGCATATTTAAAAATCTTGTTATGATGAGATGAGGCAGGTGAAAATAATTTAGCAAGCAGTTTTGTGACGTAGAATATTAGCTGAAAGTTGTTGGATTCGGCTCCAGTTACTTATTCATTGAATGAGTTGCAAAATTTTGAAATGCGGGTTTGTTTTTCTAGTAGACCAATGGCTAACATTTAGACTACTTACAGATATGTGGGCAGTTGGTGCAATTGTAGCTGAACTTTTCACTTTGTGCCCCATTTTCCCTGGAGAAAGGTTAGATTTTATATTATGTAGTAAGGTACCTTTTTTTCTCCATATAGACATCCACGTATAATTACAGATGCCCATTTGCTACGATGTTAATAGATGGTTGTTTTATGCCTTTTTGAGGCCATCTTACCATCCATTTATTAGATCCTGATATACATTCAATCTTTGCTACTCTTTTTGTAATGTTGCTTTATCTATCAGCACTAAATTAAATATACATGCCCAGAATGGCAGAATCAGCTTATTTCTGATACCTTGTGCTCAATATTTTTTTGCTTTTAGATGTTCTGTTTATTTACAACTTATAAAATCCGGTGTCTTTTTTGGCAGTGAAATAGACCAATTGTACAAAATATGCTGTGTTCTTGGTGCGCCAGATTGGAATGCTTTTCCTGAAGCAAGGAATCTTTCAGGATTGGTCAATATTAGTTATTCAGAGGTGTGTTTTGAGTTTGGACTGATGGTTGGAGTCCTCTCTCCTCTCTCCCGCACTAAGTTTTGTTTCTCTTTGTTTCTGGTAGATTATTCCTGCCAATCTCTCACATATTATTCCCAATGCGAGTTTGGAAGCTATTGATTTGATCAAGGTGGGTATTTCTGTATGATCGTTCTTCTTTACAGTTAATGTTTTGGATGAGTTTCAATATTTGATACTTTTCTCAACTGTTGTAGCAACTTTGTTCGTGGGACCCACTAAGGAGGCCGACTGCAGATCAATGCTTACAACATTCATTTTTCCATGTAATATATGTTCTCAGGTTTGTCAACAATGATTACTTAAACGATTTTTAAATCACCTAATGTGTGCCAATGATAGGTTGACATGAGGATTCCTCGTCCACTTGGGGATCCGCTGCAGCTGAAGCTAAATGATATGGGTGAGTGCTCCATAACATGGATTAATGCTCCATAACATGGGTGAGTATCTTGGTTATATTTTTATCTAATAGCTATCTTCTGCAGGAGCCAAGCCAAATCTTGAGTTGAGCCTCTGGGACTTCGGCAACAAAACAGACGATAATTTTCTTGGCTTGACCCTGGCGGTCAATCCCAGTGTTCCAAACTTGGGTAATAAAATTATTCTGTTCTTGTGCTTTGTAGTTCATTTTTTGGGATCTCATTGACTTTTATTTACATAAGGCACTTAATATTGGTTGGGGAATATGTTGAGGCCTTGTTGAACATAGGTGGAAATAAAATCAATGCACGGTATTGAACATTGGATAGAAAGGATATATTTCCTTTTGCCCGATTCTGTGTTGTTAGTTGCACAAGGAGAGAAATAAATGCTCTTTTAGCTCCATATTATGCAAAAGTAACATTTTATGGTAACAACAAAATTCAAAACATTCTACAGAAAATTACAAGGATAAGGAGATGTCAATCTAGTATTCGAGGCTAACCAGTTAATCAGTCTTGTATGCTTCCATTTTTTTCCTCTATGTATTTATGTTTGTCACGAAGAGGCTTGCTATGTGATTTACTAATTTTTATCTGACTGATATATTTCTATTTTGAGAGTTATATCATTGATTACTCAAAATTTGTGTCGCCTGTATTTTATGTTTCACAAGAAACATACCTTCATCTAACAGGTGGGACTACTCTGTCTCGTGCTTTCTGTTCCATCGCAGGAAATCTGTCGGACAGACATTTTTATATTATATTGTATCTTGTTATATTTAAAACTGAGGACGACATCTTGCTAATTGGGTGGTGTTGGTGGATTTAATGCATTTTCTGTCTTATAACCTGTATAAATATAAGCGTAACTTCTACATTAGATTGCTTGGTTGTCCTTCTACGGAAATTTGGTTTTACACTGAATCTCTTCACTTTTCCAAAGCCTTGATTTATCTGATATGTGGAACTTGTTCTTGCAGAGATGGTCCACAAGGCTCAAAATTCAGGCAAGGTGAGTTTGTTGGATTAAAACTAAGCTGCTAATATGAGTCAGTGATGACGTTGCATTTAGAGAAATATATTTTACGTTACTCTTTATTACGAAACAAAATGATATATTGTATTCTAAAAAGACTCTGAACCTTTGCTTATAGGATGCACTTTTCTGCTCTGGTTTCGAGGAAAGCCCAAAACACTCGGGTAACATTTTATTTTATGAAGTAATAGTTCTTGAATGATTCATGAAGGAATGAGTATCCATAGATAGAGTTGATTATTAAGACTTTGAAACCTAGATTTGTGGAATAATCTGAGATTTAGAACTCCTAGGGATAATAAAGTTAATTAGTATCTGAAGCAATAGGTAGTATTAGATAATTAGAACACGTACACTAGTCTTTCAAAGAAAAAGTACCCCAGTAACGCATGATAAAATATGAATGACAGTAATTATTAGATTTACTTGGCAAAAATAAAAATTACATTCTAAGTTGCTCCATTTAACAGTGTCAAAAAATTTGCTAGTTTTATACATTTGAGATAGATACATGTGGACCATTTTCATCTTTGTCCAAATGAGTGTTGGGATATCAGACGCACTAACTGCCAACATTTTGAACTCTCCTACATTTGGATATCGAGAAACTCCACACTTCCTGCACTCTATTACTTTCTATGCATTGGAATTTGGAAGTGTGGATTAACAGTGCATTTGTTTGAAATAAAAACAAATTTTGTACCAAGTTCAATATTTGAAAGAGTCTAGAGCAAGTATTGATTTATATCATAGAATTTTATCTTTTCACCTTGGATTTGGATCACCTAGTAAGAGGAACATCACAGACTGATCCAAATCCAGGGAGTCATGTGCAACTTTAACTTTTTCTTTATTATGAGGTAATAGAAATTGATTATTATCAACAACTAATAAATAAGGAATTGATTAGCTTGCTGTTTTAATTCCAGTATTTTGGTCGTTGCTTCCTCCTGATCACCATGGAATATCTGCACCAATGGATTCGTCCTTGTCATTATCATTCAGGTCAGTTAATATGCCCAAGTGATTTATTTCTGCTAAATGTATGTGATGTTTACGATGTGACTTGAGTGATAATGAACCTTAATTAATAGCTTAAGACATCTGCAGATTTTTCAGTATCCTTAATATTCCATCTTACCAATTTACTGTTGCAGCACAATTCCGCATTCAACAATTGGAGTACCCCAATCAGCAGGATTTTCCATGGCATCTTCATTCCTGACTATGTCCTCCCCTTTTCAGCAGGGTCATTGCCTTTGAGATACTGTGGGATTTGATCAACTAAGGAGGGATGGGGAATTTTAAGATTCTGTAATTATTTTATTTTAACCGTTTTTTTATCAAGTGCCCACAAACCATAAATTTTCTTGTAGATGCATATAAATCCTTGCTGCCTTGACACATAAATCATTAACTAAAATGTTCATTCTTATAGATTATTTTTTACTCCCATGGTAAAATTATATACACAGTTTTAATGTTTGTGAGTTTTTAATGGGGAATGGAAGAGAAGGGCGGAAAGGGAAAGATTAGATAGTTGAAAAAATTTGTGTATTAACATATTGTACCTATTTAGTTAAGGATAGAGAGTTAAAGATATTTAAATGTTATTCACACATATCTATCTAAAAAATTATTAATAATTATAAAATTTATTATTTTATAATTTTTAACATTATATTGATAGAAATTAAATGAATTACATGAGGACAGAATCTCTCGATCGCCCTACCCCTCCAACCCCAAAAGATGACAAAATCAAAAAAACTGCAAAAATAAAATTGTTTTAAACCAAAAACAAAAATTATTGTCAAGCCCTTGACAAATTTTGGTCCACATATTCTCGGCCTTGCTTCCCAGGCAAATTTATCACACCCAAAAAAAAGAATAGGGGGAAATTAAATATAGAGAAAGATTATTTATTAACATTTTTTTTATATACTTATAACTTACTGTATTTTGTATGCGGTACAGTTGGAGTCTGTGAGACTGTGACAGCGGCAATGCGGCACACAATGTACCGAACTAACCTTTGCACCTTTTACACGTGTCAAATTTGGTATTTTAGTATTTTATTTGGTGTTTTATTTTAAATTGTACCCTCAATTTTATACTTCGAATTTTTTCCAAGTACAAGAACATACATTAATGATTAAACCCTCTTCTTTAAACATTTTTATTTTTTCTTGTGCAAAATGCTTTTGTCTCTAGGGTGTAAATCAACCGAGTCGAGTCGAATCGAATCGAGCCGAGTATTGAGTTAATTAGATTTAGTTCATAAAATTTATCGAGTATAAAATAAGGTTTGATTGAGTCTCATTTAACTATTAAATTGAGCACGATTTCAAATCGAACCCGAACAATTTAAATTTTTTGAACGAATATGATCTGAGTATCAATATAAAATTATAATTTGAGGAGGTTCGAGTAATTTATCGAACTTTAAATTTTGTTCATACTTGACTCATTTATATTTCGAGTCGAGTTCGAATCAAACTTTTAATCGAACGAGTACGAATCGAGCGCCAAACTGTTTGTTAATTTTACAGCCTTATTTGTGTCTATCTTTAGGTTGATGGAGAGTAGTTAGCGTTAATTTTGATAAATTCATCAATATAGTGTCGATACGCAAACCTAAAAATAATCTCTCTTTGTATCAACACTCTATTTATCAACTTACCATAAAATTAACTTAATGGTAACTGAATTCAAGTTGATAGAAGGACTGTGTCATTTGTAACTATTTAATTTCTCTTAGCTATAATATAAGATTATTATTGATTTTATTAAGGTTGATTTAAAAAAAAATTGGTATGTACAACAATAAAAATTATAAGTATTTTTAAAAATATATTACTAATTAAAAATGTTTATTATTAACTTTGTATTAAATTAATTTTTAAAAAGTCAACAAAAATCTTATATTTTAAATGAAATGAATACAATATTAAATAATATTAAAATACATTGATCATGTCACAACTTAATTTGAAATAAAAGGCATTGTTGAAATTGAATTATTAGATCTACCCACTCTATTACAAGAAAATATCCTATTTCATAATTTTTATATTTCCTAAAATAAAGTTATTTTCTATTAACAATATTATAAAATTGTGACGCCCCCAAAATATGTATACAACACTCATTATGAGTAGCCAAATACATGGTACAGAAAGAAAATTATAACTTCAATAATACAATTGTCGTGCAAAATACGACAACACATATTGTGAGTTTAAATACAAATATTGTCTTCTAGACAATATCAACATTCAAATAAATCCTCATTATAATTATTCATACACTATTTTACAGAAATAGTGAGGACTGCTAAAACATCTTTCTAGAACCATCACTCCATAACCCAACTCGATCCTGCTATGTTCTCACCTCCTGAGAATAAAAATGGAACAAAAAAAAAATGGTGAGCTCAACTAGCCCAGTAAAGAATATTATGACTAAGATAATATACAACAAATTATCATTAGTCTTCAACAGAAAAAATATGATAGAATATAATAGACAACAAGTTTTAGATCAACAAATGCAACGGAAACAACAATCCATTAGAAGAGTCATGTAGAGAATGAATTCTACTATCTTCTAAGATTAAAAAGTCCATCATTAATATTTTATCTCTGTAACATCAATCAATAGACATCTTTAATCAAATATTCATCTTTACACTACAGGCCAAAGATATTCATTTATATCACCAGTCGGTCATGTTCATCTCAACACCTGTTCATCTTTGCACTACGAGCCAAAGATATTCATCAGTTAATCATTCATCTTTGCACTACAGGCCAAAGATATTCAATAATATCATAATTTAAGACTGAGAATGATGAAAAATATTTTAAAGAAAACAATCCAGTGAGACAGAATGACAAATATTAAGAATTTGTATAACAGTTTATCCAAGATCAATAATACTTCATAATAACCAGTTGTGAAGCAGAATTCAAAAATAAAGATCAAAACATGGATACAATCAAAATATAGTAATCATAATAGATATCTTGGACAAAAAGGGAAATTTTCATTTTTCGGTGAATAGTATCGTTGTGACGCCCCCAAATAGGTATATATCACCTATTCTGAGTCGCCAAATACATGGTACATGTGACAACCGAGATTTTGTAATTTAATTTTTAATATTTATTGGATTGAATAAATATTTTTGATGAATTAATTATTAGATTAAATAATTAATTGATGAAGTTGTGGTAGATTAATTTAATTATATGTGTTATATGTATTAAATTAATGTGGAGAATTTTATTATTCGAAGTATATGATTATGTGAGCTTATTGTATTAAAAAAAGTATTTAATAAGCTTAATGTTATTTTTAATTAATTTAATTATTAATTAGAGATTTAATAATTTGATATTATTATTAAATGAGAAATTTAATTATGTGACTATGTGCATTATTGAGAAATTATTATATTTTATTTAAATAAATTAAATAAGATATTGATTTATTTTATAAAGGAGTGTGACATTATTTAAACTATATGATAATGTTTTATTAAATTAAATGATTTTTGAGACCTTTTATTTCTAGCCAAACATGGTCTTAGTAAGAGTTGATAGCAGTTACCCATGATCGGGTAACTGACCACTACTGCGTCACTTCAATTCTTGTTATACGTCTTTCTTTCCTTTTCATTTTTTGCTAAGTCTGGCATAACTTAGAGAGAGATACAGTGAGAGTTTGAGAAATTTGAGAGAGATTGTGAGTATTGTGATTGTAGTAGAGAGAATTGTCATCCTTGTTCATCTACGCTTTGGGTAAAATTCTTCAACCCAAATTCCTTTTTACGTCATTTAGTTTTATAAAATATGGCTTTCTAATTTCTGTAAAATTCTCTGTGGTTGGAAAGTGTATTGACTATGTGGTTATATACGTGATTTTATGTCATGGTAGCATGTTTACTATGTATTTTATATGATACCATATCATCAGTTTTATAAAATTTCACAGTAAGTGATTACAGAGTGTTATATGGTCATATGGCCCTTATACGTAATTTTAATAAGTTAACCATAAATTTTTCTACAAAATTTCCACTTATATGTGATTATGCATGATAAAACGAACAAAACAAAATTTGAATGATTGGATTTGGTTTTATAACGAATCCGTGGCGTTGAATTTTAGGATTTATGTTCAAAACTTCAAGAACATCAAGAACAGTACAATTTGCATGCTTTAATTTTGTGATTATGTGTTTTAATGTGTGAAAATCACTCCATAAATGTTAGGTATTGATTATATATGAATTATAGCATGTGGGTATGTCTAAATTCGTGTAAAAATAAGTTGATTATAAATTTTTAACCATGTTCTGCAATTTTCACGAATTGCAGTACTGGAACTAGAGTCTCGCGCCGCGACACCAACTCCTAGTTCATTTCCCGCGCCTCAGCGCCAAGACCCAGTACAAAAGTGGCACCGCAGCGCCACTTAGCAGAATGTCCAGAAAATGTTTTTTTTAGTATTCAAGTATAGAAATGTGATAGCAACTTAGTCAAATGATTATAAAAACTTGTTAGACATATAATGAGGTGTTAGAATAAATTCTTAACATGTCCATAACACAATTACGTGTGAATTGAATGATCAATTAGAACATTGACATAGTTCAAGGTCTTATGACCCTCAGAAGTTCTTTTGATTCTTGTTATTCATTCTTGATTCAAAGGTTGAGCTTTTATATCAGAAGTTGTTAATTCATTCGCATGTTATTATTAGTCATTTGTTATATTGTTATACTTGTGGGCAATCGTGCTCACTCTTGCGTAATAATAACATTGCAGATAAGAACGAAAGAGTGGACGAACCTTCTACTAGTAAGGGCAAGGGAAAGATTAGCAAGTAATGAAGACTGTTTTATTATTATGGTTATGTAATGATGATTAGAATTGATGTTACTTAAGACTTATTTGTTTATGTTTTCTGCACAGATGTTTTAAGGTTAGAGTAACCTGGGATTTATTTATTATGCAGTTGATGTAACCCCATAAAGGGAGGTTTATTATTTATTATCCTATCTATTGCATGATTTGCATTTATTTATGGGTAGATAAAAAGATGATGTTTGTACAGTGAATACCAAATCCTGTGGAAATAGAAGTACAAAATTTGGGGGTGTCACAGTACAGAATACAAATACAATCTTTAATATACAACAAGAGTGCTGTGAGTTATAATACAAATATTGTCTTTTAGACAATATCCACTCTCAGAATAAGTACTCACTACATTTATTATCACACTATTTAATAGAATAGTGAGGACTACTAATACTATCATCTGGACCGTCACTCCGTTCCCCGACTATTCCCAGCTACGTTCTCATTTCCTGAAGAGAACAGTAAAAGAAAGGGTGAGCTCAACTAGCCCAGTAAGAAATATTATGACTAAGATAATGCAGAATAAATTATCATTAGTCTTCAACAGTGTTAAACTGATAAAATACAATAGACATCAAGTTTAACTGCAGCGTAATATGCAATCCATTAAAAGAGTCAAGTAGAGAATAATAAAATCTACTATCTTTTATGATTTAAAAGGTTTTTATCACTTTTATTGTTGAGACTCAGCTTAATAAATAATCTACATCATCGCTGCACTACGGCCAATGATATTCATTATTATCACAACCACAATTTATCCATGCATTACGGGCCAAGGATATTTGTGTATTCATCAATGGTCATGATCATGCCAACAACTATCCATCAATGCACTACAGGCCAATGAGTACTTTTACCACATCATTTGTAACATTACGGTTATGATTATACCGAATAATCTCTGGTCATAATCATACCAAGTCCATCTATGCAGTACATGCCACAGATGATTTTCAATAAAATATAAACATGAGGATGACGACAATGATATAAGAATTCAATAAAACAAGTTCAAGAATTAATTTATCAATGAACTAATAACATCCAAATAGTCAACATAATACTTCTTTGTAGAGTAAAATTCAAGAATGCTCAAAAGAATATTTTCATGAAAAGATACTGGATGAAACGCAAATATCAAGGATATTCCACTAATTTTCTGGAGAATAGAAGTCAAAACTTTAACCAACAGAGTTTAATAAAGAAAGAAATAATAAAAGAAATCACCATCCATGGGGTACTTCGCATAGACAGGTTATTTCAACAGAATAATAAATAACGGAACCAGGTCAGGCGTAATACGCACCGACAGGATATTCGAACAGAATAATAAAGAATAGAATAACAACAGAAATCACCATGCATGCGGTACTTCGCATAGACAGGTTATTCCAACAGAATAATAAATAACGGAATCAGGTCCGGCGTAAAACGCACAGATAAGATATTCCAACAGAATAATAAAGACAGAACCAGGTCCGGCATAAAACGTACAGACATGATATTCTAACAGAATAATAAAGACGGAACCAGGTCCGGCGTATAATGCACAGACAGGATGTTCCAACAGAATAATAACGAATGGAACAACAACAGAAATCACCAAGTATAGGTTACACCGCGTATACATGTTATTCAAACAGAATAATAAAGAATGAAATAACAGAAGTTCTCTTCATGAATAAAAAATAATAATACCCCTTACCGTAAAAGAAACTTGATATAGAAGTGCTGAAGTAGCAGACCACTTTTCTTCTTTCTCTCTATAGTTTCTCTCTCTAGAGTTTCAGTGAATTCGTAAGAAATAATGAAGGAATGCACTTCTATTTATAGAAGAATGGACTGCATAGTAATTAATTCATAACCGGTCCAGATTGATTTACTTTTAATCGGACGGTCCATATTTAAAGCAAAATCTTTTAAATAAAATATATTATATATATATTAAATATATATATAGCATGTGTTACAAATCTCACAGGATACACTTCCGTGATCTGATTCTCCTTCCTGCCCCAATTGTCAACAAAGTTTGCATATATGTATAATATATCATATAACACTAATAATGCTAATAACACTAATAATGCTAACTCCCTTCGGACCCTTTTCTCCCACCATCCGAGACATCCCATTTTCTACCAACATGTGGGCAACACTAGCCCCACTCATGCCCCCACCAATATTATATATATATATATATATATATATATATACACACTAAATAACTTCCTACCGATTATTTTGAAAAATGGATAAATGGGGGTCCAACTAATAAGCAAAATTGAGTGACTTTTCACGTAAGCATCAATAATCAATATTGTGTGCTATTATGTAACCACGTGTATTACTATACTTTTAACACCGGGTGTTGCAACAGTTAACAGTAAAACTTTCGCCGTTATTTTCATAAAATATTTTTGTCGTTTTCTTAATCTGACAATAATTTCGTTGTGGGGTCCACCAATGATTGTACCGTCGTACGGATATTCCATGACAAAAAGAATATTTCCCGACCAATCGAATATAATCTGACAACTTGCATACTTTGTAAAATTTATAAATATTACCCACAACTATAACATTATATCAATTTCACTTCATAATATTCAAAAAAGATATTTATAGAAAATTCATCTTTATTCAAAAAATTGGGGTCTTACAGTCGTATTCGTGAATAGTGCCGTATACATGAATAGTATCGTATACGTGAATAGTAATCCTGGCATAAAAAGTTTTAAATTTGATTAAAAAATTCAACTCAATATTTCGACATAATGATATTGAAAGAAATAATATCATTAAAAAAAAAATAACACCCCTTACCTCAAAGAAACAGTACTTCGGAATGAAAGGTCGGAAGTGATGCTGAATGAAACTTATACTGAACAACAACTCTCAAAGTATCTAAATAGTCACAAAATACGCTCAATAATATAGAGAGATAAAATATGTTTCTGGTGTGATTTTCAATTCTAACTTAGTCCTCCATTTATAGGAAAATGTTAGCACGCTGAAGCAGACTTGACCTCCTACCTGATGGCTTTACATGCTACTATTGCCACCTGCCACATTTGAAATAAAATTCAGCATATTTTTCACCAACCACAAGTGGCTTTACATGCTCAATTCTAGAATTTTCCACCAAAATCATTTATAAACATAATTTTCGAATCAGTCACCTCTCAAAATTCATAACAAATCATTCGTTCATTTTTAACGGTTCAAAATTTGTGGACATTTACTCAACTTATATATGTATAACATATCCAAAAATCACAACGATCCAACGATCGGATTAAAAATTATAACTCACGCAATATATCGTAAAAATATTGATTTAATTTTTAATACATCCATTTCGACAAAAATACTGATAAAATACCTCAACATTAATTCCTTCAATTATAACCACATAAAATAAATAAATCCATCATTTATATCCGCATCAAATAAATATTTCTTTATCATATAAATTAATAATTAATTATTCACAAATAATATTACAGAATCACAATTATGACAACTAGGCCGTTCCCAGGAAAGAGGGGGCTTTCCGATAAGAATTTCTCCTTACTGACGCGCAATTAGGTGACCAAACCTCTCTTTAACAGAACTTTTTAGACATTGTCAATAATTCTATCTAATAATTTTATTCAAATAATATGAATTATTGATCTGATAATGGGAAATACTGTGCAGTGACAATTATTAAAACAACAATAATATAAAATATCAACGCAGCAATTATTGAATCAATAAAATAAAATATTGAACAATAATTACTGTAACAATTATTGAGTAGTGCCTTCTTACGTACGAATCAATAATTCAACAATATTGTTCAATACCGTGTGCTACTGTTCCACCACGCGTATTACTATATTTCAACAACCAGGTATTCCAACAGTGTTAACGGTAACATTTACGCCGTTATTTATAAAACTCAAACTTTGTCATTTTCTTCATCCGACAGTTATTCTGTTATGGGGCCCACAATTGAATGCGCCGTTGTACAGATATTTTCGACAAAAAAAATATTTTAAAACCACTTGTTTATTTTGTAAAATTTACACATTTCACCCATAATCAAAGTATTATATCAAATTAACACCTTATTAATTTAGAATAATGAATAGAGAAAATTTAATTTTATTTATAATAAGTTGGGGACTTACAAAAATAATAATTTTGATTTTAAAATTGTTCATTATCACTTTACTGTTAACTCATTATTACTAAACTAATAAGTTATAATTTTTAACAAATAACAAAATTAATAAATTTATTACTTTTAAAAATAAACACAAAACAAAATACATTCTTAATACTTACAAATATAATAAATTATTTTTTTTACAAAACAGAAGAAATATAAATAATATTAAAATATTTATTATTTCCATTTATATATTAATTAGTTGTATTCGGAAACCTTACGCTCTGTTTCTGAGTTTTAAAATGGACAGAAAAAAAATGGATAGAAAAGTTAAGTTTTCTTTCCAATTCTTATATTTATGAGTTTTTTAATAAACGAAAAAGAAAAGAAATGGATAGAAAACTAGGCCACTTTTCTTGCCAAAATTTTTCGTCCAAAATTGGCCTGATTTGGACGAAAAAAAATTTGGAATAAGTAATATTTTTATAATTCACATATTATCCACAACTTTTAATATAATAAATTTTAAATTACAACACATGTCCTCAATTTTAAATTTTTTATTTTTTTTTAATTAAAAACTCAGAAACAACACAAAGAAAAACTTCAAATTTTCTATTCTTTTCTTTTCTGTTGTAATTTAAGTTTTCTATTTTTTTTTCTGTTCAAAATTGTTTTGAAGTTTTTATTATCTCCTCTCTTTTTTCTATCCTCACCTACTATAAATAGAGGCCTTTATCTTCATTATTTTTGGGTTTTTATTTTGAGAGGACTGAGGGAAAACAGGGAGGGAGAGGGCGGCCTCCTCGGGGATAAACCCTGTCAAGAATTTACAACCTGAGGATCTGAAACACACACATATACAGATACATAGATACATACACAATTACTTACATAGAAAGATATAGAGGTAGAGACAGAGAAACTGAGACATATATATATATTGTTTTATCTTATCTTGTTTGTTTGATCTCCTCCGTCTCTTTCTCTTTCTCCTTCTCCTTCTCCCACAATGCATACTTAATGTCAGAAGGTTTTTTTAAAAATAAAAATTCATATTAGGCTTTTATAATTCCTTCCCTTTTTGAATTTACTCAAAACCCTTATCTAGGCTCTATCAAGTCTTGAAAGCAGTTCAAGTCTGTTTTCTTCTTCTTATTTCTTCAAAATCTTCTCAAGAGTAAACTTATTTAAATATTTTCATCATTTGTTAGGTTAAAATTTGGATTCCTTTTCTCCTACTACTATGATCTTGCTGAATGGTCTTTCTGAGGTCTGATCTACTAAATGAGCCCTAATTCCAATTTTATGTTGTTAGGGTTAAGATCAGAACACTTTAGAAGCTAGATGAATAGAGAACATTGTGTTATTTACATCTGTTAATATCGGGGTCAGTTCAATGTCGTAGGATAAGTACTGACTACTGAGAGTAGATTTTTTATGGGGTACCATGGATTTCAGGTTATGTACACTGAATCTGCAAGAAAGTTATTCAGAATTATGTTTCAAACTTTGGACTGGGATGGGCTTTTGCCTTTAGGATTTGTAGAACTGGTAGAGCATTAACAAAATTTTGCACTTTGAGGTCATGGTGTTTGTTGCTTATGTTGTATAAGTTGAAATTTTATATTCAGGAAATGGTCCTGATAATGATTTTTGATAATGGGCAGGTGCTGATACTATATTGGTGTAGTGGGGTCTGCAGAGAATCAGACTTCTGTAGATATCTTCATTTGCAAACAAATCTTTCGGATTGAGAAACTTAGGTCTGTTAGTGCAGTTTATAAAAAATTTAAGCAACTTTGGTATTATATTCTGGTGCAAATAAGGATTCAGTTCAATAAATTTGGAAATTTTGGATTTGGGGTGATTGGGAAGATCATGGAGCAATGTCCAAGCAGGAAATGAGTGTGAGGGCATGGTTCATGGAAAAGATAGTTTTTTTATGGTCTTTTCCAAGACGGGAACAGCTTTATCAGGATCTAAGAGAAGTCTTACAATTACTTGAAGGTTCTCAGTTGGTCTGGTTTGCGTGCAATGTCTCGCTGCTTTCCATTTCCTCCTCCAGGATATGAAAAGAAGGCTCGACCTGATGATGAGAAGTTGCTAGAAAAGGTTTCTACTATAAACATATAACCTTGTTAATTGACTGCCATTTTGTGTCTTGTCATGCTGATTTACTTTTCATTTTTGTTTGAAGTTGCATTATTCAAAACTTCTATTTAATAGCTTCACATTTTAAAGTTGTATGGAGGTTTTCCTTTCATTAAAGAATTTATAGAAAGAAGAATATTTGGAATTTAGTTAACAAAACCTTCAACAAGTTAATATTTGATAGGAAATCTTAGCTTTTTTACCAATTAATACACATGACGTGTAATTAATATATATTTGTCATTTCGAACAAAGTATCAAATTAACCTTCTTTATTTTTATGAGTAAGCGCGCTAGCTCCACGTTCTAAATGATTGCCTCTACATCAGGCAAATTTGGTTAATTTTTTTATTGTCTTGGATTCGCGATAATCTCATTTCTTTTGATGGAGAAGAGGTCTGCCTTCTTATATTTCTGCAAACAATTTTATTTTTGACAGGGTTTGCTTGGGACTTCTACTATCATATTTTATTTATTTCTTTCTTTGTTTTTTCATTTTTTGGCTGTACTTCTATTAGCATCTTAATTGCTCATTTATTGGTATTTCCTTGTTTTTTGTGATCATATATCTGAAATCGAAATGTTTTGGTCCCTTACTTCTGACTAATAAATAGATTATTATGCCTTAATAATGTAGTTAAGCGTGTGGCTTTACTAAATAGTAAAAGTATCTTTTTCTATGGTATTGGAAATATCTTATAGCCGTACGTGAAACAACCATTCTATCCAACATCCTATCAGAACCTTGGTTTCAGCAGCTGGTAAATTTGCAGCACCAAAATTGTTCCTTTTTTTGAATCTAAATTTAGCTGTCATTCTTAAGTTGTCGGTGCCCACTTGAAACCCGATTCTCACCTTTTGAGGATACATTGTCATGCCAGTACTTGTTTTTCCGTGGTGTGCTTTCAAGTTAAAGCCCTAATTTGCAAGTCTACATGGGCTGGAGTAGCTGAAGTAGCAGCTAGAGGACATCTTACTTATATATGATGGTCTTGCAAGCCCTCAGTTATGGCATCTTAGCAGAGGATTTTGATGACTAAAAACCTGACTCACTAGATTTTAGGATTTCAAAACCATAGTTCTTCAGATGGTTTTGTAATTTGTATTTAAAAAATGAGGTTACTCAACTCAACCCAACCCAACCCAACCCAACCCAACCAAGCCTTTATATCCCAAACTTGTTGGGGTTGGCTGAACCTGAAAATGAATCCCATATGTAAACGTAAAGGGGAAAGGCAAGAGAAAAGGAAAAAGATAAAACAAAAACTGAAGAAAAGGATAAATAAAATAATATGAAAACTTCCTCAGCTGCTAATATTTTTCATTAGCACCAGTTTTATGTTTTTTTGTGTAACATGAGACTAGTGTCTGAAAGAATCTTCTTTTGATGTTTTACTTTGATCACAAATTACTGTCACCTCGCTCTCGTGATAATGGGATCCCTACCTTGCCTTGATTGATTCAGTTTTAGTCCTTTCCTCGTTTTGTCCGATCATTTTTTTGGCTGTTTCCATCTAGTTGATGAAATAGTATAGGTGGATGTTGAAAGTGAGATAGATGGGTGCTTCTAATTGTACCATGCGACATTAGTGGATATAGTAAAACTCCTATTTAGGAATACTCTATATAAGAATAACCTCTATAATATTATTAAAAAATTTGGTCCCAATTTGGGCCAATTATAAATATGAATAACCTCTAAATTGTAATATGTTATATACTTTTTTAAGTCCCGTATTATGAAACTATACCTCTATATAGTAATAATTTCATATATATATATATATATATATATATATGAGAGAGAGACAATATTAATTTTAAAAGACTACATTTTCTATAAAAGACTACATTTTCTATAAAAGACTACATTTCCTATAAAGAACTATATTTTCTTCCTATAAAAGACTACATTTCCTATAAAAAACTGCATTTTCCTATAAAAGACTACATTTCCTATAAAAGATCACATTTTCGTATAAAAGACTACATTCCCTAGTTTGAAAATTGAAATAATTTATGTTTTCTTTAATTTTTGTTATAAAATCTATATTTTTGTTAAAGTGAATATTTTTGGGTGTTCAGAAAATATTTTGTACCAATACCTCTATTTAGTAATAACCTCTCAATTAGAATACAAATAGTTTGGTCCCATGTCTATTCTTAAATAGAGGTTTTACTGTATATACACATGCAAACATGTGTATGTGTGTGTATATATGTATGTGTACATATCAAAAAATAGAATAAATTATACAAGTATGACTGGTAAAACTAGTGTTTTACACCCTCCAATAGCAATGTGCCATGTAGGTAACATAGGAGAAAATCAAGGGATTTGAAATGTAGTAACAGATTGTGTAATTACTATTTACCATAGTGAAACTGTTTAATTAATCATATTGGATTTGAAATCCTTGATTTTCTCCTATGTTACCTACATGGCATGTTGCTATTGGAGGGTGTAAAACACTAGTTTTACAGGCCATCCTTACACTAGTAATTTTGTACGATTGATATATTGGCAAACCAACAATTGAATTGATTGTTTCAGTCAATTCTATTCTTGCCAAATTTCAATTAGATCTAAACTATGTTCAAATTTCTTTAAGTTTGATTATCATTAGTTCAAGCACTACTGAGATGGAGTTGAGGTTTGGCGAGCATCACAATATATATTCTACAATCCTAACATGTTACTCCCCCGCCACCTTTGAAGGATACCACTCACCTGCTGCTTATGCGATTATTTGAGATTTCTTTATGCGTTTGAGAGAACTAATTTTATCTACAGGAGGAAAACTTCAATTTATCTGGAGTTTGACATTCATATGCATTGCCTACATTCGCATGCGCGCCTAATAACCCGTACGGCCTAAATGTACACTATTGTGTGTGCGCACAATAACTTAATGACAATGAAAAAATAATATTGATATTAACTCCAACATGTTAAAAATGTAGTGTAACAGATGATGCATAGAATATACGACTTGTTATCATACATAAATAATTCGGGAAAGCTTCAACTTTCAAATCTGCATTTTCATTCTACAGGATCAGCATCACCCTAATTTAATGGGATATTAAGTGGTACTAGCACATGTTGCCAGCTTAAAACAGTAACTAATTGACCTTTATTTGATTTTTTACCTGATATTTTATGGATTATTTGTAAGTTATCTGGGTTCTCAGAAGGTAAGCAACTGAATGGCTTAGTCCATAAACATGAATGGCCTTTTAACTGAAACATGTATTCTGAAATTCTGCGCGAATTCCATGCCTTGGTGGTAATCAAATATGCTGTTCTGGTGTGGTCAACTAAATATTTCAAAGTCTCATAGGTCGAGGAGTTTCATATGAATCCATATTTGATACACTGATATTTCTTTTGGGGTGCCCCTTTTCTTTCATCTTGTATAAGATTGTTATAATATATTTGTTTGGCTTGACAAGTCTACAAAGGTTGTGTTGTCTTTTGATCAAGGGATATATCTTTCTTCAATCTGGATCATGAAATGCTTCTCAGTATGATAGTCTTGACTGAGTATTTCTGTTTACTATGTCATAAGTTAAATAGTATGAAGTTCTGTAGGCTGAGCAGAAAAGGCCTTGTACATGTAATTGGTGGCATTGATGCATTCTTGTATTCATACTATCCCAATGTAAATTCCAATAGTGTTAGTAATTACTTGGTCAACTTTATCATCATGCCTGATGGCTTCCTTTCCTTGTCATGTCCATGCAAGGTGTATAACTTTAAAGCATATCAAGATATCACAGCTCAACTAAGATGTGCTCGTTTTTTAATCATCTTCTGCTGGTATCATGCAAATGAATTCCCTATAGTATCATTGCTTATAGTGGCTTTCTTCTCTTGTTTCTTGCTATGTTGATTACTGATTACCCTGAATATTGCAATCTAAGTGGATCACTTCCATTAAAAACGCAGCAACACTTAAGTATTTGTAAAGTTGAGGCACTCTATTAGGATATTCCACTTTGTTTTCAGCTCTTAGTAAGCTTTGAAGATGGTATTCTATCTAGGTGGATTTCATTTTAATATTTATTTTGATATTTAGTGTTATACTAGGCTTAACAATTCTTAGAAGAGGTATATATGCTATCTATACTTATTATAATTATTGTAAAATGCTGAGAGTTTTGTATTAAAATACTGTAATCTTTGTTTCAATTGATGTGCAAAGGTTTATGCTTGATAGAGACGATCTGCTTAAGTAGCCAATACGAGTAGTTAATTTCTGCAGATTATCATTTGTTTGTGTGGACTCTTGAATCTGTTGTCAGTTTGTTAGTTTTAACTATTACAGTGCTGTTATTGTAATTGTCTCAATTCTTTATTTCTCTGACTATGCATTGAATTGTCTAACAATAATTATTGCAGGAGAAGAAGGAGAAAAAGCATAAGGAGAAGAAAGAGAAGAAAAACAGAGAAGGTAAACAGAACAAGGACAAGGAGAAAAGTGAAGACAAGCACAGAGAAAAGAAAGACCAAAATGAGAAGCACAAAGACAAGAACAACAAGCATAGGGAAAAAGAAAAGAATAGGACTTCAGATGAGAAATATATTGCAGGGCCAGTGGGATGTAGCAATGGTGAGACTCCTGGTTCTAACTGCACACAAAGTGAGGGGACTACTGAATTTAAATTCTTGGTGGAATTGGGAAAGAGAATCAGAGATGAAGATAAAGCCACAGAGAACCACATGGTCCACAAAATTAATCTCACAGGTAAAAGATGTGCTGATTTGCATGGGGAAGTGCTCAAGGACAAAAGAGACGATGATAGGAAGGTTTTTGGACAAAGTAACAAAGTTGATGCAAGGGGTAATAATGAAAATGGTTCTGTTCCAAATTTCATTGGAGGTGATGAAAGGAAGGTTGAAGGAGTGGCTGGATTGGGGGACAAGTGTGTTGAGAAGAGAATGGAGCAGAAAGAAAATGATAAGCACAAGAATAGTGATAGTAAAGGAGATATGCTTAAGGATAGAGATCAAGAGAAGAAAAGCAAATCAAAAGATAAAAAAAGGGAAAAGAAGAAGGCAAAGGAGGAGAAAGCAAAGGAGAAGGCACCAATTAAAGAGCAGCCAAATGCAAGAGAAAACGACATGAATGCTGTATGTTATAATAATAAGAAGCCATCATCCCTTTTGAAGGAAAACAACACCCATCTTGTCAAAAGAAAGGAGCTTGAAATGAATGGAGATCTACTACATGGTGAGTTCTATCACTTTTAGGTAATAACTAGTAGGCAACATAAACTTTTCTTCTCCATGATATATTTATTTCCTTGCTTCAATGGTACTCTTATCTCAACTTGCATCACAACAGAGGGCCATTGGTGGCCTTTTACTGAACTTGTAACTTTTTGTGGGTACATTTCTGTCTTAAATGCCCATTATGTTGTACAGACTGACTGTAACAGTCTTTGAAGTTCTAACAGGATACTTTTTATGGGGTAGAAATCTGGTTGTAGATATTTATCATCTTCTCAGCTAATCATTTGTATTTTCTTCTATCAACTTTGTCACAGACGATGACATTCGGCTTAGCAAGTTTCCAAGACCTCTCCCTTCTTCTCATGAAGTTGTGGAAAATGGAAGAAAATTGGAAACTCGCATGACCTTAACCTATTCTTATCTGTTCTAAAAATCCCCGCCTAGGTCCGCCTAGGCCCCCTCTTGGCGCCCCGCCTAGGACCTAGGCCCCCACTTGGCGCTTCTAAGCCCCCAGGTGCCTCACCTAGGCCCAAGGCGATAAAAAAATCCCTCTATAAAATTAGGCGGGTTCTAGGCGGAGAGATTTTTTTATTTTAATAACTACCCAAACTAAATCTTGATATGTTTATTTTTTTAATGATTACTATATTCATAATACAGGTTGTGGCATATCAAATCACAACAAGAAGTGAACAATATCAAGTCAAAATGGATAATTTTATTATAGTTGTAATTTTTTGAACTTGTACCAACTTCAAATTATATAAATGAGAATACATTTGTAATATTTAATTTAATTCAATTTTATAATTCTTAAATTTATGTTTAGTTTCTTAAGTTTTAATATTGAATTAAATTATTGAAATTTTAAAATTTATTATTTAATAAAAATCTTATTTATAAATAAAACTAATACGTTAAAAATTTGTTTAAACTTTGAACAATTGCATGTTTGTGTTTGAACTTTGACATTAACAATATGGATGTGTTTGAACTTTGACATTAGCAATATGGATGTGTTTGAACTTTAAGAAAAGGCCTTTATTATCTTTATTATAGATTGTTTTGCTTTATATTATTATTTTGTTTGGATAAATTAAAATAAAATATTAAAATTACCTTAAAATAAAAAATTCCGCCTAGGCCCCCTAGGCGCTAGGCCTTCTTCGGCCTCCCGCCTCCCGCCTTTTAGAAATAAGGTCATGCGAGTTTCCAATTGGAAATAAGGTCATCACCTATTCTGAGTCGCCAAATACATGGTACAGAATACAAATACAATCTTTAATATACAACAAGAGTGCTGTGAGTTTTAATACAAATATTGTCTTCTAGACAATATCCACTCTCAGAATAAGTCCTCATTATATTTATTATCACACTATTTAACAGAATAGTGAGGACTACTAATACTATCATCTTGACCGTCACTCCGTTCCCCGACTAACCCCGACAACGTTATCATTTTCTGAAAGAACAGTGAAAGAAAGGGTGAGCTCAACTAGCTCAGTAAGAAATATTATGACTAAGATAATGCACAATAAATTATCATTAGTCTTCAACAGTGTTAAATTGATAAAATACAATAGACATCAAGTTTAACTGCAGCGGAACATGCAATCCATTAAAAGAGTCAAGTAGAGAATAAAATCTATTATCTTTTATGATTTAAATGGTTTTCATCACTTTTATTGCTGGAACTCAGCTTAATAAATAATCCACATCATCCCTGCACTACGGCCAAGGATATTCATTAGTACCACAACCATAATTTATCCATGCACTACGGGCCAATGATATTTGTGTATTCATCAATGGTAATGATCATGCCAACAACTGTCCATCAATGCACTACGGGCCAATGAGGACTTTTACCACATTATTTGTAACATTACGGTCATGATTATATCGAATAATCCCTGGTCATAATCATACCAAGTCCATCTATGCACTACAGGCCACAGATGACATTCAATAAAATATAAACATGAGGATGATGACAATGATATAAGAATTCAATAAAACAAGTTCAAGAATTAATTTATCAAGAAACTAATAACGTCTAAATTGTCAACATGATACTTCTTTGTAGAGTAAAATTCAAGAATGCTCAGAAGAATATTTTTATGAAAAGATACTGGATGAAACGCAAATATCAAGGATATTCCACTAATTTTATGGAGTATAGAAGTCAAAACTTTAACCAACTGAGTTTAATAAAGAATGGAATAACAAAAAAAATCACCATGCATGCGGTACTTCGCATAGACAGGTTATTTCAACAGAATAATAAATAACGGAACTAGGTCAGGCGTAATACGCACCGACAGGATATTCCAACAGAATAATAAAGAATGGAATAACAACAGAAATCACCATGCATGCGGTACTTCGCATAGACAGGTTATTCCAACAGAATAATAAATAACGGAATCAGGTCCGGCGTAAAACGCATAGACGTGATATTCCAACAGAATAATAAAGACGGAACTAGGTCCGGCATAAAACGCACAGACATGATATTCTAATAGAATAATAAAGACGGAACCAGGTCCGGCGTATAATGCACAGACAGGATGTTCCAACAGAATAATAATGAATGGAACAACAACAGAAATCACCAAGTATAGGGTACACCGCGTATACAGGTTATTCCAACAGAATAATAAAGAATGGAATAACAGAAGTTCTCTTCATGAATATGAAAAAAATAATACCCCTTACCGTAAAATAAACTTGATATAAAAGTGGTGAAGTAGCAGAACACTTTTTTTCTTTCTATCTATAGTTTCTCTATCTAGAGTTTCAGTGAATTCGTAAAAAATAATGAAGGAATGAGCTTTTATTTATAGAAGAATGGACTGCATAGTAATTAATTCATAATCGGTCCAAATTGATTTACTTTTAATCGGACGGTCCATATTTAAAGCAAAATCTTTTAAATAAAATATATTATATATATATATATATATATTAAATATATATATATATATAGCATGTGTTACAAATCTCACGGGATACACCCTCATGATCTGATTCTCCTTCCTGCCCCAATTGTCAACAAAGTTTGCATATATGTATAATATATCATATAACACTAATAATGTTAATAACACTAATAATGCTAACTGTGATGCCCCCAAAATAGGTATACACGACCCATTCTGATTCGCCAGATATCACACTATAAAAATCAAATACAAACTTCATGTATACAACTGTTGAACTGTCGTATAGAATACGACCACAGTTAAGCTGTGAGTTTTAATACAATATTGTCTCGTAGACAGTATCCAAACTCAAATTGTTACAATGCCATATAAAATACTACAGCAAAAATTTTAAGACCCCGAAGAAGAACGAGAAGATTACTATCATATTCATTCTAATGAGGTGCACTTTTGACGCTTTCAAAGTCAGGTTCTCATCACCCTATTGTTGTTCGCCAAAATCAATTATTAAGTGACGTATAAAATACGACACACACATCTTAGGTCCTCAATACAATTATCTGTTGCATGTCATGCCATTTTATAATGTATTGCGAAACTTCGACAGTCTAGGACCATCACACTATTTCCCTGTTATCCCCACTCGACCCAGCTACACTCTTATTACCTGAAAGGAATTGCATGTGAAGCAAAAAGGGTGAGACAACTAGCCCAGTAAAGAATATCATGACTAAAGATAATTAAATTATCAATAACTTTCATCAATAATAAATCAGAGATTTAGAACATATGGTAGATGATAAAATTTTTCAACCATAGTTGCAGCTGAACGAGCAATCCATTAGAAGAGTCAAATAGACCATCAGATCTATTATCTTCTCTATGCTAAAAGTCCACCGATAATGTTTTATCCCTGTAACATCAATCAACAATTCCTGTCCACAATCATATGAATAACTCATAATCATAATCGTGGTTCTAAATTCCTCTTCGCACCCAGGACGAAGATAATTTTCATCACCTATCTTTACCTGAAATATCAAAAATCATAGATATACCAAATCACAATTCCTGCTCATAATCATACTCACAAATTCATCTTTGCACTACGGTCAAATATATACAACTGTATAACCAATAACAAATAGTTCATCTTTGCACTACATGCCAAAGATATACAACTGTAAAACCAATAACCAACAGTCCATCTTTGTACTACAGGCCAAAGATATACAACTGTAAAACCAATAATGCTGAGACTCAGCTTAATAAATAAACCACATCATCGAATCATCCCTGCACTACGACCAAGGATATTCATTAAATCACATCCATGAATTAATATTTCATTGCTGAGACTCAGCTCAATAATTAATCCATATCATCAATTCATCCCTGCACTATAGGCCAAGGATATTCTTTTAGTATCACGACCACGAATTATCCATGCACTACGGGCCATAGATAATCGTGTTTTCATCAACGGCCCTGATCATGCCATAAAATAATTCATCTTTGCACCATTGGCCGGCCGAAGAGAATCCATAGCCACAATCATACCAAAAACTGTCCATCAATGCACTACGGCCAATGAGGACTTTTTTCACATCATTTGTAACATTACGGTAATGATTATACCAAATAATCCCAGATCATAATCATACCAAGTCCATCTATGCACTACAGGCCACAAATGACTTTCAACATAATATATACATGAGAATGATGACAATGATATAAATATTAATCAAATGAAAATAAGGATAAATATTAAAGACTTTAAATTTATCCAAATATTATCAATCACTTAATAAACTCATAATCAAATATTATTAATATTATTTTAATTACTTCTTAAACTTATAAACAATTTATTTCAATTGTTTTTACTTTACCAAATAATGCATTTAATCATTCAAAAATGTCATACTCATAAAATTTCATCACCAATGATTAAATCCCTCATCAAAAATCTGCATATACCTTATATAGGATTTTCAAGCCATAAAATCCTATTTTCCAACTTCGTTACTTCACATAACATATTTAACTCATATGTTCGTAACTAAACCATTTTTATGAAAAATACCAAATCAGTCTCAAAAATATTTCTTTTCTGTGATTTAGCAGAATATAGTCCCATAATGAACATATATTTTTCTCAGAATTTTAAAATTCATTTACTATTTTTCAAAAATTAATTTCTAATTAATTCCTTAAGAAATTAGCTACCTCAAGTTTAACTCTAGAAATTCTCAAATCTTGGCAGGATCTTACACATGTTAACGTGAGCTTTCAGTTTAAATTTTATGGTCATCAGAGTTATAGAACTTCGGTTATAGCGTTTTTCGTCGGAAAAATCTAAATATTGAAATGGTCATAACTTGCTCATTTTAAGTCGGAATGAGCTCATTTTTAGACAGGAGGTACCTTATACTATATACTTTCATGTCCCAAAATGTCGGAATTTTTCTTACAAATTAAGTGGCCAAAACAACCCTTCTAAAAATCTGGACAATAGCATTTTGGTAATTTCCAGATTGTCTCCTTTGCTAAAATCAGTCCACACGAAAATCTACAACACCTTTTCCAGTGATTCCACTTGGAGATGCTACAAAACTCATAGATCTAACTTTAGAACTTGACCACACTAAAAAAATCAAAATATAATAGGAGATATGGTCAATTGAATTTCATATTCCATTTTCACCAAAATCTGATTTTCAACCGTTTGTGATTTTTAAGAAACTTTCATGTTTTCACATAATAACCAACATAACTCATCATAACACTTACTAATACTTCATATACCCATGATTTTTATCAGTCCAATGCTTTTATTATGACTCTCATCATAATCAACGTAACCAGATCATTTCCATAATTTAATAAAAAATGAATATAAAGGATCATTCATCATGCATGTGTTAATCCACATAGACATGTTATTCCAACAGAATAATAAAAAATAGAATAACTGAAGGATTCACCATGCATGCAATAGAGACCGCACAGACAGGTTATTCCCAGCAGAATAATAAATAATAGAACCAGGTCTGGCGTAAACGCACAGACAGGATGTTCCGACAGAATAATAAATACGAAATAATAAATAATGGAACCAGGTCCAGCGTAAAACGCACAGACAGAATATTCCGACAGAATAGTAAAGAATGAAATAATAGAAGAATTTCACCATGTATGCAGTACTTCGCATAAACAAGTTATTCCAACATAATAATAAGGAATGGAATAACAAAAAAATTTCGCCAAGTATAGGGTAGTCCGCGTATACAGGTTATTCCAACAGAATAATAAAAAATAGAATAACAGAAATTCTCTTCATGTATACAAAAAAAAATAATACCCTTTACGAGTACAACAAATAATATCCCTTACCTTTGAAAGAAGAGTATTCCGACTGGTAGGGCGATGATACACTCGAAGAAAATTTGTACTACGCTCAAAGCTTTCTTAAACTCTAAAGAAATATGTTCAAGATTATAGAAGAAAAACCCTCTCTATAGTTTCTCTCTCTAGAGTTTCAGTGAATTCGTAAGAAATAATGAAGGAATGAGCTTCTATTTATAGAATAATGGACTGCATAGTAACTAATTAATGAACGGTCCAAATTGATTTACTTTTAATCGGACGGTCCAGATTTAAAGCAAAATCTTTTAAATAAAATATAATATATTCTATTTATAATCTAATAAAACGAATAACGCTATAAAGGTATTCTGTTTTATATAAAAATATTTTACTATGTAAAATACTATGCAGGGACTATGCAATACTATGTATAATAAAATATATTATATTCTATTTATAGAATAACTTTATAAAAATTATCTGTTTTATATAAAAAGATTTTACTATGCAAAACACTATACATAATAGAATATAATATATTCTATTTATAGAATAACTTTATAAAAGTTTTCTATTTTATATAAAAAGTTTTTCTATTTTATTACATTAATAATATTAATAAAACAAAACTGAGTGACTTATCATGTAAGCATTAATAATCAATACCGTGTGCTACTATGCAACCACGCGTATTACTGTACTTTTACTACCGAGTAGTTCAACAGTTTTAACGGTAAAATTTCCGTCGTTATTTTTATAAAAATATTTTTGTCATTTTCTTAATCCGACAATAATTACGTTGTGGGGTCCACCAATGATTTTACCGTCGTACGGATATTCCCCGACAAAAAATATTTTATATCAACTTGCTTACTTTGCAAAAAATTTCACATATTACCCTTAACTTTAACCTTTTATCAATTTAACCATTTACTAAAATAGAAAAATTGAATACTTTTATTTCATAAAATTCGCGGTCTCACACTAACTCCCTCCTAACCCTTTTCTCCCACCATCCAAGACATCCCATTTTCTACCAACATGTGGGCAACACTAGCCCCACTCATGCTCCCCACCAATATTATATATATATATATATATATATATATATATATATATATATATATATATATATATTGAATAACTTCCTACCGATTATTTTAAAAAATGGGTAAATGGGGGTCCAACTAATAAGTAAAATTGAGTGACTTCTCACGTAAGCATCAATAATCAATACCGTGTGCTACTATGCAACTACGCGTATTACTGTACTTTTAACACCGGATGTTTCAACAGTTAATGGTAAAACTTCCGCCGTTATTTTCATAAAATATTTTTGTCGTTTTCTTAATCCGACAATAATTCCGTTGTGGGGTCCACCAATGATTGTACCGTCGTACGGATATTCTCTGACAAAAAGAATATTTTCCGACCAATCGAATATAATCTGACAACTTACATACTTTATAAAATTTATAAATATTACCCACGACTATAATATTATATCAATTTCACTCCATAATATTCAAAAATGATATTTATAGAAAATTCATCTTTATTCAAAAAATTGGGGTCTTACACTAGTAATACAATCCTCATTCTCCTCTTTAAAATAAGAGACATATTTATAGGAAAAATAACTTTAAACCCTAATTTAGATTCATTGAACTTGAACATTTTATTCTTTTTCATGTAGGTTTCAACTTCCTAATAGCAACCAACTTCTCAGAAAGATCTTATAGATAAAGAGATCTTTAAGATAGGCTTTCCTTTCTCTTGTTGGATTTGATTTGCATACCAAGATTGTTCCAACTCTTTTCTTCTCCTTGTAAAATTCTTCTTGGATATTCATTACATGAATAAGAGTATTAAATATCGCTTGATCACTAAGATTTTGACTTTATTGCAACAAATATTAAATCCTACAAAATAAAATAAAATATATTAATTTAATAATCTAATATAATTAAAAGGACAAAATTAGGAATAATAAAATGTATGAATTATGTGTCTATCAATATATAGAGAGAGAGCAAGGATCAAGATCATTACCCTTATCTAGCATTCTTCCTTAAATAACATTCATTTATTAAAACTACATCCTTTTGGAGTTTCATAAAAGACAGTAGTCCCACTTACTTTCATTTTATTTATAAAAATATCACCCGCGATCCCACTTATTTTTTAAATAAAATTTGAAAATGACGTAATTTTAATAAATAAGTGTTATTTAAAAAAAATATTAAATATGGAGAATATTCTTAATCCTGTCTAAATGTTAACGTCATCGTTTATCTAACACACCTTGCATACCTTTTAGCATAACTTATTAGTCAGTGTAGGTTCAATAAAAATTAAAGTTTTGAGCAATTATTTAATTACGTACCAAATAAATGTAAGTCTCCCTCTCTTTTTTATAATGTGAAAATCTCGTTTGACTCCTTCCCTCAGTTTCTATTTTCTTTATTTCTTAAGTAATACTTAGCTTAAGCCACTCAACTTTTGAGTTGAAAGAAGAGACGTGGCAGAAAATGTATCATCAACAAAACTGACCAAAACCCCCGTCTGCTTTTATCATCAAACTATTTGGTGATCGGAATTTCTTTCATCATCTTTATCGGTTCAAATATCAAGCAAGCACAAATAATGGGTGGCGACAGTGTCTTCCCTCTCATTTCTTCTACCGGTATTCTCTCTAAACTCCCTCTATCTCTCTCTCTCAATTTTTATATATATAATTAATCAAACTAAAAGGCGGGGTTTCACTTGCAGATGAAGAATCTTCATTGGAACAAGAATCCCGAGAATACCCATTTGAATTACTTACTTTGCTTAGGTATTCAGACTCTTTTTGTTGAATAAATTATACAGGAACGTGCTATTGCATAGAATAAAATAAAATCAATTAATCATAATAATTATATTAAGTACTTACATGAATTGAGAGAAGACCTCTTGTGCGTATCACGCTTCCGCTGCGCTTAAGGGTGAAGGTCTTCAATTGCCTCTCTCAATCTTAGGATGGATGTATAGGTGTGTATAAAGTTCTTGAGACGACAATTGGGACCAAACCCTAACTGTTTTATTTATATAATAGCTAAGGGTCAAAATCGTCCATCAAGATTATGAAACCCTAGGGCCCATTATGCCAAATACTATTAGGAATATTATTTATAGGCCACATAATTAATTACCAAACCCATAAATAAAGTGATTAAATTAATACAATATGTAAGCCCAATAATTACATAAATAGTAAAGGCCACATAAGGAATAAAATATTCCAACATTCTCCCACTTGGCCGAAATACTATTTATATACAAAACATAACGCTTACAATCATTAATTTGGCCAAGTATTAATTTAATATCTACATCTTGTTCAAATAAAAGTGCCAATGCGAATTAATACAATCTTTGTGTCACTATTAACACAAGATCCCCATTAGTTACACAATTAGTACTTTTATTAAAACAAAGATTAACATTAAGCATAACAAGTATGAATAGAGTTTACATAAGTGGTAATAGCTTAAACTCATTCATATGGTCCAAACATAACCGTACCGTTTGCTCACAAGTTCTCAAGTGTACACAATAAAGAGAATAACAAACTATAAACATAATGTGAAGTTCAAAACAACGAGCTCAAAATTGTTGTCTTACATCAAAATAACTTACTAATTAAGACTATCAGTTAAACCCATGCTGGCAACATGTTCTAAAAATAGCTTGGGTGGTAAGCCTTTCGTAAGTGGATCCGCTAACATATCATGCGTACAAATATATTTAATGACAACGTTTTGATCTTCAACCCTTTCCCTGACAAATAAATACTTAGTGTCGAGGTATAGTCCAGCACCACTCGAAATGGTGCTGTTGGACAAACTAACATTAGAATTATTATCACAAAATACTTTCAATGGCCTTGAAATGGAATCTACAACCTTAAGTCCTGAAAAAAGATTCCTTAATAATATGGCGTGACAAGTAACATGATAACAAACCACATATTCTGCCATCATCGTGGAAGTGGTAGTTAACTCCTGCTTATGAGTTCTCCACGAAATAGGGCCTCTTGAAAGCATAAAGATGTACCCTGGTGTAGATTTCTTTTTCGTCTTTACACTTAACAAAATCAAAATCAAAATAACCAACAACTTCAAGGTTACTTGTTTTTTCTAAATGTAAGCATAATATCCTTAGTACCCTGTAAGTAGCGTACATAAGACTCCCAACCACAGAAGTATAGGGAATAAGATTCATTTGTTCACGTTCAAGGTTGTTCTTAGGACATTGATATGAGCCAAATTTGTCACCCTTAACAACAGGGGCGACAGTAGGGGAGCAATTTTGCATGTTGTATTTGTTAAGAACTTTGTCAATATAAGATCTTTGGGACAATCCTAATATCCCGCGAGACCTATCTCGATGAATTTCAATACCTATAACATAAGAGGTTTTACCGAGATCCTTTATTTCAAAATTTCCAGAAAGGAAACTTTTGGTCTCATACAACATGTCTAAGTTATTACTTGCAAGTAGTATATCATCAGCATACAAAACAAGAATAACAAATTTACTCCCACTGACCTTCAAGTATATACATTGATCCACTATATTTTTTCTTAAAAATAAAATTACTCATCACCTCGTGAAACATAAGATACCATTGTCAAGAAACCTGTTTTAACCCATATATGGACTTCTTAAGTCTACATACCATATGTTCCTTGCCTTTAACCAAAAACCTTCTGGTTGTGTCATATAGACATTCTCATGCAAGTTAACATTAAGGAATGCAGTTTTAACATCCATCTGATGTAACTCTAAATCATAATGAGCTACTAAAGCCATGACTATTCTAAATGAATCTTTCCTAGATACTGGAGAGAAAGTTTCATTATAATCCACACCTTCCTTTTGAGTGAAACCCTTAGTAAGCAATGGAGCTTTATTCCTTTCAACGTTCCCTTTAGGATCTAATTTGGTCTTATAGACCCACTTGCAACCAACAAGTTTAAAACCTTTTGATAATTCTTCAAGATCCCAAACGTTATTAAGCTCCATTGATTTCAACTCATCATTCACGGCTTCAAGCCATTGAGTTGATTGAGCACTCGTAATGGCCTCTTTATAGAAGATAGGATCACTAATCTTACTTGAATCATAGTCAATCTCATTAAGATAGGTTATAAAATCATCAAAATTAATAGGCTTTCTAGGTCTTTCGGACCTACGTAAACACTGCACAATTTCAGGAATATGATTTTCAATAATGTGAGGTTCAACATTAGGTGGTGGCTCAGCTATCTCAGGGGCATCATTCGCCTCAATAGGAGATTGTTCTGCCTCACCCTCTTGAATTACAAGATTAGAAACATAAAACCTGTTTTCTTCAAGATCAATTTTTTTAAGCTCACCACTCTCACTTAAATCACAATTATCTAAAACTCTGCATGCCTAGTCTCAACAATTCTAGTGGTATGCGAGGGACAGTAAAATCGAAAACCCTTAGATCTCTCAGGATATCCAATAAATGGCAACTAATAGTTTTAGAGTCAAGTTTCTTTATTGTGGATTAAAAAACTTAGCCTCGGCTGGACAGCCCCACACCCGGAAGTATTTTAAACTAGATTTCCTACCTGTCCAAATTTCATAAGGAGTGTTAGGGACATATTTACTAGAAACCCGGTTTAAAATATAAACAGCTGTCTTTAATGCCTCAGTCCACAAAACACAAGTAAGCTAGAATTGCATAACATACTACGTACTATATCCATAAGGGTACGATTTCGCCTCTCAGCTACAACATTCTGCTGCGGTGTACCAGGCATTGTATACTGAGTGACGATTCCATTTTCTTGACAAAATAAGGCAAATGGGCCATGACTATGACCTGTATCGGAGTGTTTACCATAATACTCTCCGCCTTTATCTGATCTCACTACTTTAATTTTTCGGTTAAGTTGATTTTCAACTTCAGCTTTGAAAACTTTAAACATATTTAGTGATTCAGATTTTTCATTAATCAGGTAGTCATAAGTATAATGAGAATTGTCATCAATAAACGTAATGAAAGATTTGTGTCCACCAATTCCTGGAGAAAATGGTCCACATATATCAGTGTGAATCACCTCAAGAAGTGCACTACTTCTAGTTACTCCTTTCTTATTACCTTTCACAAATTTTCCTTTTATTCATTCAATACAATGGTCAAGATCAGAAAAATCTAGTGAATGAAGAATTCCATCCTTTATAAGACGTTGTATTATGTCTTTTGAAATATGGCCTAAGCGTTAATGACACTATTTTGAAGAATTCTCATTATCTAGTTTTTCTCTTATTTTCACTTTTAGAGGTACTTTCTGTCACATTCATTGTTAACAAGGATTCAGAAAATACATTATCCAAATTTATCTTATAAAGGTTTCCCTCTAAAGATCCAGAATCAATAACATGAGAGCAATGATAAATAATTATTTTATTATTCCCAAACTTAAACGAAAATCCATTAACGTCAAGTTTAGATACAGAAATTAAATTATGTGTCATACTGGGAACATAAAGAGTATCATATAAATACAAGATGAAACCACTCTCTAAAACTAAAAGAAGAGTTCCTAATGCTTCAACTTGTATAGACTCTCCATTGCCAACTTTAATGGTTCTTTCCCCCTTTTAGAGTGTCTTCTTTAAAAAAAATCCATGCAATGAATTAGTAATATGAACCATAGCACCAGTGTCAAGCCACCATGTATTAGAAGGAACATCCATTAGAAAGGATTCATAAGTTACATAATTGATGGACGATATACCTTTCTTTTCAATTCATTCTCTTAACTTAGGGCATTCTTTCTGAATATGTCATTACTTCTTATAGAAGTAACATTTAGGACATGTCTCAGAGTTGTTAACTGAATAATTTTGCCTTATTTGTTTTGGTAGAAATTGGTTTATCCTTATTCTTAAAATCTTTGCCATTTTTTATAAGCTTTCTTCTTATAGGATCTAGTGGTAGTCAAATAAGCAACGTTAGGTTTTTCAACCTTAAGCCTTTCTTCATCTTGGACGCACATAGAGATTAACTTGCTCATCTTCCACTTTTCTTTCTGCGTGTTATAAGTGATCTTAAATGAATCAAACTGTGCAGAAAGAGAAGTCGTAATGAAGTGAATAAGAAAACTCTCAAAAAAACATCATGTCCATACACTTTAATTTAAAGGCCATATCGTTCATCATCATAATGTGCTCGCGCACTCCACTAACCCCATCATACATGCTAGTGAGCATTTTCAAAATAAGGGTACTTGCATGTGTTTTAGAAGAACCCTTGAATTGTTCCTCGACTAAAGTTAAGTACTCTTTAACATTCTCAAAGTCAGGAATGACTCCTCGAATGGTTGTTGTGATAGAGTTTTTCATAATCATAAGGGACATGCAGTTGAATCGCTCCCACTTTTCATAAATAACCTTTTGCTCAATTGAGCTAGTAGTTGTAAGTGGAGCAGGATGATTCACTCGTAATGCATAGTCCAAAACCATAGTGCCGAGAACAATTTTCACTTATATTTTTCAAGCAGTAAAATTAGTTTCATTAAAGATTTCAATTCCAGAGATATACCCAGAAAATACTAGTTTGAGTCAATGTCGAAACATAATCAAGCTCATAAACATGCTTACAAAAAAAAACTAAAAGAAATTCACAATGTACAACAATAATTAATAATTAATCATAATAAAAATCAACTGTAGGGCAACCAGTTAGTTACATAAAATCTATTTACAATACCCAAAATAGATTTTAATGAGATGTTGGTGCATAATTATTAATTTTTCGTTGGTCCAATTAATAATATACTAATAACATCCCCATAAAATAATGCACAACACATTTATCCACGCATCACCGTTGGGCAGAAAACGAAATAAACATGTTACTTATGCAATAAAATTCCATTTAATAAATTCTAATTCTAATTTTTCCGTTGGGCAAAATTAAAATCTTTATTTATTAAATGTAACATTATGTGACTCTTCTTAATCTTTAATTGTTTCAATTAATAATCCTCCGTTGGGCTGATTATTAATTTTAACAATAAAAGAGTCACGCATACATGTAAATTATTATGACCAAACTCAATTTTTTTTAAACATATTAATCAAGTTTAAAAATTAACATTATTTAAAATTTACATGCATGTAACAACTTAAAAGCCCTAATAATACATCACATCATGTTCTAATATCTTAAATTAAAATATATAATTATGAACATGAATTGATTATAAAATAATCACGTTAAGTTTAACATGAATACATAAGGGCATAAAAATATCATAATATTATCTCCACATAATAAATAATAAATTTAACATATATTGTTTTAATAATCATGTTCTTGTTCATGCATAACATTATAAACAATATATATTCACGGTTGAACTTATATATTATACTGCATATATATATTTAGTACGGTAAACAGTATATTATATGATATATATGTATCATACAGGAAACAATATATATGATATATATAATTAAACAGCATATATATAAAGGGAAACAGTATATATATTTAAACAACATATATATAGCTCTACGGCTTCTGTATGACTACAACAGAAAAGCTTACTATAAGTTGAAAATGTGAGTGACAACTTATAGTAGGGGACACAGGATCCTTACCAAAGAGGTTGTTAAGGATTTGGTTTATGAATTAGTTATCTCCATCCTTTTTAAGTTTACATCTCCTTCAATTTATAAGTGAAAAAAAATGAGTAGAATTCGATAATTTAAAATTGAAGAATAGAGCTAAATGCATTTGTTCAAAGAAGGAATACCAACTGACCGGAATATTTTCTGCCATGGCAATCACAATCTGGTCCTAGTATTAAGAAATATTATCCCAGTAAGGGGTGAAAATGGGGTGAAAGTTGAAGTTTGCAGCAATATGGTGATTTGCAGGTTCTTAGCGAGACCACATGCATGACATGTGTTTTTTGGGGTTGAGGGTAGGGGATTCATTTGATGGACAAAATTGTGTGGAACATAAGCCAGTTCTGAATATCTTATATGCCTCTTCTAGGGATGACATAGAGGTTGAACTTTGCTCAGGAAAGCTAGACTCTTTCTTTGCCAGAATATTGTGCCATTCCCATCACATTGCATCATTGTTATAATGTGAGTACTTATTCAAGTAGAATTTTTATTAACTATTAGGTATTAATTCGTTTCTGATCTTCGAAGACTGGCTGTGCTCTCCCAGGAACTGACAAAACTATTTTATTAATCACAGCTACAACGCTGGAGCATGGACTGAGAAGGTGGGTGGCATGAAAATAAGTGACTACAATGTCCCAAGTACGACATCACTTTTGTTGATTGGTCCAGAAAGATCAGGAAAAAGCAATCTTGTAAATAGAATTTCGAGAGTGTTTGATGATGACAAGTTTGCACCAGAAAGGGCTCAAGTATCATGTACCTATTATATCCTTTCTCCAACATCTAAATCTGTGGTTTTTTAAGCTGCTGTTAAACTTGTTCTATCTTTGAATAACAGGAAGTAGTTACCTTTTGTTATTGCTGCTTCATTTAGTAATGCCTTATTTATTACAGATGATCCATATGTTGAAGATGGAACCTACTTCCTCCACGAGTATATGATTCCAAGAGGTTCAACTTCTTTCTGCTTATATGACACACGCAGTTTGTCTAATAATGCATCTGAAAATATGGATATCCTAAGGCATTGGATGACTGAAGGTGTTCGTCATGGAGAACTTGTTAGCAGGTCAATATTATAATTTTAAATGTATTTTCTTTTGTGTCTTTGAAGTTAACTTGATTTGTTGCTTCTGTGAATTCTTGCCAGGAATTCCGATGATCCAAGTTTAAAGACTAGACTGAAGTGTAAAGCTCATGAAAATCGTTATTGCTCCAGTAAGATCAGGATGGTTAATTTTGTCATATTTGTTGTCAGCGGGTTTTCAGTTCTGAATTCTATGGAATGTGATGATGAAGCAGAGGATGGGTATAAAAAGATGATTGCCACAATGTTCAACTGCCCATTCTTGTCCTTCAGAGGTTTTAAGAATTTTTACTACTTACTTTTTTTTATCGACTTCAACAAAAGTTTCAAGTGATGTAGGTTCTTCATAGTTTGTTTCCTTCATATTTTGGATAAATAAATAAATAAAATATGAGATCGAACACTCAGGGAGTTTGTCTTGACAAAAGTCAGAATTTGGAGCTGCGATAATCATGTTTCAGTTTCTTCCTAACTTTTTTTCTTACATTCTGAATAATCGGTTTTGTAAAATTGAGGACATAAAAACCGGAGGGGGTTGGCTCAATATCAGAGGGGGTTGGCTCAATATCAGAGGGGGAGCTGTGACAATCATGTTTCAGTTTCTTCCTACTTGAAATCCATGATTTAGTTTACTTGCATTTGAAAAGTCTTTACCAATGATAACCAACTGTTATAATAATATAATAACCAACTTTTATAACCATATCTTTTGTTTATACATATAAAAAAATAGAAAAAGAAATAGGATCTTTATTTTGGTGTTCTAATCAATCATACTGAAGTAGGAGAAGATGGTGGAGCAAGGTTTATCAGAATCCTGGTTTACACTATAAGAACGATTTTCTGTAGACTTGAAAAATAACTATATGATTTATGAACACCTGATAGAATGGGTAGGGTATAAGCATCCATGTTCAACCCATACCAAATGCTTAAATGTTGTATCGCTGTTATATTTATCTGGAAATGTAAATTAATATGGCAGTTGTGATTGGCCTCATTTACAGTTCTTCGGTCAGAGTTTCAATTGTTTCTAACTTTTCAAGAGTTAATCTAGGTGTCTTCCCTTTACCTTATTACAGAAACCTAGGTTTCTGTTCTCACTTTAAAGAAATTTGAAAACAATTAATTTTTTTGACCATGTCTATATTAGTGACCTATGTAAGCCCAAAGCAGTAAGCCCCTAGATAATGGAGGCATCTGTTTCTAAAGCTCAATTGGTGAACTCACCTTTGTTTAATTATCAGGAGAGTGAAGTGGGTCATGTTCCTAGTTCTCTTCCTCTCCTGCAGATGGGTTGATGTTCACCACTACAGCATGTACAGAAAAAGACCACTGGTGTTCTTTACATCTATCCTGTATTCTGTTGATTTTACTTTGTAACCTTAAATTCCTGGTTGTGAGGCCAATTCTAGCATTACATTTTTGCATTTAAATTTCACCTTTAGGCAACATAAGATTTGTACGAAAACATAAAGAAGAAACTAGATCATGTACAGTTAGACATTTTACAAAGAAATAAGGTATTGTCCGAAAGCGGACTCATCATATATGTGCAAGCAGGCTTGACATTCATAACCAAAGAAATAAGGTGTTGGCCAAAAGCTGATTCGTCAAATGAGCGCAAGCAGGCCTAGGATGCTTTCCGGGATGGGAGGGTAGTTTTGCTTGTTCGTTTACCTATGTTTTTCTTTAGTCTGCTGAAACATATTTTTATTGGAAAAGACACCAGTTTGGAAGTTCTTCCTTTAGCTTTTTATTGGAGATGAAATACAATTGATTCTGCATATTTTCCTAATCTTCACTGTGGTCTTTTTATTCTTTAAAAACAAACAAAACTATGTTTCATGTTTATTTGTATAGATTTTCTTTTGTGGGTGTGGTGGTGGTTTGACATTTCTCATTCTTTCCACTTTTTCTGGGCAACAGATGATAAACCTGTTGTTGTCCTCACACATGGTGATTTACTTTCATTATCTGACCGTGCACATGTTCGAGTTCATTTGGGAAAGCTACTGGGTATACCTCCAAAGAAACAAATTTTTGACATCCCAGGTGGTTAAATTGAAACTTTTTAATTATGCTGGTCTGAGATGAACAACCTTAAGTTGATTAATTTCATTATCCTTGTAGATAACTGTGACCCAGCAACTGAGTTGACAATAATTGACCTTATACGCTATTCCCTCGAGCATGCTGACAAGAATCTTCCTAGTAGACGCCGGTTTATGGACAAGGTATGTCTTTCTTTCAAGAATTACCTGCAACTGATAGCAATAGTTCTTTTTTGTGGCATTATGTTTGTTTCTTTAAAGAAATTACTTCAGGAAATGATTGTTAGGTTCTTATATCATATACCCATGCCATGAATTGTCTCAGGACGGAGCCAGGATTTGATCTTGCAGGGGGCCAAAATCAAACTTTCAGCCAAAGGCTATGCCACTGAGCTTTCCAAGTCCCAATTCTAGAAAATAATTCCCACTAATCCTAATTCCGGACATTATTTCTTCTAACCATAGGTCCCACTGTATTTATGAAACAGTCCATTATCTCCGCCAATCCTAATTCCTAGCATTATTTGAGACTTGGGAGTGCATATAAATCTCAATAAAAGTAAATCTAACAACGCAAATACGCAATGAAAAATTATAACACACAAACAAACATAGATTGAATTGATAACTCCTCGTATCAACAATTTTAAACCCCAATTTATTTCTGCACATACATAATATTATCTCACAATTCAAGTGGATGAGCCTTGGTACTTGATAAATTTTAAAATCTTGGGGGGGCCATGGCCCCCTCCTCCAAAGAAGCCTAGCTCCGTCCCTGAATTGTCTCTCCTATTTCCTCTGCCAGATATCACGGTTAGATGCAACTTTTCTAGAACATAATAATAAATTAAATTGCAAAATGCCATTATAGTTATTGATTCTTGAAATATTAGTAGAACTCCAAGAAAATTGAGGTTGGTCTTTGCCTGATCTTGTTTAGACAAGGATACTGCTCTCTTACCATTTGATTGGTTATATGAGAAGAAGAGTCTATGTTATTATACCTTTCAAATTTAGGAGGCCTCCCGCCTGAATTGACTATTTTGAAAGTGTTAGCTGGATTTTTTAAAGTTCCTTTGTTACATCTGCTTCTTGCTATAGATTTTTTGGGTCATACTATTTTGATTGCTCCTCAAAGTCTTTGCCACTATCTTAGGCTCAAAAATATGTCCCGTACTTTAACTATAAATAATTTAAATATTATGCACTCCACTTTATGCTATGATCTGGTTTGACCGACCTTAGTTTCCCCATCACAATATTTGTTTCCTAAGTTACACTAATAGGATGGGTATCCAGATCCAGGGTAGTTTGATCAATACCTGAATTTTCTTTTGTTTTTGATAGGGTCTATAATTTGAATAGAACTACAAGGCAGTCCTCTATTAAGTACTCCCTCTGTCCCCAACAGGATGAGCAAAGTACAATTTGCATACATATTAAAAAAAGTAAAAGTAGAAGAAAGAGTAAAAAAGTTTCAAATTTATCTTTAGTTGGCCCCACATGATTATATAAAGTAATGAGTTTTTTGTTTTTTTATACTAATGGACCCCACTAAATGACATATTTAACCTTCACTTTATGTACTTATGAAGACAAAAAATTGTACTTTTAATCATCCTTTTGAGGACGGAGGGAGTAACATTCTATTTGAAGTTTACGTAGTGCACTATCTGTATTTGCTTTTCTCAACTTGTACACCATTTTTTTAATGAAATTTCTTATGTTGTGCATCTTTTGGTTGATTTGCTTAACATATATATATATATATATATATATATATATATATATATATATAAATATTATCATATACTTCTGCTAAAGTTTATGGATCCTCACAATGTAATTTGTCTCAACATCAGTCACCACCAGATACATATTTGGAATGAGGAAATTTAAAAGCTGGGAGTGTTAAGTTGAATAGAATTGAAATTAATCCACTGGTGAGATTGTAGAAGTAGGAAACAATTTCAGAAAAAATCTTCTTTGATGGTTGGAACTTACATCATTAGTCAACAAAGGAACAGGTGAAGAAAAGTGATAGTTTGATGAATAGGGGATGGGAAGACCTAAATTGAACTGGAGAAATAGTAAAAGAGGACATTCTAGGCTGTAGTTCAAGAAGAAATATGCCTGAATAGAGCAAAATTGCAAAAAAAAAATTATGTAGCCAATGCAAAATAGTAGTTGAGGCAATGCTTATTGAATTATTGAGTATTTGAGTTTAATTGAACACCGTTGTTCAGTGGTTCTGTTGTCAATTCTATATATACTTAAAATGAGTTTTCATTCATTTGGAATCCGTCTAGATTTTAGATTTGACCATGACTTTACTGATTATGTCAACTTGGAAAAGTGTAACATGTTTGCCCTTCTTAGAGGGTGTCATTTCTCTAATGCCTTTGACGCTTCAAGTTTCTCTTGAGCATTGAAATTTTAAAATTGAAGATATTGCTCCATTGTTACCTGCTTTCCTTGTTTCTACAAATAAATAAATCTTATGAGCCCAGTGCCCTGCTGCTCTTACTCGAGAGTCTAAAATTATGTAGCAAAAACATCTATATGTTTCTATGCATAAAATACAATTTTTATATATTTGCACATCCATAAAGTACATGGTACACTAATTTTTGAAGTTGATATGGTAGACTAACTCAGATTATCATTATGTTTTATAAAATTTGATGGATGGGTAGTTTTTGTTAGCTATAAATTTTGCTACTACTTTACACAGCATCAACTATTTCCTTTAAAAAGTATATTGATTGAAAGACTCACCTGCAGGTTTTTAAGCCTCCTCAACGAAGATCCCTACTTCTGGTGCTTATTCTGGGCATTGCCATCATCTCAGCACTTGTCCACGATGCTTACTTTTATAGTGGTCATAGGCATCATGCCCCTCAAACAGATATAGATTGGAATTCAATTAGATACTTGTGGTTGGGCCAGGAGTATGCCTAGTTCTTAAATTCATACAAACCAGGGCTTCCATTTAGTGTATGATGTATATTTGTGTACGTAGGTCTGCGTATGAACATGATCTGTATATATGTGCAGGAGTTTAAATTGGGAAACCACATGTATAACTATGCTGTGTGCCGTGACAACTTTCTACACGTAATGCATAACATTTAGGTGTTTTTCTTATAGGTAGTGGTTGGTGATTTTATGATTTTATAGTAGTGGTTTTTTTTGTATAGTGCTAGTCAAATTCTCACATATTCCATCTTTGAAATAGTTGGCATTGTTGAGAGCAATGGACATTACATAGAAAGATAGGTTTCTGAGCCACCATCTCTATTATACTCATAAGATGGGGTTTCCAAAGGTGAAGATGAAGTATAAGGTCACTCGCCTCGTAATGATCTTCTTGCAAGAACCTGTGTAAATTTATTCTGCATCTGCCTCTCCTTCCATTTTTCGGATAGTGACCATCAATATTGGACAACTTGAATGGGAAGAAATTACTACTGGAGATGTAATGAACGGGCATCTGAGTGCTTGTTGAAGATAGGAGGTATGCTTTAAGGTGGCTCAGTTTTTGTGAGTAAACACCGCATGGTTGTGTCAGCTTGATGAGTTTCAACTTTTAACTAGGTCTAATTTGGATGCTGAAGGAAAAAGCAAACTTAATTATACCTTGAAATGAGGTTGATGTGGAAGGAGAGAAGTGCTACAAACTGAAAAAGAATGCATAACGGACTCTGCGTGTTGCCCCAGCAAAGTAATTGGATGTAGAAGGGAATCATGGACTTGGAGGATTGTCATCTAGCAAAAAGCACTCTTGTAGACGAGATTTAAATTTTTTAAGACTTGACAAACACCTTTTAGTTCTAAATAACTAATTTCCTAAATTCAAACAGAGCAGCAATTCATTACACAGGTGAAGCTGCTGCCATCCTCTTTTTTGGAAAAAAAGACGTTCCCCTGGCAAAATTTACTTCATGTCATGAGCTATGATTTATGAGCGAATAATCTCTCACATTATGTAGTAAGATAAGTACCAAGACATAATAGAAGAAGAAAGATGAAAAAAGGATGTCAATATTACATCTTAAGAGCAGGCCACAAAACTTGAGACCTTTAAGTGCTACCCGAGAATGTCATCAGCAACTTGGCTATAAGCAGAGGACAAGAAACTAATGAATCAGTTAACCTATCACAACATACTCGAATGGAAATCTACAGCACCAAACATTGCTCTGAGCAAGACGTGAATTTCTCCAAACCATCTGCACCACAAATACTTCCATTCATGACAGCACCAAAGCAGCTAGCCAAACAGCTGAGGTAAAGGCAGGACTCTTGTCCAGTATACAACATATCAGCTGTATTTGTATTAGATATCATCGCCCAGCAGAAGAATAGGATGGCACGCTCTGCAAAAATTTTGCCCTTGCAGCAGGATCTGTTGAAAATCGACCCAAGACAGCCATTGTAGCTGTACTACTGCCAAACTTCTCAATCCCTCTAGATATCATACAAGTGTGATTACACTCCACTACTACCATTACAGCTCTGCCCACCAGTACTGATACACTTTCAGCAATCTGCCTGGTGAGCCTCTCCTGTACTTGGAGTTTGAAACCATGGAAATGTACTATCGACTGTAAAAGGGATTTTCCAATAGGATCGACTCCAGAGCCGAAATATCCTATATGCACAACACCATGAAATGGAAGTAAATGGTGTTCACATTGGGACCACAGTGACAAGTTAATCTCAGAATGCATAGATTCTTCAGTATGATCATTGTTCCCATTGGATTTTAAAAGAGCCACTCTATCGCAATCAAACCTGTCTAGCTTCATCCCCACACCAGTGTTTCTAAAATTCATCAGCCACTTCACAAAACGAGTAGGAGTTCCTAGAAGTTCTTTTCTTAGTGGATCCTCACCCAATGACTGAATAATTGAAGTTACTGCATTAACCATTTCTGAATTGACTGGTTCCATCTTAGAGAAAGACCGGGATGGGCACCAAAACTGGTTGACAGTGCTTCTACAGTGGGTGTTCTGTAGATCTATGCCTCTGAATTTTAGAAGACTCAGAAACTCCCCCCAAATATCGTCCTTCTCATTTACAAAAATTTCTGAACCGGAAGTAACCACAAACCCACCATGTTGATCTGATTCAAGAAAGGCTGATTCAAAATTTGGGTAGTGAAGGTGTGTACACTGGAGAACGACAGCAACACCTGTTGGCATGATTTCATACTGTAAAGCTAAACAAACTTCATCTGCCAGGCGTTGTGGATTTTGCAGCCTTTTCCCAAAGACATCAGCTACTCGAGAGAGCTTGCTTAGGCCTACAACTCGTTGCCCAGATGGGACATAACCCACATGACACTTCACCTGGAATGGAAGCAAGCACGACTCACAGTATGAGAAGAAATCAAGGTCTCGAACCATAACAAGCCCACCCACTCCTCCTGCATGACCGACTCCACTCTCCAAGCCAGCTTCAGGGAATAAAGCACTTTGGACGATGTCCTTCACCTTTAGCTTGTAACCTGTACATGGGGAAAATGACAAAAAAATGTTTCTAGTCAGTGAGGATTTAGAAGGTTGATATGAATTAAAACCTGAGTAGCTGCTTCAAGATTGGACATAATAGAAGCAGCACTAAAGGTCTTAAAAGTATATTAAAGTGGGCTGTTGAAACCCTGAAACATATGCTGCATCTGACTTTTTGGAACACCTATTTAGTCATGTTATTAAGCAGTAAATATATGTGCTGTAAAACTATAAAATAGGTGTGCATATGCAGATGTAGCAACATGTTTCCTTTTCTCCTCTAACAGGCCATTAATATATGTCATATGTTAGAATAAGGCTCAGACCATCAAGATGAGAAGTTTAGAAACAATAGAGATGCCAACTTGTATACTATACTTTGGGCCAATTGGGTTCAAATCTTCTCGATCACACGTTGCCCTTCATATGGGTGTGTATATTGTGCAAGATCTTGTAATCAAACCTTCTCGCTACACTTTGCCCTTAATATTGATATTCATATTTGCCTCTCCATGTATGCACGTTGGGGGGGGGGGCTTAATATACATTGTTGGTGCCTCTTTCTAATAACTTTTTAAATTTTTAGATGAGTTGGTTACCTAAAATGATATCAGAATGGGCTATCCTTGGGCCTAATTAAACACTCTTCTTAGCTTTCATTTTTATCCACTTGCAGTCCATTTCTTAAGACTCGATGTTACCCATTTCTTAACTGGTACCACTTATCAATTGGGTCAATAGTTGACCATTGTTTACTTGCTTCTTCGGGGATTGCTTATCTTGTATAGGTCTTCATTTCATCAAATGTACATGCAACCCTCAATACACCGGATTACACATGAAAGGGAGTGTTAGAGTATATATATCTTGTCCCGCATTGAATACTTCTCTATGTGTATTATAGAATGACTTGGGTCAACTCTTCTCATGACCAATTGATTCTGAGGTAGAGAGTTTGATATCTTTATATACTAGACTTTGAGCTCATTTTATAAATGTAACAAAAACTATAATACGATGAAACATTAATTTTTCTCTCCTCCTGCTGAAACATCAAACATCAAGTCTAGTCTGTCCAGCACAATTACATCAATTGTTAATCTTATGCATTTAAGAACCACGTGTAACTATTAAACAAGAAAAAGGAAAGAAAAAAAATACATACAACTTGACAAGAGCTGTAAAGATATAAATTAGTGGAAACAAACAATTATGACATGATGACATCTGAGTAAAATGTTAGGAAAATAAAATCTTTTCAAAATGAGATACATCAATATGAAGGCTTCGGTTGCAGATCCAAATTTATAATATGTAGACATAAGCACACGTATTACACTGCCACCAGGAGTCAGCCACACTCTCCTTCCCAAATAGGGCACCTAACCATATTTTTGGTCAAGAGGACAAACTTTAACTTGAGCCTAACCACACTCTGCTTCCCAACTAGGAGGCCAGACCATGGCAAAACTAGTAACCAACATGTATAGGTAGAAAAAAGGTACACAATCCAATCCCCCAATAGTTTCCACCATCTTATGCACGAAGATGATAGTATAAAAGAACAAGGAAAAAAATTGAATATAAACAGTAGCACGAAACAGTACAGCCCACAGAGAATTTACCTCTTGTTCCTTCTCGGAAAGCCTTGGCAACACGAAATGGGGTCTTTCGAAGACCTTCTCTTTTGATATCCTCACCCAGACCCTTCAACAAGACTTTCACAGCATCCTCAATTACATTAGTCTCTGGTTCTTGTCCAATTCCCAGCTCACAACAATCCCCTAGTTTCACCCCAATCTCTAGCTCCGCATTGTAATGCCCCTTATCTAAATCGTCCATTGACAGACACACACTAACCTCCGAATGTATAAAAATCAAGAAAACAGCAAAAAAACCAATTGAATTAAAGCAAATCAAGTCTTCCCAATAAGAGAACTATCCAATATTTCCAAAACCCAAGAAACCCAGATAAAGAAAACACTGCAAACACAAACGTTCTCAATTATCTAACCAATACAAACACAAACCTCGATGAATAATGAAAAAAGATTGAATCTTTAGAGACCTGAAACTGAAAATAGAGACAAAGGGCCAAGGGGTACTATGGGGCTGTTATTATGAGGGAGAAATATTACTAATTGAAATTGCAGGACTATAAAAACCTATGGTTCCATTCATCTTTGTATTTGAGGAGTTAAAAATATTACTTCTTTCTCATCCAAAACTGGGGTCCTTCGCAAAGGGGTCACGGCGGCCTTTTCTTGGTATATATAGATGGAGAGAGATGGATACGTAATCTGTCGGTGCGGTGCCGGTTATATACAGATGGAGAGAGATGAAGAGGGTAAGCAACCGGTGCGGTTTTGTTTTGTATACTAAATTGCAAATCTAACCCTCTATTTATTATGTTTTTATAAAAGTTTTCTCAAAACGTTTTTCTTCGCATAATATGAGATATACTAGCTGGATCCCGTGCCTCCGGCACTGTATGGACAATATAATTTATCTTAAACTTTGAACGACCAAAATAATTTATTGAGTGAGCGAAAAATTTAAAGTCATTTGTATTTTATTAAATTATTATTAGATTATTAGATAGATAGATGTATTTTATTAAATAGATGTATGAACGGTGGGATTTATCTCAAACTTTGGACGGCCCAGATGATTTATTGAGTGAGCGGAAAATTCAAAATCATTTGCATTTTATTAGATATTATTAGATTATTAGATAGATAGATGTATTTTATTAGATAGATGTATGAACGGTGGGATTTATCTCAAACTTTGGACGACCCAGATGATTTATTGAGTGAGCGAGAAATTTAAAATCATTTGTATTTTATTAGATAGATATATATATATTAATTGTGCAAAATTGTTCTTCTAACCCATTTTCTCAATAAAAAATTGTTTTTTCAAATTAAATTTAACAGAAAGTGCTAACATATTATTAATGCCTAAAATAAAGTTATTAAAATTATTATAATAGTTAGACCTATTTTAAATACATTTGAGAGCTAAAAGGTCTTGGTTCGAATTGATCTTATTCAAACCATTAGTTTTAAATTATGATTAAAATTCATCAAAACTAAATCGTATTTTGTAAAATTAAAATTACAAGTAGCCATTAAGGTTTAAATTAGTGTTGCAAATGGAGTAGATAATTCGATTGCCATCTTGAGAATGTGATGATACACCAGTTAGCACTATAATAACTTTTATTTATGGAACAAAATAATACGTTATTATTTTGTTCAATTCAATTAACAGAAATTGCATTATTATCGATGAAAAAAAGATGTAGAAACAATTTTGTATGACTAATGTATCTATAAAAGAGACTTATGGTAAAAATAAATTTAGAAAATCCTCTCAAAAAAAATACGACAAATAAAAAGATCATATTTACAATTGAAAAAGTATTGACAGATCGGAAATTGTGACAAGAAAATTGGACATTTTCAATTTTTTTTTGTTTGTGACTCTTAAAAAATGTATAATATTTATTTTAACATGAATTTTTATAAAATACAGTGTTTTGGGTGTAATTTGGATACATATACAAGAACAATATAGTCCGCTCTTGTATATATATCTAAATTACATCTAAAATACTGTATTTTATAAAAATTCATCTTAAAATAAATATTATATATTTTATAAGAGTCACAAGCAAAAAAAAAATTAAAAATATCCAATTTTTCTGTCTCAATTTTCGGTAAGTGTAGAAGTGCTCTTTACAATTTAGTCGATTTTATATGATAATTTGACGATACAGCGAACCACTTCATCGGACACACAAGCTTCTCAACGGGGGTTAGGGGGTTGGTGGAGGTAATGAACATTGAATTGTTTTTCTCTAATTCTTTTAAATTATTTTAGTTGAGTGAAGTATTAAAAAATAAGGGTAAAAAGCACTTTTATCCCATTGTAATTGTAGTGTTTTAAATAATTAGTCACTGTGTTTTTAAAATATGCAATTATCCCATTGTACTTTTAAAAAATATATAATCAGGCCATTCCGTCCAATTTCTTGGACATACGTCAAATAATTACACACGTGACATTGAAAAAAAAAGCAAAAAAATATTATTTTCTGACGTGGCAACACAAAAAAAAATCATTGATTATGTGACAAAAAATTATTAAAATAAATATTTTAATTCATTTTTTAATAATATTTTTATTTCCCATTTTTTTTCTCCTTCAAAATGACTAAATAGAAGCCACCCACCACCAGTCTCCACCACGCCACGCCAAATAAAAGCTCAAAAATCACCCAAATTTCACACTCAATTTCAGTTCCATCCAGTCCAGATCTACATCTACTCCCAAATTCTGGCGAAATGGCTTCTTCAGTTCAATCCAGTCCACACTCAATTTCAGTCCCCATGCCTCCCTCTTTTCTCATCTTCTCCCCTTTCTCGCGATCGGCACAGTAGATTTGTGGAGAAGATGAACAGTAGATTTGTGGAGAAGATGAACAGTAGAACATTAAAAGAAAGGAAAAGAATAAATTGATCCTCTGCAACACCTGTCTCTGCAACAATTGATCCTCTCAAACAACCAATTCGGGTCGGAATGCAGGTATCTAGAGCGAGCTCATTGAAATTGATTTGAGCAATAACGAAATTCGAGGGTTTTATCAAATTATTGTATTATTTTAATATTATGAATATTATAATATTAATAAAATTAATATTATACATATTATAAATATTTAGGTAAAAAAATATAAAAATATTTTTTTTAAATTTTTTTATAAGTATTTTAAAACATAAAAGTGTTTTTATTTTTATTTTTAAAATAAAGCATACATATTATAAATATTATAATATTAATTTTTATTAATATTATACATATTATAAATATTTAGGTAAAGAAAAAGAAAAAAAATAAAATGTGACGCTCCCAAAATAGGTATACATCACCCATCTTGAGTCGTCAAATACATGGTACTAAATTCAAATACAACTTAATTATACAACAGTCGTGTAAAATACGACAAAATACATGTTGTGAGTTTTAATATAAATATTGTCATCTAGACAATACTCACACTCAATTTAGTCCTCATCACAATTATTATCACACTATTTAACAGAATAGTGAGAACTACTAAGACACCATCTCGGACCATCACTCCGTTCCCCCGACTAGTCCCGGCTACGTTTTCATTTCCTGAAGAGAACAGTGAAAGAAAGGGTGAGCTCAACTAGCCCAGTAATAAATATTATGACTAAGATAATGCAGAATAAATTATCATTAGTCTTCAACAATGTTAAACTGATAAAATACAATAGACATCAAGTTTAACTGCAGCAGAACATACAATCCACAAAAGAGTCAAATAGAGAATAAAATCTATTATCTTTTATGATTTAAAAGGTTTTCATCACTTTTATCGCTGACACTCAGCTTAATAAATAAACCACATCATTGAATCACCCCTGCACTACGACCAATGATATTCTTTAGTATCACGACCACAAATTATTCATGTACTACGGGTCAAGGATATTTGTGTATTCATCAATGGTCATGATCATGCCAACAATTGTTCATCAATGCACTACGGGCCAATGAGGACTTTTACCACATCATTTGTAATATTACGGTCATGATTACACCGAATAATCTCTAGTCATAATCATATCAAGTCCATCTATGCACTACAGGCCACAAATGACTTTCAAAAAATATAAACATGAGGATGATGACAATGATATAAGTATTCAATAAAACAAGTTCAAGAATTAATTTATTCATGAACTAATAACGTCCAAATTGTCAACATGATACTTCTTTGTAGAGTAAAATTCAAGGATGCTTAGAAGAATATTTCCATGAAAAGATACTGGATGAAGCGCAAATATCAAGGATATTTCACTAATTTCATGGATTATAGAAGTCAAAACTTTAACCAACGGAGTATAATAAAGAATGAAATAACAAAAGAAATCACCAAGCATGCGATAGACCGCACAGGCAGGTTATTCCAATAGAATAATAAATAACGGAACCAGGTCCGGCGTAACACGTACAGACAGGATATTCCAACAGAATAATAAAGACGGAACCAGGTTCTACGTAAAACTCATAGACAGAATATTCCAACAGAATAATAAAGAATTGAATAACAGAATAATTTCACCAAGTATAGGGTTGCCCGCGTGTACAGGTTATTCCAACAGAATAATAAAAATAGAATAATAGAAGTTCTCCTCATAAATACAAAAGAAATAATACCCCTTACTGTAAAAGAAACTTGATATCGGAGTAGTGAAGTAGCATAATACTTTTTTTTTCTCTCTATAGTTTCTCTCTCTAGAGTTTCAGTGAATTCGTAAAAAATAATGAAGGAATGAGCTTCTATTTATAGAAGAATGGAATGAATAGTAACCAATCAATGAACGGTCCAGATTAATTTACTTTAATCGGACGGTCCATATTTAATGCAAAATTTTTTAAATAAAATATAATATATTTTATTTATAATAAAACAAATAACTTTTAAAAATATTTTACTATGCAAATACTATGTAGGCACTATGCAAATACTATGCATAATAAAATAAAATATATTCTAATTATTATCTAATAAAACAGATAACTTTATAAAAATATTCTGTTTTATATAAAAAGATTTTACTATTAGCCTAATAAAACGAATAACTTTATAAAAATATTCTGTTTTATATAAAAAGTTTTTCTATTTTATTACGTTAATAATACGAATAAAACAAAACTTCATCATCATTATTATTATTCAAACTATTAATCGACCAGGTCATTCCCAGGAAAGAGGAGTTTTATCCTTATTGGCGCGCAATTAGGTGATCAAACCTCTCCTTGGCAGAATTTTTAGACATCGTTAATAATGCAAATAATAATATTAACAACTTCGTTATCTCAATTATTGATTTAATAACATATAAAATATCGACAATAATTAAATCAAACTAAGTGACTTCTAACATAAGCATTAATAATCAATATCGTGTGTTATTATATAACCACGCGTATTACTGTACTTTTACTACCGAGTAGTTCAACAGTATCAACGGTAAAACTTCCGTCGTTATTTTCATAAAAATATTTTTGTCGTTTTCTCAATCCGATAATAATTCTGTTGTAGGGTCCACCAATAATTGTGCTGTCTTACGAATATTCCATGACCTATCGAATATTATATAACAACTTGCGTACTTTACAAAATTTATAAATATTACCCATAACTATAACATTATATCAAATTTATTTCATAATATTCAAAAATGATATTTATAGAAAATTCATTTTTATTCATAAAAGTTGGGGTCTTACATAAAACATAAAAATATTTTTTAATTTTTTTTATAAATATTTTAAAACATAAAAGTATTTTTATTTTTATTTTTAAAATAAAACATACATATTATAAATATTATAGTATTATACATATTATAAATATTTAGGTAAAGAAAAAGAAAGAAAATAAAACATAAAAATATTTCTATTTTTAAAAATTTTATAAGTATTTTAAAACATAAAAATATTTTTATTTTTATTTTTAAAATAAAATATACATATTATAAATATTTAGGTAAAGTAAAAAAAGAAATGAAAATAAAAATATTTTTAAAACCACAGTGGGCCAATTGTATTTTTTTAAAAGTGCAGTGGCTCAATAGTATTAGGTATTTGGCTGACCGGCTTGCCATGTAGGAAATAATGATTTTTTGATTATTTTTTTTAATGCCACGTGTGTAATTATTTGACGTCCGTCCAAGAAATTAGACGTCATGACTTGATTGAACATTTTTAAAAAGTACAGTGAGCTAATTGAATATTTTAAAAATACAGTGACTAATTATTTAAAATACTACAACCACATTGGTATAAAAATGCTTTTTTCTACAAAATAAATAAGTAATTATTTTTCTAGGCTTAAAATGATGCCACCTCATTGTTAGGTAACCATAGTTCAAGTCTTATTATTTTTAAGGGTACTTTTTGCCCATTTATTAGAGTTCAAAAATTTTGTAAAAAATAAAAATTTATAGGTTAAATTAAAAAAAAATACAAAGTTTAAGGGTCTTTTTGGTTATTAAATCAAAAAATATTGTATTCCACAAATATTTTTTGGTTGTGTTCTCACTCGTGTGACTTAATATTTATAAATAAAAAATTATTTATTTATGTATTTAATTATAAAATTAGAAAGTGTATAAGATAAGTGACATTTTACGTAAGTGATTTTTTATAATGATATGTAGTAGTGGTATTATTTTAAAAAAAATACAAAACATTAATTTAAATAAAATACGAAAGAAATCGTATTTAATTACACAAAATAACGTTGTTACGGAAGAGCACGCGTGGAGGGTCCGGCAGTTTCAGGTCTCCTTGTATTCCACGCGCGATTTGGTTTGGTAAGTGAGCGTCTTTGCGGTCTGATCTTCAAGATTGCTGCTTTTCACGGATGCCAAATGTTGCTGAAGTCAGATGGGCTATTATTGCTGCAGTGCAGAGGTCACATGGGCTTGTCCTTTTTTGTAGTAGTGGGTGATAGTTGGCTATTATTTACAGATTTACAGTGGGACCGTTCTATTTAAAATCGGAAGCACCTTGGTTTTAACTCGATACTACTACTACTAGTGTAGTAGTAGTAGCTTTTTATTTCTCCTTGATTGGCGGCGGGCATGACATGATGAAGCTCTGGTAACGCCGTGTTTGGCCGTAGAGCCTTGTTTATTTATACAAATAATTTAGCAAAAAAAAATTAAATAAATGGGCTGGGCTGGGCTGTGTGTTGGGCTGATATTATAGTTTACCAAAAAGTGTGAAGGCTAAACCCACCCACACCCGTCAAACTCGTGGATTCTTCATACATACCGGGTGCAGGAGATGGAGGCCTTGCTCCCACCATCATCATTTTCAACACCACTGCCTCATCATCATTTTATCTCTCCTCACCACCACAGTCGTCATCACCAAAAGAAATTCAGCAAATCCAAACACTGAACTAATAATGCTATAAAGCAGTGTCACAAATTTTAGAGAGCAAGGGCTAAATTGGTAAGTTAGTGTTAAAAGTGCAAATATTCATTAAGAAATTTGTTTGTTAGTCTTTCAAGTAACAAGATTTAGGCACCACCAAGGGGAAGGGATTATGTTGGTTGGTTGGTTTTAATAAAGAAAGCTTAAATTATGTTTTGGTCATTTGATGTAATTTAGTTTTTCCCAGTCTCTGATTAGTGTTTTTTTTGATGAGTTTGTTAAAGGCTTATGGCATGACATGAGAAGAATGGTGTAGTAGTAGTAGTAGTGTATTAATTTAGCCTTCCTTCTGTTAATTTATATGTGAAATCGTCCATTTTTCAAGTATGGTTAACAGTTGTATCTTGTTTTTAATTATGATTTTGAAATTGTAATCTATACCAACAGTATTCTTATTTTCTTCTCAATTGGTATATATTGATCTCAAGCATGCTACCTATATTTGATCATTCAGTTTAAAAATTTGATCGATTCAATTATTCAGATAATTTTTATTCAAAACAAACACACTGAATGAATAACTGATAAATTCAAATCATTTAACCATTTAGCTTTAAATAAACACCCTAACAAATAAATAGATTTGGAGTTTTCATTGCTTTGCTCGGTAGTGATGTGTAGTAGAGATATCATGGAGCTGCCTAGTATGTACGGATATATATATATATATATGGACATGGACAATCATAAAGACTTAAAAGAGGAATGGGATAAATTAATAAATTAGTGCCACTTGAAAATAAGAAACTCTATTTAATGACTTTTTTGTTAAAAGTATTTAATCGAGATCTACCCACTAGGCCACACTATATTCGCTCGCGCCAAGCAACACTCTCCAACTTCAGTTGTTTACTAGTTGCTCACATGTTTTAATGCTGTGTTTGAATTAAAAGATTGGAATGGAGATTAGAATGATTTATCTTATTTTAAATAGAATGAGTTAGTTATTTCATGTTTTTCCTCCCCTAAGATCCTCATGGCTAAATAATAAAAAAATATTACTCATAAAACTTTGGACATTAAATCTTGGGTAATAATATTAAATTTCAATCGAAAATAATAATAAAAAATAATGATTCAATCTATTTCAATTATAACTAAATATATTTTTTTATTTTATAAAAATAAATTATTTCATTCTCACTTTTATTATTTTAATCTAAAAGTAGCATAAGGGTTTGAATTCCAAGTTCTACCCAAAGATTGGGATTGTTTATTTTGTTTAAGATGCCTATTTTTTTACTCTTCTCTTTTATAGTAGTACTTTTCAAGTCTGTTATTATGGCAACGCGTGTTGATTCCCATCCCCCAACAATTCTTTCTCGCAAGTTTGACTGTATGAGCGGCTTAACTTTTTTCTTAACCACTGTTTTGGGAGTAATTAACTTAAAATTAATTTTAATCAATTAACCAATAAAATATTAACACGCAGATCGAGAAATAATCTTTCTAGCTTTGTTTAAAATTTTCATATGTTAGCAGATAGTAATTCATCAAATTTTGTTTAAGTTTTATTTTGACAAAATATTATAAGGTTGTGTGTTATCAAAGTAGTATTTAATATTTTGTGATGTTAAATTATTAATTTTAATTGCATAAAATCTTATTGTTTCAATTGATTTTGGAATCGAAACCGCAGTAAATGAAATCGCTTTGCACGGCTTAAAATCGCACCGCACCAATCACAAGCGATTTTTATGTGTGCGATTTCAAATTTATCAAACCGCGTTTAAATAATTTCGTATACAGTTTGAGTTTCATCCCGCACCATATTCATCCTAAATAAGGGTCTTGTTTTATTTTAATGTGATGCTTCTTCAAGTCTGCCACTGCACGTGCATCATATCCGTCCAATGGCCTTTTCGTTTGATCTTTTCTGTGTATTGAATTTTAACAACAGAAGCACGGGTATTGTTTATCTGCCACTGCATTTGCATCATTTTTTTGTGCAGTTTTCACTGTGTTTGTTTGTTGTGTTGTGTTGAGAATTTGGCTGTCGAGTTACCTCCGTGATAGTAGAGTCTAATATTTATTGGTCGAGATGTGATTTCAAATGAACATATATGGGCTCAATATTGCCAACATTGACATGGATCGGACACAAATACAACACATTTCTCTACATTGTCAATACTTAATTTCTCTCTTACTGACCGACCGACCGACCGACCGACCCATTTCTAGTGTTTAGATAATCTCGAAGTTATGTTGAATTTGAAGAAAACCTTTGGATAAATTTTTCCAGGTTATTAAGTGGAGTAGTATTACAATTATTATTATTATTATTTTCAAAACTAGAGCCGTATTAACAAAAGATGGAGGGGAATCATAACAACAAAAATGTCATAAGCCCATTTAGCTTGCGGATCTGCAACTGCATTATTCACTTCCATGGCATATCCTGCAAATGAACCACCTCCCAAATTCTCAATCAACAAACAAGAAGATTTATGGTGTCATACTTGAGGTTATAAAAACTTGCTGTGACATTACAAAATTATTATTATTATTATTATTTGGCATAAATGACTATCAAGAAGTTTGCATTGTAGTGAAGTAAATAAGTTTTTTTTTATATATACAAAATTTCAAATCATGAAAACTCTTGTGATTCTTTCATTAGTAGATTTTAAGAAAATATTTTCAAAGCACTTCGTCTATATTACTAACGGAGAGTGAGAAAGATAACAGACTCTTGACACTGTATAACATTTTAATTTCTCCAAAAAAGAGAGTAAATTCTCTCATTAATTCCTAATATTTTTTTCTATTATGTTTTTAATTACACACAATGTTTCTTCAATCAGTTGGAGTCATATTATTGGGACATGAAGTTAATTTTAGTCATTTGATCAATTTTAACACACAAATTGGGATATGATCTCTCTATGCTATGCGTGTCAGTAGTATATTGATCAATTGATTAATTTATTATAAAATTAAATTAAGATAACCGAATCCCATGTTCTTCTCTTTATCCTTTCCAACAAACTTGCCTTTTGGCTAAGCTTATCTTTATCCTTTCAGTGAGATAAAGGGGCAAAACAATTAAGAGCCCTGAACAAAGCTTGTCTTCTGTCATTTGAGTACCAAGTGGAGAAACAATAAAAGCCAAAATGAACCCAAAAAAGGAAGAATATAGGGTCCCACTTCTATCACCTCTTGTCTTGTGGTCCTGTGGATAAAGACAAACAGATCCAATGAAATGAATGAAGAGGTGGGAAATTAATTGGGATGATGAAGAGAGAAGAAAGAAAAGAGAAAAAATAAATTGGATTGTAATTGCTGAGTCATATTATATCATAATATACCTACGTCTCTATCAGCTTTATACAAAGTGACAACCCCAACATGACACTGTATAATTGACCACAATACAATAGTAATTAACATAAAGTTAATTTTAATTAATTAATTAATATAATATTTGTATACAAATAAATCCAATAAAATAGATGAAGAAGAGGGAAATTGCGATTATTAAGAGAGAAGAAAGAAAGAGAAAAAGAAATTGAATTGTAATTGGTGATTCATATCGTATCGTATAGCTACAGACCAACACAAAAAAAATCACATAATGGTTACATACACATATACATACTTTGAACCCTGTCTAATATGTGAGGCCCACAATATATATGTACAGAATATAAATACAATCTTTAATATACAACAAAAAAGTTGTGAGTTTTAATACAGATATTGTCTTCTAGACAATATTCACTTTCAGAATAAGTCCTCATTGTATTTATTGTCACACTATTTAACAGAATAGTGAAAACTACTAATACTATCATCTGGATCGTCATTCCGTTCCCCGACTAGTTCCGACTACGTTCTCATTTTCTGAAGAGAGCAGTGAAAGAAACGGTGAACTCAACTAGCCCAGTAAGAAATATTATGACTAAGATAATGCAGAATAAATTATCATTAGTCTTCAACAGTGTTAAACTGTTAAAATACAATAGACATCAAGTTTAACTGCAGCGGAACATGCAATCAATTAAAAGAGTCAAGAAGAGAATAAAATCTACTATCTTTTATGATTTAAAAAGTTTTTCATCATTTTTATCTCTGGGACTCAGCTTAATAAATAATCCACCACATCCCTGCACTACGGCCAAGGTTATTCATAAGTATTACAACCATAAATTATCCATCTACTACGGGCCAAGGATATTCGTGTATTCATCAATGGTCATGATCATGCCAACAACTGTCCATCAATGCACTACGGGCCAATGAGGACTTTTACCACATCATTTGTAATATTACGGTCATGATTATACCGAATAATTTCTGGTCATAATCATACCAAGTCCATCTATGCACTACAGGCCACAGATAACTTTCAATAAAATATAAACATGAGGATGATGATAATAATATAAGAATTCAATAAAACAAGTTCAAGAATTAATTTATCCAGGAACTAATAACGTCCAAATTGTCAACATGATACTTCTTTGTAGAGTAAAATTCAAGAATGCTTAGAAGAATATTTTCATGAAAAGATACTGGATGAAGCGCAAATATCAAAGATATTCCACTAATTTTATGGAGTATAGAATTCAAAATTTTAACCAACTGAGTATAATAAAGAATGATATAACAAAAGATATCATCATGCATGCGGTACTTCGTATAGACAGGTTATTCCAACATAATAATAAATAACTGAACCAGGTCAGGCGAAATTCGCACCGACAGGATGTTTTAAAAGAATAATAAAGACGAAACCAGGTCCGACGTAAAACGCACAGACAGGATATTCTAACAGAATAATAAAGACGGAATCAGGTCCGGCGTATAACGCACAGACAGGATATTCTAACAGAATAATAAAGAATGGAATAACAGAAGAATTTCACCAAGTATAGGGTAACCCGCATATACAGGTTATTCCAACAGAATAATATAGAATGGAATAACAGAAATTCTCTTCATGAATACAAAAGAAATAATACTCCTTACCGTAAATGAAACTAGATATAGGAGTAGTGAAGTAGCAGAATACTTTTCTTTTTTCTCTCTATAATTTCTTTCTCTAGAGTTTCAGTGAATTCGTAAAAAATAATGAAGGAATGAACTTCTATTTATAGAAGAATGGACTGAATAGTAACTAATTCATGAACGGTCCAGATTGATTTACTTTTAATCGGACGGTCCATAAAATATTCTAATAAAATAAAAATTTTAAATAAAATATAATATATATATATATAACCGGTCAAGCACGGCATATATATATATATATATATATATATATATATATATGTTTACTCCATGTGTTGCATAAATAATAGCATACAATAATAATACACCCTCCCACATACGGCAACATCAACCCACAAAAATCACATAAGTCAGGAATTTTTTTCTAAAAGAGTTTTCATTATGGAATGCAATAGCAGCCATTAAGTTTGTTGTTTACTAATTAGAAAAAAAAACACCTATACATCTCTTAACTTATTCACACATTTCCCACCCATGACAACCCTTTTATTTCCCACTTTATCAACATCATAAGCACACCCACATGCTTATATATATATATATATATATATATATACATTATATATATACATACTGAATAACCTACTACCGTTTATTTTGAAAAATGGATAAGTGGGAATTCAAATAACAAATAAAATTTATAACAAATACTTCGTAAAAATTCCTCAATATTTTTAACAACATTTATCATCATTATTATAATTCGTAATATTAATCGATCAGGTCGTTCCCAGGAAAGAGGGAGTTTTTCAATAAGAATTTCTCTCTATTGGCGCGCAATTAGGTGACTAAACCTCTCCTTGACAGAACTTCTAGACATCGTTAATATTGCAATTAGTAATATTAATAACTTTGTCGTCTCAATTATTGATTTAATAATATATAAAATATCGACAATAATTAAATCAAATAACGTGAGATACTAAGCAACAATTACTGTAGCAATAATTGAACAAAATTGAGTGACTTCTCACGTAAGCATCAATAATCAATACCGTGTGCTACTATGCAACCACGCGTATTACTGTACTTTTACTATCGATTAGTTCAACAGTATTAACGGTAAAACTTCCGCCGTTATTTTCATAAAAATATTTCTGTCGTTTTCTCAATCCGACAATATTTTTGTTGTGGGGTCCACCAATAATTACGTCGTTGTACGAATATTTCCTGACCAACCGAATATTGTAAGACCCCAAATTATTAGTAATTGAAATTTAATTTCCTCTATTTATTATTTTGAAATAGTAAGGGGTTGATTTGATTAATGTGGTTAGTTATGGGTAAAATACGCAAATATTTTAAATAAGCAGGTGGTTATAAAATATTCATTGTTGTTGGAGAATATTCGTTTGGTCGTTAAATATTCTTGCTGTCGGGAAATATTCGTACGACGGCTCAGTCTTTTGTGGGCCCCATAACGAAAAGCGATTGGATGAAGAAAATGACAAATATAAATTGTTTAAAAATAACGGCGTAGTTGTTATTGTTAATACTGTTAAAATACTCGGTGGTTAAAACACAGTAGCACACGGTATTGCACCAATTATTGATTCTTACGTAAAAAGGCACTACTCAATAATGGTTACAGTAATTACTGTTCAGTATTTTATTTTATTGATTTAATAATTGCTGCGTTGATATTTTATATTGCTGTTGTTTTAATAATTGTCATTACACGGTATTTTTCATTATCGAAGTAATAATTTATATTATCTGAATAATATTATTAGATAACATTATTGGCAATGTCTAGAAAATTCTGTCTAAGGAGAGGTTTGGTCACATAATTGCGCGCCAGTAAGGAGAAATTCTTATTGAAAGCCCCCTCTTTCCTGGGAACGGCCTGATTGCCAGTACTGTGATTCTGTAATATTATTTGTGAATAATTAATTATTGATTTCTATGATGAGAAAAATATTAATTTTATGTGGATATAGATGGAGAAAATTTTTTAATGTGACAATTGTTGAAAATTAAAATTTTATCTTTTTCTGATAAAATAATTCATTTAAATATATTATTATATTTTAATAATATAATAATGATGATATTTTTATAATGAATGTGGGATATATGAGTATATGTGGAGGAGGAGTATTTTTGTTACCAAAAATATTTAAATCATGTTTTATGTGTCGGTGGACCCCATTTCTTGACTGAAATTTGATTATAGCTTGTAAAATCATCCGTTTGTTGATTTCGGTTAATTTCTGTTTGGAATTTGGAAAAACTTTCTTCTTCAAAGTTGTAGAGAATTGAATTTCCTATAAAAACAAGTGAGATTCGAATTTTCTGACAAAAGTGCTATTTATTGTGAATTATTGAAGTTCTGAAGTTCCGAAATAATTAATTTTTAGAAGTTTTAATTGTTTTAATTAACAAAAATGTTTTTTGTGTTTGGTTAGCCTCATTAAACACATGCAAGTTGCTGAATTCAGATGGTTCTAGGTACGTAGACAAATTTGTATAAATATATTATTATTATTATATTAAATTTTTTACTTTGGTGTTCTAAGCATTTTCCTATAAATAGGGTGTTTAGGTTAGAATTGAAAATCACACCAGAAACTGAAGTTTTCTCTCTCTATATTATCGAGCGTATTTTTGTAAGTATTTTGAGTATACTTTGAGTATTGCTATACGGTGCAAATTCAAGTCATAGCCTATATCCGGTGTTTCAACTAGAAGTACTGTCTTTCGAGGTAAGGGGTGTTATTTTCTTCAAGAATGATATTATTTCTTCAATATCATTATGCCGAAATATTGGTTAGAATTTTTATCAAATTTTGAACTTTTTCATGTCAGGATTACTATTCATGAGTTACTATTCACGAAGCATGATGATGTTTTTTGTGAAATTTCTATCTTTTGGTGTCGGAGTTACTATTCACGTATACTACACTATTCACGAATACGGCACTATTCACTGAAAAATAAAATTTTTCTTTTCGTCCAAAATATTTATTCTGGACACTAGCTTTGATTGTATCCATGTTTTGATCAATTTTGAATTTTACCCCACTCTGATTATTTATGAAGTATTTTTGAATGAGAATTGTTTAAAGTACGAATTCTTAATATTTGTTCTTTTGTTTCATTGAATTCGTTTTTTTTAAAATATTTTTAATCATCCTCGGTCCTAAATGATGATATTACTTGTAAGACCCCAACTTATTATTAATGAAATTTAATTTTCTCTATTTATTATTTTGAAATAGTAAGGGTTGATTTGATTAATGTGGATAGTTATGAGTAAAATACGCAAATATTTCAAAATAAGCAAGTGGTTATAAAATATTCATTGTTGTCGGGGAGTATTCGTTTGGTCGTGGAATATTCGTACTGTCGGGGAATATTCGTACGACGGCGCAGCCATGTGTGGGCCCCATAACGGAAAGCGATTGGAAGAAAAAAATGACAAATATAAGTTGTTTAAAAATAACGGCGTAGTTGTTACCATTAATACTGTTAAAATACTCGGTGGTTAAAACACAGTAGCACACGGTATTGCACCAATTATTGATTCTTACGTAAGAAGGCACCACTCAATAATGGTTACAGTAATTACTATTCAGTATTTTATTTTATTGATTTAATAATTGCTGCGTTGATATTTTATATTGCTGTTATTTTAATAATTGTCATTACAGAGTATTTTTTATTACCGAAGCAATAATTCATATTATCTGAATAATATTATTAGATAACATTATTGGCAATGTCTAGAAAGTTCTGTCTAAGGAGAGGTTTGGTCACCTAATTGCGCCCTAGTAAGGAGAAATTCTTATTGGAAAGCCCCCTCTTTCCTGAGAACTGCCTGGTTGTCAATATTGTGATTCTGTAATATTATTTGTGAATAATTAATTATTGATTCATATGATGAGGAAAATATTGATTTTATGTGGATATCGATGGAGAAAATTTTTGTTGTGACAATTGTTAAAAATTGAAATTTTATCTTTTTCTGATAAAATAATTCATTTAAATATATTATTATATTTTAAAAATATAATAATGATGATATTTTTACGATGAATGTGGGATATATGAGTATATGTGGAAGAGGAGTATTTTTGTTACCAAAAATATTTAAAGCATGTTTTATGTGTCGGTGGACTCCATTTCTTGACTGAAATTTGATTATAGCGTGTAAAATCGACCGTTTATGGATTTCAGTCAATTTCTGTTTGGAATTTGGAAAAACTTTCTCTTGCAAAGTTGTAGAGAATTGAATTTCCTATAAAAACACGCGAGATTCGAATTTTCTGACAAAACGATTATTTATTGTGAATTATTGAAGTTCCGAAGTTCTGAAATAATTGATTTTTGAAAGTTTTAATTATTTTTATTTACAAAAACGTGTTTTTCATTTTGTTTCCCTCATTTAATATGTGATAGGGGTTTAGTTCAGATAGTAAAAGCATGCGTATGAAGTTTTGGAAAAAAATATAATAATATTTAATAAATTTTCTACTTTGGTGTTCTAAGCATTTTCCTATAAATAGAGTGCTTAGGTTAGAATTGAAAATCACATCAGAAACTGAAGTTTTCTCTCTCTATATTATCGAGCGTATTCTTGTGAGTATTTTGAGTATATTTTGAGTATTGATATACGGTGCAAGTTCAAGTCATAGCCTAAATCCAGTGTTTCAGCTAGAAGTATTGATCTTTCGAGGTAAGAGATATTTTTTTTAAAATGATATTATTTCTTCTAAAATCATTATGCCGAAGTATTGATCTGAACTTTTAATCAAATTTGGAAACTTTTTGTGTCGGAGTTACTATTCACGTATACGGCACTATTCACGTATACGATACTATTCACGAATACGACACTATTCATCGAAAAATGAAAATTTTCTTTTTCGTCTAAAATATCTATTGTGGATACTAGCTTTGATTGTATCCATGTTTTGATCATTCTTGAATTTTACACCACTGTGATTATTTTTGAGGTATTTTTGGACATGGTTAAAACAAAGTACGAATCCTTAATCCTTGTCATTTTGTTTCACTAGATTCGTTTCTTTAAAAATATTTTTCATCATCCTCAGTCTTAAATGATGATATTATTGAATATCTTTGGCCTGTAGTGCAAAGATGAATGATTTCTAATGAATATCTTTGGCCCGTAGTGCAAAGATGAACAGGTGTTTAGATGAACATGACCAACTGATGAATATCTTTAGCCTGTAGTGCAAAGATGAATATTTGATTCCAGATATATATTGATTGATGTTACAGGGATAAAAGATAGACGATGAACTTTTAAATTCATACATAGAAGATAGTAGTTTGCATTCTCTACTTAACTCTTCTAATGAATTATTATTTCCGCTGCAAATATTGATTTAAAACTTGTTGTCTATTGTATTATATTAGATTTTTTCCCTGTTGAAGATTAATGATAATTTTTTGTATATTATCTTAGTCATAATTTTCTTTACTGGGCTAGTTGAGTTCACCCTTTTCTTTTTTGTTCCATTTTTCTTCTCAGGAGACGAGAATATAGCGAGTACGAGTCGGGGTATGGAATGAAGGTTCTAGAGAGAGAGTTGTTTAGTAGTCCTCACCATTTTTATAAAATAATGTATCAATAAATGTGATGAGAATTTATTTGAGTATAGATACTATCTAGAAGATAATGTTTGTATTCAAACTCACAGTTTTACTGTTGTAATAATAAAGTTGTAGTTATTTCTGTACCATGTATTGACAACTCAGAATGGGTGATGTATACCTATTTTGGGGGCGTCACATTACTGAATATCTTTGGCCTGTAGTACAAAAATGAATGATTTCTTGATGAATATCTTTGGCCCGTAGTGCAAAGATGAACAGGTGTTGAGATAAACATGATCGACTGATTAATATATTTGGCCCGTAGTGTAAAGATGAACAGGTGTTTAGATGAACATGACCAACTGATGAATATCTTTGGCCTTTAGTGCAAAGATGAATATTTGATTCCAGATATATATTGATTGATGTTACAGGGATAAAATATCGACGATGAACTTTTAAATTCATATATAGAAGATAGTAGTTTACATTCTCTACTTAACTCTTCTAATGAATTGTTGTTTCCGCTTCAGTTGTTGATTTAAAACTAGTTGTCTATCGTATTCTATTAGATTTTTCTCTGTTGAAGACTAACGATACTTTGTTGTATATTATCTGAGTCATAATATTTTTTACTGGGCTAGTTGAGCTCACCCTTTTCCTTTTTGTTCCATTTTTCTTTTCAGGAGGCGAGAATGTAGCGAATACTAGTCGGGGTATGGAATGAAGGTTCTAGAGAGAGTTGTTTAGTAGTCCTCACCATTTTTGTAAAATAATGTATCAATAATTATGATGGAGATTTATTTACGTGTGAATATTGTCTAGACGACAATATCTGTATTTAAACTCACAGTTTATATATTGTAATAATAAAGTTGTAGTTATTTCTGTACCATGTATTTGACGACTCAGAATGGGTTGGATGGAATGGACCTATTTTGGAGGCGTCACAAATATAATATAACAACTTGCATACTTTGCAGAATTTATAAATACTACCCACAACTATAACATTATATCAAATTTATTCCATAATATTCAAAAATGATAATTATAAAAAATTCATTTTTATTCATAAAAGTTGGGGTCTTACATCAGTACTGTATTAATCACATGATCAACTTATTATGAAGTCAACTTAATGGTAACTGAATCCATACAATACATACATACAAGTGGTTTTATAATCTTGCAGCACAAATATTATAATTCTAACATTATAATTCTTATAAACAAATATAACTTTAGTAAAGTCTATTATTCAACTTTAGACATGCTTCAACAAATTATATTTCCTCCCTCCGTCAAATAATATATGACGTTTTAGAGTTATTTAAAAAAATTAAAAAAATAATTGTATAACATCGAATATAATATTAATACTCTATAATATCGTTTGCCATATACTTATCTCATACTCTCTCATCTGTAACATTTTTCATGAGGGATAATTTAAAAAAAATTGTGATTAATTCTCCTACATTATATAAAACGTAAAATAATTTAAAAAAAATAACATTATTTAAAACGTCATATACAGTAAAACCCCTATTTAAGAATACTCTATATAAAAATAACCTCTACAATATTATAAAAAAATTTGGTCCCAATTTGGGCTAGTTATAAATAAGAATAACCTCTAAATTGTAATATGTTATATACTTTTTAAGTCCCGTATTAAGAAACTATACCTCTATATAGTAATAATTTTATATATATATATATATATGAGAGAGAGAGAGACAATATTAATTTTAAAAGACTACATTTTCTATAAAAGATTACATTTCCTATAAAGGACTACATTTTCCTATAAAAGATTATATTTTCTAAAAAATACTATATTTTCCTATAAAAGACTACATTTTCTTAGTTTAAAAATCTAAATAATTTAAGTTTTTTTAAATTTTTGTTATAAAATATATAAAATCTATATTTTTGTTAAAGTGAATATTTTTGGGTGTTTAGAAAATATTTTATACCAATACTTCTATTTAGTAATAACCTCTCAATTAGAATATAAATAGTTTGGTTCCATGTCTATTCCTAAATAGAGGTTTTACTGTATTATGTATGTGACAGAATAAATAATAAGAAGTATCTTTTGTACCCGACAGTCTGAATGGCTAACTTTTAAGCGTACTTATTGTGTGCACAAGCTATTCACACTCTGTATTATGAATTCGGTTACTATGAAGTTAACTTCATAGTAAATTGGTCAATTGATCAGGAAAAAAAAATCACATCCTGACCTATGTGTCTACACTATATTAATTAATTAATCAAAATTAACTTCAGACTAATTAGTCTCATCTGTATTATCAAATTTTCTATTGAAGTTGATTTAGATGCTTTGAACTCTTTTGGACTGATTTTTACAATAGGTTTGCTTGTATTTGTAAAAATAACAACACTTGAAACTTTGTATGGACTATATTGATTATTTTTAAAAGATATTGAAACTCCGAGGGTGATTGTGTAAAGTTTTAATTTCTAAATCTTTTGTTGAAACTAAATCCTGCCTTATTGTTTTCCAAGACTTGCATCTGGATTAAATCAGGACGGCTTGTTTGTAATGAAAAACGATTCAAATATGTTTACTCTATTGATATTTTGTAGGAATTTGAATGAAAAACGATTCAAATATATATACTCTATTGATGTTTTGTAGGAATAAGGATGTATTTTAGGAGGGAGAACTTGTAATGTCCCCTAACTTTGGCTGTGATTAATCTTATTTTAGATTTTAGATTTTTATTAGTTTAAAAAGATATCATTTGTCATATTTCAGAGGAAAATTACATTATTAATATTTCAGTGTAAATAATACTATAAATTATAAACTAGACCCTATAAATGGACTTTTAAAAGAGACTCCTCTGTTCGAGACATAGAAAAATCCCCTGTTTTTCTAATCTTGTTTAATAAGGCATGAAAACAGAGGGCTCTGTTTTTCATGTCAAAATGAAAATGATTCACTTTTTTGCATTACGCATTCGAGCTCCCCAGGACACTCTTGAATCTTTGTTAATTCTCATACGCTTCAGTTCGTTTAGTTGAGTCTGCCATCTATTTTTCCAGTCTCCTTTCTCTTCTGATCCCTGTTTCAAAATAAGTTCCAAGTCATACAAAATTAGTCCCTGAAATAATACACAAAACAATTTAAAGGGTATCTTGATTTTGAAAGTATAGCGCTTGTAAAAGATAATATTGGACTCTAAATTTGGGACGAATTTTTTTTGGAAATTTTTATTTTTACCCGATTACAATCAACCCTTTCTCTTGCAGAGAAGGCCAAGTGCAGACCCTTAGACAAATCTCTATCGTATAAAGCTCTTGTTTGTGGATCAGATAAGGTCTCGTATGCTTCTTGTACAAGAATGAATCTTTGAGTGAATTCCACCGCCCGGTCGGCCGGAGAAACATCCGGGTGATATTTTCTGGCCAACTGCTTGTAAGCTTTCTTGATTTCAGAGAGGGTCCCACTATATGATATACCCAGCAATTCATAGAAACTCTGTGTGGTTTGAGCTGGGGCATACATATTAATGGCGGCCTTTGTTTGTGATTTGTATGACCCAGAAGATCCTTGTTTTCTAAGATGGGTATTGAAAGAAATGAAATTATTGAAAGGCTCAAGCTTAGATTTTGCGTGCGATTGGTAGGGTTTGGGAGAAAGATGTAAGCTAGTTTGGTTTCCTGACAGCACTTTACAGCTCATTTTCTTTTCTAGACTCACTCTCTCACTTACCTACGTGTGTTGTGGGTATCATCCGACTGTGTATATATATATAGAGAGTGCTGGTGACCTAGTTGTTGTTCGGTTGTCCCACTTTTGTGTCCTACTTTTGAATTCCAAACATGGATTCGGTGGTCATGGAGTTAATCTTATGATAAATTAATTAATTAAAAAAATACTCTCTTTGTCTTTAATTATTTGATATTTTAAAGATGAATATAAGAATTAAAATAATAATTAAAAAATATTAAATATAGTATTTAATTATCTATAATACCTTTAAATCTTTTATTAGGATAAAAAGTTTTATTTGGATAAAGAGAGAAATGGTTTAAAATATCAAAAAAATAGGTAGAGTAATAAGGAGTAATTTTAGAAAAGTTGTCATTAATTTTCTTAAATTTGAACAAACGTCAAATAATTAGGGACAAATAAAAATTCTAAAACGTCAAATAATTAGGGACGGATGGAGATGGAGTATAGTACAGACAAGCAGAGAATAAAATCTTCTCTCGACCTTCATGTCGACACTATATTAATCAATTAACTAAAATTACATTCAAAATAACCAAATTAAAAATCATAAGACGATAATCAGTAATTATCCTTATACATAATTATTTTATTAATAAGTATAAGGATAAGTATAAGGAAAATTACTGATTATATTTATAATTTTTTATTATTTTATTTTACTGATTAATAAGTAGTATGTATAAGGATAATTAGTAATTAAGTCAAAATCTTTTATGTTGGCTGTTACTCCTTCTTGCGGTCAGTCAAAACATGGTCGTTTTGACTGACCGCTAGAGGGAGTAGCGACTAACATAAAAGAATTTGGCTGACCGATAGAGGGAGTAGCGGTTGACTTCAACCCAGGCCCTTAGATCTTCTATTGGACGGCTGGATAATAGTTAGTTGAAAACAGTGCCCAGAACTAACGTTTTTCATGGATCATATATATATGACGGATCTAAAACACTTCTTTTAAATAAAAATCTATATTAAATAACACTACTTTATTAAAATTACGTCGTTTTGGAAATTCTTTTAAAAAATAAGTGGGATCGCGAGTGATATTTTTATAAATAAAATAAAAGAAGTGAGATCATTCTATTTTAATATTATTTTATATTTTAAAAGAATCTCCAAAACGATATAGTTTTAATAAAAGAATGTTATTTAAGAGAGATAGTGCTATTTAAGAGGAGTGTTTTAGATCCATCCTATACACACACACACACACACACACACACACACACACACATATATATATATATATATATATATATATATATATATATATATATATATATATATATACACACACGAAGAATTGATATTTTCACAATATATTTTGATATTTTTACACGTAGTCTTTAAGACTGTAAACGAGTCAAATGGTCCGGGTTCGATTCGAAAAAATACAAATGAAAATCGGATTCGTTAATAATATGATTCAAATTTGAGTATTAAAAATAGTTCGAATAAAAATATGAGTAAAATCTAAACAAAATTATATTCGACTCATTTAAGATTCAAATTACTCAAATTCGAGATTATGTACTCCATACATTCTATTATAATAAATAAAAAATTAAATCATATTAGAATAATTAATTTTTATTATTTTGTTTTGTTTTGTTTTTAATTTTAATTATGATTTTATGTAAGACCCCAACTTATTATATATAAAATTGAATTTTCTTTATTCATTATTCTAAATTAATAAGTGTTAATTTGATATAATGTTTTGATTATGGGTTAAATGTGCAAATTTTACAAGATAAACAAGTGGTTATAAAATATTTATTTTTGTCGGAGAATATTCTTTTGGTCGTGGAATATTCTTTTTGTCGGAGAATATTCGTATGACGGCGCAACCATTCGTGGGGCTCATAACAGAATAACTGCCGGATAAAAAAAAGACAAAGTATGAGTTTTTATAAATAACAGCGTAGTTGTTATCGTTAACACTGTTAGAATACCTGGTGGTTAAAATACAGTAATACGCGTGGTTGCACAGTAACACACGGTATTGCACAATATTATTGAATTATTGATTCGCACGTAAGAAGTCACTACTCAATAATTGTTACAGTAGTTACTGTTCAATATTTTATTTTATTTATTCAATAATTACTGCGGTAATATTTAATATTATTGTTGTTTCAATAATTGTCACTGCACAGTATTTTTCATTATCAGATCAATAATTCATATTATTTGAATAATATTATTAGATAATATTATTGGCAATGTCTAAAAAGTTCTGTCTGAGGAGAAGTTTGGTCACCTAATTGCGCGCTAGTAAGGAGAAATCCTTATTGAAAAGCTCTCTCTTTCCTGGGAACGGCCTGGTTGTCATAATTGTGATTCTGTAATATTATTTGTGAATAATTTAATTATTGATTTATATGATAAGAAAATATTTATTTGATGTGGATATAAATGATGAATTTATTTATGTGGTTATAAATGAAGTAACTAATGCTGATGTGTTTTATCAGTATTTTGTCGGAATAGAGGTATTAAAAATTACACGTTTATTGATTTCGGATATTTTCTAGTTGGAATTTGGAAAAATTCAAAGCTACAAAATTGTTGAGAATTTAATTTTGTGTGGAATGGACATAAAATTCATATTTTTCTGATAAACGAGCTATTTTCTATGAATTGTTGAAGTTTCAGAAAATAAAATGATTTTTATTAATTTATGGGTGGGACCCACTTTTGGGTTGGTGTTGAATACACATGGGTTACTATTTTTTTCTTCCAAGATGGCATGATTGATTTTTCCAAATGTGTGCGTAGAGAAAAAAGAAAGAAATAATAATAATTTATTATTTTAGTCTCCTATAGCGTTCTAGCATTTTTCTATAAATAGACGCTTAGGTTAGAATTAAAAATCACACCAGAAACAAGATTTCTTTCTCTCTAGATTCTCGAGCGTATTTTTGTGAGTATTTTGATACTTTGAGAGTTGCTGTTCGGTACAAGTTTCCTTCGGCTTTCTATCCGATATTCCGATCAGAGGTACCGTTATTTTGAGGTAAGGGATGTTATTTATTTCTTAAATGATATTATTTTCTTCAATATCATTATGTCTAAATATTAGTGAACGTTTTAATCAAATTTGTAACTTTATGTGTCGGGGTTACTATTCACGTATACGATACTATTCACGAATACGACACTATTCACCAAAAAATAAAAATTTTTTCTTTTTATCCAAGATGTCTATTATGGTTACTATCTTTGATTGTATCCATGTTTTGATCTTTATTTTGAATTCTGTTTCACAATTGGTTATTATGAAGTATTATTAATCTTGGATAAACTGTTATACGAATCCCTAATATTTGTTCTTCTGTCTCACTGGATTCGTTTTCTTTAAAATATTTTTCATCATCCCCAGTCCTAAATGATGATATTACTGAATATCTTTGGCATGTAGTGCAAAGATGAATGATTAACTGATGAATATCTTTGGCCCGTAGTGCAAAGATGAATATGTGTTGAGATGAACATGACCAACCGGCGAAATAAATGAATATCTTTGGCCTGTAGTACAAAGATGAATATTTGATTAAAAGATGTATATTGATTAATGTTACAGGGATAAAATATTGATGATGAACTCTTAAATCATAGAAGATAGTAGAATTCATTCTCTACGTGACTCTTCTAATGGATTGTTGTTTCCGCTGTATTTGTTGATCTAAAACTTTTTGCCTATTATATTCTATCAGATTTTTTCCTGTTGAAGACTAATGATAATTTGTTGTATATTATCTTAGTCATAAATTCTTTACTGAGCTAGTTGAGCTCACCCTTTTTCTTTTTGTTCCATTTTTCTTCTCAGCAAGTGAGAACTTAGCAGGATCAAGTCGGGGTATGGAGAGATGGTTCTAGAAAGATGTTTTAGCTGTCCTCACTATTTCTGTAAAATAGTGTATGAATAATTGTTATGAGGACTTATTTGGGTGTGGATATTGTCTAGAAGACAATATTTATATTTAAACTCACAGTATGCGTTGTCGTATTTTGCACGATAATTGTATTATTGAAGTTGTAGTTTATTTTCTGTACCATGTATTTGACGACTCAGAATGGGTGTTGTATACCTATTTTGGGGGCGTCACAGGAAATGTAAAAAATAAAAATAAAATTGAAGTATTATTCATCATTTTCTATTGAATACGATACTCAATATATCTTCTCTCTTCCTCTATGCAAATCATTCTTTTTGTAGCAATTTAAAGGACCATCATTTCTTTTTGATGGATCAACACTCTTGTTATTTCATATGAAACAATCCGAGTCAAATTTTGAGTTCAGAATAAATTCCAGATAAAATCTCAAGTTCGAATCAAATTAAATCCATTTAAAAATGCCTTAAACCATCACAAGCTCACCCAAAAAATCTTTCGATGTGGGATTGAGGTGTTACAAATTCTCCTACTTAAATTTCTGACATTCACGTCAGAACCGATCATACACATGGTCCACATATATTTGTTGTGGGATAATACCGACTGATTTCATGTTTGACAACCTGATCGGATGACCCGATAATGTCTTAAACCACTGGCTCAATAGTATTTTCTTGAGACATTTTATTCCATCATAAAAAGTCATTATTGAAGGTACCATTGATAATAACTTAATTCTTTAATTACGGTCAAAAAAAATTTGAGATTTTGGTGTTACATCAAAATGCATCTTAGTTGCATACCTCTGTAGAAAGCAGTAAATACAAATGACAAACAGGGGAGGAAAGAATACTTTTATTTTTTTTATGATTTTATGACCTATTGAAACTTCACCTGATACAAACCTTTTATAGGCAATACCATCAACAGAAACTTATTAAAAAATAAAAACAATGTGCAGCAACGTGCTGCAACAACTTCCCTAAGACTCGAAAAATTCCTAACTTATTAAAACAAAAACAAACATTACTTGTTCAACACATCCTCACAGTCTCATGCTGATGTTGATAACTCTAACACTATCCCTCAACATCAACTTTCAAACTCTTTACCATTCCAAGCTGATGACAAAAACTTTCAAACTTCTTGCCACTCAACTTTTTGTGAATAAGTCTGGGACTTGGTCTTCCGACTTAATCTGCCTCAGCTCAATCTCTTCTTCCACTACCTTTTCCATGATAAAATGATAATGCACTTCCACATGTTCTGATCTCGCATGAAAAACTGAATTCTCCTTCGTTCGGCAAATTTCTTAAACATCATCTCCAGTGATGATTAGATCATTTACGTATACAAGCACGATAGCCAACTTTCCTCCATCAGCTTTAACAAACAAGCTGTAATCTGCAGATGTTACAGAATACCCACTTTAAGTTAGAAATTCAGCAAACTTACCATAACATGCTCTGAGTGCTTGTTTTAATCCATAGAGTGCCTCTCGTAACTTACACACATGATGACTTTGACTCTGAAAACCCAGCGGTTGATTCATATAGATCTCCCGATCCAACTCTCCATGTAAGAATGCATTCTTCACATCCATCTGCCACAAGTACCAATATTTACTAGCTGCAAGTGCAAGTAAGACTCTTATAGTTGTAAGCTTAGCAACTGGACTAAACGTTTCATCAAAGTTTAGTCCATATTGTTGAGAGAATCCTAGAGCTACCAAACGAGCCTTGTGCCTTTCAATTGATCCATTCGTGCGACACTTTATCTTATAAACCCATTTGCAAGAAATAGGCTCTACATCTCTTGGCTTTGACACAATCTCCCAAGTCTGATTTTGTCTAAATGCTGCAATTTCCTCTTCCATGGATTTATTCCAGTCTCGATTCAGAAATGCTTCTGCGAATGTCTCTGGTTCTTTCGCATTTGCGTCTTCTACTATGACAGCATTGCCATATTTGGGATTTGACTTTTTGGGTCTTACTCATCTTCTGAGTGGAATTGGTGTTTCTGCTTCACTATTCTCACCTTATTTTCTTGGTTGTCCATGCACACCAGTTTGCCAAGGGCTTTGAGTTTCGCCATCACTGATATCACCATCCGCTGCATTTTCATCTTCACCTAAGCTTAGTTGAATTTGAGCAGTCTGCAACTCATCCTTTAAAACATCTAAATCTGGTGGTAATATCTTCTTTTCTGAGGACCACCATGAAGATGATTCATCAAACACCACATTTCGGGATGTGTAACATTTTCCAGTTGTACGATCACAACATCTCCATCCTTTTCGTTGACTATCGTATCCTATAAAGACACACTTGACAACCTTCTTGTCCATCTTGCTAAGTAAATGATTAAGTACAAAAACATAGCAAACACATCCTAAAACTCGAAAATAACTAACTGTGGGCTTTATGTTCCATAATTTTTCAAAAGACGAGGAAAAACTTAACCTTTGTTGAGGAAGCCTATTGATCACGAAATTTGCAGTCTTCATTGCTTCTGCCCAAAACTGTCCCAGAACATTCTTTGCATGAAGCATACTTCGACAGATTTCTGCTAAGTCCTTGTTCTTTCTTTTTGCTATGCCGTTTTGTTGCAGAATGTTGGCACATGTGAATTGACGACGTACTCGGCATTCTCCGGGGAAATGAAGAAACTCATCTGAGGTATACTCTGACAATATGCAGACAACAAATTCTTTTATCAACCTCTACTTTCATCATTTCCTTGAATTCTTTAAACTTTGAGAAAGTTTCAGATCTTTCTTTCATGAAATACACCCACATGCACTTGGAAAAATCATCAATAAATGTCACCACGTACTTTATCCCACTAAGAGAGGCTTGCTTAACAGGTGCAAACACATCTTAGTGCACTAACTCTAACAACTCCCTTGCTTTCCATTTTGACTTTTCATACGACAACTGATGCGCTTTGCCGTAATGACATCCTGGACAGATTGTATCTTTTCTCACTTCAAGTTGTGGAAGTCCCTTCAACATAAACTTTTTAATCATCACAGTTAGTTTGGAATAACTAACGTGACTTAATCACATATGTCATAACTCTGTTGTCTCGTTCTTTCTGGCCTTGTCTACATATGCGATTTCTGAATACATCACATAGACTGACTCTAGTCTTTGTCCCTTCATTACAGGCTCTTCCATAATCTCAAGGTTACGATAAACTTTCACATCTTGCGGGCCAAACAGAACAAAATGGACGTTAATTGTGCTACTGAGATAAGATTTTTCTTCAAACCTGGAATGTGATAGACATTTTGAAGCAACACATAGTTATTGGTATTATATTGAAGAGAAACTATCGTATTACGAATGTAAGCTATTGGTAGCTTGGAGTTGTTTGCTGTCACCACCACACGTCTTCCCTTGTCCTCCGACAAATTATGCAGCTTTTCTTTATCACCTGTCATATGATTTGAGCAGCTTGAGTCAATGATCCAATCTTTCTCATAATCAATATGTTCAGATGTTGTTGCTGTAAAAGCTAACTCTTCTATTGCAGCAAAAGATGTCTGAGCATCCCACTCATCTTCGCTTTTGGAAGTAGCAACATTAGTTTCCATATGCCCTTTTTTCAACCAACAATCATTTTGCCATATGACCCTTCTTCCCGCAATAATAACACTTCCCTTCAAATTTTTTACTGATGCCAGGATTCTTAGAATCTCCCTCGACACGGATGCTCCTTTCACCTTGATTACTTTTTGCCTTGTTCTCATTCTTTTTAGTTCTGCCGACGGTGTGCTGCTTTGAATTCCACCTGCTTTTGTGGGAATAAAGCGCTTCCTCTTCACTCTTAAGCGAAACTCCTCCCATTTTTTTAGCCAAGCTTCCTGACCAGCAAGCAAATTCTCAAAGTCAACAAGTGATGGTTGATTTTGCATACTTGTACTGCAGCAACAAAACCTCTGAATTCTGCTCTAAAACCATGGATGACTATTCTCTTCATCCTAGTTTCACCGATTGGAGCTTCTGGGTCCAACTCGGAAATTTCCCGGCATAAGGACTTCACCTTGTGAAAGAATTGAGCGATGCTGCGCTACCGACAACTGGCTCTCTAAAAGTTGGAGCCTCATATCATTCTTCTTTGAGAATAGCTTGGCGAACGTATTCCAAGCTTCGTGAGGGGTTTTAGCATCTCGAACATGCTCTAGCATATCTTCTTCGATCGTTGTCTTGAAAGCAAACATCGTTTTGCCCGCTTTTATCTTCCATTTCTGCAGTGAACCATTCGCATCCTCAGCCTTCGGTTGAGTAATTTCGCTTCCGTTCACAACCTCCCACACGCCTTGGCCTTGCATGTAAGACATCATGCATGCTGACCAATTTTGATTATTGAGCTTTTTGATTCCGTCAATGACTTGAAGATCATATCACCCATCTCAAAAGAAAAATTTATGCAACTAGCTAGTATGGAATGGAACTCCCACGACGGCCGGTCTCTCACTCACACTTTTCCTCACGTGTTTGACTCTCAAACACTCCCTCCCTCCCTCTTGATTGACTTTGATATCAAATGTAGAAAACAGTAAATAAAGAAGACAAACATGGGGAGGAAAGAATACGTACTTTCATTTTTTTATGATTTCATGACCTATTGAAACTTCACCTGATACAAGCCTTTTATAGGCAAAGCCATCAACAGAAACTTGCTAAAAAATAGGAACAAGTGCTGCAACAACTTATAACAACCTCCACACCTACGACCCATAGAATCTCACCAAGTGGCTTTTGTGATTGGTATCCTAAAATTTTTATAGAGCAATTAATGATTGCTTTGTGGTGCCTAAAGCACTTCCAACCACCGCTTTGACACCCTCCTACGGCCACTGCGAATCATCTCCGACCCCCTTAACCCATCAATTGTATTTAGATTTATTAGGGACACAAATTGATGACTTTTTTTAGTTAGTTTGTGTTTTATGTTTTTTCTATGTAGTTGTTCCATTTGAAGCATCCTCTTCAACTTACCCTCTCAATAATTGAAAAAAGGAATTGAGATTTAGTAAAGGATTTCGCTCACGTCCGATGAAAGAAATAAGATGATAATGATCAAGTGTAAAACAAAATCTTGAGTAGCAGAGAAAAGATAGGTGGGTATGTACAATATAATATGAGGGTAAATTGGACAAAAACATAAAAATTTAGTTACAAAGTTTGGATCAATTCCCTATATATATATATATATATATATATATATATATATATATACACCACGGATCCAGTCCGGTCTCCCGGACTGGACTTAAAATACGGACCCCAAAATTTTTTTTTTTTTTTGCTTTTTTTTTTTTTGAAACAACTAAAAAAAAAAAAAAAAAATTTATGGAACTGAAATTTTTCCATAATAAAGTGTTTTGGGCGTGTTTTTAACACCTACCCCAACCAATGTATGTACAGTCTGCCCAGACTGTACAGACATATTTCGTTATAGGCATCCAAATCACGCCCAAAACACTGTATTATGGAAAAATTTCAGTTCCATAATTTTTTTTTTTTTTTTAGTTGTTTCAAAAAAAAAAAACAAAAAAAAAAAAAAAAAAAAAAGGTCCGGATTTTATAAAATCCGGGAGTCCGGACCTGATCCGGACTATATATATATATATATATATATATATATATATATTTAACACCAATGTAAAGACCTTTCTCTTATCTCTCTTTTTTGTAAAAACTTTTGAATTATTCTCTCTTTTTTGACTTATTTGCTTATAATATGATTGTTTTGTTTTTTTTATGAGCAGGGATGGAACTACTTAGACAGCTGCTTATGTTGAACTTTCTTTGTTCAATTTTTTTTTCCAAAATAGAGGTAAAATATAATTTCGACAAATTTACAAGGCAACTTACATAAAGATTAAACTTAAAAAAGAGAACAAGAATTACCAATGGGTGGAGAAACTGATCTTCAAATTGATTTGACCCAAACGTGAAATAATGTGTTCTTCTTAAATAAGTGTAGTACTTTATAAGATTACTAGTTGGGTCACATGCCTCCGGCACTGTAGGGACAATATGATTTATGTCAAACTTTGAACGACTAAAATAATTTATTGAGTGAACGGGAAATTTAAAGTCATTTGTATTTTATTAAATTATTATTAGATTATTAGATAGATAGATGTATTTTATTAGATAGATGTATGAACGGTGGGATTTATCCCAAACTTTGGACGACCCAGATGATTTATTGAGTGAGCGGGAAATTCAAAATCATTTGTATTTTATTAGATAGATTATTGTGTTTTTGAAGTTAATTAACTGGAAATATATTTATATTTAAAATTGACGTGTATTTATTTAATTTTGATCAATTCAATTCAACGATAAAGATTATAAATTATTTAAAAAAATATTATTGTTTATAATGTTGATTGTTTTATAATTTTTAATTAATCATATTAAATTTTAAAAGTAAATAATAATTACATGTTTTACATTAATGTAAGCAGTAAGTATGCAAACCTACCTCGCTAATCTTAAATTGCATGTCTATATATATTCTCAACCCTCAAGTGTCTTTACTACTATTTTGTAAAAACTTTCAATTATAAGCTTTGAGCTTACTTTACAAGCAAGCCGTCCGATCTAACAAGCTTAACGCCATAAACAATAAAACGAACAAGCCCATAGATAGATTCACACACTACATAAAGGCCCAAGTATTTAAGGAGTAAATAATATATTTGACTTATTGAGAGATCACCGAGAGGGTGATGTGTGCTAATTAATAGCCTAGTATACTGCAAATTAATGTTAATTGCAAACTCTTTCCATATTTATTAACGTAGAAATGTATAAGCTGGCAAATTTGGCAGAGCTTACAGGGGAGGCGTGGGGTAAGCCTTCACTCATATCAACTTGCTCATTCATGGGTGTAGCCAAATCGAAACTCTGAAGCAAACGAGCTAGCGTTAAGTGCATTATCTGTAAATAACGTTAGCATCACATCTATAAAGTCACGAGCTTTCTGTCCCTGGTTTTGCATGATCGTTTGATATGTTATTCCAGCCAATTGGTCATAAGATAGTCCAACTGCTTAGAATTCAGCTCCTCACTTGGCCCTGCAAATCAATCCACTCACTCAGTATATGGTACCACATCAGACGCCTTCATAGCCCTCACTTCATAACCATTTGGTGAAATCATTCAGCCATGTCAAACTTGGCTGAACCAATTGTCCCATTTTTTGCAACACAAGGAGTACTACTCACTGATATACTTGTGCACCTCCAAGGCTCTCTCGTGTTTGAGCAGCTCAGCTTGAGGCGGGTGTTTGACACAAGCTCATGAACGGAAATCTTAAGCAGCAGCTCGTACCAAAGAGGTCCACAAGGAGCTAATCCGAAGAATGCCACGTTGTACCTCAAGGAGTCAGTTTTGAGACAAGTCATGAAAATTTGATCATTACTACTGGTACACTCCATTATTGCTTCTTTGCTACTCGCAACAAGTGCTTGATGGAATCCAAGCTGAATTCTGAATATGGGGCCGTGTTTATCTGCCAATGCAGCTAGCCAGGGTCCTGCAAACAGGAGTTTGGCCCCCAATAAGAGGCTTGAGGCCTATAAATTATAATTGGACAGGCACCCTTTGACTTTGGTTTAGGGGCTTGTATCCTCCTCCCATTAACATCACCAAGATTGTTGGTTAAAAATCTCCACAACTTGTAGAATAAAACTAATGCTGCTACAACATTTCCAGTGGCTTGCAGTAGGAGTACAGCATCCATTGCAGTGATGAAACAGGAATTAATAGCAGCACTTTTGTTTTTCTAAGCACAGAGAAATTTATTAAAAGAAACCAGCCGAGTTAGAACCATTATAGAACGCCATGGAGGCTGTGCGTCAATGTATCTCTAATTTTGGAACGGAGGAGGGAGTAAGAAAAAGATGCATTTTAAACTCGAGTTAAACAAGTGACCAAATTGTAGCTTTTCTTATATCGGAGAAGACTAAGGTGGTCCTCCAGCTGAGGTACTACGCCTTTAGCTAGTCTTTTACCATTACCTTAAATTTAAGGGCCTTCACTGATTTCATGAAAATGAAACGAGTTTAATTCATTTTCAAGCCAAATAATCTATTTCAGCTGCAGGTTTATGAAACTGCTGGAACGTATTTGTAGCTGTTATTTGGAAGAGGATCGTTTTGGCTACCAATGGTGTTGCTCTGGGACAGAAATTGTTCAAACTTTCATACTGGCAGACTTCTGTTACTATTAAGTATATACAATATAAAATTTGTGGTTATGGGTGTAACAATATAATATATAATATATATACAATTGGCTTACAGATTTTGATCATGAATTTAAATATGTTCTTGCCCTGCTGGTACTGTACTGGTACTGGTACTGCAATCCAGCGGTGGAGCAAGGACATTTTTAGAGAGGGGTCAAAATACATTATTAAAAAAAATATTTATTAACGTTTAGAGTGCTTCTTTCAAATTTATTTTGACCAATTATAGTATTTCACAACTTTCTATTTCAACACTTGTCAACTTTTGAGTTGTGAGTCTAATGGTTTTAAATACACACACATATATATATATATATTTTAATTTCTCCCGAACTATATATAGGACTAGTAATTAAATTTTGAAATTTTTAGTCAACTGATTAATTACTTTTATAGATAAATTACAAATTATAATATTCTATATTCAAAACCTTATATTGTGGTTCATGGGATTAATTAGCTTGAAAGAATAATTCTAGCAACAAAAACAAAAAAATAAATAAAAGAAGAGAGATTTAATAATATTGATAGGATAAAACTATTGTGAACTTATTGTCACTATAGTGGGATCCAAAAAAAATATTTTATTTCTTTAGTATTTTATTTTTAATTAGTTTACAGAGAGAATTACTACAATCTTTTTTTGTCTCACTTTGATGATAAAACAAAAGCAAAAGAAAAACAAAAGAGAAAAATACATATATAAAAAAAAGAAAAGAAAAAGGAAAGCAAATAACCCCAAATATTTCAGGGTTTATGACCCCTGCTTCTGCCTTTGCTGCCATCTATGTGTTTTTCATTTTTGAATTCTGATGATGTGAGGAAAAGGAACCATTTTAATTAAGATCTTACCCATGGAGCAAATATAGTTAGTTGGTTAGTTACATCTTTTGTGGTTTTTGAGCTTTTTGAACGACAGTACAAAATTTTTTTTATTTTTTTTCTATTATAATAATGTGAAATTAATTAAGGTACTCATATTTAATTTGTTTTTGTGCATGCTTAATTATTAGTTACTCCCTTTGCGATTACTTGTTTCCTTTTGGCCACTCTATCAATCATTCTTTTACTTTTTAAAATATATGATTAAATTTTCTTTATAAAATTAATTTGAAACATTTTTTAATTCAAAAGAGATATTTTATTTTATTTTTCTTTCAAACACACAAAACATCATAGCATTAATAAATTAAACATCATGGAATAATGTAAAATCCAAAATTTTACGAATAAAAATTTAAATTTCTCGAAAATTTTTTTTGAATATTATGGTGTGGATTTAATATAATGTTATAGTTGTGGGTAATATTTATAAATTTTGCAAAGTATGCAAGTTGTTATATTATATTAGATTGGTCGGGGAATATTCTTTATATCGGGGAATATTCGTACGACGACACAATCATCGGTGGACCCCACAACGAAATTATTGTCGGATTGAGAAAACGATAAAAATATTTTTATGAAAATAACGGCGGAAGTTTTACCGTTAAAACTGTTGAACTACCCGGTAGTAAAAGTACAGTAATACGCGTGGTTGCATAGTAGCACACGGTATTGGTTATTGATGTTTACGTGATAAGTCACTCAGTTATACTCAATTATTGCTACAGTAATTGCTGCATCATATCTCTCATATTATTGATTCGATTATTGTCACAGTATCATCTGCATAATATTTTATATATTATTAAATCAATAATTGAGACGACAAAGTTATTCATATTATTAAATTGCAATATTTACAATGTCTAGAAGTTCTGTCGAGGAGAGGTTTGGTCACCTAATTGCGCGCCAATAGGGAGAAATTCTTATTGAAAAGTCCCCTCTTTCCTAGGAATGACCTGGTTGTTAAATATTGTGAGTTATGATATTAATGATGAATAAGTTCGTGTTGATTAAAGATGAATTTGATAATTCCATTGTGTTGGGATTATTGGTGTTAGTTGAAACCGACATCTATTCCGATGATAATTGATGTCTGGGGTTATATTTGTTAGGTTTGTAATATTCATGAACGCAATCAAATTGCAAAAATAGCGGAAACGTGGAAAAATCAGAGTTTTAAAATTTTACAAACCATAAACCCGGATCACCCATTTATGCACAATTATTAATTAAACGAAAAAGAAAGAACAAGAATCATACCCTTGAAGATCGAGCTTCCTCAGGTACAAGTTCACCTCCAATCCTTTTCGCGTTCAACTTGAATCCACCGGGTTGGGTTCCTTCCTTTGATCAACGTTAGCCACCCAAGTGTTTGGCCTCTAGAGGTGATCCACCAAGGAAGAAGAAGAATTCAAGAAGATGGGTATTTGGCTCAAACCCTAGTTTTCTATCTCTATAGAAAAAGGCGTACTCTCCAACAATTGGAATTACGTATATTAGATATCTGATATAAGACTCCTCTTATAAAGATATCAAGTAACCTATTAAAAATAAGGTATTATTTATTTAATTAAACTCTTTTAATTAAATGGGCTCCCTAATCTTATTAGGGATAATTAATTAAACTCCTTTAACTAATTTTCTCTCCTAATCCTATTAGGAATAAATGAGAGTACTTATATTAAATTAATTCCTAAACACTTTTAGAAATTAAAATAATAATAATTGTAATAATATTAATAAGACTCCTCTTATTAATTTATATTTAATATTTCTAAAATATTAAATAATAAATATTAAGCTATTTAATTTATTCTATCACCATAGATTAAATTAAATATACTTAATATATTATTACGATTATGTCATTAACTTCTTAAATAATTATTCTTTCTTTTATGGTGTGACCCTTTAGGTTCTCCATATTAAACCGGTTGTGAATAAATCAATTAGAACAATTCTAATCTTATTTAAATAAATAAATTAAACTAATAATTTATTTAAATAAATAATATTTATTCTACAATAGGGATAAGCCTCCCTAGCGATCAACGACTTTCCAGATAATATAGATTTCAACATTAATCATAAAAGAACCTTTGAGTAAATAGTTACCGTACAATTCAATCCTTCCACCATACAATGTCCCAATTAAATATAAGACATGGAATTACTGTCAAGTCTTATTTTATTTAATTATATGTATTTCGACTCTTAAATTCACAACTCTAAATAATGCAAATTAGAAACTTCTTTCTAATTTCATTCTGCCTTGGCCAAGGACTACTGAGTTGTCATTTATCGAATCACATAGGACATTTCTCTTCTTTTACTAGAAGTGGTAGATTCTTTATTGATCATACATTATCTCCATGTACAACTTATTATACCCAAGCATACCCTTTGATATACCCTAAGGGTCTTAAGGAATAAGTCAAAGTATAACTCATCATACACAAGATACTATGATGATCTCAAGTCCAAGGATCACTTGTACTATTATCACTACAGGAATTCCTATTGACATGCAAGTAAAACTCCATTAGGTATTCCTTAGCGAGTCACGTTCAGTGAACTTATTCTCTAATAAGCACCTACATACTTGCTTTAGTGTCTCCACACAAATGATCATGAGATCAATCATCCTCATCCAATGAGTAAGCAACGTATGTACCAATCTATCCGGATTCACTAATCCCCAATTTAGTAATCCAACGATTGGAACTATTTTAGTTTTAAGCTTTCTAAGAATTTAGATCTCATTAGAATGATCATCATCATTATTCTAAAAGCATTGCTTAAAACTATGGGTTTATCACATATTATAAAACAACATCATGTAGATAATTAAAAGCCTTTAATAAATTAATACTTTTTATTAATAAATGAATAAGATTGTTTACAAAGTATATGCTTTATCATCAAACATGATTGGCTTGTGTGCATACTACTTTCAATCTCCCACTTGCACTAAAGTCAATCGCCATGGTATCTCATACTCTTCTTCTCTAAGTGACGATCATCCTGCTGTTGGATAAGCTTTAGTTAATGGATATGTAATGTTGTTCTTAAGAGTTCACTATCTCTATAGTGATTTCTCATCTTTCAATGATTCTTATAATCAAATGAAAGTGCCACAACACATGTTTGGATCCAAGATGAGACTTAGGAACTATTCCTAGTTCTGTAATGAACTTTTCATCCAAACAATCAACTTGTTAGCTTCATTTATAGCTGTATACTATGTCTTTATCACTAAACCAACAACTCTTTGCTGTTTGGAACCTTACCAATTTCACTGCACCACCGTTCAAGGTAACCTTTTACCTTAAAGTGGATTTTCTGTCGTCTTGGTCTGTCTGAAAAACTTGAGTCTGTTAAGCCCTCTAGTTTTAATTCAGACCCGCCATGAATTATATCACATCCTTAGTGCCAGTTAAGTACTTTTAGATGTTTTTCACAGACTCATAGTGAACTTCTCCAGAATATGACTGATGAACATCAGGTCTCATATATTTCATTGCATACATGATAATTACTCATGCGATCTCTCTTTTTAGGAGTCTGTGGGGACTATTAAGAGAGATACACTCCATGGCTCATCAACATGAGACAACTCTTGGAGTTTGCCATGCTAAACAACTTTAGCATCAAATGAATATACGTTCCTTGGGTTAAGTCGAGCATCTTTTTAAATCTATCTATATAGATTTGCATCCCCAATTAAGATACTCTTCCCAAATCATTCATTGAGGAATGTTTAGACAACTTTATCTTTACTGATTCTAGCATTGGCATGTCATTCCGTATCCATAGTATATCAACATATAATACTAGGAATGTCACGACGCTCCCACTGACCCTTTTGTACACACTAGGTTCATTCTTGTTTTTGATAAAATCAAACTCTTTTGATTATCATATCAAAATGAATGTTCCATTTTTGAGAAGATTGCTTCAATCCATTTCTCTGAGTGTCTACAACTCTTACCTCATCGTATGTAACTGGATCATCATCTTCTATGATACGTACCTCATCATCATCATCCATGATGAATCCATACCTCCTAGGTATCTTCGGTACTATTCCAGATTTACGATTCGGTTGTGGTACAATAGGTCTATCTATAGGTTCCTCTTATTTAACTTGTAGTATTTTGTGGTTCTTGAACTTTTCAAGATGTATTATTCTCCCACTAGCCCCTTCAATGATAAACACCTTTATCTTAGAAGGCATCATGTTTCGCAACAAACACCTTTTGCTAAGTAGGATTATAGAACATATGCCCTAAACTTACTTTAGGATGTCCCACAAATCTGTACTTGTCAAATTTTGTCCCAAGCTTATCCTTTGAAACCGTTTCACATAAGTTGGACAACCCCTTATCTTAACATACTTAAGATTATGAATCCTCCCTGTCCATAACTTTTATGGAGTCTTGGGGCCGGATTTTGAGGTTACCTTTTTCGTAGATATGCAGCCTTTTCTAGGACATGATCCTAGAAGGATACTAGAATGTCGGTAAAATCATTATGGACCGCACCATGTCCAACAAGGTACGATTTTTCCATTCAGATACATCAATCAATTATTGCGTATCAGGATGTGTCCATTATGAGAAAACCATTTGAGATGATCTAGAAACTTATTGCACAAGTATTTATTCCTTGATCTAATCAAAAAATCTTAATACTTTGTCAATTTATTTCATTTCTGAATTCTTTGAACCTTTCAAATAATTCACACTTGTATTTCAACAAATACACACATTCAACTCTTTGAATGATCATCTCCTTTTCTTATACTAGTTTGTTCAATTTGCAAAATTATTTTCATGTAAGTCAAGTATACAAAATCCATTAAGTAATATTTCAGTTTTATACAAAACATTATTATTATAAATAGAACAACAATTGTTCTCAAATATAATACCAAAGATTTCATTGTCCAACAATAAAATGGAAATAATGTTTCCAACGAGAACTGGAATACAATAACAACTTATTGACTTAATAGACTTGCCCGTAGGCATTGCTAAACTATAAGTTCCTATGGCTAATGCAGCAACCTTTGCTTCATTTCCCACACATAGGTTTACTTATATTTGTTTAGCTTTCTACTTTTACTTGATCCCTTCATAAATCTATATTTATGATAACCAAAGACGATATCCAATATCCAAGTAGAACCTTAACTTAAAGAAAAATTTATTTCAAATTATAAACAAATTTGTATTTGTAACCGAAACTTCACTAAGTTTCTTTGGTTAGCCTTTGCAAGATGCTTCTCGCAATTTCTTTCTAGTGTCCAGGCTTATTACAGTGGAAGCAAACTCCTTTGCTATCCATATCAGTTTTGTTCTTATTATCCTTTGTTTATGCCCTTTCTATTTACCTTCTTAGAATCGTTCTTCTTTTCAGAAGATCCTTTGGCATTTACCAGTAAGATTTGGTCTTTCTTGGTTGGAAAGTGACTCTCAACATTTTTCAACATGTTAAGCAAATCAGCGAGGCTGATATCTAGCTCGTTCATATGAAAAATTCACAACAATTGTGAAAGGAGTCCGGAAGTGAGTGCAAGATCAAATCTTGGCTCAACTCTCCATCCATGACAAAACCCATTGTCCTAATTGATCAATCAAATTGATTATGTTAAGGACTTTTATCTGTACCGTAGTGTCATCGGTCATTCTAGATCGGAAGAGCTCCTTAGATATCTGATATCTATCAGTCCTACTTTTCTCACCATCAACTACTTGATGTGCATGAGTATAGTAGGAGCATCCATAGTTACATGCTGACGCTGAAGCTCGTTACTCATAGATACAAGCATGATGCATTGAGCCAACTGTGCATCATCTTGCCACTTTCTAAAAGTAGCAATCTCTTCCTCAGAGGCATTGTCTGCAACCATTGCAGGGATAGGCGTATTAAGGACATAAGATAGCTTTTCAGGCATGAGAACTATTCTCAATTTCCTTAACCAATCCATTTAATTTGGTCCGGTTAAATAAGCATCTAATATGCTATGCAGTGATAGTAATTTAGACATTGTAAAATTCTATAAATGAATTTGTAATTAACAACATTTTAACATACATTCTTTTATTAATTACCAAAATAAATTAGGTCTTGTTTTAAATTGGTATCTCCCACTATTTTCTTCAAACTATATTACCCTCACTATATAGTTCGGCAAAATCTAATTAAAGATTTGCTAGTGAGAATAAGGATCCCATTTCAAATGTATATAGCCTTGTGTGTGCACAACAAACTATATATAAATAAATAGGTAGACAACTCTTGTCAATTACATCAACTATGTAACTCCTTGTATTTTGCCTCTTAAATCGTAATGGTCAAGTGTGTGCACATCCGAACTAAAATGATTTAAGTTAAGTCAGACCCAGCATTTCCATATAAATGAAGAGAAAACTACAGCCCTTGTGTGTGCACAACAAAGCAGTAATGTTCAATTCCTTATAAACATCATATGTAATAAAAACAACATCTTAAATATTTAATACTCGCCTTGTGTGTGCACAACAAACTCATATTAAATATTCAATACTCTATTGTTTCTATCATGCTAGAAGGCGACGTTCGATATTCCAAATATCTTTGAACGTTACAACTTAATATAAAATATTTGAGGGGTTTGTTATTAATATGTCTCATCTTGTTTAGCGCGCATGCACATATATATATAAAATACGCGTCATATTAGTAAACATGCGAAGCATGTTTGCATAATATATAATATATATATTATAAGCATGCACATATAGAATACTATATTCTACCCGGATTGATTATAGACTTTTATTCTAGTTTGGTTCACTAGAGCCATCAAGTGAACCAAAAGGTCAAACCCTAGGGTTGCAAGAATTAACATTTAAACATAACTATTACATTTAAACCCAGGCTCCATTACAAACGGGTCTTCAAGCGCTTCTTGATCCTTGATCTCCAATTCTTCAAAATTTAATTCTAACTATTCCTATTACAAAACTATTTAAAATAAATAGAAACCTTGATCAGCAGTCAAGGGGAAGTACATAGGAGGGAGATAGAATTTACATTAAGAAAAATTAGAGAAGACGAGGTACGCAGACCCCATTTAATAAAACTCATACATTCATGCATCCAACTAAAATAAAATCCAATCGCATTGGTCAATAGTCCATAATCAATCCCATTTATTATCATACACATCATCATATGTATCAATAAATAACATTCATCTCATGAATAATAAACATTTAATATATATATTGATATCATTTAATGGGCAAATTTAGTTAGTATAAAATCTATTTTTGAATCAAAATAAACTCCTTTATTTTAATTCAAATTTAAATCAAAATAAAACTATTTTATTTTAATTTATCTAATTTTGAATAAAATAAACTATTTTACTTTAATCAAAATCTTTAATCAAAATAAACTCCTTTATTTTAATTAATTATGGAATCCAATTCCATGTAAAAAAAATTATCAAAGGAAACACAGATTCTCTTTCCTATTCATAAATAAACTCCTTTATTTTGAATAATATGAAATCTTATTTCATATCTAAATAAACTCCTTTATTTAAGGAAAGATGGATTCACTTTTCTATTCACAAATAAACTCTTTTATTCTGAATAATATGAAATCTTATTTCATATCTAAATAAACTCCTTTATTTAAGGAAACATAGAATCCAATTTCAACTCCAATTAGTTCTCATGGAATCAAATTCCAACTCTAATTAGTTAGCATGAAATTCAATTTTAAAATTAAAATAAACTCTTTTATTTTAAGATTAAAATAATTAAGATTATTATATATATATAATAACCGAATAGGTGGCATGTTTTTTTTTAAAAAAAAAAAAATCCATCAGCAACACGTTGAGGAAACTTTGCAGGAAATCCTTTGTATTTTTTTTTCTTTTGCCTGGGCCAAGTAAATCATATAACTATATTAACATGCCACCAAACCTTATATGATAACAGGACTTTCAGGTGAATTAGCAGCCGTACGGTTCACGTGAATCAGTTTTTTTTTTTTTTTTTTTTTTTTTTTTTTTTTGAAGGCATGCTAACCGGAATAACATGATTCACTTTTGAAAATAAAAGTCAGCCGCGGACTAAGCAAAAACAGAAACTATTTTTCAAACACAGTTTCGCGAATTTTAACAGTTTTCCGAAAATTTATTAAGCTATTCCCTTTTCTTTTATAATAAATTTTATATAATAAAATTATGCCCAATTAAATTGTTCTAAACACATATCAATATACATATCAAATTTTGAACAATTAATAATTCTCATAAAGGTTTGGCTCTGATACCACTGTTAGGTTTGTAATATTCATGAACGCAATCAAATTGCAAAAATAGCGGAAACGTGGAAAAATCAGAGTTTTAAAATTTTACAAACCATAAACCCGGATCACCCTTTATGCACAATTATTAATTAAACGAAAAAGAAAGAACAAGAATCATACCCTTGAAGATCGAGCTTCCTCAGGTACAAGTTCACCTCCAATCCTTTTCGCGTTCAACTTGAATCCACCGGGTTGGGTTCCTTCCTTTGATCAACGTTAGCCACCCAAGTGTTTGGCCTCTAGAGGTGATCCACCAAGGAAGAAGAAGAATTCAAGAAGATGGGTATTTGGCTCAAACCCTAGTTTTCTATCTCTATAGAAAAAGGCGTACTCTCCAACAATTGGAATTACGTATATTAGATATCTGATATAAGACTCCTCTTATAAAGATATCAAGTAACCTATTAAAAATAAGGTATTATTTATTTAATTAAACTCTTTTAATTAAATGGGCTCCCTAATCTTATTAGGGATAATTAATTAAACTCCTTTAACTAATTTTCTCTCCTAATCCTATTAGGAATAAATGAGAGTACTTATATTAAATTAATTCCTAAACACTTTTAGAAATTAAAATAATAATAATTGTAATAATATTAATAAGACTCCTCTTATTAATTTATATTTAATATTTCTAAAATATTAAATAATAAATATTAAGCTATTTAATTTATTCTATCACCATAGATTAAATTAAATATACTTAATATATTATTACGATTATGTCATTAACTTCTTAAATAATTATTCTTTCTTTTATGGTGTGACCCTTTAGGTTCTCCATATTAAACCGGTTGTGAATAAATCAATTAGAACAATTCTAATCTTATTTAAATAAATAAATTAAACTAATAATTTATTTAAATAAATAATATTTATTCTACAATAGGGATAAGCCTCCCTAGCGATCAACGACTTTCCAGATAATATAGATTTCAACATTAATCATAAAAGAACCTTTGAGTAAATAGTTACCGTACAATTCAATCCTTCCACCATACAATGTCCCAATTAAATATAAGACATGGAATTACTGTCAAGTCTTATTTTATTTAATTATATGTATTTCGACTCTTAAATTCACAACTCTAAATAATGCAAATTAGAAACTTCTTTCTAATTTCATTCTGCCTTGGCCAAGGACTACTGAGTTGTCATTTATCGAATCACATAGGACATTTCTCTTCTTTTACTAGAAGTGGTAGATTCTTTATTGATCATACATTATCTCCATGTACAACTTATTATACCCAAGCATACCCTTTGATATACCCTAAGGGTCTTAAGGAATAAGTCAAAGTATAACTCATCATACACAAGATACTATGATGATCTCAAGTCCAAGGATCACTTGTACTACTATCACTACAGGAATTCCTATTGACATGCAAGTAAAACTCCATTAGGTATTCCTTAGCGAGTCACGTTCAGTGAACTTATTCTCTAATAAGCACCTACATACTTGCTTTAGTGTCTCCACACAAATGATCATGAGATCAATCATCCTCATCCAATGAGTAAGCAACGTATGTACCAATCTATCCGGATTCACTAATCCCCAATTTAGTAATCCAACGATTGGAACTATTTTAGTTTTAAGCTTTCTAAGAATTTAGATCTCATTAGAATGATCATCATCATTATTCTAAAAGCATTGCTTAAAACTATGGGTTTATCACATATTATAAAACAACATCATGTAGATAATTAAAAGACTTTAATAAATTAATACTTTTTATTAATAAATGAATAAGATTGTTTACAAAGTATATGCTTTATCATCAAACATGATTGGCTTGTGTGCATACTACTTTCAATATTGACAAATCGGGTAATTTATCGGATAAATGAGCAATTAATTGCTACTAATTCACATACTTATATAACTATTTGTTCACATGTGTGTACTATTAAGTCACATTCTTATACTATTAGGGGAGTTGGTGCAAGATTAATAATACTTGCATGACTATGTTAAAGATGAAGGTATAGATTGAGGTACTATACTGTAATTCGTATTTTCACATGTCTAGAACTATTGAGTCACATGATTTACTATTGATTCACATGATTTACTATTAGAGGAGGTGGTGCAAGTTTGATAATACTTGTAGGACTAAAATAAAAATGAAGAAAAAGTGGGAGGTATTATTCTATAATTTTTTAAGCCCCAAAACGTGCAATTATCGAAACTATATTTTTCTATAAATAGAAACTCATTCTTCCTTCATTTCTCACCAATTCACTAAAGCTATAGAGCAATTATTATAGAGAGAAATTATAGAGAGAAGTTATAGAAAGAAAATCTATAGAAGAAGAGAAGCCTGCTACCTCACTATTTCAGTATCCAGTTTCTTCTGAGGTGAGGGAAATTATTTGTTGTACCTGTAAGGGGTATTTTTTTCATATTCATGAAGAGAACATCTGTTATTCCATTCTTTATTATTATGTTGGAATAACCTGTATACGCGGTCTACCCTATACTTGGTGAAATTCTTCTGTTATTCCATTATTTATTATTCTGCTGGAATAACCTGTCTATGCGAAGTACCGCATACATGGTGAAATTCTGTTGTTATTCCATTCTTTATTATTCTGTTGGAATATCCTGTCTTTGCGTTTTACGCCGGACCTGGTTCCGTCTTTATTATTCTTGAACTTGTTTTATTGAATTCTTATATCATTGTCATCATCCTCATGTTTATATTATGTTGAAAGTCATCTGTGGCCGGTATTGCATAGATGGACTTGGTATGATTATGACAAGAGATTATTTGGTATAATCATGACTGTAATGTTACAAATGATGTGGAAAAGTCCTCATTGACCCGTAGTGCATTGATGGACAGTTTTTGGTATGATTATGGCTATGGATTCTCTTTGGCCAAGGGAGCGAAGATGAATTGTTTTATGGCATGATCATGACCCTTGGTGAATACACGAACATCCTTGGCCGTAGTGTATAGATAATTTGTGGTTGTGATACTAATGAATATCATTGGCCGTAGTGCAGGAATGATGTGGATTATTTATTAAGCTGAGTCCCAGCGATAAAAGTGATAAAAAACCTTTTAAATCATAAAAGATAGTAGATTTTATTCTCTACTTAACTCTTATAATGGATTGTTTGTTCCGCTGTAATTAAACTTGATGTCTATTGTATTTTATCAGTTTAACATTGTTGAAGGCTAATGATAATTTATCCTACATTATCTTAGTCATAATATTTCTTACTAGGCTAGTTGAGCTCACCCTTTTACTTTCATTGTTCTCTTCAGGAAATGAGAACGTAGCCGGGACTAATCGGGAAATTGAGTGATGGTCCGAGATGGTGTCATTGTAGTCCTCACTATTCTATAAAATAGTGTGATAATAAATGTAATGAGAACTCCATTGAGTGTGGATATTGTCTAGATGATAATATTTGTATTAAAACTCACAGCATATATTTTGTCGTATTTTATACGACAGTTGTATAATTAAGTCTTATTTGTATTTTGTACCATGTATCTGGCGACTCAAGATGGGTGATGTATACCTATTTTTGGGGGCGTCACTGTAACACCCCAGTCCCACATCGAAAGATAGGGGGAAAATCTGTCTGTATATGAGGAATTAAGTAACTACCAATAGTACCTTCAAGTCATGACCTATTGGGAGCCTGTGGTGGGCTAGATGACCCAAGAAGATACTATTGGGCCAGTGGTTTGAGGCCTTATTTGGATGGATTTGATTCGATTCGGACTTGGGATTTGACCCAAGATTTGTTCCGGACTCGGGATTTGACCCGGGTTGTTTCATATGGTATCAGAGCCGACTCTCGAAAGCTCGGGTCGGGTCATCCGATCGAGTTGCCGGAGGTGGGGACACGAAGGCTGGTGGTATTATCCCACAATGGAGAGATGAAGGTCCGGAGGTGGGGACACGAAGCCAGCCGGTATTATCCCACAATGGCTAGAGAGGCAAAGATCTTTGGGCCCGTGTGTGTGATCGGTTCTGACGGGGACGTCAGAAATTTAAGTGGGGGAATTTGTAACACCCCAGTCCCACATCGAAAGATAGGGGGAAAATCTGTCTGTATATGAGGAATTAAGTAACTACCAATAGTACCTTCAAGTCATGACCTTTTGGGAGCCTGTGGTGGGCTAGATGACCCAAGAAGATACTATTGGGCCAGTGGTTTGAGGCCTTATTTGGATGGATTTGATTCGATTCGGACTTGGGATTTGACCCAAGATTTGTTCCGGACTCGGGATTTGACCCGGGTTGTTTCAGTCACAGTTGGTATCAAAGCTTAGGGATATGATCCCTAGCTGAGATGTGAGATAAGAACTAGGAGGGGAGAGACGGGGAATTTTTTCGCAAGTATGACCTACCTAAGTTTATTTGGTATTTAATTGGTCGGCTAGAGTATATAGATAATATGTGATATGTTAATTAACCATTGTTTTGTGATAGTGTTTGAAAATGGCATACCATTTGGTCGATAATGAGGAGCGACTGACGCGAATATTTCTGCGAGGTTTGAAACCCGATATACGTCAATACCTCATTTCTCACAAAATTTGTTTATATTTAGATGTTGTGAATAGGACTCAGTTATTGAAGCGCGATAATGAGTCAGTACAACCAAAAGGCAATGACCAACAACACGATAATAATCATACCAGTGGCAACGGCCATCGAAACAATGATAACCATCGTGGGGAAAATTATCATGCCAAGAATGGTAACCACTTCGGTGGTAATCATGGCCAAGATAATAGAAGTGAAAATTTCAAGAAGAGAAGGTCACCTAGCCCGATTTTTTCGTGTACCAAATCAAGTCCAGCTGAGACGGTGGCACCAAAGGAGGATATTGTGAGACCCCAAATTTTATGAATAAAGATTTAAATTTCTCGAAATATTTTTTTTTTAATATTATGGTGTGGATTTGATATAATGTTATAGTTGTAGGTAATATTTATAAATTTTGCAAAGTATGCAAGTTATTGTATAATATTCGATTGGTCGGGGAATATTCTTTTTATCGGGGAATATCTGTACGACGGCACAATCATTGGTGAACCCACAACAGAAGTATTGTCGTAGTAATAAAATGACATAATTATTTTTATGAAAATAACGACAGAAGTTTTACTGTTAAAACTGTTGAACTACTCGGTAGTAAAAGTACAGTAATACGCATGATTGCATAGTAGCACACAGTATTGGTTATTGATGATTACGTGAGAATTCACTCAGATATACTCAATTATTGTTACAGTAATTGCTGCATCATATCTCTCATATTATTGATTCGATTATTGTCACAGTATCATCTGCACAATATGTTATATTATTAAATCAATAATTGAGACGACAAAGTTATTCATATTATTAAATTGCAATATTTACAATGTCTAGAAGTTTTGTCAATGAGAGGTTTGGTCACCTAATTGCGCCCCAATAGGGAGAAATCCTTATTGGAAATCCCCCTCTTTCCTAGGAACGACCTGATTGTTAAATATTGTTAGTTATAATATTAATGATGAATAAGTTCGTGTTGATTAAAGATGAAATTGATAGTTTTATTGTGTTGGGATTATTTGTGTTAGTAAAAATCGATATTTATTTCGATAATAATTGATGTTTGGAGGTTATATTGTTCAATCGGGTATTCAGGGCACTTTTTGTGTCAAAGTACTATTCACGAGCTACTATTTATGAGTTACAATTCACGAGCTACTATTCATGAATTACTATTCACGAGCTACTATTCATGAGTTACTATTCACGAGTTACTATTCATGAGTTACTATTCCCGAATTATTATTTATGAGTTACGATTCACGAGTTACTATTCACGGGATACTATTCACCCGAACAAAATATATTTCTTTTTGGTCCAAGACATTTTTGGATACAATATTATTCCATGAGGAGATGTGCTAATTTTTCAGACCGTTGGTTGAAATTATAATAGTAAATCAATATGGATCGTTGGTTTAAAGTTTAATAGTGAATCAGTATGGACCGTTGGTTTAAAGTTTAATAGTGAATCAGTATGGACCGTTGGTTTAAAGTTTTAATAGTGAATCAGTATGGACCGTCCGTTTAAAAGTAAATCAATCTGGACCGTTCATGAATTAGTTACTATTCAGTCCATTCTCCTATAAATAGAAGTTCATTCCTTCATTATTTCTTACGAATTCACTGAAACTCTAGAGAGAGAAATTATAGAGAGAAATTATAGAGAAAAGCTATACAGAGAAAATCTATAGAGAGAAAGAAGAAGAGAAATCTACTACCTCACTACTCCAGTATCCAGTTTCTTTCTAAGGTAAGAGATATTATTTGTTGTACTTATAAGGAGTATTATTCTTTCGTATTCATGAAGAGAATTAATTTCTTTCAATACTCGTAAGAGTTGTTATTCCATTCTTCATTATTATGTTGGAATAACCCGTCTATGCGAAGAACTGCATACATGGTGAAATTCTTCTATTATTCAATTCCTTATTATTATGTTGGAATAACCTGTTTATGCGAAGTACCGCATACATGGTGAAATTCTTCGATTATTCTATTCTTTATTATTCTGTTGGAATATCCCGTCGGTACGAAATTCGTCTGACCTGGTTCTGTTCTTTATTATTCTGTTGGAATAACATGTTTATGCGAAGTACCGCATACATGGTGAAATTATGTTGTTATTCTATTCTTTATTATTTTATCGGAATATCTTGTCTGTGCATTTTACGCCGGACCTAGTTCCATTATTTATTATTCCGCATTTATTATTCTGTCGAAATATCCAGTCTGTGCGTTTACGCCGGACTTGGTTCCATTATTTATTATTTTGTTGGGAATAACCTGTATGTGTGGTCTCTATTGTATGCATGGTGAATCCTTCTCTTATTTCATTTCTTATTATTCTGTTGAAATAACCTATCTATGTGGATTACCACATTCATGGTGAATGATCCTTTATATTCAATCCTTATTAAATTATGAAAATGATCTGGTTACGTTGATTATGATGAGAGTCATAATAAAAACGTTGGACTGATGAAAATCATGGGTATATGAAGTATTAGTAAGTGTTATGATGAGTTATGTTGGTTATTATGTGAAAACATGAAAGTTTCTTAGAAATCACAAAGGGTTGAAAATCAGATTTTGGAGAAAATGGAACATGAAATTCAATTGACCATATCTCCTATTATATTTTGAATTTTTGAGTGTGGTCATGTTCTAGAGTTAGATCTATGAGTTTTGTAGCATCTCCAAGTGGAATCACTGGAAAAGGTGTTGTAAATTTTCGTGTGGACTGATTTTAGCAAAGGAGTCAAAAGCTGAAAATTATCGAAATGCTACTGTCCAGATTTTTAGAAGGGCTATTTCGGCCACTTAATTTATGAGAAAAATTCTGGCCTTTTGGAACATAAAAGTATATGGTATAAGGTACCTCCTGTAAAAAAATGAGCTCATTCCGACTTAAAATAAGCAAGTTATGACCATTTCAATATTTAGGTTTTTTTGACGAAAAATGCTATACCCAGTGTTGTATAACTCCGATGACCATAAAATTTAAACTGGAAGCTCACATTAACATGTGTAAGATCCTTCCAAGATTTGGAAATTTCTGGAGTTAACCTTGAGGTAGCTAATTTCTTAAGGAATTAATTAGAAATTGATTTTTGAAAAATAGTAAATGAATTTTAAAAATTCCGAGAAAACAATATGTTCATTATGGGACTATATTCTGCTAAATCCCATAAAAGAAATATTTTTGAGATTGATTTGGTATTTTTCATAAAAATGGTTTAGTTACGAACATATGAGTTAAATACGTTATGTGAAGTAACAAAGTTGGAAAATATGATTTTATGGCTTGGAAATCCTATATAAGGTATATGCAGATTTTTGATGAGGGATTTGATCATTTGTGATGAAATTTTATGATTATGGCATTCTTTGAATGATTAAATGCATTATTTGGTAAAGTGTAAATAATTAAAATAAATTGTTTATAAGTTTAAGAGGTGATTAAAATATTGTTATAGTATTAATAATATTAGATTATGAGTTTATCAAGTGATTGATAATATTTGGATAAATTTAAAGTTTTTAATATTTATCCTTGTTTTCGTTTGATTAATATTTATATCATTGTCATCATCCTCATGCTTATATGGTGATGAAAGTTATATTTGGCTTACGTGCGAAGATGGATTATTGATTATTGGTTTTATTGTTGTATATCTTTGGCTTACGTGCAGAGATGGACTTGGTATGATTATGACCAGGGATTATTCGGTAAAGTCATGACCATTGATGATTTAATAAATATCCTTGGCCCATAGTATAGGGGTTTGGCACATAAAACGCAGCGGAAATAGAACAATTCAAAGCAATTTCCGAAACCCAAAAACAGGATCCATGCGAAACAAAAATTAATCCAGTGGTTTAGAAATTATACCGATTATTTCGGTTAAATCGATGCGGTCGAATCTCCAACGCAATTCAAACGGACTGCGACTCTACAGTATCCACACGAACGCTCTGCACGAATCGTCTTACGATCCGCAGAAGAAGGAATTGCGGTACTAGCCACCAAAAGGAATGGATTTTCTGTTTTTCTCTAGTCTCTCTCTAAGAGCAGCTAGGGTTTTTGTTTTGATTATGATGTAACCCTAAGTAGCTGCTATATATCATATATATAGTAGTTAAAAGGAATTAATCAAATCAAAACTTAATTTCATAAAATTCGAATTATATATATATATATATATATATATATATATATATATATCTTAATTAAGTCTCACTTAATTAATATACATATATATATATATATACAAATTATCCTTTTAATTTAAATTCGTGATTTAAATAATATTAATCATATTAATATATTTAAATCCTTATAATTTAAATTAATTCCCTTTTAATAACGTTCTATGTGTGTGACCCTATAGGTTATTATTACGTCAGGCAATAATTTTAAAATCATATTATAAAATTATAAACAGTGAGCGGCATCTAATAATGCATCACTGCTAACCAAGTAATAATAAGATCGATGATTCGATGCAACCTTTTTGTGACCAATGTTTCAATGTAATTTAATCCTTTTAACCTTAATATCCTAGATTAAACTCGAGTCATGGAATGTGTCATACTCTTCATAATTTAATCTGAGTTTTCTTGATCAATGAGTAGACTATATGAAACAAATCACTATTTGAGCATGGCCATGCATTTCATAGTCCTACTCAATCAAGAGGCTTATGGATATTACCCCTAATAAAAAGGAGGGATAAATTTCATCTAGATTACTCATATTTCTCACACGATTCATGATGTACCTAATAATCACCTTTATAGTCCACCCTATTAAAGGTGACATTTGATGATATCAAAGTACATAAATTCTCGTATAGTAATATAGTGATTTCAGGTCAGAGGACCATTACATCATTGTCACTATGAGAATTTCTAATGACACTTCGCATAATGCTCCACATAGAATTCTCATGGTGGGTCTGTCCAGTACATCGTTCTCTAACATGTACCTATGCATTGACTTAATATGTCATATATTTATGACCAATGAGATTTGGTCATCAGTCAACCCACATACTAGTCTCAATGCATCATTGTTGTCCCATCAACAATGATACTCAACTAGGGACATTTAAGAACAATGATACTAATTATAATTATATAATCTCATGTTCAAGTCACATACTTGAAACTATATAATTTGTATCACTATTCTAAGGATTTTTTATTATGTTAACATTTATATAACGCAGTAAATAAAACCATAATAAAATCATTCATTTATTCAATCAAATATAATATCAAAACGTTAAGTAATTATATTAAATAATTGGCCTCTAGGGCATAAACTCTAACACGTAGTACAAGGATGATTAGATGATGTGGTTTATTTATTAAGCTGAGTCTCAGTGATGAAAATTGATGAAAACATTTTAAATCAAATAAGATAGTAGATTTTATTCTCTATTTGACTCTTCTAATGGATTGCTTGTTCTGCTGCAGTTAAACTTGATGTCTATTGTATTTTATCAGTTTAACATTGTTGAAAACTATTGATAATTTATTCTGCATTATCATAGTCATAATATTTCTTACTGGGCTAGTTGAGCTCACCCTTTCTTTCACTGTTCTCTTCAGGAAATGAGAATATAGCTGGGACCAGTCGGGAAAAGGAGTAACGGTCCAGATGATAGCTTTAGTAGTCCTCACTATTCTGTTAAATAGTGTGACAATAAATGTAATGAGGACTCCTTTGAGTGTGGATATTGTCTAGATGACAATATTCCTATTAAAACTCTCAGTTTATGTATTGTCGTATATTACACGACGGTTGTATAATTAAGTTTGTATTGTATTTTGTACCATGTATTTGACGTCTCAAGATGGGTGATGTATACCTATTTTGGGGGCGTCACAGATACGGACAAAACAAAGTCGGTGGTTTCAGGAAGAGCGTTTTTCGTGACTTCTCAAAAAACGAGTAACCCGAAAGAAGTTAGCACTAGTTAGTTAATTATAAATTCTTGCGAAGTCTATACCTTATTAGATACCAGTTCTACCCATTCTTTTATCTCTCTTGCTTGCGCTCAACGTTTAAATTTGACTCCGAAGAAGTTAGACTTTGACTTATCTGTTGAAACTCCGTTAGGAGAAACCTTCATTTCATGTGTTATCCAAGTCTTGGATGAGAGTCACAATTTTTAAATGATATTTCTATCGTTAATAAATTTCCTGACGTATTCTTGAAGACTTCTTGGCCTACCCTATAGCGTGAAATCAAATTTTGTATTGACCCCAGTACAAAACCCATTTCTAAAACCCTCAAATATTTCTTCAACTAAAATGAACGTAACATGTGCCAAAGATGTTGGCTCGAGCTGTTGAAGATTACGATCATACCATTCAATATCATTGTGGAAAGGAGAACGTAGTAGCTGACGCGTTGAGTGGAAGATCATATGCATTTACGAGTACGATGTTGTTAACACAAAAACTCATTTCTTATAACTTACAAATGATGAAGATAGAGTTAAAGACTCTAGGGATCCACGTGGTGATATCAAATATACGAGTAGAATCGACGAAGATAGGAAATCTCAACCCTCGATTTTATTGGCCCATTTGAAATTCTCGATTGGGTAGGAACTATGGCCTATAGACTCGTTTTACCGTCAAGTATGTCGCGTGTTCATAACGTTTTTCACGTATCAATGTTATGTAAATATGTGGACGACCCAAACCACATTATTGTTTTAGAACCGAACGAGATAGCGGATAATTTAACGTATGAAGATGTACCTGTTAAAATCTTGGATAAGAAGGATCGCATTCAACACTCAAAGGATATACCTCAAGAGTTAGAACCTGACGAAGTGTCCTCATCTGTTCGGCATACCAGGTACGTACGTAAATTTCGAGGGCGAAATTTCATAAGGAGAGGAGATTGTAAAATCCCAAATTTTACGAATAAAGATTTCAGTTTCTCAATTTTTTTTAATATTATGGTGTGGATTTAATATAATGTTATAGTTGTGGGTAATATTTATAAATTTTACAAAGTATGCAAGTTGTTATATTATATTCGATTGGTCGGGAAATATTCTTTATGTCGGAGAATATTCGTACGACGGCACAATCATTGGTGGACCCCACAACGGAATTATTGTCGGATTAAGAAAACAACAAAAATATTTTTATGAAAATAACGGCGAAACTTTTACCGTTAAAACTGTTGAACTACCCGGTAGTAAAAGTACAGTAATACGCATGATTGCATAGTAGCACACGGTATTGGTTATTGATGCTTACATGATAAGTCACTCAGTTATACTCAATTATTGCTACAGTAATTGCTGCATCATATCACTCATATTATTGATTCGATTATTGTCACAGTATCATCTGCATAATATTTTATATATTATTAAATCAATAATTGAGACGACAAAGTTATTCATATTATTAAATTGCAATATTTACAATGTCTAGAAGTTCTGTCGAGGAGTGATTTGGTCACCTAATTGCGCGCCAATAGGGAGAAATCCTTATTGGAAAGCTCCCTCTTTCCTGGGAATGACCTAGTTGTTAAATATTGTGAGTTATGATATTAATGAAGAATAAGTTCGTGTTGATTAAAGATGAATTTGATAGTTTTATTGTGTTGAGATTATTAGTGTTAGTTGAAATCGACATCTATTCCGATGATAATTGATGTCTAGGGTTATATTGATAAATCGGGTAATTTATCGGATAAATGAGCAATTAATTGCTACTAATTCATATACTTATATAACTATTTGTTCACATGTGTGTACTATTGAGTCACATTCTTATACTATTAGGGGAGTTGGTGCAAGATTGATAATATTTGCATGACTATGTTAAAGATGGAGGTATAGATTGAGGTACTATACTATAATTCGTATTTTCACATGTCTAGAACTATTGAGTCACATGATTTACTATTGATTCACATGATTTACTATTAGAGGAGGTGGTGCAAGTTTGATAATACTTATAGAACTAAATTAAAAATGAAAAAAAGTGGGAGGTATTATTCTATAATTTTTAGAGCCCCAAACGTGCAATTATCGAAACTATATTTTTTTATAAATAGAAGCTCATTCTTCCTTCATTTCTCACCAATTCACTAAAGCTATAGAGCAATTATTATATAGAGAAATTATAGAGAGAAGTTATAGAGAGAAAATCTATAGAAGAATAGAAGCCTGCAACCTCACTATTTCAGTATCCAGTTTCTTCTGAGGTAAGGGATATTATTTGTTGTACCTGTAAGGGGTATTTTTTTTTTTCATATTCATGAAGAGAACATCTGTTATTCCATTCTTTATTATTATGTTGGAATAACCTGTATACGCGGTCTACCCTATACTTGGTGAAATTCTTCTATTATTCCATTATTTATTATTCTGCTGGAATAACATGTCTATGCGAAGTACCACATACATAGTAAAATTCTGTTGTTATTCTATTCTTTATTATTATGTTGGAATATCATGTCTGTGCGTTTTACGTCGGATGCCTGATGATTTGTTTTGTTATTCCATTCTTTATTATACTCAGTTGGTTAAAGTTTTGACTTCTATACTCGTCATGAAATATTATTTTATTTGGTATTTTCTGTTACGAGTTACTATTCACGGGTTACTATTCACCCGGTTACTATTTACTCTAGTATTATTCACTCAGGTATTCGGAGCACTTTTCATGCCGAAATACTATTCACGAGTTACTATTCACGGGTTACTATTCACCCGAATATTATTCACTCGGGTATTTGGAGTACTTTTCATGTCGGGGTACTATTCACGAGGTACTATTCCCGAAGTACTATTTGCGATGAAAAATTAATTCTTTTCTGTTCAAATTATTTTTTTGTGCATGAATATTATTCTTGAATTTTACTCTACAAAGAAGTATCATGTTGACAATTTGGATATTATTAGTTCCTGGATAATTTAATTCTTGAACTTGTTTTATTGAATTCTTACATCATTGTCATCATCCTCATGTTTATATTATGTTAAAAGTCATCTGTGGCCGGTATTGCATAGATGGACTTGGTATGATTATGACCAGGGATTATTCGGTATAATCATGACCGTAATGTTATAAATGATGTGGAAAAAGTTCTCATTGGCCCGTAGTGCATTGATGGATAGTTTTTGGTATAATTATGGCTATGGATTCTCTTCGGCCAAGGGAGCGAAGATGAATTGTTTTATGGCATGATTATGACCATTTAGGACTGAGCAAAAAACGGATATAACCGAATTGCCGAACTAAAATAATTTAATCAAAATTTTCTAAAAATTCGGTTATTTTTAATATTTCGGTTATATCCGAATTTTTTTACGATTTTTGGTTAGTTTGTACGGGTTTTATTTTTGGGTTATTCCGAACAAAGACATCTTTTGACTCTTAGTAGCAGTAACACTCAGCCCATTACTATTTAGTATTTACCCATCCCATCTTTTGACTATTTACTAATACGCCAATTATAAATATAAAAAAAAAGCTTTCAAATTAAGTGTGACTCATTCTCAGATCTGAGATAATCTGAGATCTCAGTATCTCACTTTCAGCTCCCCTCTGCAGCTCTGCTTCGAGTGCTTTCGATCTCTCGCTTCGACAGCTCTATCGTCGCCGCTAATCTTCCTGGTCGACTCCTCGACAAATCCAACTCATCTTTCTTGCACGACGGCGACGCACGGTGGAGATCGACCACAAGCGAGGCAGCGAGGCAGCGACTCAGCGACTCTTCAGATCTCCCTCCCAACATCTATATATTCTTGGTAATCTATGATAGGTCGCTTGATTTTTACCAGAACCTTCTTGGTAATCCTCGTTTTTTGTACAAATTATATGGGGTGCGTGGCTGTAGGTGGGTTCTGAGATGATTCATTTGATGGAGCTTCCAAATCCTATCCCCTACACTGGACAGTAATTAATTAATTATTCTCGATAAGGCTGGTAATTATTCTTGTTGCCATTTTTTACTTGAATGTAGAAAAAGTTGTGGCCCTTGCAAATTCTCCAAACACGTGTACTGAATGAAATGAGCCTTGATTGCTGAAATGTTTCTGTAATGGCACAATGTATTTTTGAAATGTTTATGAAATGAGCCTTTTTCCTTTTTTGTTTTCTAATTTTAACAGTTAAATAGATGAGCACTGTAAATATATTTCTTGCTTTCGGTTATTATCCGAACAACTGAATTGTAAATTCGGTTATTCGGTAATTCGGTTATTCGGTTAATGGGTAATTCGATTACTTGTTCGGATATCAAAAATGAAAAAAATTTGGTTTTCGATTATGACCGAATAGCCTATTCGGTTCGGTTATAACTGAATGATTAGTCCTATGACCATTGGTGAATACACGAATATCCTTGGCCGTAGTGCATGGATAATTTGTGATTGTGATACCAATGAATATCATTGGCCATAATGCAGGGATATTGTGTATTATTTATTAAGCTGAGTCCTAGCGATAAAAATGATGAAAAACCTTTTAAATCATAAAAGATAGTAGATTTTATTCTCTACTTAACTCTTCTAATGGATTGTTTGTTCCGCTACAGTTAAACTTGATGTCTATTGTATTTTATCAGTTTAACATTGTTGAAGGCTAATGATAATTTATCTTGCATTATATTAGTCATAATATTTCTTACTGAGCTAGTTGAGCTCACCCTTTTGCTTTCATTGTTCTTTTCAAAAAATGAGAACGTAGCCGAGACTAGTCGGGGAATGGAGTGATGGTCTGAGAGGGTGTTATAGTAGTCCTCACTATTTTATAAAATAGTGTGATAATAAATGTAATGAGGACTCTATTGAGTGTGAATATTATCTAGATGACAATATTTGTATTAAAACTCACAACATATGTTTTGTCGTATTTTACACGACAGTTATATAATTAAGTTTTATTTGTATTTTGTACCATGTATCTGACGACTAAAGATAGGTGATATATACCTATTTTTTGGGGCGTCACAAATAACCCTTCCTATACTGTTTTAAATATTAAAGTATAAAACATCATTTTGGTTACAAACATGATAAGTAATTACAATATCAATAAAGGGACTTCCTTGTTTATAGATTAAGCATAGGATATGGTAACATAATTATGTGATTTATAATTTTTTTAAAAGTTAAATAAATTAATTTTAACTCAAAATTATATAAAATTAACTTAAAAAATTGATACTAATCTTATATTTGGAGTATATATAAGTATACTTGCGTTAATATATATTTATACAATCTAAAATTATATATATAACAATCTTTTATTAAAACTACGTTGTGTTGGAGTCTTTTTTAAAAAATGAGTGGGTCCGTGAGTGATATTTTTGTAAATAAAAAGAAAATAAGTGGGATCACTCTTTTTTAAAAGACTCCAAAACGACGTAATTTTAATAAAAAAATATTATTTAAGGAAAAATACTATTTAAAAAGAATACTGTTGATCCTTATAAGCAAGCATATATATTATTTCTTATTTTGTTTTTTTTTTCCGGAAAACAAATAAAAGTATATACTTTCCTTCGTTATTATGTACTACTACTAGTCTACTACGCTATTCCGAATTAGACTTCACTTTGGAAAACCCTTTCCTTTTTTCACTCTCTCTCCTCCTTCCTGCCTGTTCGCGCCTCCTTAAGATCCACAAGCATCTCCATCTCCAACAAAACTAAAACCCTAGAAAACGCGCGGGAGGAGAGAGAAAGAGACATAAAGAAGAAGATTCTCTCTTTTTCTCACTTCACTCCTCTACGATCCATATCCAAATTCAGGTAAACTCGCATCTCCCTAATCAGATCTTTCATCTTCACTATACCACACGGGTATGTTTTGCGTTTTGAGTGTGTGTGTGTGTGTTTTTAGGGTTCTGATTACTTTGTGAGCGATCGATCACTGATGGCGGCGGTGGTGGCGGCGGTGCAGCAACCGGTCTCTGCTAAAGTTGTATGTATTTATTATTTATTATTAGTTTGAAAATTACGCTTTTGTGTACACTAGTAGTTATTTTTTAGAGTTTTTAGTTGGGTTTAATTGTAATGTTTTGATAGGTTGGCCTTGCGTTTGTTCAGCAATATTACCATATACTCCACCATTCCCCTGCTCTTCTTCATCGATTTTATCAGGATATTAGCAAACTTGGCCGTCCTGAGAATGATGGTTCCATGAGTATTACCACGACTATGACGGTATTTACTCTCTGATTAACCGCATTTTTAACTTAAAAATCTATGTAGCTAACTGTTTAATATTTGTATGATTGTATCCGTTATAAAATTTGTTGCTTCATTTGATTGCTGAGAAATATGTGGTATCTTAAAAATGTAAAATTTTGAATTCTGTATTCACATTTTGTTATTATTTTGGAGTATGAAAATATCCAGTCCCCTTGGGTGTTTTTAGATATTAAGCATTGAACTAATTGATTTCACTAGTTTAATATTGGGATAAATATGTCAAATCACTATCCGCACGAACACATTTGCAATTTAGTAATAAGAATTTAGAGCTTTGGAATTCTGAATCACTTTTCACCGTTTTGTTTGATGTTAAACTTGCAGGATATAAATGAAAAGGTTTTGTCTCTTAATTATGGTGAATTTAGGCCAGAGATTGTGTCTGTTGATGCGCAAGAGTCATTTAATATGGGAGTCCATGTCCTTGTAACTGGGTATTTGACTGGAAAGGACAACCTGATGCGGAATTTTGCTCAATCATTCTTCCTTGCACCACAAGAGAGGGGGGGTTACTTCGTGTTGAATGACATGTTTCGATATGTGGATAAGATCAGTATTCACAATGAAAACCAGGTTTCAGTCAAAGATGACGAGGCTTCTGCCACTCTCGAGCAAGGTAACAAAATAATCCAACTTTTTGACTTAATTTTTTAAAATGGTTTATGCCGTCTATCTGGTTGAACTTCCTGTGTTCTTTGTTTTCCTTTGCTAGGGTCCCCAGAGGCTGCTCCTGTGCAGGAGGATCCCATTTATGAGGAAACCAATGAGTTGTCAGAGGAAACCAGTGAGGAAGAAGTGCACGATCCCTCTGAGAATGGAGAAATAGCAGTTGCTGAAGGGGAAGTGTCAGTAGCTGAGGTTGTTAATGAAGTACCAGATGATTCCCAGTTGATTGTTGAATCCAACATCAGAATTGAAGAAGTGCCAAAAAAGTCTTATGCTTCTATTGTAAGTAACCGGGACATAACTTTGGTTGACTGAAATGTTTTTCTTGAATAGAAGATTGTTTTGTCATATCACATGATTGTTATCTCCACATGCATATTTAATATGTTCTACCTGACGATTAAAATGCTATGATTTGATGGCAACTGACGACTTATTTTACATTCATCCGTGTTTCCTCCCTACTTTAAAATAAAACTGGCTATATCAGAGAAAGAAAAAGCTTTAAACCTGATGCCCTTTTCATCCATTGATGGTAGTCTACATTGTGATTTTTTCCAGGTGATGGATCTGAAAGACAGTGCTCTGCCTTTTTCATCCCCCGCACCCGCCCTGCGTAAAACTCCACTGAAGAGTCAAGAGCAACAAGTAAACTTTGCTCTGCCTTCAGCTTCATTGGCTGAGGTATCAGTTTCCAGTTTAGATGCTGCCGAAAATGGGAATAACCAAGAGGGGGAAGGTATGATACTGAACCCCTCTCTCTCTCTCTCTGTGTCTGTTTATCTATCTATTTTTAGAAGAGAAGATCAAGTTCTTTGATGCATTCTTTTATTTGTTTATTTTCTTAGTAAAATATATATTCAATTATTTATTATTTTGGCAGCTGATGGCTATTCAATCTACATAAAGGGTCTTCCATATAACGCTACACCTGCTCTACTCGAGAATGAGTTTAAGAGGTTTGGTACCATAAAGAATGGCGGCATTCAAGTTAGAAGCAAGGTATGCATCAACATATTCATATGGAATTTCCACAACGCTTTTTTATATTAAAAGTGTCTCTATAGATGTATAGCGACGGAGAAAACCGTCGTTATAGGATCTATAGCGACGGTTTTCATGTGAAAATATTATTTTCTGTTGTGGATTTATCAGTTTCCTATTCATATATATCGTCTGTTTTTTTGGCAAATTTTCATTGTTAACATATAGTCTGTATCACGTCAGCAAGGTTTCTGTTTTGGCTTTGTGGAATTTGAGGAGGCAAGCGCTGTACAAAAAGCAATTGAGGTACATTTTATTTATGCGTTGTTGAAGCATTAGCAATTTTGGTGGAAGACATACAAAGGGCTCTTTGTAAATCATTTATTCAAGTTGCTACTTGCAAGATCCATGTTTTTATTTCTCATTTATAATTGGATCCATGTGACTTCTAATCTCTCTCAGTCTCTCTATATATGTCTACACACAGATACTTGAACATCTTTATCAGAAAAGAAATTAAAAGGCAGCAGTAATGTCACATAGTAGCACAGTGCACCTCTGAACAAACTTCTTGCTAGGCAGTGGTCCAAGAATAATTAGTAAAATTCAGCTAGCATTGGATATATTCTTGTATCATACCATGTTTTGCATGTCTATTGTGGAATAAAATCAAGATTTCATGTATAATATCAGTAATATTTATGTCTGGGGTTTAGATTCATTGCATGTTGTCCCCTGGTTCTTTCATCCTCATTGTATGTTTATCAACCTCACCTTGAAATTTAAAGAAAAAAGCTGTGGTATTTATTACAATTACATTAGATGAGACCTATAAACAATATTTTTTCTGAAAAAAACAGTAAATGAGCTGTTCTGGAAGTCACTTCCCTCAACTTCATCGGGGAAGTACACATCTATTGCATCCGTTGCTCTTTTAGTAGGTAAATTATATATCAGCAATTAGAATGTGGTGGCTTGCGCTATCTTAATCATCTTTAATTAAGCTGAGCCTTCTTTATTGGAGGTAAATTTGTCATTTATAGATTAGCAATATGCTTGTTTATTGTTTCTGTATATTGTTTTTCGTTCACGTGTCAACTGATTTCTTGGAACATTTCTTTTACTTGTTTTGTTTTGTTGGGCAAACGGCAAGAAAAACAAACATATTTCTTGGTGTTGAGACACTTTGTTTCTTTAATTTTGTATACTGGATTAATTTTATAAGCATTCAGGCTTCACCAATTACGATGGGTGGACGTCCAGCGGTTGTCGAGGAAAAGAAGTCCACCAACTCAAGAGGTATGTTGGCTTTTATGATGTTACCTGCTAACAAGATTAGGAATTAATTGCCAGCATGCATGTCATTGTGTGTACACATGGTCAGGATGAGACAAAAAGAGGGAAGGTGAAGATTAAGTCAAAGAATAATTACTTGTGACGCATACTAGAATAAAATAGAGTTACACTCTTGACCTTTCACAACTACGATGAGTGATGATAGATTTTTCTTCGTTGTACTTGATGAACAGGAAAATGTCGCATTACTACTAAAAGGTGCTTGTATTCTAATTTCTTTTGGACTTGTTCACTCTGTAAAAGGGCTTGTTAAATGTTATAGAAAATCACATTTTCACTTCTCTTGTCATAGAATTTGATGATGCTCTTTCGAAAGTTATACTCTGCATTTCTGAAGTAGTGGCTGGTTGCTTTTATTCCCCTATTAATTTCATTTGTCCTTGCAAATTGTTGTTTAAGAACAGCACTGGTTTAATGTTTGATACAAAGGTTCCTTGTTGGTTTTATTAATAAACTAATCTTTAATGCAGGGAACAATCGGGGAAGGTTCCCAGCTGGAAGAGGGCCTGGGTTCAGGAACGAGGTTGGATTCAGGAACGATGGAATGAGAGGACGTGGGTACTATGTGGGTAGCAGCAGAGGGTTCGGCCGAGGAGAATTCAATGGCAGGACTGATTTTAGTAACAGAGGCAACAATCGAGGAGGTTTATCAAACCGTGGTGGTGATGGATATCAGAGGCCTGAGAGTGGAGGCACCAATGGTGGCCGAGTGAACCGTGTTGGTGGGCTGACTGGTAGTGGAACTGCCAAAAATATGGCACCACGGGTACCTGCTTCTGCTTGAGGAACCCTATGATAGAAATTATTAGTGAGATTTTAGTTTTCTTTTCTCATCATTGTAGTGATTAAGTTGTCGGCGACCAACCAGCAAAACAAAAGAAAACAAAGATTTTAGTTTTATGGTGAACAGCTTCTGATCCTTTCAAATAGAGCTGTTTGAAGAGTGATTCTCGACTTTCTTTTGGCGCATTTTTTTCCCTTGTGGTAATAGAATATTAGGGGGGATAAAAAGGCGAGTTTAAGCAAGGAAGCTTGTGTTCTGTAGTGTACTGGTGCATTTTCTTGTGAATTAATATTGTTATCATTGTTCTGATATTTTATTCTTTATCTTTTTCTGGAGCTATGTTCATGTGGGAGCTTGTGATTTTTGAATGGTGTAAACTGCTAAAAGAGTAGATAATTACGTTATACCTGTTGGCTTGCATCTTAAAATTTTCATGTCATCTCGTCATTACTTTAAATTATGTACTAGTGAAATTTTATTAATTTTATTGAGGTTCTTGGGAGAAAATTCAATGAAGCTTTTTATTTCAGTCCTGAATTGTAATTTGTCTTTCTTGGACACTGTTTTGTTTACAAAATGATTTTTGGTTCTTGGTTGACTTTGATTAATGCTCAGCCACGAGTGAGAGACTGTTATATCTTCAGAACTGCGTTTGAAGCGTGCAATCAATCTTTAGGGAGGGCACTGATAATGCAAAAGAACCAAATGTTTTGCACCTGACCTAGAAATTGAACTTTCGATAGTTCGGCATACAGAACAATACAAGTGACTCCAGGAGAACACCCCAAATAACTTCATTCATTATGGCACGCCTTCAATTCAAAAACGTATCAAATTAGATACATTTTTCAATTGGAAGGAACATGAGAACCCCGAGTCCACGACCATGGCTCTGTAATTCTCATAATTTTGTAAATCTTTCAGTGTCCAAGAAAGTGTACTAGTATTACTACTGGACAGGTATGGCACTAAAAAAAAGTACCGTGTAGTATTCAAATTAAAACTCATCTCAATGAACAAAACATACCCATAACCATCCATTTGAACCTACACAAACAAGGGCACATATCAAAGCAGATAAAAGGGCCAAAGTTAGATATAAGTAGACTCCAATCAGTAAGGAACTAGGCTTTGCTCATATAAATGTACATTAGGTCTATATATCCGAGTTTATTGTGACTGATATGCATACATTAGGTCTATATATCCGAGTTTATTGTGACTGATATGCATAGTACATGATTCTGCCTTTTGTATAACTAAATCTTCTGGATGTCTACTGACATATAGGGGGCAAGCTCACCAACTATATAGAGATTCGAAATTAGCAATAATAATGATTTATTCCTACACAATCATCCCTCAATCCACTAAACAGTCCTTGGACTGGCAAGAGAGTAGATTGACCTCCAATGCCTTGTTACTTTCTTATACTCCCAACAAGAAGCTTTCACAACCAAATATTCCCTCCGTCCCAGGATAAAAGTCCTTATTACTATTTTGGGTTGTCCCATGTTAAATGTCCACTTTCTTTTAATAACCAAACTTTTATACATTTTTTCCTATTATGCCCGTAGCATTAAATATCTCATACTTTTCTTATTCTAATTCTCTCTCCATATTTAATGATATTATTATGAACAATTTTGTCATTTTATTCCTCTTCTTAATATGCGTGAAAAGTCCACCAGGACTTTTATCCTGGGACGGAGGGAGTAATAAATTGACCCTATCCTTTCCAAACTGCAATACAACCAACATAGGTTATCTATCTGCCAAACTAAATAGCTAAGACAATGAGATTTTCTTATCACATGGACCAAATTAATCTGTATGACGAGCAATGTATATAAATTGTAGTAAACAATTTTATTTTATTTTTAATTTAATTGCAAATAAAAATTTAGTTGTAGAAACTCACTATAAACATTTTTTGAAGCAACTTTTAAAATTGCTATAACAAAAAGGTTGCTATGCTGACATAGACACGAAGTTTTATGGTATCAGATAAGAGCACTAGGTTTACGTGCAAGTAGAAGTGATGAGCAACACAAAGCAGATGCTTGCAGTAGGATTAGCATTGGCAGATCCTCTAACCACGGCCTTCAATCATCAGTATCTAGTTAGAGACCAAAATTGCAGGCCTGGACAAACTCGTTATCATAATCAACATACTTGGTCCAAAGTGGGCGAAACTGATTTATGGCAATATCAAGCCATGGTTTCATATTTCCATTGAAGTGTACCACTGCAGCATTGGTGATTTCATCCATGTTTATGCTTGGATTATAACCAAGCCCCAAAACATGCCATGATTTGTCTAATGGCTTGGTTGTGGAATAGAATGTGATCAGACCTGGGGGCAATGTACCCAATTTCCACAAGGTCCGGTTTTCATTCTGCCAAAAAACAAATATAAAACAAATCAGCATCTCTAGTTAGGGAAACAAAATCTTGTAATAGAAGCGGTGCAGAAGAGGACCAAGAACTCAAAGAAAAATTGATGAATACAACAAAATGCAGCATCAAACTAATTACAAGGTCTGTTTAGAATGTAGCATGGCTGCATGGCTACTCCACCATTATCTTAATGCGACTAAACTGCCCAAGAAATGATTTAAGGGAGAACTTGGGAACAGCTGTAAACCCAGAGGTCTTGATTTCGACTCCAACTAACATCAAGCATAAGAACCATGGACCGCGGGAAAAAGCTTGTTATTGAATGAAAGCCTTGTTCGGGGAGGAGAGGTCACAAGACCGGAAAATTCTTCTTAATCAAAAAAAAAAGATATACAAAGTTTGCAATTACAGAACTGTAAAACCAGTTAACGCATCACATACGCTGGAATATATTTGAGGAACTATATTAAGTGGAGTTAGGTTGTCGAAGGAAGTAATAGTATCACAACGTAAAATTAAATGTAATTCTAGTAATGCTATTATCATAACAATTTTTTTTAAAGAAAAGTATCATCTTACCAGAGTCTGCCAGTAGTGATACTGCTCAGTGCACTTCTCCCTCCTCCAAGCATCCAAATCAAAAAAGTTCATCCCATAGGCCCACGCACAAGCCTTCGGGCTGAAATTCTCTCTGATCAAAGGATGAGAGAAATTCATGTATTGTGAATACCGATGGAATGACCCAAAACATGTCTCAACAGCTCCATTCACCTTCCCATCCATATCTATTTCCCAAAGTCCAGTCAAATCCTTCTGAACAATGATATCATCGTCCAAAAACAAAATCCTATGCAACTTTGGGTACATTTCGGGTAAATAAAATCTCAGATGATTCAATATAGACAAATACTTTGGATTCCTAAACTTCATATTATTGGTGTCTTTTGTCGCATTCTCAAGCTTATTCTCAAAGTAAAACTTCAGCAAATTAGCAGATTCGAGTTGTTTTAGAACCGGAACATAAGAAGAGTTCAAAAACTTATAATCCTCCACTGCCTTCACCTCAACGTGAGCTCCATTATAATCCCTCATCTTAAACATAACTTGCATAGCCCCGAGATTCATCTTATCAGTCACAACATGGAAAACATGCCGACTCGGGTCTTTTGAGTTCTTCACTGCCGAATTCACCACAACCAAAGCTGCAACCACATTATCCGAAAATATTGCGTAGTGATAAAGCTTTGGATCTTCAAGTACAGGTGGACTTGCCTTCCCTTCATCAGAATATTTCTCCGGATTCGCAATTCTCTCTTCCATTAACCTCATTGTGATGCAATGCAAGTTTTTTGGAATTGATTTTGCTGCAATTAAACTCGAAAAAGCTCCTTGCTTTTTCGCCTTTGTTAACTGCTCATTCTGACCAAAAATGGTATCTTTTAACTTCTGAATTTTGAGTTGATTATCAAAAGACTCTTTTGCCTCCGTGATCACTTGTCTTGTGACCTTAATCCGTTCTTTAACCTCCTTCTCGAATTGCCGCAGCACGGATTCGTCAATTAAATTTGCATCAGTCAAGTCAAATAGTGCTTGGTAACCAGGATTAGAAATGAGATCTGTATAGTTGCGAGAGAGAGCAGCAAAAACCCTAACGAGTTTGGAATTCTCGAGCTTGAGCTTGAGCTTGCGAGCATAAGAAGCGTAAGCGAGAACAAGAGATCTGTGATCAACAGCTTGCTTTCTGATCTGATCCAGTCTCGGCTTCAAAGGATCGGACTTGAGAGCCAATATAGATCTACGAATCGATTGAACTCCATATGAATCATAAGCGGAGCCCTAAGTTACACCAAAAACAACTAAATATAAGCGAGATAGATGAAAAAGTAAATAAAAGGACTATTTAGAATCCAAAAATCGATAATTACATATAATCATCACATATATGTGCAGTAAATAAGCATAGAGAGATACAGTGAGATGTGAAATGTCAACTAATCACGAATTTGAGATACTAAATATACACGTAAGTGAAAGGAATGAACTTAAGAATCAAATGTTGAGCCCAAATTGAGCATAACACATGAGAAATACACATAATCAAACAAATATACTTTATTTACATAAATGTAATTAGATTGTTATAAATGAATGTATATAACTTACAAGGTGGAGATTGTAGGGCGAGGAGGAGGAGGAGGCGAATGGGACGGAGAGCGTGAAGAAGAGTAACACGGCGAGGGAAATGGTGGAGACGAGGAGTTTGAAGGCCGGAGGCGTCATGATTGTCATTTAGTTGAACTACAGAGAGGAAATTTAGGAGAGAGAATGAAAGAGAGATCTCTCACTACTTCATCGGGAACTGGAAGTAGTAACAAACTGGCAAGTGAGAAAATGAAGAAGAAGAAGAACGCGGAGAGAGAAAAGATTGTGCTGCGACGGTGCTGGACAGAGATGGGTGGGTCCCGCATTCCGCGATGATATAACAATAACACTTGCATAAGAACCGTGATTCAAGCGGAGTTAGGAACTTAGGTTACTCTGCCTATATATATATACTAGCTGGGTCCAGTGCCTCCGACACTGTATGGGCAGTGAGATTTATCTCAAATTTAGAACGGTCCAGATGATTTATTAAGGGAGCGGGAAATTCAAAATTATTATGAGATAGATAGATATATTTTATTAGATAAATGTATGGACGGTGGGATTTATCTCAAACTTTGGACGGTCCAGATGATTTATTGATTGAGCGGGAAATTCAAAATCATTTGTATTTTATTAGATAGATATATAGGTTTTTCATCCACAGCAACCGGTTGTTGGGAAGCAAACCCTTTTTGGTCAGCCGGTACAGCTTGTTACGGCTTATAAAAAAAAATAAAAAAATTCTAAGGCCGGTATATAATTAACAAAATATAATTAATTTTAAATTTTTTTATAATTTTAAAGGATATTCTCTTTTATTTTTTTCTCTTTCTGAGCTCACTCTCTGCCTTCTCTCATTCGTATTTACGCTCTGTTTCTGAATTTTAAAATGGATAGAAAAAAAAAAGAAATGGACAGAAAAGTTAAGTTTTCTTTCCAATTCTTATGTTTCTGAGTTTTTTAATAAACAGAAAAGAAAATAAATGGATAGAAAACTTGGTCACTTTTTCTGTCAAAGTTTTCTGTCCAAAATTGGCCTGATTTGGACGTAAAAGAAATTGGAATAAGTAATATTTTTATAATTCCCATATTATCCTCAATTTTTAATAAAATAAATTTTAAATTACAATTCATGTCCTCAATTTTAAATTTTTTATTTTTTTTATTAAAAACTTATAAACAACACAAAGAAAAATTTTAAGTTTTCTATTTTTTTTTTCTGTCTAAACTCAAAAACAGAGTGCAAGTGTCGAAGACACGGATAATACGGTTAATTTATATACATGTAAAGATCGACGTAAGATTACATTGATCATTACACCTAAAAAAATATCATTTCACCTAAAGAAAGATCACTTCTCAATACTGTACTGTATTGATTAACTAATTACAATTAACTTTATACTGATCACTTTTTATATGTAATAACTAATGAATCTACTTTAATTAAGGCAAGCAATGACGAGACATAATGAATCTACTTTAATTAAGGCAAGCAATGACGAGACATAATAAATCTACTTTAATTAAGGCAAGCAATGTAGTCTCGTCAATACTAATGGGAAATGATAAATATTTGGACAAATATATAATGAAGTGAAAATATAATTAGCATAAAAATTATTCGCTAAAATAAAATAAATTAAGATAGAATTATATTTAATTTATACCCATCTCATATATGCACAAACATTAAACTTTGACAATATATAGCAGAACTTAACACTAATAAAAAAGTTTACACGCTAATGTCCCCCGCCACTCCTTTTCCTTTCTCATGGATCCGATATTCGTACCCAAATTTGGCCAACTCTCGAGATTCCAAGTGTATTCTCCTTGGTTATCAACATTACCATCGACAAGTACTGGCTTAGTATGTATCATTACCTTTTCAGTGTATTCTCCTCCCTTTTTACACCAACTTGTATTAGTACTACTATCCTTTGCCTCCTCAAGAGGATTCGCCTCTCTTAGTTGACTCTTCTTCATGTTCTTTAGTAACTTTATTGGACCTTGCACCTGGGGGATCAACTGTTTTGTCTTCCACCTTATTTTCAAAGTCCTCCAATTCCTTCAACAAGTCTTGTAATCTCTTTTCCTCCATGAATGGCAAATTAGTACTCTCAACTTGAGTAACTTCACCACCTGGTTTTTCCTTCTAAATTGGCAACATCTAGATTGTCAAAAGCTTGTAAGCAGTATACTTCAACTGGATTCTCTGTTGCATCAAATGTTGATGTGTGAAACAGAAACTCAATTCTATACTCCTCCAAATTAGTGTTAAACTCTTGGATTTCGTACTCAACCTTATGGCGTAATCTGTGTAATTGCATGGAATATTGTGGTGAGCAGGAAACTGGCTCCGGTTCGGATAATTTAGGAGCAGAGTTACTGAGGCCAGGAGTAGAGAGGTGGCGATGAAGAAGACGAAGTATAAGAAGTAGGGAGGGTGGGAGAGAATGAAGGAATAATTAACATATAACAATCATGCCAGAAATATACGTCCAGGGGGTTTCTCAGGTTCGATCAGGTCAATCAGTTGTGGAACTAAAACCAAAATTTCAACCTGCTGGAGTTTTACAAATGAAGTTCCATACAAATGATAAATTTCTATGTAGAGAACTGCCAATAAAAAAAAAGTGTTGAATGATTCAAAGACCATCCAACAAAGACAATGGCAAGTAAGCCACTACTGGATGGATGCATTGCTACAGCAATGCCAACACCATTTAAGCATTTTACTATAATATTAATCCTCTTCGAATTATAAATCTCAAATACTTGTCAGGTTTAAAAAGCCACATCCATCAAGTTCTCATTATAACATATATTTCAGAAACATAGTTTAATTCAAAGCAAACTATTACAGACAAGAAGTTCTAACATAAAAAAAAAATCACTTAAAAACAACTCCTCACCAACACTAGTGACATCATTCACGAGACCTGCCCCATGCTGGCTTCTACACCAAGTATTCACCTATTCCGTCATTAGAGGCTTATTCTCGTTTGCTTTCGTCCTCTGTTCCTTCGGCTTTTGCTCTTCGGTTCGCCTGAATTCCCAAAATGAATAAACATTCAAATGTAAGAAGCGTAACAAGAAAAGATTACAAATCACACACTAATCATTACAGAATAATGTACAAAAGAGAATCCAACCCAGGATACAAAAGTACATCAAAACAACTTGGCGAATAATTTAACATGTTTATTTTAGCCTCAGAACTTGGATACTTCCGAGAAGACATGACAATCGCATTCCATAGTAAGTCATTGAAAACAAAACCTACACTGAAGGAGCGTAGACTAATATTTAACCAATTAAGCCAATAACCCAGGTATAAAATAAATAAGACAAACTTCTGAGCATTGAAAACCTATTTAATGCCATGCTCGTTGAAAACCCAAGCCTATTTAAATAGCATGATGTTCGCCAAGCCATTCTACTATTTCTTCCATCCAAATTACAGCAATTTTGCAATTTTAGTCACAAGTTTATTCACAAACATACATTGGTTCTAGATAAGAATAGAAATAGACAATTACTTATTTAACCTGAAACTAAAGCAACCAACAACATTTCCATCTTCAGCTTTTATTTGCCAAAAACTTATTTAATGAGGGGCTAAATCTACTGGTTGCCTTCAGTGAAATTCAATTTACAGTAATACCACAAATCCGTAGGACCACAAAGCCTCTCGTACCATATTAATTCATTCCAAAAGGCATTGCAAAATGTCTCTACAGAATTAAAAACCTTATAAACCAGTTTTCATTACCAGCATGAACATACTAAAATAATTATTACAAAAAAAAAACTTAAAGGATATAGATGTTTCATTATTCATCGAGCAAAATTAGATATATATTCCGCAAACAATTAAACCTATGAGTTTAACCAAAAATTACAAAGAAATATATAGATAGAGAAATGACCTCTTATCGGAAGAACTTCCCTTCTGGCTAAGGAAGGAGCGAAAGAGAGGTGAGTTCACGTCGTAGATCATCTTCAGCTTATTACTAAATTCGAAACCCTAATTCCTTCTTTGGTTTGCGTGGCTTCCTGTTGGCTGATTGGCTTCGCTCGGTAAGAAACGATCTTTTATAGAGGTGACGACTAAACCTGGCAAAATCGGTTCAGTGGGCTATGGGCTTTATTTTTTTAGCCCATTAAAATTTGAGTTTTTTGGCCGGCTCAAATTTAGCCCGTCCCAATGACAGCCCGTCCATGAGAGCCCGGCCCGCCCGATCATTTTAAAAAAAACCCCTAATTTTGATTTATGGCTTCCCTTACCCTTATGCCCTTATTCTAGTCTTTAGATTTCAATTTTATCTGAGAAAGTGATAAGCGAGAGACAGATCGAGAGGGCGATATCGGAGACGACTCAGACGAGAGTCCTCAAGTTCAAGTGTTCAACAGAGAGAGTGAGAGACAACGAATCAACGATCTACAGTTCCACACTTTGATCGATCTCACGTGCCGAGTTGCCAACTGACGAGTCACGACTCACGAGTGACGTCTGTGTTATTGTGTAGCTTCTTCTTCGGTTCTTCCCAACAAGCTACAGTCTACAGGTAGCTTCTTCTTCTCTACACTTCGATCGATCAACACTGCTATATTCTGTTTTTGTTTTTTACTTTTTATTTTGTTTCTGGCTTTCTGCTACACTTCTGTTTTTGTTTTCAGTTTGTTTTCAGTATGGGGTTACTAAATTTCTTCAATTTTGGTAAAACCTTGCAATTTCTGTTTTGATCATCAAATAACCTCAGTATAGGAAATTCAAATAACCATGCACACAAATATATATTTGTACATGTATGACTGATATTTTTTTAATGGTCGTATGACTCACGTGTCAATATCTTTGTCTTAGGTAGCCTACCTCGACGAATGGCCTTTAATTGAAAAGGACTATTGTGACGCCCCAAAACAGGTATACATCACCCATCTTGAGTTGTCAAATACATGGTACAAAATTCAAATACAACTTAATTATACAATAGTTGTGTAAAATATGATAAAACATACGCTATGAGTTTTAATATAAATATTGTCATTTAGACAATATACACACTCAATTGAGTCCTCATTACAATTACTATCACACTACTTAACAGAATAGTGAGGACTACTACTGCTATCATCTGGACTGTCAATCCGTTCCTCGACTCGTCCCAGCTATATTCTCATTTCCTGAAGAGAACAGTGAAGGAAAGGGTGAGCTCAACTAGCCTAGTAAGAAATATTATGACTAAGATAATGTAGAATAAATTATCATTAGTCTTCAACAATGTTAAACTGATAAAATACAATAGACATCAAGTTTAACTGCAGCGGAACAACCAATTCATTAAAAGAGTCAAGTAGAGAATAAAATCTACTATCTTTTATGATTTAAAAAGGTTATTCATCACTTTTATCGCTGAGACTCAGCGTTAAAAAATATTCCACATCATCCCTGCACTACGGCCAAGGATATTCATTAGTATCACGATCACAAATTATCTATGCACTATGGGCCAAGGATATTTGTGTATTCATCAACAGTCCTGATCATTCCATAAAATAATTCATCTTTACTCCCTTGGCCGAAGAGAATCCATAGCCATAATCATACCAAAAACTGTCCATCAATGCACTACGGGCCAATAAGGACTTTTTTCACATCATTTGTAACATTACGGTCATGATTATACCGAATAATCTCTGATCATAATCATACCAAGTCCATCTATGCACTACAGGCCACAGATGACTTTCAACAAAATATAAATATAAGACCCCAATTTTTATGAATAAAAATGAATTTTCTATAAATATCATTTTTGAATATTATGGAATAAATTTGATATAATGTTATAGTTATGGGTAATATTTATAAATTTTGTATAATACGCAAGTTGTTATATAATATTCGATTGGTCAGGAAATATTCGTTTTAACAGGGAATATTCGTACGACGGCACAATCATTGGTGGACCCCACAACAAAATTTTTGTCGGATTGAAAAAACGACAAAAACATTTTATTAAAAATAACGGCGGAAGTTTTACCGTTAATACTGTTGAACTACTCGGTAGTAAAAGTACAGTAATACGTGTGGTTGCATAATAGCACACGGTATTGATTATTGATGCTTACGTGAGAAGTCATTCAATTTTATTCAATTATTGTCGATATTTTATATATTATTTAATCAATAATTGAGATGAAAGAGTTATTAATATTATTATTTGCAATATTAACGATGTCTAGAAGTTCTGCCAAGGAGAAGTTTGGTCACTTAATTGCGCGCCGATAGGGAGAAATCCTTATTAGAAAGTCCTCCTCTTTCCTGGAAACGACCTGGTCGATTAATATTGTGCATTATAATAATAATGATAAATGTTGTTAAAAATACTGAGGTGATTTTATGAAATAATTGTTATAAATTTTGTTTATTATTTGGACCCCCAGTTACCCATTTTTCAAAACTGTCAGGAGAAGTTATCTCAGTTTTTATATATATACATGTGTTAACAGGAAAGTGGTAGGGGGAAAATCTTGATTATTAAGGGGAATCTAGTATATGATATATATATATATATATATATATATATATATATATATATATAATTATTGATTGAGTGAGTGGATTTTGGTGGAGGGAACATGTGGGGTGATGTTGATGAAAGAAAAATGGGGGAGAGAAAAAAAATCCTAAGGTTGTCGGGTGGGAGTATTTTTTGTTGCTTTATTGCATTATAGCATGTGTTGTCTATTTTTTTTATATATATATATATATATATATATATATATATATATATATATATTACATTTGGTTGTTTTAATCTTATTGGAGGAAGGCTTGACTTTGGCATCCGTAGGTTATCAAAATTTCATCCGTGAATTATTGCATCTGTGATATTTTCCTTACACAGTTCCTTTCCATTCTCCTATAAATAGAAGCTCATTCTTTCATTATTTCTTACGAATTCACTGAAACACTAGAAAGAGAAAATTATAGAGAGAAAGAAGAAAAGTATTCTGCTACTTCCCTACTCTTATATCCAGTTTCTTTTACGGTAAGGGGGGTATTATTTTTTTCATATTCATGAAGAGAACTTCAGTTATTCCATTCTTTATTATTCTGTTGGAATAACCTGTATACGCAGTCTACCCTATACTTGGTGAAATTCTTCTGTTATTCTATTATTTATTATTCTGTTGGAATAACCTATATACGTGGGCTACCCTATACTTGGTGATTTTTGTTGTTATTCCATTCTTCATTATTCTGTTGGAACATCCTGTCTGTGCGTTTTATGCCAGACCTGGTTTCGTCTTTATTATTCTGTTGGAATATCCTGTCTGTGCGTTTTACGCCGAACCTGGTTCCGTCTTTATTATTCTGTTGGAATATCATGTCGGTGCGTATTACGCCTGACCTGGTTCCGTTATTTATTATTCTGTTGGAATAATCTGTCTATGCAAAGTACCGCATGCATGGTGATTCCTTTTGTTATTCCATTCTTTATTATACTCAGTTGGTTAAAGTTTTGACTTCTATACTCTATTAAATTAGTGGAATATCCTTTATATTTGCGTTTCATCCAGTATCTTTTCATGGAAATATTCTTCTGAGCATTCTTGAATTTTACTCTACAAAGAAGTATCATGATGACAATTTGGACGTTATTAGTTCCTGAATAAATTAATTCTTGAACTTGTTTTTATTGAATTCTTATATCATTGTCATCATCCTCATATTTATATTTTGTTAAAAGTCATCTGTGGCCTGTAGTGCATAGATGGACTTAGTATGATTATGACCAGAGATTATTCGGTGTAATAATGACCGTAATGTTATAAATAATGTGTAAAAGTCCTCATTTGCCCGTAGTGCATTGATGGACAGTTGTTGGCATGATCATGACCATTGATGAATACACGAATATCCTTGGCCCGTAGTGCATGGATAAATTGTGGTTATGATACTAATGAATATCATTGGTCGTAGTGCAGGGATGATGTGGATTATTTGTTAAGCTGAGTCTCAGTGATAAAAATGATGAAAAACCTTTTAAACCATAAAAGATAGTAGATTTTATTCTCTACTTGACTCTTTAATGGATTACATGTTCCGCTGCAGTTAAACTTGATGTCTATTGTATTTTATCAGTTTAACACTGTTGAAAAATAATGATAATTTATTCTGCATTATCTTAGTCATAATATTTTTACTGGACTAGTTGAGCTCACCCTTTCTTTCACTGTTCTCTTCAGGAAATGAAAACGTAGCCGGGACTAGTTGGGGAACGGAGTGACAGTCCAGATGATAGTATTAGTAGTTCTCACTATTCTGTTAAATAGTGTGACAATAAATATAATGAGGACTTATTTTGAGAGTGGAAATTGTCTAGAAGACAATATTTGTATTAAAACTCACAGCTTTCTTGTTGTATATTAAAGATTGTATTTGTATTATGTACCATGTATTTGGAGACTCATAATAGGTGATGTATACCTATTTTGGGGGCGTCACAGTTGGTATCAAAGCTTAGGGATATGATCTCTAGCTAAGATGTGAGACAAAAACTAGGAGGGGAGAGACGGAAAATTCCTTCGTTAGTATGACCTACCTAAGTTTATTTGATATTTAATTGGTTGGTTAGAATATAGGGATTATATATGATATATTAATTAACCCTTGTTTTGTGATAGTAATTGAAAATGGCATCTGAGAATGTTGAGAACATCAATGGAGCACAGGAGACCGTTGAGTCTCCACAGATCAATAATCAGGATAATGTGCATTAAGAAGGCGACAATCCTAATGCAAACAACATTACTGACCAAATAATAAACTATGGAATGTTCCGAAGCTTCATGCAACATCAAGCAACAGCGATTTTTGTACAAAATACAGGTGGAATCACTGACAACTCTCCGACGGTCACCGTCAAACAGTTCAAGGAGCTGGGACCACCAGAGTTTTTTGGAGAGCCAAAATAACTTAAGGCGGAGACATGGATAAAACAGATCAACAAGATATTTGATGTCTTGGGTTGCTCCGAGGAGCAAAAGGTTCCCTTTGCCACCTTCTTGTTGCGGGCAGAGACAGATTACTGGTGGGAATTTGTAAAGCATACTCAACCTGCCGCACTGAAGATGTCTTGGGGAAAGTTTCAAGAACTGTTCAACGACAAGTACTTTCCCGAAAGTATTCGTCACATGAAAGAGGTAGAGTTCATTAAACTGGATCAAAACAACATGACCGTGTCGCAGTACGAAGCCAAGTTTGTCGAGCTGTCCCGGTTTGCGTCCCATTTGGTTGATAATGAGGAGAGAATGACGCGAATGTTTCTAAGAGGTTTAAAACCCGAGATACGTCAATATCTTATCTCTCATAAACCGTGTTTGTATTCAGATGTTGTTAATAGGGCTCAGTTATTGGAGCGCGATAATGAGTCAACCCAACCAAAAGAGAGCAGCCGACAAAATGATAATATCAGTGATAACAGTCATCGAAGCGATGACAATAAGCGTGGAGGGAATCAAAATGCCAGAAATGGTAACCACTTCGGTGGTAATCATGGCCAAAAATATAAGAATGGACATTTCAAGAAGAGGAGATTCAACAATGATGGGAAAACGTCAACATCAGCACCTGTCGTTAAGGAAGGAGAACAACCACCTATCATATGCTTCAAATATGGAGGGGAGGGACACATCAGTCCAAACTGCGCGATGCCCTCCAAAGCATGTTACAATTGTGGAAGAGAAAGTCATCTGGCCCGATTTTGTCGTTCACCAAAGACAAGTTCAGCAAGGATGGAGGCGCCAAAGGACGTCCCAGAAAAGTCAAAGCTAGTAGTGCAAGGGAGAGCGTTTGTTGTGACCTCCCAGAAAGCAAGGAACCCGAACGAGGTCATCACGGGTAAGCTTATCATAAACTCTAGCGAAGTATATACCTTATTTGATACCAGTTCTACCCATTCTTTTATTTCTCCTACTTGCGCTCAATGTTTAAATTTGACTCCGGAGAAATTAGACTTTGACTTATCTGTTGAAACTCCGTTGGGAGAAACCTTCATTACATCCACTGTTTATAAGTCTTGTTTGGTTCAAATCGGTACCCTCACATTACCTATCGATCTTATTTCATTGAAAATACTTGCATTTGACGTAATTCTAGGGATTGATTAGTTAACTACTCATCATGCAAAAATTGATTATTTTCGTAAGGTTGTTAGCTTTCATATTCCTAATCAACCTATTATGCGAATTCAATCAACTAAACCATTAAAATCAATCACTATCATCTCAAGCCATAAAGTTATTCGTTTATTGAAAAATGGATGTCAAACTTTCTTAGCTCATGTTACAGATTTAAACAAAAATACGTCAGTTTTGAATGATATTTCTATTGTTAATGAATTTTCTGACGTATTCCCTGAAGAACTTACTGGCCTACCCCCAGAACGTGAAATTGAATTTTGTATCGACCTTGAACTCGGTACAAAACTCATTTCCAAAGCCCCATATCGAATGGCTCCTGTTGAACTTCAGGAGTTAAAAACCCAACTGCAGGAATTATTAGACATTGGCTTTATTAGTCCTAGTATTTCTCCTTGGGGTGCTCCTGTTCTATTCGTGAAGAAGAAAGATGGGAGTATGCGACTTTGTATTGATTATCGGGAGTTGAATCATGTCATCATCAAAAATAGGTACCCATTGCCACGTATTGATGACCTGTTTGACCAGTTGCAAGGCGCCAAATTCTTTTCAAAGATTGATCTTCGTTCTAGATATCACCAATTGAATATTAGAACCGATGACATTCCAAAGACGGCTTTCAGAACTCGGTACGGACATTATGAATTCCTAGTCATGTCTTTTGGATTGACTAATGCTCCTGCTGCCTTTATGGATATGATGAACCGAGTATTCAAGGAATATTTGAATCACTTTGTGGTCGTCTTTATTGATGTCATCCTTTTTTATTCCAAGAGCCGTGAAGATCATGAGCAACACTTGAGGCTGATACTTCAAAAGCTTCGTGAATATAAGTTTTATGCCAAGTTGAAGAAATACGAGTTCTGGCTTGAGGATGTAGCATTCCTTGGGCACGTGGTATCAAGTCATGGAATATCTGTTGACCCAACAAAGATTGAAGCTATCCAAAGCTGGGAGCAACCTAAATCAGTGATCGAAGTACGTAACTTTCTCGGCTTAGCTGATTATTATCGGAGATTCGTAGAAAGGTTTTCTAGAATCGCTACTCCATTAACTCAGTTGATTCGGAAAGATACAAAATTCGGTTGGAATGAGGAATGTGAGGAGAGTTTTCAAAAACTCAAGAGAAGACTCATTTCAGCACATGTTCTGATAATATCATCTGGCTCGGAGGGATTTGTCATCTACAGTGATGCTTCAGGCGAAGGGTTAGGATGTGTTCTCATGCAACATGAGAAAGTTATAGCACCTCTCGACAACTCCAAGAATATGAGAGGAATTATCCTACTCATGATCTAGAGTTGGCAGCTGTTGTCTTCGCACTTAAAATTTGGAGGCATTACTTGTATGGGGAAAAAGTGGAGATCTTTACGGATCATAAAAGCCTCAAATATTTTTTCACTCAAAAGGAACTCAACATGCGACAGCGACGTTGGCTTGAACTATTGAAAGATTATGATCATACCATCCAATATCATCCTGGAAAAGCAAACATGGTAGCTGACGCATTGAGTAGAAGATCATATGCAGGTACGAGTGCAATATTGTCAACGCAAAGGCCTATTTTGTATGACTTGCAAAGGATAGATATAGAGATAAAAACTCCATGGACCCACGTGATGATGGAGATAGGTCGACCTGTTGTAAAACACTAGAACAAATCAATTCAATAACAGTGACGAATCAATATATATATATAAATACAGCACAAGCAATTGATTCAATCAATTGAAAATCAATTTGAGTCAATTGCATCTAATTTTACTGAGTTATGTAACGAGTTGTTCTCCTCCTCCTCATAAAAACTCAATTAAACCGTCCGTTTCCTCTTCCTCCTATTCTTCTTCTTCTTTCAATTTCAGTTTCTCCCGTTTCCTCTCCTCTTATTCTTCTTTCAATTTCAGTTTCTCCTATTCTTCTTCTTCTTTCAATTTCAGCTTCCTCCTATTTTTCTTCTTCCAATTTCAGTTTCTCACCTTTTCTAATAATTTTCCTCTTCCTCTTCTTCCAATTTCAGTCTCCGCCTCTTTCCCTCTATAACAGATCTGGGTTGTTCGGGTCAAAAAAGTACAGAGTCTCTTACTTCTTCCCAATCGCGAATCCAAGCATCCAGGCGTACGAAATCTGGCTCATTCTCACTCACATATCCAATCATCTCGCCGGACGATCTCGGAAGCAAGTTCGCCGGACCCCAAGGTATTTTCTAATTTTCTAACTAAAAATAATACGACTCCTATTCTTCAGCCTCAATTGCTTTAACTTTTTGGGTTTCTTCTACCATCCCAAATATCTCTTTCTCTATCTTCCATTTTCCTCAAGTTTTTGTCCTTTGTGCAGGTTTCTCCACAATCTCTAGGATTTTCTGGCCATTTTCTTCCTAAACGGCAAGGAGACTGTGTTTATGGATTCAATCGCCGGTGCTCAGTCACAGATCAATGGTTTTGGTGGGTGTCTTAAGCTTCGAAACCCTTCTCTCTCTAACCCCAATTAGCTCCTTTTTTGAGGTATTATTCTACTGATTTATTCTTCAAGTATGTTTTTAGTTTTTACTTTCTGATTTCCTCTTGGCTATTATAATTAAATGAATTTGTATAAGATGAGTAATATTTCAACATGATATTGATTTAGATCATTGGAAATGTTAGATTTTTTTAAATCTAAAGGTGGCCGAAGGGAATGTTGTTTAACATGTTTGCCTTTGAAGGAATCAAATCAATTCATTTTAAAATTTATTCATTACAGGTTTGTGTATTTGCTTAGTTGACAACTTGACATTCAAATTAATGACTGTTGTGGCTTGAGATGGAAGCTACATATTATTTGGCTCTAAATGACAATTAAATTATTGGGTGAATTTCTATATCGGTGATAAGTGACTATATCTGGATAAGCAAATAGTCTGCCTTCAATTCCCAATAAATACACCGATCAAATTGCAAAATCACCAATCAGAAGAATAAATCTGTCCCCAACAACAACGCAACTCTCAAATGGTATCAACATGGTATCAACGAAATTTCATCTACTCTCCTATTTCAATTGCAGTACTGCAGTAGGGTCACCAAATCAAGCAATGGCCGCCGTTCCCAAATTTGGAGACGGAGCTCAGAAATTAGAGGACTACGTCCCTGATCCTGAAAGATGGGAGAAGATCGGCCGGATTGTCACGAATCTCAGAAAATTCACCGTTAGCTCCGCCGCTAATGAGTCTCTGAAGGGAGTTACTGATCACTCTCTCTATTTATTTTTTTGGGTTCTTAATTTAAGTGTGGTTTGTTTAGTTAATTAGTCAAATAAATTTGATTTTGTGCTTTTTTCTCTATCTTGAGATATCCACCAAGAGAGAACAATAGTATGACGAAATAATTATGGCAAAAAAAGACATGAAAATTGGATTTTTTGTTCATGAAAATTGGGTTGATGATAAGCCTCAAATAAACTACTATATGTCAACTGCTATAACACTATCCTGTCGTGATGAGGTTTTTTAATTTCATAAAACCATTGATTCTGCTATTTGGCTTGCATTTTGGGTTTGTTTAAGAGTGTGAAAATCTCTGTTTTGTTAGATAATTGACTTTTCTTCTTTCCTAGCAGAGAATTTTTCTAAATTTAACTAGATTATTTAGAATCCAAAATTTTCTCTCTTAATGTAACATCAATATGTCATATGGATTTCGAATATTGGGTTGTTTTTCATATGTTGTTGTGTTCCTGATTTAATAGAATATTGCTCCCAATTTTGTTCATCACATAATGGTTTTTCTCTTTATAATCTCATCTTCAGACCGATGAATTTTTTGTGTTACTTCGACGATCAATTGCATTTGTTGACACCGATGCTGAGATATGTTGATACACCTCGATCCTTTGCTCACTACAGATGAGGAGTCCGCGGCTCCTCCTCCCCATCCACAAGTAAAATCTTTCATACCCATACCATCTATATATACACACATTAATATTATTAGGAACCTGAATTGATGAAATCAAGCATTAATGTTTTGTTTTTGTATTTTTTTCATTAAAATTATGCTATTATTATGAATTTCTAGAGGTTATCTTGATCGGTAGTTATTTGTTTGATTAAGCTATACTATTGATATAGTTTATCTCTTTTTGTTTCTTTCTTTCTTTCTTTATATATTCATTTATTTATGTTTTTTGTACTTAAATTGGCGTTATATGTAGTGTTTGAGATCCCATACTGTGTGACATATATAGGAACCTGAAGATAGATACAGATTTTTTGGTATTCTCTTGCTGCATCTTCTCAGCAAGGTTTAGTCATTCGTATATATTTTTTTAAAAAGATTATTTATGCACAGTTAGGTTTCTCAATATACCTGGTAGAATGTTTTCATTTTAGCCAGGCAGGCTGAACAATTTTAATGGAAAAACAAGAATAATTGATGTGTATCGCGGAAGTAAATTATGACATATCAATGTTTGACTTATTTTTTTAATTCTCAATATTTTTATGGTGGTCTTGAAAATATGGAAATGTCAAAAAAGAGTTGTCTTTTTATATTTAGAGCATATTTTGGGTAGTTTTGATAAAAGATGACAACTTTAGTCAAGTGTAATCTTAAAGGGAAAAAAAGAAGAAGATAAAACAACACTTTATTAGTGAAATAACTATTAGTACATTTATGATATTCTTCCATATTTTGACTGTTACTTCACCACACAGTGACATGATTAGTTGTGGTTGGTTCACTATATGGTGATGTGATAGAACTTTATAGTTATAGCTGATGATAGACATATCCTACATTACTAAAACACTATAGCTAATGATATATATGCTCATATTCTAGATGTTTAGTTGATAATCATCTTAGATGGTGGGTGATTTGTCATGCACCCTAATTAGGATTAGTTTGTTAAACTCACCCTCTAAATAAAAGGTCATGAGGGCATAAAATTGAGAGTTTGAATTTTTTTTAAAAATTCTATGCTTGCTGTACATCAGACCTATTTTTTTTAGCTTTTCTTTTCGAAAAAAGCTAGGAGTAAAAAGAGGCACATTGACATGGTAGGATAAGTAGAAGTAGGTTTGTTTGCAGCACTATTTGTCCGATGATAGCTATATACTTGAAGCTATTTGTCTAATTTTTCCTACTAAAATGAAAATAAAATAAAATCATTGCAGTCTGTTAGGTATTTACATTTAGTAATATATCAGTTGACCAAGGAAACAAAAAAGTGCATAATTACAGAAGTGGTAGATAATGTAGCTTTATGCATTGTATATGATACTATAAATATATGGAAAAATATATATCAAAGTCTTTATCATTTTTACAAAAGTTTTAATTTTCTAAATCTCCTTAAAACCTCTAAGACTATTCCATTGTTTCAGTATCTTTAATAGAGCATCTAACCGGATAAGAAGTACTTTATGAACATTAAAAAAGCCATTGAAACTTCAAAATCTAGATCTTTAGCTGCTTCAGAAGAAATAGTTCCTTGGCTTATTTCAACATAACCAAGGGAATGGAAGAACTAATCATCATCTAAAACCAACTGAGCCTATCTGGGTCAATTCTATTTGCCTATCTGGGTTTATTTCTGTCACATGGTGCTCGCTTAAATGATGGATGAGGGAGATGTTGATCTGTTATGCTTGACATGTTCTATTTAGAGGGAGAAGAATTGAATATGCTTAGAGGATGTCTTCTTGGTGATCATTGTTTAATTATGTGAACTGCAGTTACAGTTACAAATGTGACACTCATAAGCATATGTTAATATGTTTATTTTTTGTGTTATGGTTAAGAACTGATTAAATTTTTGATATTGCATAGTTGAATTAACATACATGCATACAAGGTGCTGGAACTTAATTGTTGACCAAAATTTTGATGTTTCTTAAATTTATTTTATTTATTTTTAGTCATAAATATTATAAATTTGTGATGTATATATGTGAATTCATGGGTGTGTGTACTTACATATTTACATGTGTAATTGATAAATGTTTATATCTTTGCAGAAAGATAGGTTCTTTCCTATAAAAGAATGTGCATTTTTTGTCGTGTTGACAGTTGGACCAACTGCAGTACCTGCATTGGGTGGGCAAAGTTCTGTCAATGCAAGTACCCCAGAACACTACAAACAAATGAATTCGTTTTATCATTACTGCAGGTTTTGTAACAAATGGTCTTAGTTTGGAAGCTCTTGAGCTATTTTACACCTGAGGCTTGCAGGTGTAAACTTGACTCAACTTATTTTTGTTACTGTTATTAAATTATCTGCAAACCTTAAAGAATTTGATTTTGCAAGACAACTCCACTCCCGGGTTATGAAGAGTGGGTTTGAATCCTGATCCAAATATCAGGACAACACTTATGGTAAACTACACTATAAGTGCAGTGAGATGAATGATGCCTTCAAATTATTTTGTACAAATCATAGAGTACATAATGTGGTGAGATGGACAGCCGTCATCAGTGGGTACTTGAAGAATAGTGACATAGAGCAAGCTGTAAAGTTATTTTGTCAAATGAGCAGGGTTTGGTGTTCAATTTAAGAGAATTTTGTTATGAATTCTTAGTGAGTATGAAATTATGAATTAGTTATAAAAATCTCCATGTGTGTATTCACCTCGGGTGTGTAAATAAGAAATTCACAATTATTTATATATTTGTAAGTTTATATTTATAATATAATTTATTGAATTAAAAAGAAATTCAATAAATATGATGAATGGTCTCAAAAGTTATTTTAAATTATTATAATAGATAATATATCTTTAATTTCGAGGACGTGCTAATAAATTATATAATTTATTATTTAAACTAGCCCGTGCATTGCACGGGCTATCAACTAGTTATAAGAAATTCAGCAATGTATCCAATTTTTTCAAACTATTCTAATTTCTAGAATTACGGATGAAAAGTAACAACTAATCGAACCTTGTTACCTAAACGCTTAAACTGTCGGTTGTAGTTTCGTCTAGCCTCGACTCAATTTGTCTATGAATTAACCAATACAATTTTTACTTGCTTAGATGGCTAAAGAAAGGTGATATCTTATCCTAAACTGATTAGCACATATGTGGAAGAGGATACTTTCCTAGTGTTGAAGTTTGAATAATAATAAGACGAAACTGATTAATCAATAATAAGTTTTGGATTGGGTTATGGGATGGAGAAGGGTGGGGTACACCATTTAACTCACTCATTTTATTCTCACTTACGTTCGTTTACTATATAAGTCAACGAAAAAAAAATTAATCAAAAACTTAATTTTTTAATCTTTTTTTTATCATTAAGTTTTTTAATGAACAAAAAATTAATGAAACTAATACAAAATATTAAATTTTTTCTTGCCTATTTTTTTTTAAATCTAGACGAAAAATTAAATTATATAACATCATCTTTTATACTCCCTCCGTCCCAAATTAATTGCTCAGTTTTGACTTTTTAAAGTCAAATTGACCATTTTTAAAACTAATCTTTTTACTATTTTTGCTAAAATATAGGTGAAAATATTATAACCAAAAGAAAGTATATATAATTTATTACTAATCCTAATTTTTATAATTTTAGTAATATATTTATATATGCTTAATTATTAATTCTAAAAATAGTCAATTTGACTTAAAAAAGTCAAAACTGAGCAGTTAATTTGGGACAGAGGGAGTACCTTCTATATTATAAACATAATAAAATTAACTTAGTAATTTAAATGTGAAACTTAAATTTTTTTCCCTTTTCCTTTATAAACAAGATGAAAGAAAACATACAACTTTTATATTCTTCTATTTTCCATTATAAATTAAGTTTCCTCTCTTTTTTTTTTCTCATCCCAAACTCAAAAATAGAGTTATAGTCAGAATGTTAGATACGGATCCGGTTAGCATGAAGTTCATTTTTGGGTAAGTTGGTCAATAGAATACTGACACACATATAGTTTTATTTACGTGTCAACATTCTATTAGTCAATTGACCAACTTACCTAAAAATAAACTCCATGCTAACCACTTCCGTTAGATAATACTATTTTACTTTTTTTTTCTTCTTAAAATCAACTACTTAAATAGTATTAAATATTAAACCATCTTAGTTTTCACAAACTTGTTTATTAGAATTTACATGGGGGCTAATATTAAATATTAAATATTAATTTGGATTGCTATCACAAATAATATTATCATATGTAAATATGTTATATAATTGAGAAGAGCTAAATCCAACCAATTATTAATTTGTGGTAAGATATAATGATTTTGATGGTTGTATAAATACATGAAGCTCCATCTTTTCAAAATATGAATCAACATTCTCTTTCTTAAAGTTATCAAAAATGAGAGTTTAATTCAACTAAAATACTTGAGTAAAATTAAAATTAAAAGAGTTATTCTATACTTTTATTGCGAATAGATAAAAGAAAAAAGAAAAAAAAACATTACAATAATTTTGGGATAGAACTAGACTAGTAGTGTATTTATACGTACCGTACGTAGTGTAGGAGAAGATAAAAGAATTAAAGTTAGGTTGGCGGGACGTTATCTATTTAGAGGATTAAAAGGCAGGCCATTCGTCTCGTCTCGTCGGTGCTTCCTCTCGCTCGCTCGCCCGCCCGCCAGCCACCAACCCAACCCCCGCCCCATTAATTATTGGCTTTTCCTTCCCATTACCCTACACTATTTCCTTATTTCCCATTTTATCCCTCACTTCATACCATCCTCAAGGGTCAAGGTCTCTAAAGTTCTAAATATTCAATCTAAATTTACTTGACTACCCTTTTTAGGCCTGGTGGGTTTTAAATTATTTTCATTTTTATTAATTCAAGTTTGATTATGGCCCAACAAATTGATGGATATGCTTTAATTTTGAATGGGCATCAACGGCACTACAACAGATTTGGTTTCTAAGCATGCTAGTGTATATCAAGCCCAAGTAGCCTTGTTTTTATTTTACAAGGACAAATATGTAAAATCAAAAAATAATTGTAATTTGACTATACGATATCACTCCACCAAATGAACTCTTAGAATAATAGGTGTACGTTGTTCATATTAGACCCATCTATACATCTTAAAGTAGTATATGATATTAGCATGTACATCATTACATATAATTAATTTAATTTCGAAACACCTAATTGTTATTGTGAAAACTTAGGTCACATACATGCCTTTCACATAAGAGTTATCGGAATATATGTATGTATTTTTTTTTAAAGAGAAAAGAATATATGTGTGTAATATATTATACATATATATATATATATATGAAGGGTATATTAATAATAAATTATGGTTAATTAAGAAATCTTAAATAGTTTTGCATTGTCTATTTTACGATCTAACCATCAAGATTTTTTTTAAAAGACGGAACCTTTCACAACATTGTGTTGCATAACATTTTGATTGTGTCGCATAATAAAAAGATTATTAATTTTCTTCAGATGACGAATTAAATAGAAAATATTATTTATCTTCTATAATTTAATATTGTGATATCTAAGTTGTTCCACAATATAATATTGTAAATGACCACAATTTTATTTTCTAATCCTGACCACCCTCTATAATTAGAGTTTTACACTCTCCAACAACATGTCACGTAAGAAGTTTATGAGAAAATCAAACAATTTGGATTATATTAACAAATTTTGTATTTATTATGTACCATAATAAAACTATTCTAATAATCATATTAAATTTCAAATCCTTTAATTTGTTTCCTAAATCCTCATATGACGTGTTATTACTAAAAAATGATCACGTGCAATATAACTTATTTTATGACCATCCGTATATAATTTATTATCATCTTATAATTAACGCTACAAGATTAAACCATTAAAAATCTCACAATCACTATTTATTATAAATCAACTTGATATTTTTGTGCATGTGTTACCTTACCAACGCACATATTACTCACCCTTTTTATTTCACATGATTAAGATATTGTCCACCTAACTATTTTGATTGTTTGCTTTCAAATTTGTAGTAGTTAAAACAAATTACTTAATACCTTACCCATAAAGGAGACTAGATTTTTTGTCTCTATTTTTTCTGTCTGTCTTGTATTCTCTCACTTAAATTTTGATATTTAATCTTTTATTTAATATTAATTAATTTTAAAATTAAATAAAAAGTCAGATATCAAAATTTAAATAAAAAAATACAAAGAAACAAAAAAAAAAGGACAGAGGATGTGCTCAAGCCACAGAGTGCCTGACTTTATTTTGTATAGCATCAAAATTAGCTTTGATTTTTTGTAGCTTCCAATACTCCTAAAAATGTCAATTGCACTATAATAGATGTAAAGGGTGTTTTAGTAACTCCACTCCAAGTCAAAGATACCTGGATTCTCATGCACAAGGGCATTATCGTCCTTTTCCAAAACATAGAATAGAAGCAGCTTCTCAACTATCTTCTCTCTCTCCTCTACACTCTCGAGTCTCTTCCACCCCTCTCCTCCTCCAAACAAGACATAATTAGAAAATAAAAATAAAAACAAAAACCAAAACAAAAGAAAGGTGGTGGCAGAGGACTAGAGGTAGATGCATGAGCAACTACAATCTCTTTCTCTCTCCTCTTTCTTTCCAATTCTCTCTCCCACATCGCCAACTTCCCCTTTGGAATCCAATCCCAATCCATCATCTAATTCCTTGATTTCGCTTAAAATCTCAGTTTAATTCTCCTCGGTTTCCCCGCCCTACCCACCGCATTCTTTATCTTCTTTGCCTCTTTCAGGTATGAAGGAATTATCACTTTATACTTGTAATGGCTGCTTTGTTTTCCCTTTGTATTGTCCGTTCTATAGGGACATGGTGTTATGGAATTCTTTTGTTTGATGATGGGTTTGAAGGGTTTCAACTTTCAATTCAACTACTTTTTTGTTATGTGGGTTTTTTCCCCTTAGATTTCTTTTGTCTTGTTTGGAATTGTGTATTGGGGTTTGTTTTCTTTTGGGGTTTGCTATGTTTCTGTATCCTGCCTCCACAAAAGGTGGTATTGGGTGGGTTGACTTATTTTTCAACTGATTGATTGTAAATTCCTAGAAAATTTGGGTGTTTTTATTGGTTTATTTGAATTCTATTTCTGGGTAAAAAGATAATTGTTATGGATTTACTTAGTTCTGATAAGGTAGATAGCAACTTTAAGTTTTGAGGTTCTGTCACCTTGGTTACGTACTTCGGTGGTTGAAAGTTTTCTTCTTTATTGGGTTGATAAGTTAACATATTGTGTTTTCTTGGAATTTTGAATCCTTGTATGGGTCTTTGTAACATGAACATCAATGACTTTGATCTTTGCTTCACTATGGTAAACTGCTCCGAATTCCAAGCTGCATATTTTTTAGGGGGAATTTATTGTTTTTGTTTTTGTTTTTGTGAGGAACTTATTCAGGGAAGTATTTGAGCCATGAATCTTCTAATGGTTAGCTAGTGGCCTTTTGAATTTAGTTTTCAGTCGGTCTTTTTTTTGACATCTGCAGTTGATATTCGGCGGTAGGTAGCTAAAATTAGAAACTTATTATTGCTGTTAGATAATAAAAGGATATTTGTGCATTTTTTCACCTAAAGTTACTATCTTTGGTGCTCAAATAGTTTGTAAGTTCTAATACTGACACATAATTTGACCTCTTGGCATTCATACTTTATAATGATAATGTACTTCACCAACTCAATCTAGACTACTTCTTTATGTAGTATTCTGTAATTTGTGAGTTAGTTTCTTCATTGAATTTTGCGGTAAAGTCACCTGGCAGATTTGAAGTAATTTTTATCTGACTAACTTCTGCAGTTTTACATCTCATTGTATTTTTGGTTTATGTAGTTTCGATGCAATCTTTTCTTACCGCTTAAGTAGCTGGTAATAGATTTATCTTCGCATACCTAAGGGTGATGGAAAAATGTTCGTTATTAACATAATTAAACTCTTATCTGAAAGACTGAAACTTTTCATGCGTCGCTGTCATGCCTTGCTTACTTTTTTTTGAATCTTTTTGGCTTTCTTATGAATCATTGTATAATGTTGATAGGAATATTGCAATCAGTCATGGTGAGCATTAGAAGGCGCAAACTCCTAGGACTATGCTCTGGTACGCTGAAGTTGAAATTTGTTTTGGTTAATGTTGGAATGATTTCTTAAATTAGATTTTCCAATATGTTCTGGATATCTTCTTATCATAAAAAAAAAGATATGTACTTGGAGGATTTCAATTAGTATACATTGTGTTTGTTGGATTATACACTTCTTGGCTTATTGATTAACTAAATAACATATTCAGTAAATGAAAAGCCCTCTAGTAAACTTCCCCTTTGTGTGCATCTTAACAATATTCATGAAATCATATGGGTCTTGTAGGGCGAAGTTCTTTCCTTGCTCCACTCCCTAGATTCTTTGACAGTGGGCGTACTCTTGAGAACCCTACCTTAAACTCACGACCATTTAGTGTTCATCCTATGCCTTCAATTGATATTGACCAATCAAAGGAGGTAAATATGGACTTCAAGCTTTATTCTTACACTTTCTTTTAGTCTGTTTACATACGCATCATATATGGTTCACCATAACTAATTATTTAAACTCTACATCCTATTGACTTTAAACTTATGAATGTTGCGTTTGTGTACTTATTAAAATTTGTTGTGTTTGTGTCTCATGAATATTGAACCATACTACTGTTTTTACGTGACACAAAATTAAGCAAGACGATCGTGAAATATGGACAATTAACTCTCTAATAATACCACTCGTTTGGACCCTCAAGAAATGAGTACTTCTAAACTATGCGTTGTCAATAAAAAATCCATAAGTTGCTTTGTAAAAACTCCTAGTTAGTGATACATTGGTGGATTTGTTTTCACTTTATGGGTACTACATTATATATGGACTCTCCAAGTGTATAGAGTACTGCCGTCAGATACTTACCACTAGGATAAACACCACAATTTGTTATATAATTGACATGACAAGAATGTAAAAGAAAATTAAATAATACTTGTTAGTGCCCTTGAGTAGTCGAGTCATTGGATTGGCAGATTAGATGAATCCAATCTTGAACGTAAACGTGTCCCTGCGTGTACCTGTGTCCATGAAATGCTAAGATGCTGACTCTTGCAGCTTGAGTTGAATCCTATATCAGTTTAGAAAAATAGAAACAAAAAAAAAGGTTGAATTGCACTGTATAATACTATGGTGAGGTCTTGTGTAGCCAAACACCAAGCCAACAAAAATGTAAAGATTTCTGGTTTTGAAGCAGAACAACTAATTATGGCTTTTATTAAGTAGTAGCTTTAACCTTAAAAATTTTTGTACTGCTTAACAGTTCATAGTGACTGAATTATAAGTTATAACAACTTGAATTTGACATTTATAAGCCACATTCATGCTTTCAATCGAATGGAATATTTAGTATGCTAATAGATATACTTTTTGTTTAATCAACTGAGACAAACTCTAGCACTCAGTATTTCAAATATCTACTAGGTGTATATGCATTGCATCATGTACTTTACCTATGATTATGTTACATCTGTTGTCTATAATCTGCCATCAATCCCGCCATCCACTCAAAATGTGACTTATGTTGCTTATTATCTTGTTCTCAGAAAGGTATACCAACAGTATACCCTGGATCATCAAACGCGTCTACTTCTAGCTCATCAAAAGAGCAGCATGAACAGTTTGCAGGTCTGAATTTTCATATGTGAAATATGCAAATGTTTGACTTGGTCCTTTTTTTGGAGATAAAAACATGTTTTGGTTTGTATTAACTACTGGGATGAAAAATATCCATTTGGAACCCCTAGAAAAGCTGTCATTATATGTACTTTTATTTAACTTTTCCTTGTTAATCACCATATTTACCCAAGTCCAGAAGAAAAAAAGAGAGTTACAGATGTGCCAAAAAAGACTTAGAATGCCTTGCAAACATCATTCTATGTTGAAAATGGCAAACGATATACCTGCTGTGCAACTGTAGCCTTGTTGGTGAGCTCTCTTGGTAGATCTACGGTAAGCATTGGATTGGAACCCATTTTGTCTATGTTGATGGGGCTGATGGGGAGGCGAAGGCAACCCCCAACCTTTAGTCAATTTCTTTCAGGAGTTTTATATAGGAGCACACAAGATAGCCTCCTGAATATAAATTGATATAGAACATATTGGCTGAAAAAACGTGGGATATATGTTTTCTGATGATAAGCTAGTTCATGACAGCTGTGACAAGCTCCATCTTCTCACGAATCTCAATGAAGTTTTATTCTTTAAAACATTCCCGATGGCCGAATTTCGAACATGATGGGACCACAAGTGAAGAGCCTACAAGAAAATACTTTACTCTGAGGATTCCTAGTGGAGTGCAGAGCTTCACCCTAGTTGTAGTGTTTCTAGTTTTTCATTATTTTCTACGAAATATTCATCTCCAAAATCTTGTCCTGTATAAGAACACCTATTTTCCATGGATTTTGCAAAGAATGGTATGTTTATTGGTGGACATTTTAATTTCAGATTTTATATTGGCAAAGCCAGATTGCAGCTCTTGTCCTTTCTTTTTTTTAACTGATCATGCTTTTCGGCAGTTCCAGAAGTCAAGCGCAGAAAGCGACACAGGAGGAAGCATTTTGAAAACCAAGAACCTTGTGTGATGCGAGGTGTCTATTTCAAAAATATGAAATGGCAAGCAGCGATAAAAGTTGACAAGAAACAAATCCACTTGGGGACTGTTGGCTCACAGGAAGAGGCTGCTCGATTGTATGACAGGTACTAATATATATATACCTCAACCTAGCTATTGTTAGTTCAATATGTCAAAGCTGTTCCAACCTAAAAACCCCTTGATTTGCGATGTTAAAGACTTGAACACATCAAAATTCATTGGTGATATTATTTTCAAAAGTTTCCTTCCAACTATTAGCATTATCTCTTTGTTTAATTTCCGATTTTGATTTTGCTATGCATGAGTGATGAGTCCATAATTTATATCAAAATTATATGATCAAATCTTTGCTTCATATATTGCATGTTAGCTGTCCCAACCCCCTAAAAGTTTTGACCGATGCTTACATTGGTATTCATCGGTGCAAACATTATTATTCATTGCGAATGAACTACGGCTTAATTTGTTATTTGCAGGATTGAAGTGGGGGTGGAAAATGGTAATAGAAGAGGAATTTATTCCTACCAAATATACCCTGCACTTAGTTTCAGAAAATAATGTGTTTCATGGTCTACATTTCCTTTATTGTTTTTAAGGATAGAGCCTACAAATGTAACTGGAGGCACAAGATTTAGAAGTCATTTATTTATTTATTATTATTATTTGGGGGGTGGGGGTGGGGTGGGGGTGGGGGTGGGGGTGGGGAGGTGGAATGAGGAGGAAGCAGGGCTCAAGTCATTTTGGGACCAATGACAAATATATTTGCGGAGTTCAACAATTAATTTGATTGAGATGGACCACAATCCTTTCAAGTATGCAATTATTCTTTTATTCTGTGTATATGGAATCTTCTTCCAAAATGGTCAAATGTATCAAATTGATTATGTGGATCTTAAAGTTAATGACAAATTGACTTTATCAGCTGCTAAACTACATTTGGAATTCATAATGGTCACAGTACCATATTGGTTAGAATTATAGGTCAGATGTGATTTATAATGAGGTGATAATATGATTGGAGTTATCTAAGTAAGCAGGAGAGTTAAGTGTTGAAATATTTTCCCCTTAAAATAAAAGGGAAATAATGATGTTTGAGGATGGAGGTAACTGGCACGAGAGATAATACGAGGGGTAATTTATTTATTTTATTTTATTGCAAAGTAAAAGGAAAAGATAGTGGCGCAGGTGTATACACCTGCACTTTGTGGACATCAATTCTTGCTCTCTTCTGAAATCTTATTCTGTCTCTGAGCACACCCATAAACTTCAATATTTCAAATGTTATTTGATGGTTGCCTGTAGTTTTAGCTTGAACGGTCGGTTGCTCTATTATTATTGTAAAGTTATCATTGCTCTACCGCTGTTATATTATTTTAGATGCATGATGAATAAGATGTTTAGAAATTTAATATATGCAGAGCCGCTTTTATGTGTGGGAGGGAACCCAACTTTGAGCTCTCAGAGGTGGATAAGCAAGAACTTAGGAAATTCAAGTGGGACGAATTCTTAGCTGTTACTCGTTCTGCAATTACTAACAAAAGTAAAACTGCCTTTCACAATTGTTATCTGCTTCAGTGTTTTGCATTTTCTTTTTTGGGTAATAATTTCCATATTATGTAAATATGCAGAACACCAGAGAAGAACTGGGGTTGGTTCACGAAGAAAGTTTGAGCCTGCACAAAGTAGTGACTGGGAGGCTGATCAAGGAGGTTTCTCAGGCTCAGAAGATTAAAGCCAAGACGCATCAGACTCGTGAAATTTTTTGTTCAGGAGAAAAAATCTGAGAAGCCTGGTTCTTCTAAGCTTCTGGTGAATCTATGTTAGGCATTTAACTTTGTTATATTTGCTGTGTATAAAGGCCCCTATTAGGGCAGATATCAGTGGTATCTCAAATTCTGTTAGTAACCAGATTTCTGTTTTGATGTCGTCTTCTCTCCCTAGCTCGCCCTCACTTAACAATGGCCAACATTGAGAATTCAGACATAACTATCCTGGAAATATATGAAAAAGAAACAGTTAAAAGAGGAGCTCATAAATACTTGTATTAATTTAATTTTGGTATATATGTTTAAAACAGGAAAAAAAATGTGTTGGACAGGTACAAAATTAGCTATAAAGAGCATATTTTTTAAGGCACAACTTGGAAGTTTAGAAATCAGATTAGCTATAAAGATCAGATTTTTTCCTTTTTTTATTTTTTTTATTTACAAGCTTACTATATTTTCAGTCCAAGAATATATTTTTTTCTTTTTAAAAAAACATCTCTGAGCTCGAGTGATGACCAGAAACTAACCAGAAAAACTTGTTCTCTTCATCACAATACCTATTACAGAACCAGTATTATAAGACTCCGCATGTTTCTAGCAAAGCCCGGTTTTGGCGACAGTTTTGAGCGACCGGTTTTTTTTTTAATATCTCCCAAATAATTTATAAGATTTATTGGAACTGAAATTTTTATAAAATAAAGTCTGCACAAGTATATTTTTTACATGTATATTTTAGTTCCAATAAATTTTATAAATTATTTGATAGATATTAAAAAAAAAACCGGTCGCTCAAAACTGTCGCCAAAACCGGTCCTCCTAGGACTGCTTCCAAAACAACGTCTTGCTCTTCAACAAAGCCACGTGTAACAAAATGTGGGCTTGTTTATTTCACAGCCCGTACACTATTTACCGGCCCGGAACCCGTTTTTCGATTTTCTCCTCTCACCATACAGTAAGTAGTACACATTGCCTGCGTCAAAATTCTCTCCTGCTGAGTGATCAGAAAATGGATTCATCCGATAAAACCCTAGAAGAGGGTTCTTCATTGGAGGAGGGTTGGAAAGAGCGGATTCTCTTTCCTACTCTGCTCGCAGGTTTCCATCATTACAATCCTTATTTCCTGTTAATTTTGATTTTACTTATATTTACTATAACTTTCGTTTTTCTCATTCGAACTTTTAGGGATTGTGGGAGGCGGAGCTGGGTTGGTGTCAAAGCATCGAAAATTTCACGGCCTCGCTAACATTTCTGCAGCTTATGCAGCTAATTTTGCCATTGTTACTGGTTGCTATTGCGGTATTTCTGTTCTCTTTATACCTTGATTGTTTTATTTAATTTTATTGGTATTTTATCAGTTTCTGTATTTGTAAAGTCCCTAAATTTTAAAACCAATTATAAGAAATGATTGTGAAATTTTGAACTGGATATTTGATATGTATATATCGAGCTGTGATGGAAGAGCCTCCTTTGAACTTCAAAAACTTTGTTAGGACTAGCTTATGAGCTAATATCCTAATAATCCTATCATATTAACTACAATCTTTATGTATCAGGTGCCTATATATATTTAGCATACCCTGAAGAATGATGCTTTTATTGAAATCAAATTAGAGTAAAATGCAAACGAAGTTCTTAAACTTTTGCTATATTTAGTTGAAAATTTTGTTTCATTTAATATTAATTTTGAAAATTTATATGCCCTTTTTCAGTTATTCGTAACATTTATAATTTAACAAACTTAACTGAGGTTAGTTGTGAGCTCCAGTAGGACTTGTTCATTATGTAAACAAACCAAGCTAGCTTGATAATTAAGCTTGTTTGCTAAACAAGCAGAGCCTGAACAGGGCTGAATACATTTGCTTGAAGGGCAACATCATTTTTTGGCTATTTTGTTGTAATAATTCTAAGCCAGTACGTAGAGGATCAAGCAGTTCTCCTGTTGTGTTGACTATCTTGTTTCTAGTAACCTCTGTAATTATTCATTTGGTATTACAGGTGCACGTGAGTTTGTAAGAATGAGTAGAACTTCAGCACCTGATGATCTATTGAACTCAGCAATTGGTGGCTTTGGTTGTGGAGCTATCCTTGGCCGCCTTCAAGGTCAAATTCCATGACTATCTGTCTCGCACATGCACACACACTCAGACACACTCACTCACTCATACAAGAAGCACAGTTCAAAATATAATTAAGTCGCATTTAATCCCAAAGTTAATGTAATATTAACCATATTTATGTAAAATATTACCCTATAGAAGAAATATGTGAAATGTACTTGCAACTGTCTTCTGCTTACCCAATAACCATTAAAACTAGTCATGAAAGGAATAGACAAATGATTGAATCTCATATTTAAGTAATCAAGTAGGGAACTCACAATATACTTGTATGGGAAAAAGATAGTGATCTCACAAGATATATGATGTTGGAGAAATTCTGAAAGAACTTCACTCTTCATGAACTGTAGCAATTTTGTGGCAAAAGTGCGGTACTGCTGTTCATGCTACTGTATTTTTCTATATTTAGGAGTTGAATAATATGTTTCTTATTTTATTAATTAGGTTAAATAATGTGGTTGAGATTAAATTATTTTAAGTGCAGGACTTGAGGTTGTTAGTGTTTTGTAGCCTTCTTTTCTTAAAAAATATTGTTATGGAACTTCGAACTTCTGAAAGACTTTTGATGGATTTAAAAATTAGCTTTTGCTTTTGAATTCTTAAAATTTTAGGGTTTTGCTTATTCAGCACCCTCTCAAGGTTTTTCCTTCGTTTATCCCCAAGAAACATAGGTTTCAATTATGTTGAAGTAGAATTCTGGCTGGTTGTGGTTCTGGTCCCTGTGTGAAACCTCAGTCCATCTTTTGTCGATCATTTCTGACTTGGGTGCCTTTTACCTTTTATTAACTTTGATGGATTCACTTCAAAGTTCAAACAATGCAGAAGTGGTCCTGTAACACTAAATAGTGCATTCCTTTCCCTGATGATTAAATAAGATCATATATGCAGTATGTTGTATATGCGCTCTTGCAGAGCGGCTATCCTACATTTTCGAGTCAATGATGTAGTGCAAGCTTGGGATCAGTTGTATACCTAACTTCTTACTGCATTGCCTTTAAAAGCTTCTGAAGCTCTTTCATCCTTCCATTATGTGTTTTTTATTTCTTCTCCTCAAGTGGAGCCACATGCAAAGGTTTCACTCCGTCTAATGTTTGACAGTTAGTGGAGTCATTTGTTCTTATACGTTCTTACTGAAATTGATGTCTTCAATTCTAGGAGTCTTATAAAATTCTCTAACTGGATATCCTTTTTGATGAAGTTCAAAATATTCGCAGATTTAAAAAGTTCGTAATTATGCAGTTTATCTAGTTTTGGTCTTTAAAGATGTTGATACTAGATAATGAACTTTTATTTTTTAGCTAGATATCCATGTTTGTTGTATTTACCAGAAATGGAAGGATGATTAGTTGATCAAATTTCTTGACAGATGTTATATGCACAGCTAATCTTTTTGTTTTTTTAATGACATTTCAGGTGGTCGAGCTGGTGCTGTCCGTTACTCAGTCTTGTTTGCCATTGCGGGAACAGCAGTGGATTATGCTGCTCTTAAAGTAAAACCTTTCTTGAAAAGCTTACGGAATAGTTCCCAGAATAATGATAGTTGGTTGAAACTGCCAGAATGGTCACCCATCCAAGTACTTGACGAGGAAGCTCTTGCTGCCAAACGTGCTAGAGAACAACAGTGGTTTGCACACAGAAATCCCCATAATCTAAATAAAGAAGAGTCTTAAGAGTACTTAGAATTTATGTAATCATGCTTTTGTTTTTCTCCTTTATCCTACTAACAGTGGCATTGCTTCTGTAAAATACTGAAGCAAATGGTTATAGGGTAATAAAGAAGATTGTAAGTGTTACCTGTTTTTTATAATTCTGTTTGTTTGTTATAGTGCAACCGATTTTTGTGACTTGAAGAATTTGCTTAAGCTCAGTTCAGTCCATATGCCTTGGAGAATACAGAACAAATTTATATGAATTTCTCAGTTGTAAATGAGTTACAGAGGAATAAGAAGAAATAGGAGAGAAGCACTCGAATTCTATTTTACTTCCAACTGTTTGAGTTATGTATCATTTCATTATCCCCTTTCTTGGAGGAGGAGAAGATTTCCATTTCAGAAAATCCAAGCATTTTGCAAAGGCGAAGAAAATAAATGGCTAATTTTTCAGATTTCGACGAGTCATTTATACTGTTTACCACAACACTATACACTGGCTGGTGCGCAGTTGATTCCTTCCAATGTAGCATTATGGTAAATGCTTGAAGTTTTAAATATAAATATATACACACGCACACACATTTAATTAATTAATCATTCTTATTTTTATAATAAATTAATAAAACGAGTTGGAATTAAATTCAGCTCACAAAAGTCCAACTGAAAGTCAACTCATTTTCTAAACAGACCGAACTTATATATCAAACCTCAAGCTCGTCCCAATTTGACTAGTTTAACATTTCACTTGACCAGACAGGCCAAACCCCTCAAGCCACTCTGCTCGTCAGCTCTAGGCCTATGCAACTGTTTAACAAAAAATTACTTAGAAGTTCATAGGTTAAAAAGACAAATTTTCGCAATATTTAAGAATATTTTACTTTCAATGGTTAACATGATAATCAAAGTAGAAAATATAATTTTTCTCTTTAAAATAAAGGGTACTCAAAGTTGTATATAGTAGAAGTAAAAGCTTAAATTTCTACACCCAAAAAGAAAAGAGAGAGTAAAGAGGTCTGATCAATACAGATACAGATAAATTTTTTTACGAGCACATTATGAGGCAGCTGTCCATCTTGTTCAACAAGTAATTCCACCCCTGATCCAGAATGCTTCAAGATCTTAAGAAAGCAGAGAGACAAGAGAGACGAATTCTAGCGTTACCCTGCCCTTGGACCTAGTGTTGATAACAAAGTGTTCAGGGTATTTTCTTAACAACATAAGCAATCCAAACCATGGTTTTCCTTTGGCTTCAGCACCAGGATAATCCTCAGATGTGAGATATCTTCTAACACGACTGTGATGCCAGACACTGCTATATTGTTCCAACAACTGCACCAACAAACATGTTGTAACAGAAATTCAGGATATATTAGCAACAAGATCAAAGCTACAAGACCATAATATATGAAGCAGAAAAAAATAATTATGATGTCCTCAATGCGAGCATCGAGTAACATGATACAATTGATGTCCAATCAAAAGACCAATGCTTGGTTTTGAGAAGTAGTAAAAAGGGACCAAAGTAAAAAAAGATAGGACACATCAGTATGATTGTCTACCCATGAATCAAATAGGTTTAGTTTAGATTCAGTGAATCAAAAAAGAACAAAAATTGCAGAGGTTTAAAAGCTTTCTGATCAGGTGAAGTGTAGATACACCCCCCTAGTGCTGAGCAGAATAGGATGAAAGCTTGCTCCTCTGTGCTGATAAAAAATAGACTGGTTAGAAAATATTTTTAAAGGACACACAACAAAGAAAAACGAATCAGGTGTTATTCAGCCTAGATCCTAAGAGCAGCTTCTTGGGGGAGGGAGGAATTGAAGTAGCTAAATTATTTTCTTTTTTACAAGAAGAATAGGATTATTATCAATAAGGTCCTTCCACCAATTCTTATTACCCCTGGTCCAAACCACATCAGGCCTATAACTATGGCCACAAAGAGGAAAGTGATCTTTAGTTAGTTGTGTGGAGTAGCGGATGATACTGCCTGCAGGAGGGGGGAAATCAAAAGTAGAATAATGATCCGTTCTTTTTTCCAGGTGAACTACACGTGTGTTATTTCTTACGCGATTAAGCCTAAACTGGAGGCATCTTTGATCCCTATAGGATATCTATTCAATTAAAGAAGGCAGAGCTGTTGCCATCTCTTAATTGAGATTGAGTTCTGACACCCTCATGATATGATTCTATCGACAAGTGCATGATTGATGTGAGATAAAAGTAATTCTTGCTACGTGCAGACCATCAGTGAACAAAATATAAATTACAATATAATAAAATCAACAATTAACAATCACCTCCGAGTGAAGTTTCTCCATCGGCATCCATTCCCCAGGACCACAAAGATCGGAAAGCACAGTAGCTACAGATGATACTACATCCTTCTCTTCTAACTGCATGAGCTGGTGGGTGTCAGCATCCCTGTCAATCCTTAATCTTCCCTCCCCCTTTTTGTCTGCAGGTAAAATAGATAACACTGATTCAGCAATGCCATCGCAATTTAAACCTAGCTGCCTGAACAACTGCATATACATGGATAGCGGGGTTCCAAATGGTGTCTGTGCATGTCTATTTGTGAGTATGAAGTACTAAATTTAACTCTAACTGAAAAATGAACAAAACAAACAGCTGAAAGAATTAGGTCATGCGCAGCGGAAGTGAGCTCAAATAGTTATGCCCTGTGCAAAACAGATAGTTCTGGTACTAGGCCAAAATGGATGTACCAAGTATACCATAATTTATTTTAGAAAACAAATAAATGAATGTTTACAATGCCAGCAGAAGCGAAGTTTGTGTTGGAGGTCGGTTTAAAATGATCTAGCCAAAAGTTGACCTGAATAATTTTGGCCAAAACAAAAAATGACAACTGTCCACTATCAAACTTGTATGTGGAATCAATAGATTATGAATGAAAAGAATAATACTAAGATCATGGGGTTAAGAGGATACAGTTGCTTCCGTACATCCATTTAAGAAACAAGAAACTTCTATTAAATGATCTAAGCACTACAATTTTTACAATCTAGCATTCCAAGTACAAAACTATCCACATAACCTAGATTACTTTAAAATAACACAATCAATCCACCCTCCAAAGAAAAAACACTATCACCTATAAAGGGAGACTTGTAAATAAAAATTAGAAACACTAAAGATAAGTAGGTCAATAGGGAGAAGAGGCAATTCTTAATCTTTGGAGGTGCAAAAGTTTAAGGATATAAAGCATCTTAACATATATGACATAGCATGTACTATTTAAAGATTTATAATTTTTATACTGCAATTTAAGTGAAGTTTCTCCTGTCTTTATAGTTCAATGGGATTGAGAGTTGAGAAACCTTCAACCAATCAAGCCAATAATAACCAAGGAACCAAAACCATTAAAAGTATTTATGAACACAAATGGTATAAGAAAAGACTAATTGAAGGTGTAACCATTACTAATATCTAGCAGAGGACTCAAAACATGATTTCTACAATCTCCCTAAAATTTACACCTCCAAAATCATAAAGTAATCCTCTGATATTCTTGCTTCCTTCATAAATTTATGAAGTGATAAGCGTGGTTTGATGAACTGACAAAAAGGACTTACATATCATAGCTTCTGATTTGAAGTCGATCCATTTCTTCCGGGTACACTATTACTGGTACGCATTAATTTTATTTATCAAAAAAGAAAGTTACTATGCGACAATATGTACATTTAATGTCTTGCTAACCACCCATTGGTAATTGACCTAAAGCAGATTGGATTGTTCTCAAAATTATCTACAAAATCGAATAGAATGTGCACCAATATAGCAAGAAACTAACAACATCAACTGGATAACGAATAATTCCATTGCAAAGTCATTAAAAATGCAACCTTTACCACCAAAACCAAATAGAATGGATAAAACTACTCACCAAATTGTCCTGCTAATGCACCCTTTCCGCTTGAACCCGAACCACCATACTTCTTAGTACCAATATCATCATTCCCATCCTCATCATCATCCTCGTACTCATCCTCAAAAACCCTAGCCCGGCTGCCTCCCTTCTTACCCGTTGGCGGAGGCAGGGCTAAATTATGGTGGTAACCGCTATTACTATTGAGGTTATGACGTGGCCCAATTGGCCCACCGAGAATACTCCGGATGGGGAGTAAAAAGTAGAATTCCTTGTCTCCGATTTGAAGGAGATCTTGGGAATCGAGCTTAACGGGAGGGTTTCCGGGGAGGTGGAGAACGCCCTCGACGGAGCAGCCGTTCTTACCGAGGACTTCGAGGGCAAAACGACGGCGTTGGAAATCGTAGAAGATTCGGGCGTGGTGGCGGGAGATGTTCATGCCACCGCCGAGGGATGAGAGGTCTACGTCGACGGTGGATTTCTTGCTATTGCGGCCGAGTACGATGGAGTAGGTTTGCATATAGTATTCGAAGTCTTCACCTTGGAGTTTTGCGAAACCCGCTTCCACGTCGTTGTTGCCCCTGCCGCCGCTTCCCATATTCGCCACCGGTATAGTGGTTATCTTAATATGCCTATGTCTAGATAGTAGAAGAAGAACGAGAATTGGAAGAACGAGAACTGGAACTGGAACTGGAACTGGAACTGAACGTGAATTTACTCACCATTGCTGAGAAGCTCTTTAATTGGGGGATTCTTTTTCTTTTTCTTTTTCTTTTTCTTTTGTGGGGACTGTTTGGCACGGAGTTTAGCTTGGCCCGCATCAACAGACTGAGACAACAATGCTAAGGATGTATAAATGATCCTATTCGACCCGAGAATTATTTAAATTTGATTTATAAAATAAAATTTAATATCGACTCTAGTCTGATCTCAAATTGTGTTTGAAAAATTTAAATTTTTTGAACGAATATATCCGAATATTAATAAAAAATTATTATTTGAAAAGGTTCGAGTAATTTATTAAACATTAAAATTCGATTATAAACTTTTAGTCTCAAACTTTTAAAATTATCCTATTTTATTATTTTAAAATTTAAACAAAGTAATATTAATTTAAAATTTATAAGCCTTAAATAAACATAAAAACATTAATCTGTATACCAAATTTTAAAATGGAGAAAGCATAGAACATAATTCATTTAAATTTAAATTTATTTTTATTTTTATCTATTCAATTGTTTTAACATTTATACTATCGTATTATTATAATTTCAATTTAAAAACCTACTTCGAATAATTTAAAATATAAGATATTGAGTAGAGTTAAAAAAATAAGATATAATTATTATTTTTAAGCTACTTAAGAGTTTTGATTGATACATGATAATTCAAGTTGAACTTACTATACTAGATCAAAGTTAAGTTTATATTTTTGGGACATTATTCTAAACAGATTAGGGTTTTCACATAAAGAATTAAAATGAAGAAATGCATAACCTTTCAATATTTAAATAATTTATGTTAAGATTTGATGTACAAGAGATAAAGTTATTGTTCTTGAAGTGTGGGAGCATTAAACAATCATTAAATCGTATTACCTCCGTTCTTTAATATAGGTCGTTTTAGATTTGTGCACAAGTATTTAGGTAATAATTGTATAGGTCCGGTTCGTATAAAGTCTTCCTTACTTTATTAAAATACGGATTTTTTTTTACAATATTTTAAAAAAATAACTAAAAAAAAGTTTAATATTTTATGGAACTGAAATTTTTTTATAATACAGTGGTTTGGATGTGATTTGGATACGTATAACAAAATAAGTCTGTACAGTCTGTGCAGACTGTACATATATTTTTTAGTATAAGTATCCAAATCACGCCCAAAACATTGTATTATGGAAAAATTTCAGTTCCATAAGATATTAAAAAAAATAGTTGTTTTAAAAAAAAACCAAAAAAAAAATTCGCATTTTAAAAAAGTAAGTGAGCCCTCACCTGATCGATTCTGATGATTGTATAACATTAACTATAATATCAATTGTTTATATTGCTCTTGTATTAGAAGAAGAAATTTGTGACCCCCCCAAAACAGGTATACATCACCTATTCTGAGTCGCCAAATACATGGTACAGAATACAAATACAATCTTTAATATAAAACAAGAGTGCTATGAGTTTTAATACAAATATTGTCTTCTAGATAATATCCACTCTCAGAATAAGTCCTCTTTACATTTATTGTCACACTATTTAACATAATAGTAAGGACTACTAATACTATCATCTGGACCGTCACTCCGTTCCCCGACTAGTCCCGGCTACGTTCTCATTTTCTGAAGAGAACAGTGAAAGAAAGGGTGAGCTCAACTAGCCCAATAAAAAATATTATGACTAAGATAATACAGAATAAATTATCATTAGTCTTTAACAGTGTTAAACTGATAAAATACAATAGACATCAAGTTTAACTGCAGCGAAACATGCAATCCATTAAAAGAGTCAAGTAGAGAATAAAATCTACTATCTTTTATAATTTAAAAGGTTTTCATCACTTTTATTGCTGGGACTCAGCTTAATAAATAATCCACATCATCCCTGCACTACGGCCAAGGATATTCATTAGTATCACAACCACAATTTATCCATGTACTACGGGCCAAGGATATTTGTGTATTCATCAATGGTCATGATCATGCCAACAACTATCCATCAATGCACTACGGGACAATGAGGACTTTTACCACATCATTTGTAACATTACGGTCATGATTATACCGAATAATTCTTGGTCATAATCATACCAAGTCCATTTATGCACTATAGGCCACATATGACTTTCAATAAAATATAAACATGAAGATGATGACAATGATATAAGAATTCAATAAAATAAGTTCAAGAATTAATTTATCAATGAACTAATAACGTCCAAATTGTCAACATGATACTTCTTTGTAGAGTAAAATTCAAGAATACTCAGAAGAATATTTCCATAAAAAGATACTGGATGAAACGTAAATATCAAGGATATTCTACTAATTTCATGGAGAACAGAAGTCAAAACTTTAACCAACTAAGTTTAATAAAGAATAGAATAACAAAAGAAATCACCATGCATGCGGTACTTCACATAGACAGGATATTTCAACAGAATAATAAAGAATAGAATAACAACATAAATCACCATACATGCGGTACTTTGCACAGACAGGTTATTCCAACAGAATAATAAATAACGGAATCAGGTCCGGCGTAAAACACACAGACAGGATATTCCAAAAGAATAATAAAGACGGAATCAGGTCCGGCGTAAAACGCACAGACAGGATATTCCAACAGAATAATAAAGACGGAACCTGATTCGGCGTATAATGCACATACAGGATGTTCCAACATAATAATAACGAATGGAACAACAACAAAAATCACCAAGTATAGGGTAGACCGCGTATACAGATTATTCTAACAGAATAATAAAGAATGGAATAACAGAAGTTCTCTTCATGAATATGAAAAAAATAATACCCCTTACCGTAAAAGATACTTGATATAGAAGTGGTGAAGTAGCAGAACACTTTTCTTCTTTCTCTCTATTGTTTCTCTCTCTAGAGTTTCAGTGGATTCGTAAGAAATAATGAAGGAATGAGCTTCTATTTATAGAAGAATAGACTGCATAGTAACTAATTCATGAACGGTCCAGATTGATTTATTTTTAATTGGACGTCCATATTTAAAGCAAAATCTTTTAAATAAAATATATTATATTTTATATATATATATATATATATATATATATATATATATATATATATATATATATATATATATATAGCATGTGTTACAAATCTCACGGGATACACTCCCGTGATCTGATTCTCCTTCCTGCCCCAATTGTCAACAAAGTTTGCATATATGTATAATATATCATATAACACTAATAATGCTAATAACACTAATAATGTTAACTCCCTCCTGACCCTTTTCTCCCACCATCCGAGACATCCCATTTTCTACCAACATGTGAGCAACACTAGCCCCATTCATGCCCCTCACCAATATTATATATATATATATATATATATATATATATATATATATATATATATCAGCCTCAAGTGTTGCTCATGATCTTCACGACTTTTAGAATAAATAAGGATGTCATTAATTAAGACGACCACAAAGTGATCCAAATATTCCTTGAATACTAGATTCATCATATCCATAAAGGCAGCACGAACATTAGTCAATCCAAAAGACATGACTAGGAATTCATAATGCTCGTACCGAGTTCTGAAAGCCGTCTTTGGAATGTCATCAGTTCTAATCTTCAATTGGTGATATCCAGAACGAAAATCAATCTTTGAAAAGAATTTGGCACCTTGCAACTTGTCAAACAGGTCATCAATACGTGGCAATAGGTACCTATTTTTGATGATGACATGATTCAACTCCCGATAATCAATACAAAATTACATACTCCCATCTTTCTTCTTTACGAATAGAACATGAGCACCCCAAGGAGAAGTACTAGGACGAATAAAGCCAATGTCTAACAATTCCTGCAGTTAGGTCTTTAATTCTTGAAGTTCAATAGGAGCCATTCGATATGGGGCTTTGGAAATAGGTTTTGTACCAAGGTTCAAGGTCGATACAAAATTCAATTTCACGCTCTCAGGGTAGGCCAAGAAGTTCTTCAGGGAATACGTCAAGAAATTCATTAACATTAGAAATATCATTCAAAACTGACGTATTTTTGTTTAGATCTGTGACATGAGCTAAGAAAGCTTGACATCTATTTTTAATAAACGAATAGCTTTATGACTTGAGATGACAGTGATTGATTTTAATGGTTTGGTTGCTTAAATTCGCATAATAGGTTGGTTAGGAATATGAAAGCTAACAACCTTACGAAAACAATCAATTTTTGCATGATGAGTAGTTAACCAATCAATCCCTAGAATTACGTCAAATGCAAGTATTTTCAATGAAATAAGATCGACAGGTAATATGAGTGTACCGATTTGAACCAAACAATAATTATAAATAGTGGATGTAATGAAGGTTTCTCCCAACGGAGTTTTAACAGATAAGTCAAAGTCCAATTTCTTCGGAGTCAAATTTAAACGTTGAGCGCATATAGGAGAAATAAAAGAATGGGTAGAATCGGTATCAAATAAGGTAAATATTTCGCTAGAGTTTATGATAAGCTTACATGTGATGACCACATTCGGGTTCCTTGCTTTCTGGGAGGTCACAACAAACGCTCTCCCTTGCACTACTAGCTTTGACTTTTCTGGAACGTCCTTTGGTGCCTCCATCCTAGCTAAACTTGTCTTCAGTAAACGACAAAATCGGGCCAGGTGACCTTCTCATCCACAATTTTAACATGCTTTGGAGGGCATGGCGCAGTTTGGACTGATGTGTCCCTCCCCTCCACATTTGAAGCATATAATAGGTGGTCGTTCTCCTTCCTTAACGACAGGTGATGATGTTGACATTTTTTCATCATTGTTGAATCTTCTCTTCTTGAAATGCCCATTCTTATTGTTTTGGTCATGATTACCATCGAAGTGCTTACCATTTCTGGCATGTCCACGCTTATTGTCACCGCTTCGATGACTGTTATCACTGGTATTATCATTTTGTCAGCTGCTCTCTTTTGGTTAGGTTGACTCATTATCGCGCTCCAATAACTGAGCACTATTAACAACATCTGAATACAAACACAGTTTATGAGAGATAAGATATTAACGTATCTTGGGTTTCAAACCTCTTAGAAACATTTGCGTCATTCTCTCCTCATTATCAATCAAATGGGACGCAAACCGGGACAACTCGATAAACTTGGCTTCGTACTGCGACACGGTCATGTTATTTTGCTCCAGTTTAATGAACTCTACCTCTTTCATGTGACGAATACTTTCGGGAAAGTATTTGTCGTTGAACAGTTCTTGAAACTTTCCCCAAGACATCTTCAGTGCGGCAGGTTGAGTACGCTTTACAGATTCCCACTAGTAATCTGCTTCTGCCCGCAAAATGAAGGTGGCAAAGGGAACCTTTTGATCCTCGGAGCAACCTAGGACATCAAATATCTTGTTGATCTGTTTTATCCACGTCTCGGTCTTAAGTGGTTTTGGCTCTCCAAAAAACTCTGGTGGTCTCAGCTCCTTTAAATGTTTGGCGGTGACCATCCGAGAGTTGCCAGTGTTTCCACCTGCATTTTGTACAAGAATCGTTGTTGCCTGATGTTGCATGAATTGCATGAAGCCTCGGAACATTCTATCGTTCATCATTTGGTCAGTGTTGTTGTTTACATTAGGATTGTCGCCTTCCTGATGCACATTATCCTGATTATTGATCTGTGGAGACTCAACGGTCTCCGGTGCTCCATTGATGTTCTCAACATTCTCGGATGCCATTTTCAAATACTGCCACAAAACAAGGGTTAATTAATATATCATATATAATCCCTATACTCTGACCAACCAATTAAATATCAAATAAACTTAGGTAGGTCATACTAGCGAAGGAATTCCTTGTCTCTCCCCTCCTAGTTCTTGTCTCACATCTTAGCCAGGGATCATATCCCGAAGCTTTGATAACAACTGTGACGCCCTCAAAATAGGTATACATCACCTATTCTGAGTCGCCAAATACACTATACAGAATACAAATACAATCTTTAATATACAACTAAAGTGCTGTGAGTTTTAATACAAATATTGTCTTCTAGACAATATCCACTCTCAGAATAAGTCCTTATTACATTTATTATTACACTATTTAACAGAATAGTGAGGACTACTAATACTATCATCTGGACTGTCACTCCGTTCCCCGACTAGTCCCGGCTACGTTCTTATTTTTCTGAAGAGAACAGTGAAAGAAAGGGTGAGCTCAACTAGCCAGTAAGAAATATTATGACTAAGATACTGCAGAATAAATTATCATTATTCTTCAACAGTGTTAAACTGATAAAATATAATAGACATCAAGTTTAACTGCAGCGGAACATGCAATCCATTAAAAGAGTCAAGTAGAGAATAAAATCTACTATCTTTTATGATTTAAAAGGTTTTCATCACTTTTATTACTGGGACTCAGCTTAATAAATAATCCACATCATCCCTGCACTACGACCAATGATATTCATTAGTATCACAACCATAATTTATCCATGCACTACGGGCCAAGGATATTTGTGTATTCATCAATGGTCATGATCATGCCAACAACTGTCCATTAATGCGCTACGGGTCAATAAGGACTTTTACCACATCATTTGTAACGTTACGGTCATGATTATACCGAATAATCCATGGTCATAATCATACCAAGTCCATTTATGTACTACAGGCCACAGATGATTTTCAATAAAATATAAACATGAGGATGATGACAATGATATAAGAATTCAATAAAACAAGTTCAAGAATTAATTTATCAAGGAACTAATAACGTCCAAATTGTCAACATGATACTACTTTGTAGAGTAAAATCAAGAATACTCAAAAGAATATTTCCATGAAAAGATACTGGATGAAACGCAAATATCAATGATATTCTACTAATTTCTTGGAGAATAAAAGTCAAAACTTTAACCAACTGAGTTTAATAAAGAATGGAATAACAAAAGAAATCACCATGCATGCGGTACTTCACATAGACAGGTTATTTCAACAGAATAATAAATAACGGAACCAGGTCAGGCGTAATACGTACCGACAGAATATTTCAACAGAATAATAAAGAATAGAATAAAAACAGAAATCACCATGCATGCGGTACTTCGCATAGACAGATTATTCTAACAGAATAATAAATAACGGAATCAAGTCCGGCGTAAAACGCACAGACAGGATATTCCAATTGAATAATAAAGACAGAACCAGGTCCGGCGTAAAACGCACAGACAAGATATTCCAACAGAATAATAAAGACGGAACCAGGTCCGGCGTAAAACGCACAAACAAGATATTCCAACAGAATAATAAAGACGGAACCAGGTCCGACGTATAATACACAGATATGATATTCCAACAGAATAATAACGAATGGAACAACAACAGAAATCACCAAGTATAGGGTACACATCGTTGGTCAAATTAGTGCCTAAGTCTCCCTCTTACTTAGTGCCTAAGTTGGTCAAATTAATTTTTAAGTTGGTTTTTACTATTGAAATGTTTTGGAGTGACTTTTTTTACTTACTTTTTGACTTACAAGTTACTTTTGATAAGTAACAAATTATGATTTATTAAAAATTAACTTACAAGTCATTTTAAAATAAATAAGTTTGACAAAATATAATTACTGTTTTGCTCTTATTTTATTAGTATTTATTTTTTATTTTAATTTATAAGTTATTATAGCAAAACACTTTTACATTTTATTTTAACTTATTTTATAATTTATAAGTTAAAAGTGTGTCAAACACTTCTATTTATAAATCACAACTTAAAATGATTTATAAGTCATTTTAAAATAAGTCATCCTCGAAAATAGACTACATTTCAAATCTAATCCTTCTATTTGTTATATCTTTGCAAAAGTGCCAACGTAATTAAATCTATTTGAGATGTATTTGAGAGCACTAAAATTTGTATTTATAATCGAGAAAGAACAAATGTGAGTTAAAATGTCTCAAATTAGAGTTCAGATTCATCTTAAGCATACCATGATTTTAAATTAGGACTAAAATTTATATTGATCAAATTAAGTTTCAAGCAGTTGTTAGAGTTTAAATTAGTATTGTAGATAGAACTGATAATAATTATAGTAATCTTAATTTATGTAACGGAATAATAGGTTAGTATTTTTTTGTCAAATTTTATTAACAAAAAATACTTTATTATTAGTGAAAAAGGATGAAGGAGTACATGACAAAGATGAGAGCAGAGCAGATTCTCTTTCTCAAATTTCGTGTCTTATTGTGGTTCTCTATTTAAATTTTAATATTTAATTTCTTGCTTAATATAAATTTATTTTAAAATTAAATAAAAAATACGTGTTAAAATCTAATTGGGGATACAAAATTTGAGGATCTGCTCTCGACAATGGGTTAGATTTGAAATTTAGTCCCGAAAACCTAAACTAAAAACTCAGCAGTCTCTTTCTTTATCCTCTCCCTCTGCAACCCGACGACGGTGAGTTTTTAATATAACATATTCTCTCCGAACCGGTGAGTTTCTCTTTTATATTTTCCTTTTCCTTTAATTTTGATTTTTATTTGATAACTGATTTGGATTCTGTTTAGATTGTGTTATTGTTGGACATGTATAGGTCTTGTTACAATATTGCTGTTCAGATTTTTTGTTTTGTCTTATATTTTTTCTTCATTTTCGTTGTAAGGAATCTTTGAATGATTAGTGGTACTTGAATACCTCAAATTGTCTATCGGTCTCCTTCCTTGAACTTAGAGAGTGAAAAAAGATCAGAAAAGAAACATTTCAGCATGTTTGGAATTAAGGAGTTATTTTTTTGTTGTGCTTTTAGAAATTATCTAAGTATTGGGACTTTAAGTTGTGTCAATAAAGATACCAATTTGTAATGGAAATGTGAGACTATTTATTATCTATTTGTTCACGTGTCTTCTTGAATCATAATAATCTAGAATCATTTATATAGGTAAATGTAGTTAAGTTAACATGCCATATGATGTTCGGGACATTGCGCAAGGGCTTTGAGTCCCAGTTTACCATTGTACCTGGGTCACTGAGAATATCTTTATAATAATCCCTTCTGATGGCTGGTCTTGACTACTTTTACTGAAAATATGTTTTTTTTTTGCTTTGACATATCCTAGAACTTGAAGTTAGATTTTAGATGAGCTGACTGACGAATATATAACTTGTCCATTACATTTATGCGACAGCTAAATGTATCAACTTTTATATTTAGTTATGGTATTGCGGCACCTTTATAAAAACAAGTTTCATAGTTTTTGATACTGAAAGCCATTGAAAAACCGTGATTTAATATCTTGATTGGTTCTGGGCACGAATTCAATGATGTTCAATGAATATATTCTTGTGATATATATATATATATATATATATATATATATATATAGTTTGCCTTGTGTCTCTTTCTGCTGAAGTCATCCAAGCAAAAGTTGTGGTATATCTTATTGTTAGTTACTTGGCTTATACATTTAGGTTCCAATTTTCCCATGTATCTGTCTGAAGCATAGTTATATATAGCCTACTGTTGTAAATATAGTTTTGTTCATTAAAATGGTATCTACCAAGTACCAGCATATAATCTTGGACTTATTATTATTATGTATAAAATAATTTTTCTATAAATACAATCCATGATCAAATCTTATTTTTCGAAATGATTGTTTCCCTTCACCATAATACTAGGATCATTAAACACTTTACACTAAAACTTAATTTGATAACAAATTAGGATAAAATAGATAAGGAATTAAAATAGAAGGGCAAGATTGAGGACATTCATGATTCATAAAGTTTCTAGGCCTGTTCCCCTTTACCTTAAGGTAATAAATACATACTCCAGCATGTACAACAATAGGCCTATCCTTTTTTCTCTCTTTACAGACCACGAGGTATGCTTTCTGTCTCCAAAATTAAAGTATATGTTATTTGACGCATCCATGGTAATTGTCTTATGTTCTTTTTTCTCCAATCTATGTACAAGTATCCATTATATATATTGAGAGAAGCATAACTCAATTTAAGCCTGTGACTGATTCATCAACAAAAACTAAAGTCGGTTAAGCTTTTGAACTCAGCAATAGAAGCTTCATAGGAAATATGAATTCAAAATAAGTCATTAGAGCATCAATAACTTCCTGCCAATAGCATACTGTCGGTACATAGAAGTAGGTCTGATACACGTTATCGACCGGTATTTCCGGTATTTGTAGTGAGACGGAATATCAGTTCTTTCATACTGTTTTCTCCCTAAAACCTCAGGTCTTGTTCTGGCTGGTAAGGTATGGTATTGATAACTATGGTCTGAGGTTTTGTGGTTGGTAGTTTACACCCTCTGTCCCCAATTTAGATGCCATCTACTGTTTTCTGGCTGTTCTAAAACCTTTGTCACCTTAATTTTCACTTATACGTCTTAGTCCCTCTTTAATTTATCTCCTTTTCTTCTCTTGAAGTCCCAACTCCCAACATAATTGAACTTCATCACTTTACCAGTTTACCCCAATTCAAATTATGTATGGACCCCACAGTTTTTCTTAAATAGAGTTTTTTGACTGTCATTAGTGTTCCAATTTAAGTTATTGTCGACCCCACCCCACAATTATAAAATATTTAGTTTCAAGAGAAAAGTTTAAAAATATTATATAAAAGAAAATTCCTTACCTATGTGCCAACTTGTTAAGACAAATTAAAGAGGATGGAGAAGTACTTACTACTACTATATTTCACTTATTTCTATTTTCGACATATCAATGTGTTTTAAAGAATAACTTTTGAGATTTTTGCTTACATGAAAAGTCTTTGTGATTAAACTGAAATTTCTTCATAGTTCATTCATGCAATTGTGGTAATTTGAAGTCTTGAATATTCGTATTTTGTATCTCTGCTTTTATTTTCACGGGGTTGTTAATGTTTGACACTTAAGTTAAAGTATTAATCTTAATTTTCCTTAAAAGAAAATTCCATGTATGAAATGTTACCACAAGTGACTAAACAGAAAAGCTGCAGTAAGGTGTTGGTACTGCAGCTCATTGAATGAGGGTATCAGTGCTAGCATAGTGTGTGTGCCTGTGTATGTGACGGTTGATCCCAGAGCAAAGCACTAATATTCACTTACAGTATTTGTGAAAGTTAGTACACCCTTTAGTTAAAACTGATTTTCATTAATTCTTGCATAACCTAGCCTTACTTTATAGTTTATGGTTGTGCTCTTTACTTAACTACTTGTATGAAAGCTTCTGAATGTAGATTTGTAGACTGAAGTAACGTGGACTGTTAGCTCAAAGGAGACATTAGTTCACTTTTTAGATTTATTATTACACACCACACTGAGCATACTTCATCCCATTCTACACTTCACTGGATTTAAGGTTTCTAGTCCATCTTATAGAAATCACTAACTATTGATGCTTTTAATGCTCAAGAATTCAAAACCATTAACACTGCCTACTGTTATCACTGAATATCTGGATTTTTTTGGCTTTTGCTTCTATATCATATTTTTAAACTACTTGAAAATGGTCTCTCAGTTTGATGTCTTCATTTTTGTTAATCCAGTTTTGCTGAAATTCTGTGCATTTTATTCGAATTCGTAGATTTCATTAGATTACCTTTGTAAATTTAGTGTCTTCAAGACTTTAACTGAGTTATCATTAATTCCAATATTCTATTTTTCTGCTACTGTTTTGCTGGTTGTGGAGCAGCATTTGTGTTTGTCTTTCTTAGTTGTCTTTATATCATCCTTTGGTTCAGGTAACCTACCTGCTAATCTCATGCATGGATGTAACTTAATGTTTATGCGCAGGGTAATTAGTAGATATCTATTGTTTTAAAAAGTCATTGATCATTTTTATTCTCAAGTGATCTGCATAAATTAAATCATTTTGACTATGGGTTTGGAAATTGTCCTGTGGGAGAATATTTTCTAAAAATAGTTGATGGGGGAAAAAAAACTTTGTGTAAGTTGGTTCTATATTTTAATGGATATAATGCTTAAAGTTTTTTTTATGTAGTCATAGACAAGGTTTTAGAAAGGAGTGTAAGGTGAGAAATTTAGTTTGGGGGTAGTTAATGAAGTTAATATAACCTGCCATATGATGTTTGGGACACTGCACAAGGGCTTTGAGTCCCATTTACCATTTAACTTGGGACATTGAGAATATCTCTATTATAATCCCTTCTGATGGCAGGACTTGACTACTTTTACTGGACATCTATTTTGTTTTAACGTAAGAGAGAATATGAAGGTAAAGTGTTAGACAATTGATGAGCTGACCTAACAGTATGTGATGGATTTCATTCTGGTGACTACTAAATGTTTTAACTTTTATAGTTGATATTGTTATGGGTATATAAAGAAAAAAGGAAAGAGAGAGAAAATAACAAGCTTCCCAAGATTTGGACGTCCGAATCAGTGAGAAAACTGTGATTTAATACTCTGATTGGTTCTGGGCACCAGCTAAGCGCTGTTCAGTTAATACATTTCTCTGATTGGTTTTATCCACAAGGATATACATATCAAATTATGCATAATATAGTTTGGGCCTTGAGTCTCTTTTTTCATTGCCATCTAAGCACCAACTCTGGCATATAGCTTACAGCCTTACACAGATGGCTAGTTTGTTTATATAGGAATTTAGCTTCACCATGTTTCTGTCTGAGGTTTGGTTGTTGATACTGTGTATTACTCTCTGTCCCAGATTAGATGTCCCTCTTCCATTTTTGGCTGTCCTAAAACCTGTGTCACCATATTTTTAACTAGCATTAACTTTATAATCTACCCTGATTTTGAGTCTGGGAGGAGGTTCAATAACGACTAATTTAAGAAACTACCTCATTTTTATGCTATTCCCAATCATTCCATTGATGATAAAATCCAGTTTCCATTGCTTCCATTTTTTGTTATTTTCACCTGATAACATAATTGACATTTTACTACATGGCTTTCATGGACTTACGTTTCAAAAGAGAGTACTGAAGTGCTTATCATATATTTTACTGTCGAACTTGTATATTATCTTTGCTTAGAAGTTTCATTTGTTCAAAACATTCTCAGTTTTAAGAGGTTGGAGGCTCTCTCTCTTGGCAGATCCAATGAAGCATATTGTGAAGATTATGACAATGTTGATGGCCATAATGGCCTTTTGGATTGGCTTATTGAAGACATCAGTTGTTCCACAGAATTATACTTGGTTGGTGAGCTCCTTTTTTTTTTATGCCATTTAATTATTGAAAGTTTCTTCACTTGTTTTCATGTTCTGATACTTATTATTAGATATGGCTTACCGTGGTTTGCGGCCTTCTTTTCCCCAGCTGCCTCTTTACTCTATTGTGTCATTAGGATGCTATGGTCTATTAATGGTTGGGGTTGGTCTAATGCAATTTCCAACTTGTCCACAAGAGTCCCTACTGTTACAGAAGGTATTTTACCTTGTGTTTTATTGTCCAAAACATATTGTGAATTTTCTACTTTTCCGCAAGTGATACATTTCTTGAAAGCAGTTTTATTACCAGATTGATGACCTATTGAGTATCAATCTATCTGTCTGTCTTTTAAGTTATTGTTCTTTGTTTTGTAGGACATAATTGAGGCCAAGGAATTCCTGCAGCAAAGGGGGGTAGATGTGGGGTTGTGATTAAGTTGAGGAGTTATTTTTGTTTGGTGAAACAAAGTAGTTGAAAAAAAGATTCTACTTACACTTTGCTCAACCTGGAAATCTTATATAAATTGGGGAACAATTTGAAATGTATCAGTTGACTAGTTGCTTGGGTCCGTCTATATATCCTTGTCAATGTATCAAAAACATGTATTGATTCTTGAGGTGTAGTAGAGGTATAATTCTGAATAAGAGTTAAATTTGTGAATTCATGACGACAAATTTGTAAAATATATCCCCACATTATTATTTTATCCAACGTTAGTTATAATCAATTAAAATTCAATTCACATATAAATCATTTTCCTTGATAATATTATTAAGTCTCAGGTCAGGCTCATTCAATAAACAAACAAGACCAAGGAGTATGCGGTATGTATGCTCTTTTAATAAAATAAAAATAAAATAAAAATTAAAATAGATACACAAAAAACGGGTGGCCCAATATTAAGGTCTTTTCGTGCTATATAATATAACCCAACTGTATAGATACACGAAACTTGACAGAGAGGAGCGAAGCTAGGGCATTCGAAAATATGATCATTCCAGTCCGCTGTTTCACTTGCGGCAAGGTAGTTTTCTCTTCTTCTCCTCCTCTGGGAAAAATATCATATTGGTAAAATGGAAGTTGTTTTGCCCTAATCCTCGTATTTTAGGATTTCGCAAGTTTATCTGTAATTGTATTTTGCTGTTGTGGATAGGTGATTGGAAACAAATGGGACACATATCTTGATCTTCTTCAAGCCGATTACACGGAAGGGTCAGCTCATCAATTCTCCCTCCTTCCTTCTGTTACCAATTTCATTATGTCATACACGTAATACTAAAACCACTAAATATCACTTGAATTAAATGTTCTTCGGCATATGTTAGCTCAGTTAAATATTTATTGTAATTTTCTTTTGATATGGAGTTACTTAAACAGAATAAACAAGTTAGGTCTCAGACTTCTTCAGTATGAAATTTTGTCACCCATTTTGCATGTGCTAAATTTAGTATTTGAGAACCCATACTTAGGTTATCAAAGCAAAAGCTTCTTTTCTTTTTGAAATTGAGAGTTAGGAATATGGGCTGGTATAACTAAAGATGTGTATCTTTCTGTGTCTGTGTTTTGCTCTAGTTTCATTTAATAACAAATGAATAATTTTATAGAGATATTCTGAATTGACATACTTGCAAGCTAATTTCTCTAACATCATTTTAGGAGGAGTTCTAGTCACATTCATGGCAATTGTTTTTCGGTGTGTTATGACATGTTACTGTTGAGATGCAATTTTGGCAGTACCGTAGACCGTAGTAGTACTCTGATAATTCCTTGAATTTGCTGATTCTTGTTTTCTCCTTTTTCATGCCCTTAAGTTTACAACTGAAAGACAGTTGGGGATACTGGCATTTTATTGTCTTCGATTTCCTGAATCATGTTAATGCTTTCAATAGATATAAATGATTCAATCTTACTGCCTTGTAAAATATTAATGTAAGATGAAAGAAAAGTTGAAAATATATGAGCTTAAATTATCGAAATACATTTTTTTTGGGTGTCCAAAGATGATCTCTTTAATTGTTTATTCTTATAATTCTGGTTGGATTATTTTTCTTGGAGTTGTTTTATAATTTCAAGATCAAACACAATCCATCAAAAGCATCCTGCATAATGATAACAAAGCTATCTAAGATTTTTTGACGATTAAATGTAGACGTAACATTTAGTTTCTTTTTACAGAGATGCTCTCGATGCGCTGGGGCTGGTTCGTTACTGCTGTAGAAGAATGCTGATGACTCATGTTGACCTCATTGAGAAGCTTCTGAACTACAATAGTACTCTCTCTCTCTCTCTCTCTCTCTGTGTGTGTGTGTGTGTCCCCTTGTGATAAGCATGTATATTTAAGTGTTTGTTTGTTTGTTTTTTTTTTGGGGGGGGGGGGATAGTTATTCCCTTCTGATGAAAAGAGCCATTTGTTTTTTCGTGTAGAAGACGAGTTCTTCTAACCTTGCTGATTTATAGCATTTGGTAGGCCAAGTGATAGATAATGTATTTAAATGGCTTGTTTTTAAAAGCTGCTGAACATTCTACTAATTATGATCTTTGTTTCATTTTAGGATTGACATTTATTGTTTCATTTCCATTGAAGAACATGGAGTTTGGTTGACTAATCTTGTTGTGTAGGAATCAAAGTCATGGGGGGTAAAATAGTGACCGCAGACCAGCAGTAGTTGTTGTTTGTCTGTTTCCCCCCAGAACTTTAATAATTTGTTTTTCCCCCTTCTTGCCACCATTATCTACAGAGATGCTCTTTTTTGGTTGATGACATTTATTTCTTTTGTAGCTCTGGAGAAATCTGAGGGTAGCTGATGCTGCTTCTGGAGTTCCAAGAACTTAATTGCATTTGGACTTTTAGGCTCTTCTCATGTTAGGAATTTAGTTTTCATGGTGTTTGTGTTTGGATGAGATGTAAACAACAATTACATGACTTCTTTAGAGCTATTGTACTATGAAAAATGTTGCTTATGTAAAGAATCTATCCACCAATCTGAAAAACATGCTGCTCTAGATGTAAGAACTACTTTCACAATTGTTCTTTGTTTAGTGGAGGTGATTGTGGGAATTTGCATAATGATTTTGTCAATGTTCTCAAGTCTTTTATGTTTTGGGCATATGTTTATTGGAAAAATGTGTGAATAATCATATGCAAGTAGAGCTGGATTGGCAAGCTTGGGGTGCTTGATAATGCTTGTAACAATTACTTGTAAAATAATAATAATACTGGGAACAATTAAATACTTGAATTCTGTTTCAAATGGATTATAATTTGAAGAAATTCAATATATTTTGAATAAAGTTTTCCTTCTCTATTTATTAGCAAGCTTAAGTTGACAAACTTATATATATATATATATATATATATATATATTGAATAAAATTTTGTTTTATCGTCGTTAAAGGTTGCGAACATTTTATGTAAAATAAAGGAGTGTTATGGGTCCTCCTCATACAATGTGATTTGTTTCCTTATGGTACGTTGATATTGCTAGTGTCCATGTAAAGTGGAGTATTCGAAAGAGTTTTTGCATGCCAAACTAGGTTAACAGTCGGACAATACTCCCTCCCATTTAACATGATAAAAATAAATTAATGACACCCACTATTTTTTGATGTTAAATTCATTTAAAAGATGGTTGTAAATATATTAATTCATATTCTTCATTAAACACTTATTTTGTTGACTTTGACATTTTTGGAGACATTTTAAAATGAAAATTTTGTCATATTAAATGGGTAGGCGGAAAAGGAGGGGGAGGGGGAGGGGGAGGGGGAGGGGGAGGGTCATATTTTCTGTTCTCCGAAATTACTCGTCACCACTTTGTCTAGAAAATGCATGTCTGAATTGCATGAATATACATATTAAATATTATAAAATGCAACACTTTAATTCATATTCAATCTTAATTTGCATTACTATAACTTTCCGTTGATATATTTAAGAAATTGATATTTTTATAAATAAAAGTAATAATTATATTAAATACTTTTTATATTAATAAAAAATAAATTATATATTTATAAAAAAAAAATATTGTAAAAATATTAAAATTATAATTACCCATAAATATAGAGGCAGTTCCATGCATGGGTCCTCTCCTCCGTGCCTAATTATTATATTTCACGTGGTCACATGTTCTTACGCTCAAGTCAACCAATCAAGATTACATAATATTAATACTTATACAGAACAACCCTGCAAATTCCTCCCTCCCTCCTCCCTCCCTCCCTCCCAAGTTTTGGATTAAAAAAATCCTATCTTTAACCCATTTCTTCACCATCTTCTTCCGTCCTCCTCTCTGTAATAATTTATCTTACCACATACATACGTATACACTAAGATATAACTTCTCAGTCAGCAGCTAAAGCTAGCTCAACAAAGAGGGGGAGAATCAAAGAAAAATGCATTACCATTTACCTGCTTTACTCTTGGATCTGGAACCCTAACACACTCAATTTTCCATATACAAATGGGAGTTTTAGGGGAGTCGTGGTGTTTCTGTAATGGCGGAGGCAAATCTGAGAGAATGAAAGCTGCCATTTTTTCCGGCAAAGGTACTTCGATGGCCAGAATTGCCCTCGGCGGCTCAATGTTCGGCACCGGCTTCCTTATCCACAAGAATCTACTGCTCACCACTCACGTCAACCTCCCGTCGGTCGTTGCCGCAGAATCCGCCGAGATCCGGCTGCAAAATGGTGTCGGTGCTTGTCTTTTTCCTCACAGGTTAGGTCTATTTCATTGAATTTACTGATTACTGGAGCTTGTTTGGTTAAAGTATTTGATTGACTAAAGAGTCAATTATGTGTATGCTATTTCTCATGATTATACTGAACTTAGATCTGATATATAATTGAAACTGTCAGTATCAAAAGACTATGAGCTTCAAAACAAGGAGCAATTTTCTATTTTGTACCAAACATTGTTTTTTCCCTATTATAGAAAAACAATATGTGCATTTTCACTTGGCCAAGGCCAAAGGTACAAATTTGAACCCGGGAAGTATGTACATTCTATTTCCAGAATTATTTGAAAAAAGTAAGCTATGAAAAGGGTGTTTGGCAATGACTATTAAGTTGGTCAAACTAACTTATAAGTCATTTGTTATTGTTGAGGTGTTTGGTATAGACTAGTTTTGCCACCCTTTTCATTAATTAATGTCTTTTTCAGTAATCTTTACATTATTTTAACTTATAAGTAAATTATAAGCCGAACGCTTTCATAACTTTTTTTAACTTAATTTTTGACTTATAAGTCAAATTGATGCCGAATACTTTTACTTATAAGTCACAACTTAAAAGAACTTATAAGTCAACTTATATTTTAACTAATAAGTCATTTAAAATAAGGAGTTCCCGAACAGGCCCCAAGTACTTATTTAAAAATGACTTATAAGTCATTCCTAATAAGTTGGTTTGACTATATGTAATGTCCATTTTGCCCCTCTTCTATTTGTCTATTGAATCATTGTATCTTTTTATTAATGTCATTTTTAGAAATCTTTATATTTTATTTGAATTTATAAGTCATTGACAGCCGAACACCTTATAACTTGTTTTAACTTAATTTCTGACTTACGAAAGTCGCTACTTAAAATAGCTTATAAGTCAACTTAAATTTTAATTTTAAGTCATTTTAAAATAACTCGTTGCCGAACGGGCCGAAGTTAGTTGAACTCTATTGGTACTCAATAGGAACAACACATAGTTATTTGGTCCTCAGTCTATTGTTAAGCCCAAATAATGAGGACTTGGAGAGAAAAATACTTACCTTGACTTTTTTTCTCTCCCTTGAAACCAATCCAAATGGAAAAATAAGAAAAGGAAAAAAAAAAACTATTCCTTTCCAGTAATGTTGCAACTGTCTGGGAAGTTTCTGCCGCGTGACAACATTGTTAATTCAAATTATATGATAGAAACAAACAGCTCTTCCTAAAAATTGTATTACACTGAGTCACATTACCAGCCTTCAAGTAGTTCAGATTATGATTAATACCTAAACCGATGCATTTTCTTGAACGCCATACTGGCTCTTACGTTTATTTAGCACTTCTTTGGTTGATTATCTTCCTTTCCAAGATGATGCTTGCTCAGAAATTTTGCATTCATATTTCGTGATTTCTTGATAGAAATTGGATATAATATGCTTCATAGCACAAAGGATATTTTTATTTTGGATTTCTTCTTCTCAAGTAGCTACAACATACTTTTCTTTGTTTGCATTCTTAGTTGCCCGTGATAGTTTTCTCAAGTCTTTCATTTAATTTTAGGTTCTTCATCACCAGCTCCATTCTTGATGTAACAATAGTGGGTCTAGATGCCATGGATGGGAACTCAAATCCGCAGGCTCAGCATTTTCAGTACTTGAAGACCTGTTCTAAACTAAATCTGGATCTTGGTAGTGTTGTTTACTTGTTAGGCTATGGAGAGAAACAGGGATTGACAGTTGGGGAAGGAAAGGTGGTGATAGCCACAGACAATCTCATAAAGCTGTCTACGGATGGAGTAATGTGGAACCCTGGGTCTACTGGTTTTGATGTGCATGGTAATCTTGCTTTTATGGTCTGTGATCCTATGAAGCTAGCCACATCTCCTAACTCAAAATCCTCTTCAACATCATCTTCCTCGTCATCATCTTGGAAGAAGGATCTTCCTATGCAGTTTGGTATCCCAATTCCCATCATCTGTGACTGGTTAAATCAGCATTGGGAGGGCAACCTTGATGAACTCACTAAACCCAAGCTTCCGCTCATTCGGTTGATGTCTGTTGGCCAAAAAAGTGAACATTCTTGTGCATCCTTCACAATGCGGCAGGTGTTCAAGTCAACAGAAGCTGAAGATGACAGAACTCCATCATCATCCAATGTAGTCTCTAAACCTGAAGATCTGCCTGGAGCAAGCTGTTCCCCTGCGGCAAATACATCATGTCAAGATGAAACCCCAACCACGGATCCACATACTGCTACTCATGTACAGGGAATTCCTACTCCAGAAATCTACGAGTCACCAAAGTTATCTTCAGTTCCTTTTAGGAATAAGGAAAGCACCCAAATCCAGCTTTTAGATATTAATTTTCCACCAAGGATTACTAAAGCTGCGGTCTCACCTCAACCTGCCAGAAAGCTGCTTCCAAACTGGGATGAGAATTGTGTGAAGCAACTTGGAGGAGAAGAACATATGACTGATGGAAGACATGATATTATGGCAGATGCAGAGATTGCCTCAACAGGTTCAATAAATGGCGTCGAAAGTGAGGACCAATTGAGTTCCTTTCCTCTCGAGGTTTCAGAGGTGCAAAACGGGTGTAGTAGCGAGGGAGAAACAACCATGTACTCTGCAGAAACAGCAGAAAGCCGTAATTATCCAAGTCCTAGGGAGGGAAAGTTTAATCAAGTTGGGAGGAGTCAAAGCCGTGTGAATTACAACAGATGGGGGACTGTCCAGAGGAATCCAATTGCTCAAAGAAGAATGATGGAAAAGCAAAGAAGTTTTATGCAGGGTAGAAAAGTGTACTCACAAGGGGCAACGTCTCAAAGGAGTAATGACTACTTCAGCCCAACTGTCTCCTCTGTCATGAAGAAAAGGAACAACTTGGAGCAGCAGCAGCCAAACAGGGCCCGACAAAGTGCCGTTCATTCATCTGCTAAATGGACATTCTAATTAGTCTTGAAAAGGTTAATCCTATATTTCCTAGTCTCTTTTCTAGGGGTTAAATATGCCTATACTTCAATTGTAACTAAGTTGTTGTCGTGACTGAACAATTCCAAAGTATAATAAGAAAATTTAACAGAGATGTTTTTGCTTTGGGTTCTATTGTAATATTTTTTTTTAGAATGGTGGGAGTATTATCATACTTATGTATTAGAAAATTTGTAACATTAATTTCAATAAGTACTTTTTCTCATTAGTAAGTAATATACTGATTTCATGACAATACTCTACATTTCTAATCCTATCGTCGTCTAGTTTGAAATTGGTATTTGCACCGACAACGAATTCAACCAAAAGTAATTTTTATTTTTAAATACAGGTTTCTTTTCTTTTTTTTTAAAAAAATAAAATTTGAGAGTAGAATATAATTTCATATATTGTATTGTTCACTATTAAAATATTAAAAATTATTCAAATAATATTGTAGGAAAGCAGTGTCATTTGGGTTGGTTTATAATAATCCACGCAAGCGCCTCGCGGGTATCGTAAAACCAACTCCTAAGTTCCATCGTCATGAAGTGAAATCGAACCGTAAACACAACCAGCGCCTGACCCTACTACTCCTCCTCCTCCTCCTTCAGATTCCAGGAACTTTTTTGTGGTCAAATTTCCCAATTTCTTCTAGAGACAAGAAAAAAGAAAAAGAAAAAGAAAAAAAAGAGGAGAGAGAAAGTTGCAACCAGCAACATCAGAAGAAAATGTTATTGAAAGGGCCATGTACAGTTACCACATACAATGCCGCTTTAACCGACCAAATTCAAACCCTAAATCAATGCCGATCTCTTAATTCAGGTACCCTGTCTATTCGCCGGCAAAACTCTGTCGTTTACTGCCGATCTTCGTCGTCTAATTATTGTAACGATGTTAATGCTCCGGTTCTGGCCGTGTCCGCTGGCGAGCCGAAGCTGAAGCAGGAGCAAACAGATGTGGATAAGAGGCTTCGGTTGGGGAGCTTGGCGGACGACGGTTTATCGTATAAGGAGAAGTTTGTAGTCAGGTGTTATGAGGTCGGAATTAACAAAACTGCCACTGTTGACACCATCGCTAATCTCTTGCAGGTTTCTCCTCTCCCCTCCCTGTTTAAATGAGCTGGCATTTGTGCATTTTTAAAAAAAAATAAAAGTTGCAATTTTGAATATGTGAATTTGTACGAGTAACAGAGTAACAGTGTAAATAAATTGAGTCGAGCTTATTATTGAATTGCTCAGATTTGGGTCACAATTTATAAAGAGTATAAAATAAAGTTTGGTTACGGTTGGACTACCGAGTCGAGTACGATTACAAAAACTTTTTAAACGAATATAATCTGAGTATCAATATAAAATTATAATTTAAGTACATTCGAGAAATTTATAGAACTTTAAAATTTTCTCATATTTGAATCATTTATATTTCGAGTGAATTGAAGAATTGAGCCCAAAATGTTATGTTTGCTCATTTTACAACGTTATGTATGAGTGATAATTTTTATGAAAATTGTGAACTACAAACACGTATCCCCGCAGAGACTCGATAGAGAAACACGCACAAAATAGCACACAATTTTAATCTCAAATCATTATATTCAATAATCTATCAAATAATGAAGTATTACAATGATTAAATAGAAAACTCAATAGGACTAAGTAAAACCCTAATTTAAAAAGGAAACAATCTCCTAACTAAAATCTGCTAACTGAAATCTAAAATCTAGTATTACAATAAAACTCTCCTAATTAAAATCTCTACTATAATAAAAAGAGTAAAATACACTAACATTCCCTGTAGACAATTATAATAACACTCACCTCCCCTCTAGTTTTTGAAGTAACAGTTAGTACCTCTGCAAGATTTTAGGATTGACTAAATAGATAAAATTACATATTTATCCTTGTATGTTGTCAAATTTTAATTCAAGAATAATATATATTTTTAATGAAAAAATTATCTTATTTTAATACAATGTATTTTAATTATAGTTTTATTAATAGAGTTGTTCTTATTAGAGTGAATTGGGTATGTTGATAATTTAGTTTTGATATTTAATAATAATTTTTTTATTTGAATTCATATATAGTTATAATTATGATTTTCATATGTTAATTTTTTTTTTGAGTATGTCAAAATATGAGATGTTTATGATTTTAATTATTTTTTTTACTATATAGTTGGTGTTGTCTTGTAGCAATGTTGAATAAAAGAAAATGTAAAAATATTTATTACTACTTTTATCTTGTAAAAATATTTATCTTTTAATATATTTGTCTTTTTTTAGTAACAATATTTGTCATTTTTACTGTAAATAATTATGTCAAAGTGTGACTTATGTTTTGTTTAATATTTGAGAAAAATAATTAACATAATTTTTTATACATTTTATATGAATTATAAGATTCGTTCTGTAACAAGTTTTGTCTAAGTTTGTTTTATGTAAATTTTAGTATTTGGAAAAAATAATTATATTTTTTGTGCTAATTTGCACTTTTTATGGGTATAATTTTTTTTTTACTTTTTAATTAGAAAAAATTATGTTTGAATGTATATTACGTAAATTTTAATATTTGAGGAACTTAATTAGCAAAAAGTGTAAGAATTTATTTTCTTGATAAAATGAATATTGTTATTTTTTGACATTTATGTTATTTAATTTAATTAATTAGATCAAGTTAACTGAAAATGATAATATATATATTTATATTTAGTGGATATATTAAACATTATAATTGAAGGGTGTATTGGATATTATATTAAAAATATTTGTGGATATTAGTTGGTCAACCACACTAGGAGTTGTGAATGTTACATATTGTAAACTAGATGCTTTAAAAACTAGAGGGGTGGTGAGTGTTATTATGATTATCGACAGGGGGTGTTAGTGTATTTTACTTTAATAAAAAAACTCCTAATTACAATTTATTACCATAATTAAAACTTTTAGAATATCCTACTAAAATAATTACATTAATAAACCAACGTTTATCTTAAATAACAATACAAAATTAATAATAAACTTCTTGAATTTGTTCTTCCGTATCGCATCACTTTTGGAGATTGGGATGTAGATTAGTAGTGTATTATTTGATACTCACTCCGTCCCACAAAAAAAGTCTAATTTGTAAAATTGAAAATTTTAAGGAGCTGTTATTGTTTCATGTATATAGCCTTTTACTATTTAGTTTATTAGTGATGACATGATAATGGAATAAAAAAAGAAATGGGGCTCATTATGGATCAAAAGAAATTTGCTATTAAGACTCCTTTTGTCGAACAGTGGGAGTAAGCATTCATGTAGTTCTTCATTCAATTATTGTTGGCTTACTTTTCAAATCCTTAACAAATGCATTCCTTATGACTCTTCCTTGGGTATCCTCAAGTGCTCTATAAAAGCTATTTCTTTCAAGTAGGAGGTCGCATGCAACCATGCTCGGAGTGTTGGTTTTTCAACTGATGGATTTTCAACTACAACCACCATGAGAAAATTGCATCTCATATGGGTGACTGCTCGCATGCACATTGAAATCTACAGATAACCTGCTTGGTAAAAAATATGCTCCATTGTATCCATAAGCTTGATTTGTTTATACAATTGACAAGTTTAATCAATTTTTATGTGTTGAAATGTGTGACAGGAGTGACGAGGTTGAGATAGAAACATGGTGCCAAAGCGAAGGAAGGATTGGGACCAGACGTGATTGGATTATCAAAGATCATGTTAATGGAGAAGTCATTGGGAGGGCTACAAGGTGCATTTAAACTTACTTCTTTCTGTTGTTCAAACTTAACTTGAAGAAAATATCTGCGAAAAAGCAGAAGAGAAAAACTACTGTGTCACACATAAACCCATATACTTTAGCACTAAGACCTTCAACAAATAAAAGAATGTGCCATCTTAAAAATTGTTGATACGATGTGGCCTTATCGTACAAAAATTTCATTCTCAGGCACTCTCGGTCTCTCACATTATGAGCTAACTGAGATTTTCATTATCAAAACATTATTTGAGTTTTTGAATGACCATGTCTACAAAGGGACATCCTTGTTTCTGGCTCCATGCAAATTGCAAACTAGTTACTTAGCTTGAATCACCAGGCTGTGTCGTGATGTGGTTATCACTATCGAATATACTAAAGCAAACCAATGCATGATGAAAGAATTAATTACTTGGTGAAATGGTGTGTTATGGCCTAGCCCTTTATACAAACAGAGACGGTTAGGATTAACTTTCAATAAAGGTACTGATTTTCTTTGCCATAAACAGAGATGCAGTTTGGCTGCTAATCAGTAAAAACTATACAATATGGTTTTGACAAACCACCTTGGATTTTGTGAGTGTCTATGTAATCCTAAAAATATTTCCTGTCTCTCTCACACACACATTCTTGATTAATTTGACAAATTCAAACTTGTGTGTTATATTAGTTGTTAGTCATGTAAGTAAAATGAGGACTACTTTAGATAGGTATTCCCTCGGTTCCTGAACATCAACAGCTTCTGGTCTTCTTGTAGCAAAGTGCACAGCTCACTATCAACTATTATATCCAAGGTTTTCTTTGCAGAGGCCACCCTGTGTTTCCAGAGTTTGTTTTTGTGTATTCTAATTAACTGCAAATATTCAATTGATGTAGTTTTCATTAGTTTCCTAAATTTGACCTTACAGAATTTTTAATTGCAGTAAGTGGGTGATGATGAACCAAGATACTAGGCGACTTCAGAAAGTCAGTGATGAGGTCCGAGATGAATATTTAGTTTTCTGCCCAAAAACACCGAGGTAGGCCATTTTTCCCTTCTACACAGAAAATAAATCTGCCATGATCTTTGAATAATAGTAAACATGATGAAATATCATGGAGGACCACTCTTTTGCGATCGAAATCTGTAAAATGATATAATTTTAGACATTCTTTAGATCCTTCCGGCATATATGGTCTGCTTGTTCTAGTCTTATGCTAACCATACCATAATTGATGAGAGGTATATAGTGCAGGCTAAAAAATAGATGAGACTACAAACACCCCAACAGTTTCCATTTGAGGCTTAGTATAACTAAGCTTTTACCAAGTCATAGTAAGCTGACAGTCCATCCTGTCCTAAAATACTAACAGTTTCAAACATGAAGCAAGAGCTACTGAATAAAGTTCCATATATGTGTTAATAGATGCAATGCAGAGCCATAGAAAGATGATGCTATCATGGATGTTCACTGCAAATGAGAACATGGTTGGATAGCTATACCCTGTCCCTCTTCTTTCATATATTTCGGTGATAATGTGCTTGCAGGTGCCTCCCCCAAAACTAGTTGGGGGTAAAAGTTTTTGTTAAGTTGAGAATGTGTTCACAGGTAAAAGTTGGATGAAAGGCCCTCCTGAAATATTGTATGGGTTTTCACAGGGATTTCTAGAATGGGAACAGATGTTATAGAGTTGGAGAAGGCAAAGAATGTCAGAAATAGAGTACAGTAAAAAAGAACAATGCAGTTTGCAAAACCATGTGCGTTGCAGATGACTATTCTGCCATTTTGACACTTTCACTATTTTAGTTACATCATAACTATCATTTACTCGTCAAGTCCTAGATCCCCGTTATGGATGAGTTTGAATTCAACTAATTCGGGCCTAAAAATGTATACTTTCCAGAAGAAAACCTTGAAATTCTGTAAATGACATGGTTGAAAAAAGTGCAAGCATTGTACAATAGTGTTGTCTGAGTACAGATAATAGTTGTTGGGTAGTCTCTAGGTTCCAGATTGCAGAACTCAATGGGCTATATGCTTTTACCCTGCATTCTGAGTTCCTTTGCTGTCTAGGTAGGTGTGATCTTTTGTTAGTTTAATATGAGGGAAAATCATTTTTAGGTCTCTCTTGTACAGTGATAATCAGTAGCTAAGTTTTATTTCGTGTAAACATGGAAAATCTCTTCCTCTGTTTGAGGATTTTTAGGTCTTTGAAATTGGCATCCCTCACTGAAGAAGTAGTTGTCTGAATCTCTCTCTTTTGTTTTTTATAGGTCAGATTTTGGCCCCAAGTAACTTGTTCTCAAATCTGCACTGTAAGCTGACGATATGTGCAGCAATTACTGATTGCTTTTACTTTCTTGCTCATTTGATGTCTCCTGATAAAGCATCTAAATAATGAGATATTCTTCATGCATGTAGTAGATTGAAAATTTATTTATAATCATTTTGTCAATATATATATATATATATATAGGAGCCGGATCAGGTCCGGACGTCCGGATTTTAACAAAATCCGGACTTTTTTTTTTTTTTTTTTTGCTTTTTTTTTTGAACAACTAAAAAATAAAAAAATAAATTTATGGAACTGAAATTTTTCCATAATACAGTGTTTTGGGCGTGATTTGGATGCCTATACCAAAACATTTCTGTACAGTCTGGGCAGACTGTACAGAAATGTTTTGGTATAGGTATTAAAAACACACCCAAAACACTGTATTATGGAAAATTTCAGTTCCATATTTTTTTTTTAGTTGTTTCAAAAAAAAAAAGCAAAAAAAAAAAAATGGTCCGCATTTTAGGACCTGTCCGGACTCCCGGACAGGATCCATTCTGTATATATATATACGGTCCGGATCTTAAATTTATCCCTTATCCAACTCATCCGAGCTCACCCCCGACGGATCCGGCAACGGTTCGGTCAGACAACCGTCGTCTATACTTTTAACAACGCTATATGTTGTCCGTCGCTAAAAGTATAGATGACGGTTGTATGACCGAACCGTCGCCGAGTCCGTCGCTAAAGGGGGTGAGCTCGGGTGAGTTGAATAAGGGATGAACTTAAGTCCGGACTCTCTCTCTCTATATATATATATATTCGGTCCGGATCTTAAGCTCACCCTTTATCTAGCTCACCTTATTCACCCCCCTTTAGCGACGGACCGGGCGACGATTCGGTCCGTCGCTATATATAGAACCGTCGTCTTAGCTTTTAGTGACCAACAACATATAGTGACGGACCGAACATATAGCAACGAATCGTCACCCGGTCTGTTGTTAAAGGGGGTGAGTTAGATAAGGGGTGAGCTAAAGATCCGGACCGTATATATATATATATATATATATATATATAATATTTTAGTTGAATTTCACATGTTCACCGTCTGAATATCCCCGCCCCCCCTCCCCCTCCCCCTCCCCCTCCCCCCTTCTGCATTGTTTGTTTTCTTTTGTAATGGAAGAAATAATTTATAATTTTATCTTTCCTTTTCAATTTTTCTTCCTGTCTCGTCTCTATTATAGTGTGGAAATTATTATTTCTGTATTGATGTTCTGTTGTGACTTTTTCAGATTTTCATTTCCCGAAGAGAACAATAGCAGCTCAAGGAAAATATCAAAACTGGTAGACCCTGCGCATTTTTCCAGGCTAGGATTGGCGGTAAGAACTTTCGGCATATATAGATTCTGTCTTATTACTTCTTTCAAGTACTCAATGTTTTAAGATTGCAGCCAAGACGAGCTGATCTGGACATGAACCAGCATGTAAACAATGTCGCCTACATCGGATGGGTTCTAGAGGTTGGTAGATATGTCACTTCCCCTAATTTATGTGTAGTTCTTCTTTCATATGCAGTTGTTTGCTCCTTTCCAAACATTAAAATTTAGATATGTATGTATGTGTGTGTGTGTATATATATATATATATATAGAGAGAGAGAGAGAGAGTCCGGATCAGGTCCGGACTCCCGGATTTTAACAAAATCCGGACATTTTTTTTTTTTTTGCTTTTTTTTTTTGAAACAACTAAAAAAAAAAATAAAAAAATTATGGAACTGAAATTTTTTCACAATACAGTGTTTTGGTCATGATTTGGATGCCTATACCAAAACATTTCTGTACAGTCTGGGCAGACTGTACATACATTGGTTGGTATAGGTATTAAAAACACACCCAAAACACTGTATTATGGAAAAATTTCAGTTCCATAATTTTTTTTTTTTTTTAGTTGTTTCAAAAAAAAAAAGCAAAAAAAAAAATATGGGGTCCGTATTTTAGGACCAGTCCGGGAGACCGGACTGGATCCTTGTTCTATATATATATATATATATATATATATATATGGGTCTCCATCCACAACAACCGGTTGTTGGGGAGCAACCCATTTTTTCCCAGCCGGTACAAGCTGTACCGGCCTTAGATTTTTTTTTTTTTTTTTATAAACCGGTACAGCTTGTACCGGCTGGGAAAAAATGGGTTGCTTCCAACAACCGGTTGCTGTGGATGGAGATCCTATATATATATATATATATATATATATATATTCAAGGGCTGTTTAACTTCTGTAACAGCCATAAAACATGAAAGAACGATTATCTGTCATCTGATGGCAACTAATTAGGAGTTTCTTCAGCTCAAAGTCTAATACTCGTGTCCAAGCATCTCAGATAATGTTTAACTTCAAAAGAAAAATTATTGATTTTAAATAAATCTGTGGACTACGGGTATGGAAGCAGGCTGCATTGGTGGGCTCTTCTGTCAAAGACTGCAAGCTTTTCCATTCAGAAATAACAAAACCTTTCCTCCTTACATGTTGCATGTTTGAGTCTTTTGTCTTGTTTTTTTTTGTTTTTTTTTTTGGGGGGGGGGGGGGGGGGGGGAATTGTGTGTTGTTTGGGCTTCATCAGATATTACCAGTTTAGGACTCTGTTGCTTCATCATTAGAACAAATGAAACTGTAAATGGGAAAATAAGCAAATGTGCAGTGAGGAATCAGAGACAGGTCACACCTTGTATTTGATTTATGTTTTTCTTCCTTTTTTGGCTGGTTTTTGCTGTGGGGGAGTTGGGTGCATTGATATTATGCTGTATTTTATCTTTCTAACAAATGGTTAGCTAGCTTCTACTATGGTAAATATTTACTTTCTGCTTCAGCATTATTCAATGTCATGTACAACGGTTTCATTAAATGCGACTCTTCTTTAAGGCTCCTAAATGACCTATTTATCTTGCTAATTGAGATCATATCATCTCTGCAGAGCATGCCTCAAGAAGCCCTTGGCACCCATGAACTGCAAACCCTAACTTTAGATTATAGACGTGAATGCCAACATGATGACATAGTTGATTCTCTCACAAGTCCCGACCCAGATGAGAATACAGCAATTACAAAGCTCAAACTCGAAGAAACTAATGGATATGCAGCTGCAGCAAATGATGGTGATGACGTCCGTCATTTCTTGCATTTGTTGAGATTATCTGGCGATGGGCTTGAAATAAACAGGGGCCGTACTCGGTGGAGAAAGAAACCAGAAAAAAGATAGGCTAGTGTACATTTTCTGTATTCAGCAAGTTCCAGTACTGGTGTGCGAAAGGTAGTTCTAGTATCACATATAGACCTGACAATATAATTAGTTAACTGTCAGGTCAACCCATAACTGAAACCAAATGGATTGGTTAACTGTTTTTATTTAGTTGGATTGGTTAAAGTTTAGAACCATATTTTAAAAAAATATATATAATTCCAACCCGGTTAATCATTTTTCGATCCATATTTTATTTCAAATCCAAATCAAAAGTTCTTTCCATCTATATTTACATATTCAAAAAACTCAACCACCCACCCCCACCCCCACCCCCACCCCCACCCCCCCCAAAAAAATTATATTATGTGATTATGTATACACTCTTACCCACACCCCCACTCCATCCCACCCACACCCATACCAAAAAAAATAATATTATGTGATAAAGTATACACCTCTTACTCCATTCAAGTTGGCTGAAGAGCAGCAACAAGCCCGGTTTGAAACAAGCCTGAAAAGTAAAAGAAAAACCAAACATAGCATACCTCTATGGTGCAACCCAAATTTGGCTTGGTGTTTTGACAAAGCACGAGTACCACGAAGTAACTGGTTAAATATGAGACCCATCCATTGATGTTCAAATTCAGAATTCCTTGTGCACATGCTAAACTTTGACAAAATTAAAATAGTATCATTGTTAACTACCCTATACAGGTTACCCACCCTGTTGTTTGAGAGACATCTACCCCTTGCTGAACAAAATAACAAGTTCCAAAGAACCCAGAAAAATACCCAATAATGCCAATAGGCAATTCCAATTCCTGAAACTATCTACCGCTAATTCCAACTCTGGTTAGAAAACCACCTCCAGCCATTCTGACAGCTGAGCAGATCATCTTGTATGAACACACTTCAAACTTCAAACTTCAAACTTCAGGGTGAAAAAGCCAACCAAGTACCTGTTAGGATTGACAGATATTCTGTCTGAAGCAAAAACTAAATGTTAGAGCTTCACATTTAAAATGGATCTCATAAGAGAATAAACGTGGCACCATCAAGTGTTACAATCTCATGAAGTTCACCACTAAATATTCTTAATATCCACCAAAGGTTAATGGCATTCAACCAAATAGGTTTAGAATAGGAAGTTCCACTCAGAACTAAGGTAACATACATTCTATGCAGACCAATTTATTTATTATTTAAAGAAAGGGGGGGGGGGGGGAAAGAATCTTCAGATTAATCAAAAACTTTCAGGATTGATTGCAATATACTAGTTCTTCCAGCTATAGAAGAGAACAAAAACAGTAGAAGATACTTCCAAAAACTTCCCAAATTTTCTCAAGGGAGAACACTTCCAAAATAAATACAAATTATTTAATTTTCTTGGTTTAGATTAGGTCCTATATGAAATGCTACACACCTAACCTTCTAGAACTTGAAATAAAGGGGGAACACAGACCTGACACTCAACTGGCGGTAGGAAGGTAGACCCTAATGGTATCTTTCATGGTGATCTTCCTCCTGCAAGTAGGGCATTTACTCTGAGCAGCTATTGATGCCTTAATACATGCCTTACAGAATATATGACCGCACTTCGTTGACATCTCCTCAACTAATGGGCCCATGCAAACAGGACAGCTGAAGGTGGGTTCCTTCGGTGGAGGAGGTGGAGGAGGCGGTGGCGGTATGGTCACACTTCGTACATTTTCACTCTGCAATTATATGAAGAACGAAAGCCTTTCAATATATAGGTATTTAATATACTAATGAGATAAAAATGCTCTAGTTTTTATAGATTAGTATGTTCTAACACATAGATGTCCATCCATATATAGTTGGTGCAAGGGAAGCAAGTTGAACCAAAATGTCCTCCACCACAACATATAAAATTGGCTGAACTCTGTTCCTTAATTTCAAGAAATTGCAAAGCATTGACTGAAATTATTCCAAGTTAAGGAGACCAGGTGGAACGAGGAAAAACTAATCCGCAAAGCATTACAATCAGAAGCACGCACGCACGAACAAGTCAAAGCGTGTCAACTTGCGCTTAATATTTTCATCATAATAAGAAAACCCAACCTATAGGGTCAACTATTCAGCCAAAAAAAAATATCAAAACGACACAAAGAAATTAACTAAAGTTTTATTTTTATTTTTTAAGGGAAAAAACTTGGAGAAAATGAAAGTGGATAATGGTCCACATTCAATATGCAAAAAACACGTCGAGCCTTTGCATAGACTAAATAATATAGATAAGAAAACTACTGTGCTACAAGGTCCAGATTTTAAGATATGAACTGAGTGCCTTTTGATGAGTAACTGAAAACAAAGGAGATGGATATGGAAAGAAGGAAGTAATAACGGAGAAAGTCATTTCTAGAAGTACAACTTGTCACGATCCATTGATTCATATAGAATCCATGTCCTAGGTGTATCAAAAAATATTATTTTCGCTAAGCGTAAATAACAAAATAGATAGAAAAGGTCCACCCTGGAACCAAGGGGTACTAAATAACAGTCCTCTTTGAACTGTAGGAGATATTTCCCATCATACAGCTCACTAGCTTCACTTGCTTCTATGGGGTGGGCTCACCCCGGGCAGGTTTGATCACATTGAACGATACACAATTGAAAAATGAATTGTGAAACTATATAAATCTTTAATAAATATTTGCAACCAAATATAATTACTAACTTCACTTAAAAAGTTAATTACACTCCAGTGATACCATCATTTAGGGACTAGAAAAGGGTACAACAGCAGATGAAAAGCTTTAAGAAATATGAGGAGCATTCCTATTGAGAACGTATGTTGAGCCTACTTCCAACTCTTATGAGCCCCAAATGAGCTGTTTGATGTCAACATAACTACAATAAGCAGTTAAGCAAGGTTACCCTTCCTCCAATTAACAATACAATTCTTAAATACATAAACTTGAAATCAATAAAGTAGATGTAGAGTAGAAAAGCATGCAAGCCAGAGATAATTGCTAGATGATAATACCAACTAATAACAATGACAAATAAGCAGTTGTCAAAAGGGGGAATAACAATATATCTATAATTTTGGCCATGATAAAAAATAATCTAGGAAAAAAGAAAGTTAATGCACTTTGAGCAAATTACAGTACAATAATAAATCAACACTAGTAAAAAATCATCATAGGAAACACGTCACTTATAATATAGTTATACAATGAAGGATTGTTGTTATTACCACAGCACTGCTACTTCCTTCCAAGTTTATGTATAGGTGACAGTTCATAATTGTTTGGTTTGAGTGAACTCTTCTACGCTTGACGCGATTATTAGGAGAAACCCTAGACGATTGTCCTGTTTTATTATGTAACCAGGGTTAACTTCCCAAATAAAGGGAACATGAAAGTAAAATATAGACATAAGTTGCTTGCAACAAGGAAGAATTACATTATATAAATGAATCAAGAATTAGCCAAAAGGTGAAAAGGACACAACTAACCACATATAACGAATGTAAATTTCAAAGTAGTAACAAGCTCTATCAAACAGTGCCAAATGTTGTTTAGCCCTAAGGGAAAAAATCATATTATTGTCAGTACTGTCCCATCAGCCAAAATGTTGATGGACCTTTATAAACCAAAGGAAAATGTTTGTGAGGGTTGTGGAGACTGCTGTGATCAGCTTAAGCATTGTACAAGTTTACTCGAAAGAAAATGAGGGGCAAAAAGATCACCATATTAATAGAACTGAAAAAATAAGTTATAGTATATGTACAGAAGTTTTGGGGGAAGCTGACCGCAAACTAATTAATAATTTTGCTAATATCAAAATAAATTCTGAATTACCTGAATCCACGTCAAATACAACAGTCCCTCCACGAGTCCTACTGGAGTTGTTTTTTGCCTAACATGAAATATTTAGGATATAATCAGTAGTGATATGAACACAACCTGTGACAACCGTAATTTTGTAATTTAATTTTAATATTTATTGGATTGAATAAATATGTTTCGATGAATTAATTATTAGATTAAATAATTAATTGATGAAGTTGTGATAGATTAATTTAATTATATGTGTTACATTTATTAAATTAATGTGGAGAATTTTTATTATTCGAAGTATGTGATTATGTGAGCTTATTGAATTAAAAGAAATATATTTAATAAGCCTATGTTATTTCAATTAATTAAATTATTAATTAGAGATTTAATAATTTAATATTATTATTAAATGAGAAATTTAATTATGTGACTATGTGAATTAATGAGAATTTACTATATTAAATAAGATATTAGATTTATTTTATAATGGATGTGACATTATTTAAAACTATATTATAAGGCTTTATTAAATTAAATGGTTTTAAAACCCATTCTTGTTAAGCCAAACGTGGCCTTAGTGGGAGTTAAGATCAATTACCCATGACTGGGTAACTGGCCACAAAGCGTCAGTCGCTTTTATTTATTGAATACGTCTTCCTTCTTTATTAATTTCCTAAGTCTGACATTAAGCAGAGAGGGAAAAGAGAAAGAGAGTTGAGAAATTGTTGAGTAAAGTGTGAGTTGAGTGATTGAAGAGTTTGAGAAGGGTTTCAATTCATCTCCTACTATTTCACTATACGCTTGGGTAATTTTCTTCAACCCAATTTATAATTTACGTCTTTTAAGTTTCATGAATACGGCTTAAGTTTTCTGTGATTCTCTGTAATTGAGAAATTATGGTGTTATGTGAATATATGTAATAATTCGAGTTGTAAGGCATGTTTTATATATATATATATATATATATATATATATATATTGTGCTTCTATATCATTGGTTTCATAAGATTATAACGTATGATTTTGGCGTGTTATTCCAAAAATTTACAGAGTAGGTGATATTTACGCACAAATTTAATGCGTTGATCATATATTATCCCTAAATTTTACACTTATATATGATTATACATGCTAAAACGAACAAAATGAAACTTGAGTGGTTGAATTTGACCTTAAAAAGAATCCATAGTAGTAAATTCTATGTTTTTATTCAAAAACCTTCAAGAACATCAAGAACAGTATAACTTACATATTTTAATTCTGTAATTATGTGTTTTAATGGGTTTAAATTACTCTATAAATGTTGGGTAATGATTATGTATAAATTCTAGTATTTGGGTATGCTTAAACTAATATGTGGACAAGGAAATTGGAAGTTATGGCCATATTCATGTATAATTTTCCGTGTGATTGATTTTTGACCTAATTTGGCCTTGTTATGTTCGCGAACTGCAGAACTGCAGAAACTGCAGAAAATGAGCCTAAGTAACCCCGCCCCCGACGGGCGTTACCAAACTAAATTACCCCGCCCCGGCGGTGAAAAATAATAATAATAATAATAATAATAAAATAATAATAATAATAATAATAAATATTTGATTAAAATTATTATTAAAATATTTATAAAATAAATTAAATATTTTAATTGAGATATTTATGGAATAAAATAAATATTCGATGAAAATTATTATTAAAATATTTTAATTGAGATATTAATTGAATAAAATAAATATTCGATGGAAATTATTATGAAATAATTTATTCGAGTGCAATAATAGTAAGAGAATGAAAATATTCTAATTTAATTAAGTAATTAAATTAGAAAGGTAATGATTTGTTAAATAAAGTGGAGTTTATATTAAATAATTAAGTGAAAATGTAACTAATGAATGTCGTGAATACATATGGTATGTGTGTAGGATTTGTGGTGAACGGAAGTAGTAATCGTTTAGCCTACGCACGAGGCAAGTTTCCTAACCCTACTTGTCATTATTGTTCAAGTTTATTATTTACCTCGAGTAAATTATCATTACTATTATTCAAGTTCGAATGTTATATTAAAGATTTATTATCTTTTCAAAGCATGATTCAGTTATACAATAATTGTTCTATTGTATACTTCTTGAGATTATTATTCGAATTGAATATCATTATTGTTGAACCTTATTAGACTAGTGAACTTTATTGATTCAACTAGTCCTTAGTTGATGAACGTTCTAAATTTCAGAACCCTTATTGAATTATCCAAACCAAACTTCCTTTGGTGCGGATTCGAATGTCAAACTGAGATGAACAACCCTGTAAAGGGATTTACTTATGTGTTAGTGTTAAGATATTGTGCATTTTATGGTACTAAGGGCTGATCCCCCTAAGTACGAGAAGAAAGGTTCATAGTCTTATGACTGTTAAAGGTTTCAAGTATAACCCTTGTTAACCTAGGACATAGTTCAAGGTCTTATGACCCTCAGAATTCTTTTGATTCTTGTTATTCATTCTTGATTCAAAAGTTTTACTTTTATTCAGATGTCATTAATTCACTCGCATGTTATTATACTGTTATTTCATTGTAATACTTGTAGGCAATAGTGCTCACTCTTGTTTTATAATAACATTGCAGTTAAGAACGAAAGAACTGACGAACCTTCCACTAGTAAAGGCAAGGGCAAAGTTAGCAAGTGTTGAAGACTTGTTATTTTATTTGATGATGTATTTATGTTGGACTTGAGTTAATGATGTTGTTTAAGACTTATTGTTTATATTTCTGCACAAATGTTTAAGGTTAGTTCAACCTGGGATTATGTTTATGATTCAGATGTTGTAACCCTATAAGGGGAAGATTTTTATTTCTATCTATTGCATGGTTTACATTTATTATGGGTAGATGGATAGATGATATTTGTACAGTGAACACCAAATCTCGTGGATTCGAAGTACCGGATTTGGGTGTGTCACAGGTTGGTATCAAAGCTGTAGGTTATGAACCTTAGGTAGTAGCCTTATAGAAAGAAGATAGTGATAGAAAACTCTTATCGAGTTATAAGAAATGAATTTATGTAATTCATTAAAGATAATAAAAGATGTTATGTGTTTATGTGTTAAAGTATGCGTTAGATGATACGACTTAGTAACTAAAACTTAAAATTTTGTTGTCAGGATGTCGAATGTTGGAGAAGCTAGTCAAGCTGGGGAGGAAGAACCCCGAGTACTTATAGTACCTACTGAGGAGGAACCCCGTGTACCTATAGTACCGACAGAGGAGGAGCCCCGAGACATTCATGTCGTTAGGGAGCAGCTGGTTCAGAGGGAGTCATCTCCATTGATCACCGTTGTTGGTCAGGAGAATGAGCCCGAGACTGATCCTGAGGAGGAATTTGTTGAGGAAGAGGAAGAAGAGGAGTAACCACGGTACACCGTTGATGCTGAGATGTATGACACGTTATACGACCGTAACGTGGAGTTACGAGACGAGGTCCAGGATTTGACTGAGCGAGCGGTTATTCAGCATATTACTCTAGAGGAGAAGGAGAGGGAGATTTCGACTCTTCACTCTCGACTGGCAAATATAGAATGGGATTTGGTCCATGAGAAGGGTCAAACTGAAGATAAGACCGAGGAGATAGAGAAACTGAAGAAGGAACTGAAGGAAACCTCCGAAAGGCTGAACATAACAGAGGAAGGCTGGGTAAGAGAATCGCGTCGAGCTGATCGTGAAGAGGATGATAGTCGTGCAAAGAAAGCGAAGATTGGGGAAACGTACTCTACACTTAACAAGGCAATGAATGAAACCCAAGATCGAGTTTTGAGGTACCCAATCCAGTTCGAAGAACTACCATTGTACATGATGGATCGCAGGACGATGTATCGCATCTTAGAAGAGCGTAGCAAGGCTATTCAGCACCTTAACCGGCAATGATATGATTTGCTTAATTATGTAAAGAACTTAATTCTGACGTGTTTATGAACGAAAGAATATTTGAATGTTTTAATCCTGTGGATTCTTTATTCCAGGATAATTGATGTAAATAGCAGTTATGTTATCATTTAATGTTAAAACTTTTGATTTGAATGAAAATATATCAAGTTGTTTGAGATGATGTGTTAAATGAATATGTTAAATTGTTAAGTAATGCCTTAACTATTTAGAGAAATAAATAAAGTTCTAATAAGCGTTTATTTAACAGAAAAATGCCGCCAAGGAGAAGACAACAACGTCACCCGGCTCAGGAAGAGTCAACCAATAATAACAATAATGCCAACGCTAATCCCGTTCAGCAGTTGGTGAACTTACTGACTGGAGCCATGAATAACCAACCTCAAGCTCTACCAAACACAGCGTTTAAGGACTTCAAGGCGGTGGGACCGCCAGAGTTCAAAGGTTCCATGAACCCAATCGAGGTTCAAACGTGGGTTATGGAGATGGAGAAGGTGTTTGACGTCGCCAGAGTAAGGGAAGACCAGAAGACCGCATAAATATGCAACATTTATGCTGAAGTCTGAAGCCAGCTATTGGTGGCAGGCAAACAAAGTACGGGGAGGAGAAGGTGTAATAACTTGGGAGAGATTTAAGGAGATGTTTTTCGAGATGTATTTTCCGACTAGTTCGCAAAACCAAATGGAAGTTCAGTTTTTGGAGTTGAAACAAGGGAATATGTCCGTAGCAGATTATGCGGGAAGGTTCAACGAATTGGCTAGGTTCGCCACGTATCAAGTGCATACTGACGAGAGAAAGGCAAGACGTTTCGAGCAGGGACTGAAGCCCTGGTTGTATAGCAAGGTGTCAATGTTCCAATTGAACACCTTTGCTGGAGTGTTAGAGAAGGTCATACTCGCTAAAGGTGGAAGCGATGCGGTATCTAAATATAATCAGGATCAGAAGAAGAAAAAGAGTGAAAATGAAGGAATTAACAAGACTGGTGGAAGTAGCACGGGAGGTAATAATAATCAAAAGAGAAAGTGGTCTGATAACTCGTCAGCTGGAAGTCAACAAGGAGGGCAAAAGAAGAAGATTGAAGCGCGCTCAACCTGCGGAAAAACTCATTTGGGAGTTTGCATGAAGAGAAAACGAGTATGCTACAATTGTGGTCAGGAAGGCCACATAGCACCTAACTGTTCTAAACCAAAGAAGGGTGTCTGCTTCACTTGTGGCTCAAAGGATCATCTTGCAAGGGATTGTCCTAATAAGGGATCTGGAGGAACGGGATCAGGAGGGAATAGAGGAAACAACGGTAGAAGCAGCTCTGACTATCACAGGACCAACTGCAACCAACCGACCGACCACCAGAACATTCAACATGACAGTTCAGGATGCAGTGCAGTCTCGCGATGTGGTGTCAGGTATCATTCCGATCAATAAAGTTAATGCTTATGTATTATTTGATTCGGGTGCTACTTCTTCATTTATATCCGATGACTTTGCTAAGAACTTAGAATTGCCTAAGGATGAGTTAGAATACCCCATGAACATAGAAATTACGAATAGAGAAGTGATCCCTGTTAAATACGTACATAAGAACTGTAGGGTGGATATTAAGGGTAACATTATGAACGTAGATATTATCCCTATTCGACTTGGAGAATTCGATGTTATCTTGGGTATGGACTGGTTATCCAATTATGGGGCTGTAATTGATTGTCAAAAGAAGCGTATTAACCTTATGACTCCATCAAAAGTTGTGTTTTATGGTAGCAAGTCGCCAAGACAAGCGAGTTGTCTGACGATGATACAGGCCAGGAAGTCGTTAAAACAAGGCTGTGTAGGATACTTAGCTTATATAGTCGACAGTCGAAAAGAGAATCTGAAGGTAGAAGAAATACCGATTGTGAGGGACTTCGTCGACGTATTTCCAGACGATTTACCAAGACTTCCACCAGATAGAGAGGTAGATTTCGTAATCGATTTGGCACCCGGAACTGCTCCAATATCGAAGGCACCATACCGAATGGCACCAGTAGAGATGAAGGAATTAATGGTACAACTACAAAAATTGTTGGACAAGAAGTACATTCAACCGAGCGTATCACCGTGGGGAGCGCCGGTGTTGTTTGTGAAAAAGAAGGATGGATCGATGCGACTCTGCATTGACTATAGAGAACTGAATAAGGTCACAATTAAGAACAAATATCCATTCCCAAGGATCGACGACCTGTTTGATCAATTGAAGGGAGCGAGATACTTTTCCAAGATAGACTTGAGAAGCGGTTATCATCAATTGAAGGTGAGGCCGGAGGATGTACCAAAGACTGCGTTCAGAAAACGATACGGTCACTACGAATTTTTAGCAATGTCGTTTGGTCTTACGAATGCTCCTGCAGCATTTATGGGACTAATGAATGGTGTGTTCAAGCCGTTTTTGGACAAGTTCGTAGTGGTATTTATAGATGACATTTTGGTCTATTCGAAAATCAAAGAAGAACACGAAAAGCATTTGAGATTAACGTTGGAAGTATTGAGAAGGGAAAAGTTGTATGCCAAGTTTTCGAAATGCGAATTTTGGATTGAACGAGTGCAATTTCTTGGGCACGTGATCGATAAAAACGGAATTTCGGTAGATCCATCCAAAGTCGAAGCCGTGATTAACTGGGATCAGCCGAGGATGCCGTCGGAAGTACGAAGTTTTCTTGGATTGTCAGGATATTATAGAAGGTTCATACAAGACTTTTCCAAGATCGCAACTCCGTTAACGAATTTAACTCGAAAAGCTGTGAAATTTGTTTGGACGGATAAGTATGAGGAAAGTTTTCAAGAATTGAAGAAGAGGTTGAGTACGGTCCCTGTGTTATCTCTTCCGGACGATACAGGAAATTTTGTTGTTTATAGTGATGCATCGCATAAAGGACTTGGCTGTGTGCTGATGCAAAACGGCAAAGTCATTGCGTATGCATCACGACAATTGAAGGATTACGAGAAGGGATATCCGACCCATGACTTGGAGTTAGCTGCAGTTGTTTTTTTGCTTTGAAAATTTGGAGGCACTATCTCTACGGGGAGAAGTGTGAAATATATACGGACCATAAGAGTCTAAAATATATTTTCACGCAGAAGGACTTGAATATGCGTCAAAGAAGGTGGTTGGAGTTAATTAAGGACTACGACTGTGAGATTTTATACCATCCGGGTAAGGCGAATGTCGTTGCTGATGCCTTAAGTAGAAAGGGTCGGGAGAAGTTGATGATATTGACTGCTCAGGACGAGCTAATTACAAAAATGGAGAAACTGGAATTGGAAGTGAAGTATCCTATGGAGATTGATGAGAAAATATTTCAGATGCAATCTGGAATAACCCTACTGGATAAAGTTAAGGAGGCTCAGCTTCAGGACGAAGAATGTAAAAATGTGACAAAAAAGATATCTGAAAGAACCGAACCAAGATTTAAGATGGATAAGGAATACTGAGATTTGATAATAAAATTTGGGTACCGCCAGTTCAAGAGATTAAGGAAGATATTTTAAGCGAGGCTCATAGTTCACGATATTCGATTCACCCTGGTAGTACCAAGATGCACCAAGATCTTAGACAACATTTCTGGTGGTCGAATTTGAAGCGTGATGTTGCAGAATATGTTGTCAAGGGTCTGACCTGTCAGAAAGTGAAAGCGGAACATCAGAGACCGAGTGGATTGTTACAACCGTTAGAGATCCCAGAGTGGAAATGGAAACATATTACAATGGACTTCGTGGTTGGCCTTCCGACGACTCAGAAAGGCTACGACGCAGTATGTGTTATCGTTGACAGACTGACGAAATCTGCAGACTTCTTTCCGATCAAAATAAGATTGAACTTAGATCAGTTGGTGAGGCTATACGTAAAAGAAATTTTTTCGAGCCACGAAGTTCCGGTATCAATTATTTCAGATAGGGATCCGCGCTTCACATCAAATTTCTGGAAACGTCTTCAGGAATGCATGGGTACGCAATTGAGAATGAGTACAGCTTACCACCCTCAAACATACGGACAGAGTGAGAACGATTCAGACATTAGAAGATATGCTAAGAGCCTGTGTGATAGACTTTAAAGGAAATTGGGATGATCGCCTACTATTAGTAGAGTTCGGTTACAACAACAGTTTCCACGCTAGTATTGGAATGCCACCCTATAAAGCGTTATACGGCAGAAAGTGCAGAACTCCACTATATTGGGATGAAGTTGGCGAAAGACAACTACTAGGCCCGGAATTGGTACAACAAACAGCAGAGATAGTCAAGGTGATTCGAGCAAGATTGACAGCAGCTCAAGATAGACAGAAGAAATACGCCGATCCACACCGTAAGAATGTTGAGTTCGAACCAGGTAGTTATGTGTTCTTAAAGGTCTCTCCTTGGAAAGGAAAGATCAGATTCGGAAAGAAGGGAAAATTGAGCCCAAGATTCATCGAACCCTTTGAAGTTCTGAGAAGGGTCGGAGAAGTTACTTATGAGGTAGCCTTACCTCCATCTCTAGAGAATGTCCACAATGTTTTCCATGTCTCAGTCCTACGACCCTACAAACCCGATTATAAGCACGTGATTGAATTTGAACCCCTACATTTCGACAAAGACTTATCTTACGAAGAAATTCCTGTTCAAATTGTCGACTGGAAAGAACAAATTCTGAGAAATAAAGTAATACCTTCTGTTAAGGTAATTTGAAGGAACCACAACGCTGAAGAAGCTACGTGGGAACTCGAAGAGAATATAATGAAGAATTATCCCCATTTATTTACTTAGATTGTTATATGCGATTCTGGGGACAGAATTTTTGTAAGGGGGAGAATGTAACGGGACAAATTTTTGAGTTGTGATTCTGGGGACAGGATCCTTTTAAGAGGGGAAAGATGTGACAACCGTAATTTTGTAATTTAATTTTAATATTTATTGGATTGAATAAATATGTTTCGATGAATTAATTATTAGATTAAATAATTAATTGATGAAGTTGTGATAGATTAATTTAATTATATGTGTTACATTTATTAAATTAATGTGGAGAATTTTTATTATTCGAAGTATGTGATTATGTGAGCTTATTGAATTAAAAGAAATATATTTAATAAGCCTATGTTATTTCAATTAATTAAATTATTAATTAGAGATTTAATAATTTAATATTATTATTAAATGAGAAATTTAATTATGTGACTATGTGAATTAATGAGAATTTACTATATTAAATAAGATATTAGATTTATTTTATAATGGATGTGACATTATTTAAAACTATATTATAAGGCTTTATTAAATTAAATGGTTTTAAAACCCATTCTTGTTAAGCCAAATGTGGCCTTAGTGGGAGTTAAGGTCAATTACCCATGACTAGGTAACTGACCACAAAGCGTCAGTAGCTTTTATTTATTGAATATGTCTTCCTTTTTCATTAATTTCCCAAGTCTAACATTAAGCAGAGAGGGAAAAGAGAAAGAGAGTTGAGAAATTGTTGAGTAAAGTGTGAGTTGAGTGATTGAAGAGTTTGAGAAGGGTTTCAATTCATTTCCTACTATTTCACTATACGCTTGGGTAATTTTCTTCAACCCAATTTATAATTTACGACTTTTAAGTTTTATGAATATGGCTTAAGTTTTCTGTGATTCTCTGTAATTGAAAAATTATGGTGTTATGTGAATATATGTAATAATTCGAGTTGTAAGGCATGTTATATATATATATATAAATATATATATATATATATATATATATATATATATTGTGCTTCTATATCATTGGTTTCATAAGATTATAACGTATGATTTTGGCTTGTTATTCCAAAAATTTACAGAGTACGTGATATGGCCATATGGCCCTTACGCACAAATTTAATGCGTTGATCATATATTATCCCTAAATTTTACACTTATATATGATTATACATGCTAAAACGAACAAAATGAAACTTGAGTGGTTGGATTTGACCTTATAAAGAATCCATAGTAGTAAATTCTATGTTTTTATTCAAAAACCTTCAAGAACATCAAGAACAGTATAACTTACATATTTTAATTCTGTAATTATGTGTTTTAATGGGTTTAAATTACTCTATAAATGTTGGGTAATGATTATGTATAAATTCTAGTATTTGGGCATGCTTAAACTAATATGTGGACAAGGAAATTGGAAGTTATGGCCATATTCATGAATAATTTTCCGTGTGATTGATTTTTGGCCTAATTTGGCCTTGTTATGTTCGCGAACTGCAGAACTGCAGAAACTGCAGAAAATGAGCCTAGGTAACCCCGCCCCCGACGGGCGTTACCAAACTAAATTACCCCGCCCCGGCGGTGAAAAATAATAATAATAATAATAATAATAAAATAATAATAATAATAATAATAAATATTTGATTAAAATTATTATTAAAATATTTATAAAATAAATTAAATATTTTAATTGAGATATTTATGGAATAAAATAAATATTCGATGAAAATTATTATTAAAATATTTTAATTGAGATATTAATTGAATAAAATAAATATTCGATGGAAATTATTATGAAATAATTTATTCGAGTGTAATAATAGTAAGAGAATGAAAATATTCTAATTTAATTAAGTAATTAAATTAGAAGGGTAATGATTTGTTAAATAAAGTGGAGTTTATATTAAATAATAAATTGAAAATGTAACTAATGAATGTCGTGAATACATATGGTATGTGTGTAGGATTTGTGGTGAACGGAAGTAGTAATCGTTTAGCCTACGCACGAGGCAAGTTTCCTAACCCTACTTGTCATTATTGTTCAAGTTTATTATTTACCTCGAGTAAATTATCATTACTATTATTCAAGTTCGAATGTTATATTAAAGATTTATTATCTTTTCAAAGCATGATTCAGTTATACAATAATTGTTCTATTGTATACTTCTTGAGATTATTATTCGAATTGAATATCATTATTGTTGAACCTTATTAGACTAGTGAACTTTATTGATTCAACTAGTCCTTAGTTGATGAACGTTCTAAATTTCAGAACCCTAATTGAATTATCCAAACCAAACTTCCTTTGGTGCGGATTCGAATGTCAAACTGAGATGAACAACCCTGTAAAGGGATTTACTTATGCGTTAGTGTTAAGATATTGTGCACAATATGATACTAAGGGCTGATCCCCCAAAGTACGAGAAGAAAGGTCCATAGTTTTATGACTGTTAAAGGTTTCAAGTATAACCCTTGTTAACCTAGGACATAGTTCAAGGTCTTATGACCCTCAGAATTCTTTTGATTTTTGTTATTCATTCTTGATTCAAAAGTTTTACTTTTATTCAGATGTCATTAATTCACTCGCATGTTATTATACTGTTATTTCATTGTTATACTTGTGGGCAATAGTGCTCACTTTTGCTTTATAATAACATTGCAGTTAAGAACGAAAGAACTGACGAACCTTCCACTAGTAAAGGCAAGGGCAAAGTTAGCAAGTGTTGAAGACTTGTTATTTTATTTGATGATGTATTTATGTTAGACTTGAGTTAATGATGTTGTTTAAGACTTATTGTTATATTTCTGCACAGATGTTTAAGGTTAGTTCAACCTGGGATTATGTTTATGGTTCAGATGTTGTAACCCTATAAGGGGAAGATTTTTATTTCTATCTATTGCATAGTTTGCATTTATTATGGGTAGATAGATAGATGATATTTGTACAGTGAACACCAAATCCCGTGGATTCGAAGTACTGGATTTGGGGGTGTCACACAACTAACAGATAGAAAAAAATACATTTAGAATGAAGTTTAACAAAAGAGGGAAACCATACTTGCTCGAATGCCCTGGGGGAGGATATAGTTACATCATCATCAATTGTCTCAAGATCAATTGGTGGTGGCATTGAGGCCCTCTGTGGAGCACTTGGACCACCTTGAGACCACGCATGAGCAGATGTCCCCTCCTGCTCCCTGTTCTCAGTAGGTGGCGGAACATTAAGATCTAATACAATCTTCCTCTGCCTAGTGTTCCTTACAGTACGCCTTGATTCCTGGCTGCTCATGCTAAAGTTGCTTCCTAATTGGGTATTGCACGATCAAAATGCCTGATTATGAAAAAGAAAGCATGATCAAAACTTACACATCGTTTTAATCCAAAATAAAAATTGAAGGACCTTAAATTCATATATTGTTAGCCAAAATAGAAAAAGATTAATAAAATAAATATAATCATTCTCCCTTTACACCCAAAAAGAGTACCACTACAAAGAAAATGGTAATCTTTTCAGGACAGAGGTAGAAAACCATAGCAATAAAATTCCCTTGAGAACTGCAACTTCCAAGACTTACCAAAGGATAAATATAAAAGACCTACAACAATTCTAGTCCTCATAACAAATAACTTTCTAATAATAAAATCGCACTGAACCTTTAGCTCCATGCTCATAATTCATTAGAATTCCTCATCATCTAGCACAAGCAATATGAAGTCAACTATTCCATATGGATTCTAGCATATTAACCAGATGCCCCAAAAAAATCAAGTTTTTTTCTCGCAAGATGCTTATTTCAACTAAAGTTTTAGTTTTTGACAAAATAAACAAACTTTTTGGAAAGTATATCCCTTGAAAAAATCAACTTGATGTAAAAGCATAAAGATCATAGCCAAATTTCAGTTTTGGCCCAATACCTGTGGTACAAAATCACAAACGTTTTCCAACTTTCAAGCCCCTAAGTGGGAAACAATCAATAACACCATCACACTTTACAAAAAAACAGAAACTACCCTTGACAGCTAACCCTAACAATCAAGTCAAAATTAAGTAAACTGCACAATAAAATTAAAATGATGCCACAATCGCATCAAACTATAACAGTAGCATTCAATTGCTAGTATAAGAATTCGAATTCCAACCCCAATCAGTCCACAACATAATTTTTTTCAGAAAAATCAAAACCTAGCCTAGAAACATCAGAACACAAACCGATCATGAAAGATAAATACAAAATTCTGATCGGAAAAGACATGGAATCAAATTTAGAACCTGTCACAAATAGCAAGCTAGAGAGAGAAAGCGAAAGCCTTTATGTTCCTCTGTGTCTAGCTAGGGTTCTTCAGATATAGATATGCAGAAAAAGGGTTAAGTCATTACCGACGTCTATATATATATACGATTCGAAATTTTTGGTTTGGTATGATTTGGTTAGGTTAATTGGTTCGGTGCTTTTTTCTTCTGATAAAATCAGAATTTAGAGGAGGGCTATAGAAGAAGAGTGGTCGGTGACCCGGTGAGCCCGAAACCGGAACCCCTTTTCAACACGGCGCTGACTTTTTGGAAAAGGTTTCTCAACAAAATAAATCTGTATTTTTTTATGTTGAATTAGCAAATACTCCTACAAACAATATTTAAAAAATGAATTCCATAATTATTATATATCAATGTTTTTTTGGTAATTAAAAATAAATATAAAAATAATATCTATAGTTATGATAAGTTATAATTATTTGGCTCATTCATACTTGATCAACCAACAATTAATTATTTTTTCACACATTTTTTTGTACAAGTTTAATGTAAATATAAAGAGTAAGTATAAAATTTATTTTCTTATTTTTATGTATTATGAGATAATATTATATTTACTTCTTATATGCAAATTCTCTATCACTTCAGTAATTAACAACATTTTAATTGTAATTTATTCAATAAATAAGACAAAATTTGCTCGACAGATAGCTTAGGCCCTGCAAATAAATTTTGAGAGGCTTCTTTTTGTGAATAATTAACTGAAAGTAGACACCTAGTGAAGCTTCCATGATTATTTGTATGGACATATGCATACTGGATATATGTAGTTGGAGATTAGAGCATTTGCAATGATGGCGTTTGATACATTTCGAGGTTCTAACGAACCGCATCACTTTTAAAGTGTTATGAATTAAATAAGTTACATACTCTCAAATGTCCATTGTCTTATTGAGTGAAGGAAAAAAGGGAGGATTTCTTTGGCCTTTTAGTATAAATGTTTCACAATAAAGAACTTTCAAAAGCAGTAGTTTCCTTTCTGCTATCATATTATTAACTAGAAATTTTGATATTTACCAGAACAGTAATTAACTTCAGTAAAACAGAACTTCTAAACGTAGAAAAAAACTGAATGTAGATAAGCTTCCAACACCACAACTTTTCAGTTAACCTGATCATAAATGAATTTACAGCCAATACTAGCCATGACAATTCAAACAACTCTCAGCTCCGGTCTCCTCAGCTGTATTTCTGAATGCAATCCCAAATGCATTCTGATACTTGGGCCATCAAACCATGTATTCTGATACCACTTGTTGGGAATTGCACGATCTATCTCACATCAATTCATCACACACCTGTGTAGACTAGCACAATAAACATGTTAGCCCACATCATTACCTAAAAGATTAACTTATTAGGCTAAGGCTCAACCATACGTATTAACTATTAGAATTTAGGATTACACACGCACATGGCAATAGAGAATTAAGAATTAATACACAGAGATTTACATATTTCCCTAATTTGGGTACTCCACAGGCGACTTGTAGTTTTATTGATGATTCCTTGATTACATAGGGCTTTATAATAGATAGTATTTATAACCACTAATCATATTCCAACTCCACTTCACATTATGTCTCAATTACCCATAATGTCATCCCAAAAACAAACCAATTAACTTTAGTCCGCCGATCGACGCGGCCCACGCCGCTCCTAAGCTGTCCTTGGCACGCCTCGCGCCACTTGTGCAAAAACTGCACCGAATCCTGGCACGCCCCGCGCCACACCTAGTCTTCCACCTGCGCTCCTTGCTCCATACCTACAGAAACTCTGTACCATACCGCAAGGGGCTCCGCCCCCCGTAACCTCCACTCCGCACTAGCCTTTTTCAGTAGCTTCTATATTATGTGTCACAAGTTCCAACATTAACCTATCTATACTCTTGAATTTATCTATATGAAATTCAAGTGAAATATCACAACACTTCATTGTTTAAGAATTGCCTTTTGTATTTCAAATTCCAGCCTTTCAAACTTGTTCAAGGACAATGAATTATATATCACCCCAAACTGCTTAGAAAAGCATAGACAACTCTCTTTGATAAAACTGAATAAATTAAATTATCTGCGTAAAATAACATCTAAACTTAAAAATCTGTTTAGTAACTAAAAAGTATAAAACATCTGAACGAATTTAAAATTTAAAAATATCTCAAATTGATTTTTCAAAAATCAATAATAATCTTAAATTTTAGAATGGTATAGAGGTTCTATAGATTTAAATTTTTATTAAGAGACAACTCTTAATGATTTATATCTCAATCTTAGAATGATAAGACATAAATAAAATTTTACCAAATAACTTTACCCTATTACTGAATCAAATGTAGTAACTGTTAAGAGATATTAAGAGATAAACAAACCTAAGAGTGCAGTAACGCCATATACATTTGCTGCAGAAATTTTTGAGCTATATCCATGTAGTAGCAAGAATCCTCTGTAGTAAAAATTACAGGCCATACTCAGGGTAGAAAATGTTCAAATATAGCCTTAATTTTCTGCTTGATCTCAATACTCATGTAGTGGAACTTCTGTTTGCATTCATCAAGCGCAAATCCCATTTGAGCAAGAAGCAACATAAGCTTTTTCATCCCATTGTCATTCAAAAATTTCAATTTGGTTGACATGTAAGATGAGCACAGCATTGAATCAAACAAGTTCCATTCCTGTAACAACATTAGCTTGGCTCATCTTCATATGTGATTCTTTAAGAATATGGTGCAGAAACCTTTGTTCCATCCTTGAGAGTCACTGAATTAAAAGCATACAAATTCCCAGAGATATTAATACGTAGTTCAAGCTCCATCACCCCAGCTTGGTATTTTTCACTTGTTAATCTCCCGTGAACAAACTGGTCAGTCAAAGCCACAAATGCCAACCAAAGCAGCTCATTTGTGTTCTTCCTCAAAAAATGAGACAATTCATACATCAAACACCCAGATGGCTTCCCATGGAAAGTACCCACGTAATAGTAACTCTTTCTTCAGCTTCCTAAAAAATTTAACTGGATCAGTCTCACTTTCAACCAAAACCCTCATCTTTTCCCGGGTTTCACCTCCATCTTCCTCCTCACCTTCACTCTCATCCTCATTATAACTATCAGAATCATCTTCAATCTCATCATCACTGGCCAAATCACTTGCGTTTGCCAAAGCCGAAACATCAAAATCGTAGGCCAAGTCAGCACGCTGTAGAGCACAACAACACAATCATTTAACTCACTTCAAATTATGCAAATGAATAGGCCGATGACTATCCACCACAAAAACACGCGCCACAGGTCCTATTTCGAGAGCCATTATAAGATCCCTATGGCACCTCCAATTTATTAAGAGAATTGTAATGGGCTCATCACCTATAGAACACAAACTAGGACCTGCATATTTACGAATTTCCTTCAAGGTGGAAACACGCATATCTAACCAAATCCGATTCAAGAACATGCCTATAATCTTTAAAGCACAAAGTGAATCGACATCAGAAGTGGAGGGGAATATAAGCAAAGGAGTGGAAGAAGCTGAAGCAGAAGCGGATTCGCGTAATTTATTGTAGAATGATTCGATACTTTGCTCTCTTACCATAATTACTCAATTGGGTACTCAAATTTTTCAATAAAAAACTAATCTTTGTAAATAAAACAATCCGGAGTTCATGAATAAACGGATCAAACCTCTACGAACAGTAGCAATTGTGAACATGCATATCCTATCACACTTATATGTAAATTCAACAAATTAACAGATGGAACAAAGATGAAAGGCAAAACCCAATTTGGATCTATCAAGGAAGAGAATGAATTGAAGCTCAATTTAAGTTTTATCTGGGATATCAATGAATTGAAAGAAAACCTTACTTGAAAATGAGATCGTGATATTTCTAATTCAATCTTGTAGTTTCAGGTTAAGCTTCTTCGCAAATGTGTGCAAGAGATTGAGTTGTTTCGTGTCTGAAACTTTTTTAAATATTTTGATTATTTCATTTGGATTGAAAATTGAAAATTTTCAATTTCAACAACCTCGAATTTTTTGGCGGAAATTTCATGGAGCCGGTGAGAGAGAATTTTAAACAGAGTGGACGACCTCAGAGTGATGTCTTTCTTTTCAGTGCTGACTGGGTAAAAGAACCTACCAAAATTTGGTGTTCTTTTAATTCTTCATTTTTGTGGACAATAGAAAGTAAAAGAAAGTGATTATTTGTCTTATAGCCACTGCATAATTTATTATAATTATATATATAAAAAAATTATTTATTTAAGTTGAGTATATTTTTTTGGAATGCCAACATTTAAACCTTAGGTAACTAAAAAAATATTACTACATAGACATTGAAAGGGGAAAAAATTCAATTTTTACATTTTTAAACTTAAAAGGTTGGAATATTTCTTTGATCTCATACATCAAAATGCATACACCCATGGTCCATTAACTATACAATAAAGTAGTTCAGCTGCAATTATTAAATCAAAGAGATGGAAGTTCTAAGTCCAAAATTAAAGATATATTTGTAGAACAAAAATTTTAAAAAAATTTATCCCTAACATTGGTTATAAATGTAACAGTGATGGGTACTTCATCGACTAAAAATAAAAGTAACAACAAATTAAGAATTTTATGTCGCTTTAGAGTCTAAAAATGCAAATGAATTTCTAATTTTGAAATGATAAAACAACATATCTCTAATTTTGAAAGAGGGAGTACTATTTTAGGAACACGAGCTCCTAACAACAGTACAAAATTTTCATAAAAACATCTTATGACCTGTTCATGGACCTGGATAACAATTTAAAGCTTCATGTAATGATTTAATTTCTCTCATAGTTATACAAAAGAGAAATGTAAAGAAGAGGGACATATGATATGCTATGAAGAAAGAGAAAAACAACATACATATTGGAATATAAAAAGAATATGCTCTCCAGTTTTCCTTCAGCCAGTTCTAAGTTCCAACTGTGAAACTGGAAGTTGAAGAAGATGAAAAAAGTAAAAGAAAATGTCTACTCATCAAAACCCTCAATTATTATCTGAAAGAAGCACACAACTAGACACCAAAGAATGCAGCATATTATTGTTCAAAAGTATACTCTGCGTTGACAGACAGAGCATGAAGAGCCTTCAGCGCTATTTACAGGTTCCAAACAGCTTGTTCATGCACCTTGTACATAGTACATACTTCAAGTCCTCACTCACTTTTTAAAGCACGGAAAGCAGCTGCTCTGGGACTGGAAAACAAATTTTAGAGAGAAAAAAAAGATGACTTAGACAAATGCACAACCATAAAGCAAAGTAACTATGCTTTTCATATAAGATATAATATAATATGTGGCAGACCTTATATTTGTCGTGATCATTCTGCTTTCTTCTGTTGGCATAAGATGGGTTGGTACTCATGTTTGATACCATTGGTGAGCCTGTTATTTTTTCCTCCCGCACTTTGTTGAAAATGTGAGTGTAGTTGTCGCCTGATGAAGGATTATTCTCCCACTCACCAAATCGTGGAACTGCAGCACCTTTATCAGGCTGACATTGCAAAATGGGGGAAAAGGATTGATCAGTTGTTTCAGACAGAAACTACTACTAATGCTTCCCCACATGTTAGACAATTGAGGCTTCTTATGTTTATTCTGCAGCCAAAAGTATCTACTGGACAGCTCATATACATAAATATGTATGCATTAGCTATATTAAGGATTCAGCTGCAAATGAAAATGTCTTCATAGAAAAATTAATTTCCTGAATACGCATGAATTATCTATGCATTAGATAGAGAGAGAGACGTTTGTGCAGCTATAATTTGTGAGAGCATAATAAAACGGAATATATTTGCCAAATAGAATGAAAGTATGTGCATCATTCACTTCTGGTTTAGGAGAAAAGTAACACTTCAAATCGCATGTTCAAAATTGTCAATTGCAATATTTGAAAAATGAATAATTTATCATGATCTTTCCAAAGGAAATGGGATCTTTGATCCCTGCGATAGGAGAGAGAGATTAGTTTTACAATTTTACAAGATGACCTTTTCCTTCGTAGTGGTATGTTAAATAGAATTAAACAGATGCAATCATGGTCAATGGTCATACGATATTTCATGAGATTTTGACTATAAAAATTAAGGGTAAAAACTTACAGATTCGTCTCCTCGAGAAACTGGCTTCAATCGGGATCTTCCAGGTGTACCATGGTAACTGTCATATGGATGCTTACTTTCCCAAGAAGGAGATCCACTACCCTTCCCTACGATTTTTGCCTGGTACTGCGGATGCAGTGGTGACCAATCAATGCTATGCTCAGATCCAGCACTTTGCCTTGCAGGTCGACCAAAACCTGAGCCATGGCCTCCGTAATTTTGATGTGTTAAGCCAGTGTGCCCAGTACCACCTCGACGACCCACATTATCGTTACGTGGTGGAGCTTCAGTGAACTGCCTCGGATCACCATCTTCCCTTTTTGATTGACTTTCTGGTGTTGGTCTAACTGCTCTCCGTCCTATTGGTTCCTCAGGCCTATTTGAAGCTCTAGAGGGCGGTGCTTGAGCTGAAGGAGGAAACATATCTGGATTCTCCTGGGGGTCGTTTGGATTTATCATTTTCCCACCATTTTTACCCTTCCGCGCTTTATCAAAGTAGATTGTGTAAGGGACATTATCTTCACTTTCCCAGTTGCCAAACTGTGGTACAATTGGACGTTGCTGCAGCCATAACAAGAATAAATTATTCTTACATTATTTCTATCAACAAAGACATTCCATTGACATCAGTGAACAGAATCCATTTCTTTTTTTACTATGTAGAAGCTCCTTATAGGGCCACCTGTAGCTCTTTATTCGAGTACTAAATAGGGTATGCAGGTGTGCATGATGTAATTGTAGCACAGACACTTCTTTGTTAATTAATGCGGATAATCAAAGCTACAGTAACATTTTTTTGCCAGCAAAAGGTTACAAATTAAGAATATTATTTCTTCTCCTTCATCATTGCATAAGAGTTTCTGACTGATACCATAAAAGGAATATGATCTTTTATGGGAGATATGTTTTATATCATCCTGTAAGTATTCTAATAATCATAATTCTAAAAATATAGATTATAAATTATATTTTTTCAGCTACCACACGGGCTTATTTTATCACAATATTTTTAATATGCGTGTGCAATTCAAAAAAGCCAAAAAAAAAATGACGTACTAAACAGTTTGGAGAGATGTTGGTAGTTATCATCAATTGAGTCAAAAAAATAAGCCCAATCATCTGCCTCTACATTCTGCATGTTCAACATTTTCCAAGCAAAACAATGCAAAATTTATTTACAAACTATCATTTAGGAATCAAAATTTTCCAAAATCATACCCAGTAATGCAAAACACACAAATTGTATGCACACGCCAACCCCAATCCCATATTTCAAATATGTAGAAGAATTATTTACAAAAATTTATGTTGAACATCGTCCCAAGTAGTTGGGACAAAGGTTTTCTTTATTGAGTTGAGTGAAACACCATATTTTTACAACATGGACAGATCATAGATGAGACTAACAAACAGTTTAATTAAGAAATTAGAGCATAATTATTCAGCTTCAGCATACTCTACAAACAACCATTATTTTCCCAAGAAACAGATGAAAAAAACACAGGACAAGCAAGATTGTACACAAAATTCAACAAATTACCAGCACAAATATAACACAAGTACACAACCATCATTTAATTTTGAGTTAAAGTTGGGAGGTAAAACTTACTGCCATTTCTCTTCACCAAAGTTGTGAACAGAACCCGGAATCAGCAACCAAATCAAGAAAAAATCAATCTTTGTGATCAAATTAATACTTCAAGAGAAAAAAAATCCTAGAGAATCCTTCAAGAAAGACCCAATCTTTGTGATCAAATCAATACACAAATTCCACCACAGAATTCTTCAAGAAAAACCCAAGAGAGCCCTTCAAGAAAGACCCAATCTTTTTCATCAATACCAAAATTCCACCACAGAGTTCTTCAAGAAAAACCCAAGACCCACGCACGAAAGAGAGAGAGAGTTTGAAGAGAGAGGTTTATGAAGAAGTGACCGGCGCCACCGGTTTTATTTTGACTAGTCGCCTAATATTCTATCATAGAGCAGTTGTCTGTTTGAGGCCTTTGACTTTGTTTGTCTACCTATGTTGTTGTATTGACTTTGATTTTTTATTAATACAACTTGATTAAAAGTTTAATATTTTAGAATCTTGTTAGCCACTATTTCTTATCTAAATGGAGGAATTTAACCTCTAGTTGCCCTCTTAGAAGAAAGTGGGTTCATTATATGAGATTAATTTAGTTAGTATTATTATAATCTTTTATTAGTGTGAACATATCGAAGAGATTTTCTTGAATATTCTCCTCATATATTTGTAGGAATTCTAGCCTCGAACAGCTCTTCTATGCAGTGGCGAAGCCACGTCACTTTTGTGGGGTCAATTGACCCCACTCGAAAAAAAAAATTGTTTTATAATGTAAGGTAAATTTTAAAAATTTTAAATAATATATATAAATTGACCCCACTAAAATTTTATAAATTTTCTATTATACGTGGTCAAATTGAAAATTTATAACTTTGTCAATCAAATTTTAATCATATATGACTCATATCCTTTCAATATATATATATATATAATATTTTAAACTAAATAATAATCTAATTTATATTATTTTTAAAAATAAATAATAAATTACTTACTTATAAACAGTTGTGATTAAAAAAGTTTATTATGAGTCAATATAGTGTATATATACCATATATTATTACTCATTATATTTTCATTGTAATATAATAAATATATATATATATACACCCGAAAGTATAAAGTATTAAAAAAAATTATCCCAGGGGCGCTGCCCCCGAACCCCTGCCAATTTTTTAATAATTTAACAATACTTTTGACCCCACTGTTAAAAACCGCTGGCTTCGCCACTGCTTCTATGGACTAATTAATTCATTTATAACCAATTCCTCATTATAAAAACAAATAATTGGTAAACGTTTACGTAAGTAGTGCGGTGAGATAATACATTTTTATTAAAAGATTTTATAAATAAAAGTGTTTCTATATGAAAATTTGCCCATATTCCGTATATATAAATATTATGATGTGCTGAAAGTATTTCCGATTTAGAATAATTTGTTTGATAGCGTTTTATGACATAACAATAATATATATGATTACGGATGATGGTTGAATATTAAATATTTGAGGACTTAAATTGAACACTTTAGAAATGAAGTGTTTTTTTGAAACAAAACAACTCTAGTATTGCTTTTGCTACTATCTGTGTAAGAAATAGACCTAGCTAGCTCTCTATACAAATTACAAAGTGATAGAAAAAAGTGGATTCGGTTATCATGAAGTTTAATTTTATAATAAGTTGGTCATGTGATCACTGACACGCAGATTGATCCAAGGGTGAAGTCAGGAATTTTTGTCGTCCTGGGCTACCAAGTACCAACTATATACACGAGAAATTGTCCTACCAAGATCAATCATAAATTCAAAATCATACATAGCAGCAAGGGATCGTGATTTTGAAAATTATGAATTTAAATGGGGTGTTTGAACATACAGTTATGCCAGATATTGTTGGCAGTGGTCTCAGCTTTGTTGCTCCAAGAATTGAACTTTTGAATGATGAAATCCATGTGGTTGCTGGCTGGTTTTGGAACAGAGGTATATTGGACATATGTACTAAATATTTATCAAAAACTTCACCCGGACTATAGGCCAAATATGACTCCACCCATGTATTAATTAATTGATCAAAACTAACTTCACGTTAACTATATGGCGAAAAAGACGGACCTGATGCATTATTATATACATATACAACAAACAAATAAATGTAATTGCAACGCCACATGCAGTTATGCAGCAGGGCAGCAGACGTGCCATGCACAGTTGCACTTGCGTTTGTTTATTGTTTCTACGTACCTTGTCCACCATATATTTTGTCACCCTTCTGTTTTTTAGTTGGACGTTTGTTGTCTTTGTTATCTGTAATATATAGTACTATTTAATAATGCATATAAATAAATTATGCAAAAATGAAAAATATAAATCCGAAGTCCTTTGAATTCACAAAGTCTCCTTAAAGCAAATTTATTCCCCCACAGATGCTAAGGGTTAATTGAATAATTGCTTCCCAAGATAAAACGATTCCAATTCTTAATTAGTAGCATTACAAAATTAAGAATTTATCGAACCAAAATTTATGTTATGTACTCGAACTTTACTATTAATAATAATGATGCATGAAAGTGGTGTATGAATACACTTACCCAGAAAACGGGAAAAGATTTGCAGAACGGGAAAACACTGCAGAACGGTGGGAAGGAACGGAATCTGCAGAAACGGGATTCTTGCAGAAACAGAACGGGACTCTGTTTTCAGAACGGAACGGACAGATTGTGGAACGGGAACGGGATCTGTTTTAGAGAACAGAACGGAAAACGGGAATTCTAGAACGGGTTTTTTCAGAACGGGACGGGACAGAAAAAAATTTCTAGAAATAGAAGGGAAATTTTTGTATCTCTGAAATGCTTTCCCCACACCATTTATTTATAGAAAAAGTTTACATGTAACCGTCGTCAAAACGACGTAGTTTCACAAACCCGCC